>OU618553.1:13745088-14494427 GCA_914829495.1 Eilema sororculum | reverse complement strand
ACGGCCCTGGTAACAGACTAAGTATATACAATTACAAGTAGGTATTAGGTACAGGATAAATTTTGTGTTGTTTATTTTGAATCAGTACCTATTAGTATTTTTGAACTTGTCAACGTTACGAGTTTAGTATGAAGCTCAAACCTGATAACAGTTCTAGGAAAAACAGTTATATTTCGATGTGGCTTTGTGTGTATACGTGAATCAAAATGGGAATTAAGAAATAAATAATAAATATTCCACAACATTCCACACAACGCTATCTAGACCCATGGTAAGCATAGCTTAACTAGCTTGTGTTATGGAATCTAGAATGCGCATAAACATACTTAAATACTTTTTTTTGTTAATACATACATACTATACATAGAAACACCCAGACCAATGCAAATAGCCATATTCATGCATACAAATATTTGCACTGAGTGGGAATCGAACCCGCGCCTCCTGCGTAGCAGTCGCGTTCACTATCGCCACGCCACGGAGGCTGTCAAAATGGTACGTATTAATTATAATAGGTACTTCATGATTATGATTCGTGTATTAAACTATTAGAGTACTATTTTCGTACTATTATCTATTCTGTGCTATTAAGTAGCATTTTTAGAATAAGAAATGAAAAACCTACTAGGTATTAAATATTCTACAAAATTCTACACAACGTTATCCTGACCTATGGTAAGCATAACTTAACTAGTTTGTGTTATGGAATCCAGAATTCGGATAAACATACTTAATATAATTTTTTTGTTACATATTATAAGTATACATAGAAACAAGTACCGCGGTAGCCTAGTGGTATGGGTAATGGACTACTGAGACGAGGTCTCGGGCTCGATCCCAGGTTTACCATGGCACACACCAATGACTTTTCGATTCTTTTCGAAGTTATGTGTGTATTTATCGCAGGTTTATAAGTGTCCGGTTAATGGCAATAGGCTCGCCACCTATTACATTGGGACCTAAACAAACTGGCGAAACGTGGGTGCTAGCACCTCTGCCTACCGCTTCGGGGAATACGGGCGTGAGTTTATGTTATGTTATGTTACATAGAAACACCCAAACCATCATTGAAATATAAATTGAATTATTTATAGTGAAAAAATAATACTTAGATATATATTTATAAACTATGTGCATCATTCTGCCAACAAACTGTTATACAATTTGGCCTTTGGCATAATATTTGGTGTGTGTTTTGTTTGTAATATAGTGATGTTTTATACATATTTTTGAAAGAACCTCTTTTCAGTAGACCAGATTTTTTTAATATTAATTTCAACCTTATAACCTCCACGCGTTCCCGTTCTTGAAGAAACAATCTTGACAGATAGGGTTTTTTTGTCTACGAATTACGGATTCCCAAAAAGACGCTAACGCACAATTTTCAATGTCTGCAATCATTTCCCGTAGAAAAATTGGCGGCTATGAAATAATGATGAGACACCCATTTCATTTTGACAATAGCATCGCGTGAGCTCACACCTATGGTTCCTTCACACGGAATGCATAAATGATACAAACAATTTACTTCCCTAAAACAAACTGCTTTTAGGAATAGACGTAGAGATTACAATGGTCTGAGTATGGACTTTTGTGCCGAATTCATAGAATCGTATTGAAATGTGATAATAATATTTGTTACGTGTTTTGTTTTACTTGTTATAAACTTCCAAAATTATGATTTTATTAGATTAGGTACCTACCAATTCTTCTATCGTGGCCGAAGCAAGGAATGCCGGGCCAGATTGGGGTTTTCATAATAATCATAATCATAAATCTTTATTTGCCTCGAATATGGTTACATTTGTAGGTCTTAAAAACTAGCGGGTACAGCATATTCTGCTCCATAGAGCGTGCAAATTTTAATGTCAATAAATCAATAAATATTGTCAGAACTAATAGGTAAAAAACGAATTGCTTGTATCAGTATAATTTTAAAATAATGTCAAATCTTCAATATAATAATGTTAAATCTATGAATTCTTATCATCTAGGTATTTTTTTACACTATAAATACATTTTGTACAGCAAAAAGTCATGCAGTCGTTTTTTAAACTTTGTCAGTGGTAATTCCTGTAACGATCGTGGAAGATGATTATAATAAAACCACTTTTTACGGATTCTATCGCGATAGAATCCGTAAAAAGTGGTTTTATTTCAATGAGTGACATTCGCGTAAACTTCAGAAAATATCAGATGATTATAAATTGAAATTGCCATACAATGAGCATTACCTTTGAATAATTCCAATCTGATCGAGGGGGTGGACCTGCGATGTGAATGTGGACTTACTCCACAGACAATGGCCCATCTGTTAACGTGTGCTAAATGTCCATACACATACAACGCAGGACCTTATATGCGTCTCCAAGAACGCCATACAGGTGGCCGCACACTAGCAATACTGCCCGAAGTTATGATTTTAATATTTTATTACACACAAATGGTTTTAAGTTTTAACAAATCCATACACTACGGAGGACAAAATATCATTTCCTTATCCATGCTATCCAATTAGTGTACAGGTATCAAATTATTAGTTCAATTTATAATAGGGAGAACTCTCAACAAATCATAACGCGGTTAGAAAGTCAGGCGCTAACCGCTCTTATACAAACTATTAAAGCCAAATCAAAGACCGAAGAGAATTAACCGCATCCCGGATGCCAAAGCTTAAGTGTTAAGTCTCTGAAAGCCTCTGATGCAATCGTCACCAACACTAAGGTGATATAGAAAAATTAACTTAGCTAACTTCAAAATCTGATTATGGGTTCAGAATGGTTCCAAAGTTAAAAAAAAATTACTTACCTGATAGTGTAGTCGGAAGTTTGACATTGTTGTTCATACAGTGCTTTGCAGAGCCTCGTTATCAGTCCGGGCTGGGCCTCAGTGCCCATCATGGTATGTGTCTTGCCAGTAGCACTCTGTCCATAAGCCAACACGCACGCCGAACATCCTTGCGACACGCTGGATATGACCGACCGACCGATGGTTTCAAAAACCTACATAAGAAATTATTGGAAAGTATGGTTTTGGAAAAAAATATCTAAGACTATAAGAAAACAATAATGTGACGAACAATCTTAGTATTTTCTTAATAGTCCGCGAGCCAGCAACAGATTTACATTACCAATTTCCTACATTGCAAAGACCAAAACTTGTAAACTGCTGCAAAGAGTTGCATTTTGAAGATCTGTGATCTTGTATCTCCTTCAAGATATTGTGCTAATTGTAATTTCACGAATGTTCAATATTGAGAAAATAAGTAAAAAAATTACGTACGTGGGAGGCTACCACTAGATAACCCACCAATGGAAGCGCAGCTGATGATCGTGGAACTTCTTAGTACAACTCGCTGAAGCATTTCACGGATTGTCACCTGAATGGAACGACTGACAAAATGTGTACCTGGCTCGGGGACTATACGGTTAATACTTGCAAGAGTAGGTACTATCGTTTTTTTTTTAAATCACAACGGGCATGTCTTGTCGTGTTTGTAAGAAGTCTATATTCAGGACTCACTTTCTCTTGAGAAGCATACGTTGGCTGTGTGACAGGACAAGAGCTATCGAACGTGTAATCAGCGTAATACTGCCGTATACGTTCGCGACTGTCGCCAGCGCCTGACAGACTCACCTGAGCAGAGCAAAGATTCATGTTTAAAATATTTTTTTGAGATCACTAGCTGATGCCCCCGGCTTCGCAAATCATAGGAGCCTATTTCCGGGAAAAAAAATGTTCATACGTTTCTTGAAATTTCTGTGAGCCTAGTATTCCATGCAAAAAGTAAGACCAGGCTCACAGAATTACCTATTACGTAACAAAAGGGCTGTTTTTAGGAATTTTTCGGTAATTATTCGATTTTTTCTCGCCGTAAAAACCATCCTTGAACTTCAACGAACATTGTAAAAAAAAGAATTGGTCAAAATGGTGCAGGAGTTGTCGAGTTATACGCTTACCACATTTAGCGATTCTTTTTTGATGTTATATAGGGTGTCCCAGTAAGAGTTCACTTTTTAAAATTGGATTTATTTTTTCATGCAAGTGGTAACTCCGAAATTTTACAGTTGTCACCTCAGTTTATTCCGATTATTAAAAATGGAGCGCTTTTCGAAACAACAACCCGTTACAATTGTAAAAACTCATTACAAAACAATCGGTTTATTGCAGCAACGAAATTCTGATGTCAACTGTACTGTGTGTAACTGTACATACAATCAAGCCTTTATCCCCGAAGGGTTAGGCATAGGTGAATTAACACCCACAATTCACCAATCACTGTATTCGGTTCCACGTACCTAATAGGAAGTGAGACTATTGCCGCATTCCGGGCACTATTATTGACTAGAGCCATGCATCTGAGACAGCGAGTCTGGACTGTATATATTTGTCTGATGTTAAACAGCTCTATCCCTTAGTCGCCTTGTACGACACCACATAGGAAGAGATTGAGTGGCCCGAATTCTACTCTGCCGGGATCCATCCACGCGACATGCATAAAAAAATATAAAAGTCCTCATTCACGCATGTTATCCCAGAATGGTTACTTTAGGTGAATATTTAAATACCCACCTTTCGGATACCTGTTTTTTTTTCGGATATATTATATTATATATTCGATACCTATGCCACCGGAGCCGGAAGGGGAGGTTATGTCGGTCTCGAACCGACTAAAACCCCACGCCGACTGGAGGTCGTGGTGCTAGGCCGGTGGTGAGGTTGTCTTCGACATATCCCTCGCACCCCGTCTGGGGTCCGAATGGGGCAGCGCGCTGAGAAACGCCGTGGCCTGCTTCTGCTGGGGTGACAAACGGCTCCATCCGTCATCCCCAGGCCCGCACCTTTCGGATAACAGTTTTGCGTCACTCCATTTGAGAGAAAGACTTACATACCAATGCCCATACCAATACAAATAGATATATTCAAGCATACGCATAGTTATTTGCACTAAGTTGGAATCGAACGCGACCGTTAACCCTTTGTACTACACAACTTAAAACTAGGTTACTTAAAAAAAAATACTAACTTTGATATTTGTTATTGTAACAGTGTTATCGTCTACAACTCCAACCACAGCTATACGATCCTTCTCAGATCTTAATTCCCTAAAAACAAAAAAAAATATAGGTAAGTATATGTATACCCCGGGCCAATTATCTTGGACCTAAATCGCAAGACAAACAAAATCCTGGCGCGCGTGGATTGTTTTATAATAAATAACTTATGACTGGTGAATTTGAGCTCATCCAACAACGTAGCATCCTGTGCTATCCTCAAAAGAAACATGTACTGCGCGCACAGAACATATTTTTAGCACATTTTGGGTCCAAGATATAATATGTCCCGAGTAATACCTACTTCTCAAGAACACACATGCACACAAAGTAAACTAATTGAACCGTACATACCTTTCCGTAAACGGTCTAACTCTTATTGCTAATTTCACATTTGACATTGTTTCACACACGAATTATTCTCTTCGTTAATATAACACAAGCATAAAATTATATAAGATTATATACAATAACTACTGTGACCACAAAACGGATGCAAGGTGCAACAGTCGTTAACGGTAGATGTGTATCGAATGCAGTCAAAAGTTCAAGACCTGCGTTATTGGACAAAGCTATTTTGAGATGCACGCTCCCTTATTAGTTCCTGCAGGAAGCATACCTAATACAAAAATAGTTTCACTGCCGTGTCCACAGTGAGTAGAGATTCCGTTGTTGATATGAAAGAAAAAGTAATCACTAGTTGTTCCCCGCGTCTCCGCCCGTGTTCCAATTACAGAGTTGAATTAGTCTACCTATGTAACATACATCATAACATAAACTCACGCTCGTATTCCCCGAAGGGGTAGGCAGAGGTGCTAGCACCCACGTTTCGCCAGTTCATGTTTAGGTCCCAATGTAATAGGTGGCGAGCCTATTGCCATTAACCGGGCACTTATAAACCTGCGATAAATACACATATAACTTCGAAAAGCATCGAAAAGTCATTGGTGTGTGCTATGGTAAACCTGGGATCGAACCTGAGACCTCGTCTCAGCAGTCCATTACCCATACCACTAGGCTACCGCGGTTCTACTACCTATGTGTAGGGGAAGGCAGGGTAATTACGAACACCTAAGGGAGTTTTGAAATAAATCAAAAGATAGTGTTTGTAAGTAAACTTTAATAGCTTCTTTTTAAAGGGAAATTAATATACTTTAAACTTCTGCAATCAACAATATGAATTTATTTTTATTTCATCAGCTTTTGTAACAAAAACAAAACCTCTAGTGTTCGTGTTTACCCGACACTGGTCGGGCAATCACGGACACTTATTGGGGCAATTACGATCGTTCGCAATTGACCCATACTAGCGTAAAAATGAGGTCATAATACGACCGATTAATCAGGATTAAACTAAGATTTAAACCTTTGAAACAGTTATTGCCCGGCCAAAATTAACGGCAACTTTTTGCTTTTGACATCGTCAATGGGTTTATTCAAATCTTCAAAATTATATTTCATCTCAGTTTTCCTTTTATAATTTCGCGGCATCTAAAATAATAAAAAACAAAATAGAGAATTACTCTTAGTTTCCATTAGACAGTGAAACATCTTTACTGTCACAAAACAACTAACTTAATAACCGATTTTTATTCTTTATGGGGAAATGCCGAACGTTCGTAATTGACCCACTCAATTTGTTCGCGAATACCCACCAAGACAATAAAACAAAAACAAAGTTTTAATTTTAGGTTAGGTTAATGTTTGTCCCCGGCCGCATGTAATTCTCTTAATAGAATCCGCAAATACTAATTATTTATGCAAATAAATGTCGTGTTAGAACCATCATTATTTTATAAGTTACACTGAGTTTAATTTATAGGCAAATTGCAACGAATGTGAGTAAATATTTGAATTAAATTTACCTTGTATCCTGTGTGCACCCGTAACTCTCCGCCGGTTGCTTGGCACTAGTGATGGCGTAATTTTTAAGATGGCGACGAGTGAAATCGTGGTAAACAGCTGTGTTCGCGATTACCTAGCGTTCGCAATTACCCGGCCTTCCCCTACTTACTTAATCTATGTCTATGTCTGTGCCAGATCCCTTTATCCATTATTATTAATCTAGTAATAAACAATATCTGAACATCTCCACATACGTAGGCACTTTCACATAATGAATAAGTAGTATTTAATAAGTAAGTAATAAGTATTACTTAGGATAGTGGAATTATAATTTAGGCACCAAATATACCTACCTAAAATATTTAAATTAGCGTGTCAGTTTTAGCTTAGGTAGTTGTAGTAGGTAGGCAAATCCCGTTCTAAGCTACCCTAATTTCTTCATCATCCATAAAATTTATAGAAAATACTTACCAATTTAAGACTATGACTACCACTAAAATTAAGTAAAAACGATTTCATAATAAATTGATTGCTCATATTTAAAAACATTTTCTGAAATAAAATTGCAAAAAGGCCCACACATTATTTTTAAATTTTTCCGCGCTTTCCATCTTCAGATTACTTTTTTATATACACGACCAAGGCTATAAGCACAGCATAAAGCCAGAGTTATCCTTTGCTATAAGTCTTTAAATAACAGCACGGCAATAAATTGCATAATATGAAGAGAATCACGAAGAAAGTGCATTGATCTTTTGCATTGCATGATTGAAACTCAAAACCATACTGATCATCAATCCTGTCATCGTCTTCAAAGACCTGTATCCATCTATGTTATTTTTTTAATTGCTGTCACGCTGTCAGTGTCACTGTCACTTTGACTAGTCAAGTGACACCTGTCTTGCCTAGTTTTCCTTTCCACTAGTTTTCTTATTCCGACCGAACGGAAGATGGTATATAAAAATTGAGATTCGCAGCGTTTTACTCATTAACTACGCTTATATCCAGAAAGGTAAGGTTGTTATTTATTTTTGAGTTTGTACTTTAAACAGTGAACCTTATTCCTAAATTATTGTTAAAAAAAACAACCTAATAGCTTACGCCGTAGCAGATTGTTATTTCGTTTACACCATCCTAAACGGACTGCAAGTTCCAAAATTTATTAAATAACTGGTTTTTTAGAAGATAATGTAATATTGGAAGTCATGATTGGTCAACCGATTTAGGGTCAACTTTTTAACCTAAAGTAGAGATGAACTGATAGCAACTGGAAACTACATAGCGTACAGTAGGTTATAGGATGAATAGTAACTTTCTGCCAAATTTATATTTATATCTTTCTACTATTCCAATTACAAAAGTGTTACAGTGAACTAGCAATGAAAAATATTTACCCTACTCAAGTATACTAAATTTGAGTAGAATAGAGTAAATGTTTCATTTTAACTAACAATTTTTGTACTAACTTGCTATATAATTCTACCATTATTACCTAGGTTTAGGCCAATGTAAATAAAGGAATAGATTTATTAGAGACCCGTGCCATTAGTTCTTCACTTAAACCTGAAAAATAAACATAATAAATACACCTTGGCACCTTGGAATTGTACAATTGGTGGTCTTATCTTCATGTAATTTCTATTCAAAACTTATCTGATTGCACTTAGTAAGTCATACGTAAAATATGAATGTAAAACGGTACAAAACGATATTGTATCTTCTATTGTGCTTTTGTTGGGGCACACAGATTGACATCTAATCTATTATCATTTAAATACCAGTCTAAATATACCTACCATTGTAGTTGAAGTAGCATTCAAACAGTTATTGTCTGTTAGGTTGTCGAAGATGTTGGTCCGAAGACTTACGCGTACTCTGTGGAACACAGTGCGGGTAGAAAAAAGGCTGCTAGCTTCAGATCCTGCTAAGCCTAAAGTAGAAGATGCTGAGGCTGTGGACCCTCTACAGGTAAAATATACTTCTAGATTCGATTGTTATTTTAGGTGTGAATATTGAATAAGAGATAATAATGAAATGTTTGAAGTCAAAGGCATGCGGCAACTGCAGTTCACAAGTTCTTTGTACTGCAAAATGTTTCGACAGATGATTAAAAAGAAATTAAAACTTCTAGGCTTATTAAAATAGGGTGGGTGCTCTAAGTTATTTAAGTAAGTAATATCTTGGACATTGCTGGCTGACAAGGGAATAGACAGTTTATACTGGAGATTGATGGCGCTTGGTGGAATCTGCTACACATATTGAATAACACACTTGTACTTTTCCACTGACTTTATTTTGATTCTGAACCTGACCGGTTTTACCTTACGGCCTTACCTTTGAGAATGCCATAAGACGAAACCGGTCAGGTTCAGAAGCAAAATAAACTCAGTGGAAAAGTACAAGTGTGTTGTTCAATATGTGTAGCAGATTCCACCAAGCGCCATCAATCTCCAGTATAAACTGTCTATTCCCTTGTCACTTGTCACTTAATCCATTACGACTCTTAGGCTGGATTTCACCAATAATTCTGACTGTAAAAGTTGAAAACAACAAAAATTCAGTGTACAATACCAAGGATTGAAAAAAGTCTTTAAGATTGCTTTTATCTGTCGCAGTGAATTTTAACAAAAGAAGTAGAGTTTGTAGTGAGATCACAGTTTTGTTACAGTTGGAGGCACTCGACAAAGACATATGTTTATTAGTGGATGAGAAAGATAATTTCATAGGAACTGCTACTAAAAGGGAATGTCACAAAGTTGGAGATGATGGAAAAGTGTTACTTCACCGAGCTTTTAGTGTGTTTCTCTTCAACAAGAGAGGAGACATGCTACTGCAAAGAAGGTCACCTAACAAAGTGAGTATTTTTTAAGAACATAGGCTACCTTTTATTGCGGAAAAAAGGGGTTTAAATAGGGGATGAGTAGTTATATGAAATTTAGCCATACTTTCGAAGTATTAATGTCCTTTTCTTTAAGAATGATTAAAAAATACTTGTACAAAAATCAGTCATTTATTCAAGTAAAATAAGTAGAATAGAATAGAATACTCTTTATTGCACACCAAACATAGAATATATACAGAGGATACATAAATGAAAGAAAGTTGTACAATGGGCGGCCTTATCGCTATCTGCGATTTTTTCCAGACAACCGGTTTGGATGGACTGAACTGCAAGAACAGGTAGTTTGTAGTGTACACTATAATTATTACTAATTTATATAGTTACGTAGGCATTTAAATAACAGAACAAAGGAAGAAAGTACTTATTTTATTAAATAAACACCTGCATACACATACATACATACAGACATACATACACATATACATACATACATGCATACATACATATATACATACCCACATACATACATACATACATAATGCGCGCAAATAAAATTGTTTAAGGCGATTGGCACACTGCAACGCTCCACGCGGCGTCGTTCGTCGACGCGCGTGGACGCGGGAGAGCTAGTATAGTCCGAGAGATATTAGAATTTTTTTGGTAGGTAGATGTGTGTCGACCATTAGCTCGATAGCCCAGACTATATTAAGAAAGCTAGAGATGAAAATAAAATGATTAGAAGTGCAAGCTATTTTCGACTTATTGACATGACATAGCAACTAATTTTTTTTCTTATATTCGTGATCAGCGTCATCTATTAACGCGAAAAGAGACGTAACTAAGAAAATGCCATTTAGCTTGAAAGTCGCTTACAGACTCTTCGTGTTCCGATAACGAGCCAAAACAGTGGTGTCGGCTCCAATACCCGATATTGGGCATCGGTATTTGACTTCCTCCGATCTCGGATATCGGATATTGAATATCGGACGTCAGTTGATGTGAAAGCGCTCTAAATTTGCCGTTAAAGAGTCATGTTGCATTGCAATAATATTAATTTAAAATTCGTCTCAATTACCTACACAGAAATTTCTAACAGCTCTCGGACTAAAAATCCCTCGAAAAACACGCGCGTGATGGCAGATTTCAGTGTGCCATACCTCGCGTTTTCTGCTTGTACGCGCGTATTCTGCGGCAACGCGCGTGATTGCTTTGTCAGTGTGTGGGAGCCCGCGTTTTTCTATACAAAATGAGCTCCGTAGAGGCGACGAGCGCGACGCCGCGTCGGCGCAACAACGCTCGACGCCGCGTCGCGCGTCGCAGTGTGCCAATCGCCTAATGCATAATATAATATTGTTCCCAGAATCAATACAGAGTTGGCATAAAACTTATAACAATAGGTAGTACTCTTTGAAATGAAAACAGCGACTGTGCTTGTCTAATATTTACAGGCAACGCGTTCCAAAGTCGTGCAGCTTGTACTGTGAAGGACTTGTCGTAGAAGCTTGTAGAATGCGTCACCATTGCCAGGGTTAAGTTTTCCGTGGATCTCAAATGACTAGTATTATTTTCGTAAAAATCGTAAAAATCGAAAACGCTTTTTTAGATTGAGAGGAGTAGTTGGGTTGAACAAAATATTAAAAAGAAGATAAAGTATATGAGTATTCCGGCGAAGGTGGATTGGTAACCACTTGAGTTTTTTACGAAATTCGGAAACATGATCATATTTACGCAAGCCAAAAATGAATCGTAGGTATACAGAAGTTTTGGAGTCGCTCAAGTTTATCAAGTTGGTCCTCATTAGGGTCGAGATAGCTGACATCGGCATAATCAAGAATAGGGAGGAGTATCGATTGCGCTAGCGCAATTTTGGTTTCGGTTGGGAGGAAATTACGTAATCTCAGAGTACCACCGGTGGCGAATATTTTGCGGCTGATGTGTTTCACCTGGGCTGACCAAGACATGGTCTTGTCAAGGTATATGCCCAAGATTTTGACAGTATCACTTATGGGAATAGTGGTACCTTCAAAGTGAATTTGAGGTAGAGCCGACCAGTCTACTTTTGGTAAAAGTCTTGAGCTACCAATTACGGTGACCTGAGTCTTACTGGCGTTAATCTTGAGCCCATACATAGCAGTCCAAGCACTAAGATACGCCAGATCCTTGTTGATAGTGACAATACCCTGAGACAGACCATCCAAATCTGTCTGGCAGTAGATTTGTAAGTCATCTGCATACAGGTGGTAGGAAGAGAGAAGTTGTTTAGAGATAGAGTTAATAAATAATGAAAAGAGTAAGGGAGATAAAACGCCGGCAGATAAAATGCGGCACACCAGCAGCGGTGTCAGACCATGATGAATAGGTATCATCCAGTCGGACCCGCTGCCGACGACCAGACAGGTAACTACGAAAAAAGTCAATAGCCGATGGAGATATGTTGAGAGGGCTTAGCATGACTAGCAGGACATCAAAATCCACAGTACAGCAATTACATAGTCATAAAATAATGTCTAATCTATTAACCCACCTCTCACCATACTCGGGCCAAATGTGCCAATCACACTGGCAGCATTGCCACATTGGATAGCGATGGCCAACCTTTGCCCCAGAGCGAGAGTCACCTGTTTTGTCCCTCAACCTGTGCCACAATTCTCTGCCTCTCTGCCTATATTGTTTATGTATCTGCTAAAATTCTGCTATGCAAGTAATATTACATAATTCAAACAGTGATATCATCTTTCCCTATCACAAAAATGCAATACAAATGTTGTTTGTTCATGAAAAGTGTAAAACAAATTTGGCTTAGTACCTAACTAATCATTTTTAGATATTGGTTGAGACATATCTTGGACCTAAAGTGTGCTTGAATGTCATGTATTTTGAAGAGAGCATGGTGTGTGCGGGGGACAAGCTCAAATTCACCTAACATAGATTATTAAAAAAAAATCTGCATGCTCAGGGCCTTTGATATCTCGCGATTTAGGTCCAAGATATGTGGCCCGAGCCATAACAATTTCCTTTCCATTTTCCTTTACTACAAGTCAAATTGTGTTTAGCATATATTTAGCAATTATAAATTATACAGGGTGGAAGATTTTTCTGCCCTCTGGAGGGGAAGTAGTCGAAATACTGGAGATAGCCAATTTCCAGTGAAATTCTCTGTCTACAGTATTTCGAGTATTTCCCGTCCAGGGAGCATAAAAAATTTGCACCCTATATATAACTAGCTGTTACTGGCGGCACCGCCCGCGTGGATCGCAATCAAACATACCTATGTCCTTTCCCAAACACTAATATTATGTCCCAATTTCATCAGGTTATCTCCAAAAATCCATACTAATATTATAAATGCGAAAGTAACTCTGTCTGTCTGTCTGTCTGTCTGTATGTTACGCTTTCACGCCTAAACCACTGAACCGATTTTGATGAAATTTGGTATAGGGATAGGTTAGACCTTGAGAAAGGACATAGGCTATGTTTGGTCGCGATAACCGATATCCACGCGGGCGGAGCCGCGGGCAAAATTTCATATAAATACTCCTCCCCTATTTAAACCCCTTTTTTTGCGATAAAAGGCACCTCTGTACCAAATTTCATCAAGATTGGTCAGTAGTTTAAGCGTGAAACCGTAAAAGACAGAGAGACAGAGTTACATTTCACATTTATAATATTAGTATCAAAGCTTACACAGGGTGTCCACGGACCTGGAAGGTCAGGGAAAGTCAGGGAAAAGTCAGGGAAGCTATTGTGGGTCAGGGAAAGTCAGGGAAATGACTTCTCTACCTGGAAAAGTCAGGGAAAACCAGGACTTTTTGATGATTGATCTTTAAAATTAATGTAAAAGTCTAAAAAAGTATAGAACAAATAAAAATAATATTATCTTATCAGTCATCAGTACTTCTTATATACATATTTATACTCCAACAGCTAATTAGAGAGAGGAAAATGACAGTTCTTTTATCATAGATTAAGTAAAAAAAATCCAAAAAAATACTTTTTTTTACTTAATCTATGATAAAAACTGCTGTCATTTTCCTCTCTCTAGGATTTCGTACATAATACCGAAAGTTAAATAATCGAATAACAATAGGTCGACAACGATTGGTCGGACGATCAAATCATCGCTGGTACGTTAGGTCGATACATTAATACGTCGAGGTATCATTACGTGGAAAATACAATAGGTCGAAAGATCTAATCGTCTCTGGTCGAAATATGAATACGTCGACGTATTACTACGAAAAAATGCAAACGGTCTATTGTCCCCTCCCCATAAAGTTGAAATTTTCAAAAAGCCAGTCTTTGCGGAATCTATGAAATAAACCTATGTTATAACAGGGTTTCGTACATTATACCGAAAGTTAAATGATCGAACAACAATAGGTCGACAACGTTTGGTCGGACGATCAAATCGTCGCTGGTGCGTTAGGTCGAAACGTTAATACGACGAGGTATTATTACGTGGAAAATGCAATAGGTCGAAAGATCAAATTGTCGCTGGTATAATAGGTCGAAATATTAATACGTAGATGTATTATAAAAATGCAAACGGTCTATTGTCTCCTCCCCATAAAGTTGAAATTTTCAAAAGGCCTGCCTTTGCGGAATCTATGAAATAAACCTATGTTATAAGTATACTTCTGGTTTGTAGCTTGTTCATTTTGTAAAAGTTTAATGGTTTAGGTTTGGTATAATCCTCGTTTCTGTTTGTCTAACAACTTATTCCAACGTATGTGCCGTTTCGAAAATTTCAACTTTATGAGGAGGGGACAAAAGACCGTTTGCATTTTTACGTAGTAATACGTCGACGTATTAATATTTCGACCTAATACACCAGCGACAATTTGATCTTTCGACCTATTGCGTTTTCCACGTAATAATACCTCGACGTATTAACGTTTCGACCTAACGTACCAGCGACGATTTGATCGTCCGACCAAACGTTGTCGACCTATTGTTGTTCGATCATTTAACTTTCGGTGTAATGTACGAAACCCCTTTGGGGCCATCCATCGAAACTTGTATGTCTTTTTTCAGAGATAGAAAAAGACTGCTACAAGTTTCGATGGATGGCCCAAATGTGAACATTAGTTTTCTGAAAAAATAAAAAAATGTTCTTTCTTCCGAGGAAACAAAAAGTCCCTTATTGGACATAGGTGTGTGTGGATTGCACACTGTCAATGGTGCTTTCAAAACCGGTAATCAAAAAGTAGATTGGAAGACTTTTGAAGTACTAAAAACTATGTACAATCTCTTTAAAGATAGTCCATCACAACGAGCTTTATACACACAAATCACAGAAGGGACTGTATTTCCACAAAAATTCACATCTATTAGATGGTTAGAAAATGGTCCTTGCATTGAAAGAGCTATCAAAATTTATGACAAGGTCAACCAATTTGTCAATGATCGTACAGTCCCTGAAAACCGTAATCAAAAAATCGTAAAAGACATTATGAAGAATCCCTTGGTAAAAGTCCACCTATCAACTGTAAAAAATGTGACTAACGAATTCGAACCTTTTTTGCGCCGATTCCAAAGCGAGAAACCTATGGCTCCGTTTCTCTACACTGCCCTCCTAGAGTTACTTCACAATCTCATGGCGAAGATGGTAAAGCCATCCAAATTAGAAACGGCTTCGAGTCATAATATTATTAACCTTGATTTAGACGATAAAGAGAACCTGCTGCCGCCGTTAGAAAAGACAGATATCGGATATGAAGCAAAGCGCCTGCTTAAAGATGCTAAATGCAGTCCGCAAGTCGAGCTAGCCCTTAAATGCGACTTTCAAAAACTAATTGTTCAAACAAAAATGTTGTGAAACTGTTGGATAAAAGTCCCATTAAGATTTGTTTTGTTCGTGGTTTGACGTGTTTCGATCCACGAGTTATTATGAATAGCATCGAATCGCGTCGACATAGTGCTTGAAACGTTACATGGACAAGACAAGATTCAAGGAAAGGTGGCTGACAGAGCTAAAAAACAATACAAAAAAATGTTATCTGAAGCTCAGGGAACTTGGAGACAATCAATGAGGATGCGATTGGTTTGGACAAGTTTTACCATCTACTCATAGGTGGAGTTAAACAGTATGAAGACATATGGAAAGTCATGAAAATTTGTTTCATCATTTCTCACGGTAATGCAAGTGTTGAGGGCGGGTTTTTTGTCAACAAATCACTGTTGGTAGAAAATTTGACAGAAGAGTCACTGATTGCACAAAGAACTGATTGAACTTATTGATGGCCCTGAAAACCACATCACGAGTAACAGCCTACTAGTGTCTGTCAAAAGTGCTGGGAAGAAATGTCACGCGTGTCTAGAAAAAAAGAAAGAAAATGAGTCTAAAGAACAGCAAAAACAAGCTGAAAACGCAAAATCGAAAAGAAAATACGAGAAGTAGAGGAGAAAAAGAAGAAACTGGAACTACAAAGAGAAAGAGAAAATATAGAGTTGCAATTTTTTACTTTAAAAAATTACAGCTAAAAAGGTCAGGGAAAATTTAAGAAATGGTCAGGGAAAGTCAGGGAAAAGTCAGGGAAATGTTTTGACGATTTAGAGTGGACACCCTGTTACAACTTGCAGCCAATTTTATTGAATGCTTTACCATATTTCAGGTAACATATCCAGAGTACTACAGTAATGCATGCTGCAGCCACCCTCTGTACATAGACGAGAAGCCTGAGGATGTGGTTACAGCTGCCAGGCGCAGGCTCAACCATGAGTTAGGAATACCTCTTGAACAGGTAACTGTTAAGGCATTGCTTTACAATGTTTACATAGTATAGCAGGTCTGAAGAGACCACTTCATTGGAATTTGATTAGGATATAATATTTCGTATTTTACACTATATTTATATAAAATTAGAATCTGCTTAGTAAATTAATTACTGTGATTCTGCTCTTATGAGTGACCATTTTAAGAATTTAATACTAATCTATTGAAATTTACTAGTAATTCAAAAGTTACTCATTTTTAGCAGAATTGCTCACTGTGGGGTTTTTGGCTCCACAGACCTACAAAAGAATGATGTTTATCTGTACACTTAAAGCTTCTAAACTGCGCAACAGATTTTGATACTGTTTGCACTATTAGGATCATTAAATTTATTCTAGATGGTTTACATTAGTTATAATCTGTGCATATTAACCGATAATATAAAAAAGTCAATGTTACCCAAAAATATTGGACCATTTTTATTGTTAATGCTAATTAAACAAATAAATTGGGCCTATATTGTTAACGTTAATTAAACAAATAATTTAGACCTTTTCATTGTTTACACTAATTAAATTAACGTGATAAGTTTTAATTACAATTTCCTTTTCCGTGTAATTTTATTGTCTAAGCCAACACCAGTCGTTATTAATTTGTTAATAAATCTGCCTAGCCTTGCTTTTTTTCTAGTGCATAAAACATAGTGATCTCAGGTGCTTTTTACGCAGTATTTTCATTTCTCTGACACACAGCTTCTATTGGTGTCGCTTTAGCAACGACCAAGCTTCGAGCCATGTCAAAGGGAAGATTATAATTTTTATTTCAATTTTACTGGCTTATATTTTTGCCGTCACAAAACCTCCTAACCCCGAAAGAAAGACATGCTCGAGCTAGAGCCTCGTCCATCAACTAATATACCTGCTAAGTGCTAACCCCTCCAACTAAGCTAAATTGCTTGTGCTGGGAGTGGGTTCACATCGGGACCTCTCGATCGTAAAACCGACTCCTTAACCATTAAACTACCGACGCCTTTCCTATTTATGACCTTAATTGTATTATTATAATTTTTGCTATGGGGACACCGGAGGCCAGACAGATGATCCATCAACAACTTCTGCAGGCCATTTCTGGCATTTCCTCAGCCTTCTCCCTAGGGAGGGTTTGGTTCATTCAACCCTAACCTTCACGTATTATTCGGCTGTCTATAGATGGATCCGGAGCAGTTCACGTTCTTGACGCGCGTGCATTACCACGACCCCGGCGACGGCGTCTGGGGAGAGCACGAAATCGACCACGTGCTGTTCTTCCAGAGCGATGTCAAAGTGAAGCCTAACTCCAACGAGATCTCTGAGTATTGCTTCGTGCCTAAAGCAGAATTCAACTCGTAAGTGATGATGAATACTTTTTATTTCTCAAAAACTCCAGGAGTAATAAATTTTTGTATTGCAATAGCCATAAACTAAACATAGACTACTGACAACTTTTTGTAGCTGTCATACAGAGGACACTATAGCAATCACACAAAACTATTCCTAATTTTTTTGCCATCTAACCCCAAGCCATAAAAAAATCTGCGCACACTGGGCTACTCCAGTTACCTACGTCCAGTTAACTGGCTTTATTGATATAACTTTCAGTATAAGAAGTAGGTAACATAGACCCACATGGAAGATTAGCTAAAGAGGCCTCGCAGGGTCTTCTTATACCGGCTGAAGAAAAAATACTTTAATAACCTGAATAGATAAAAAAATATCTCTATTTTCCTAGGTACATACCAACATTGGAAGGCCCTACCACACCGTGGTTCAACATTATACGTCGCCATAGACTCAAGCTATGGTGGGATAATCTACATCGTATAAAGGAATTGGCTGAACCAGAGAAAATACAGAAGTTTATAAGCGAAAAGTAATTATATATAAGCACCAATGGCCTTTTATAAATGTTTTTCGTTTTATACCAAAGGAGAATGGGATAAGTGGTACCGTATTGCTCTATTAAAATATTATCAATTATATAAAAGTAAATGTTATTCATGTTTTTATTTATGAAACTTGTGTGTTATTTTCATGACGTGGGCTTCGGTCTGACGTCTTCTTACAGTTTCATACATTGCAATGAGAGCGTCTGCTGCCTTAGGCCCGCCACACATGACCACACTCGCACTGGCCGTCACGAGCCACGTGCGAGTAGTAGGTTTCAAAACCTATAGAACAGTACCAACCTCCGCAATTTGCTTTCACGTGTCAACGCAGGCACGTATATGACGTTTATGATGGTATGGTGTCAATATGACAATTGGCAGAGTGTCATGAACGAGTACGAGTGTGGTCATGTGCGACGGGGCTTAAGCTAGCCACGTATGTGGGTGCCCACACAGTGCAAAGTTCATCAATTAGAGAAACTGGAATGAATTCTTGGAACTTATTTTGCAAAATGGGCTTCGCTACCATGCTCCTCATTTCCACAGGAATAGTTTTTGTTTTGTGTTTACTTTATCAACTGTTCCTCTCACTCCTTTGTTTCATTAATTTCAATATTTTATGAATTGCAGCTATTAACTATTACATCAGTACTTGAAACTTGTGCTAGTATAGGTAATATAATGGCCACAATTTTTGTTACTAAATTTTAAGAAAAATCTTTTAACCATTGAGTGTTTTGAACGAGGATTTCTTATGGTGCTAGATTAGGTACCTTTCATACAAAAAGATATGGGAATATATTGCAGTTATGCCTCGAACAGACTTACTGGCAGCTGGAAGTTCGTACGAGAGAGCCAATGGCGTTTGAGAAAAGAGAACGAGTCAAACTCCTGATTGGCCTGAATCCGCACTCCTACGAACTTCCAAGCCGCCATTGTTTTGATTCGAGGTATACTTAGGTTTTCGTGTAAAATGAATTTGCACTGAAGTTTCACAGTTCCTGAACCCTGTCAAAATCGATTATATTTATAAAAGCCGACAAATCGCTTATTCTTCTGTACTTTAAAAAAGAAACTGCATTTAAGCTCAATTGTATTCAGGTCTTCGGAAGCAAATACTTACTATCAATGATTGAAATGTTTATTGCGTTTTTTGATAAATGTAAATTAAACAGGATGATAATTTAAAAAAAAAATCATAGCATGGTTTAAGTAATGTTTTATTGAATTATAATTATAGAATAGAAATAAAAATATATTTATGATCAAATTCTGTTTTTATCTTCGGCTCCCCATGATAATGAGTGTAGCGCGTAGAAGACTCGAGCGTTGGAGTTCATTGAACGACCTCCGCACGCCATGAGCACGGTCCTAGGGGTGACAGGCGGTCACCCTAGCAGAAGCAGGCGGAGTCAAGATGCCTTTTCTGGCGAAGGTAGTGACGCCGTAGTCCGACACACGAGGGAACATTCAATGGCACTGGGTCAGTTGGAGTGCGTGAGGAATCATGCCACAGGTAACTGATGATGGCCCAAGACAGCCATGCGGTTTTAGTCAGTTCGAGTCCGACATAACCACCCCTGCTGGCCCCGTTGGGGGATTTACGCACGTTATAAAATATGTTCATAGCGCCATGATCACGGTGAACTTCGCAAAACCAAACAAATAATGTAGGTAGGTACATGGGCAAATGTCCTGGACCAGGACTCCTGGTGAGTGTTACACTATTATGTGAATGACCATGTCTATCTCAAATCACCTAGATCTTAAAAAAAGGGTCCCCTTGACACGAACTATTTGTATGTTAAAATTAATCTGTACAACATTTAGTTCAGTATATTTGCCCGAAACAAGCACCCCGCTACCAGCTACCAGTCTACCACCACGACCATACCATAAACCCTAGAGTATATAGTAACTAGACGAACATAGTGTGCGAGTGCGAGTGAGATATATTGGCTTATATAAAAACCTAGGTGTGAGAAAGAGACAGAGCACTTATATAGTGAAACCATTTTTCGTAACCTTTATACCGATGTCGGAGAAATAACCCCCTGTCTTAAAAAATCAAATTGCATTGCAATACAATAATTTCATTCATCGCTCAGTTCACACTCAGTAGGTACTTTCTTGGTGTTTGTTTTCGTAGAATATAACACAAAATGGATCTGTATTAGGTTAAAAATGGCGCAAAAATGAAGTATATGTTTTTTAGCTACTATATACTACAACTGATAATACGTCAAATATTATTAATTTATATGCATTTTATTATTATTTATATCATTAATAACAATCACAAATTTATTATGAAAGACGTAATTGATGTATTTTTTTCCGTAGCACGGTGTTGAAAAAAGAAGACCATTTGGTCATAATTTTTTTGTTGAAATTTTAGAGTGTGAACATGTCTATATTTATATCATTGCACAGTGTGTTATAGAAGCCGACTTGCGGTCATGTGTGGTTTATATGTCTATTTGATGGGCACCATCGTGGTGAAGAATTGGCAGAAATCCTGATAAGATAATCTTCTCTAGTTTTAGAGATATTAATTTTTCTATGAGAGGTCAATGACCTTAAGAAAATCTTTATTTATTTTTATTGGGAAAATTATGACCCCATTACACTTTATAAGCACTCAGAGTAGTGTAACTGTATGCTATATATTTATATTAAAAAGTAGAAGACAGTAGCTTTAGTAGTCTGAGAAATATTAAATATTTTCTGTTTTTCACAATTATATTTTTGATAATTGTTCATTAGCGTTGTAGCATTTTATTTTTGGTTATTACTATGCACAATAGTGTCGTCTACAATATCCTAAAATTTCACAGGCTACAAACGTACCTACGTTAAAGGAGAAAAAGCGTTTCTAAGTTTTTTTGAAATTTCTATGGAAATAGGGTTGTCAACATTTAATTATTTACAAATATTAAAATCAAAGTTTTTAGGAGATTAAGGTTGAGAAGAGATTCAAGGAAGGAGAGAGGTTTATGTAGATTGTTGCGCCAACTGCGTGTTGACGTGGTAAATAATTCCAAAAGTAAATAAATACTAATACTTAATAAGTTTTTTGGTTTTTATTTTTAGGACTCCTCATCAGAGTGAATTAATAATTCTTCTGATGACAAAGAAAGTGTCTCATCATGTCCAGGAAGCGTAACATTTTCTGTCGAGGGTTTTAACAGAGAAAGGACCTTCTCGGGTAGGGCTGTGCGTTTATTTTTATACTTTCGCAAGTCAACGAACATGGTTGTTATGTTTGGATCTGAGGATTCCAAAGCTCGAGAAATAAATCAAGAAAGGTAGTTTGGCGATTTAATTTTCGCGTATGATGCTCGCGATCATAACGCCAAAACTTATTTCTCGATTCACCGGCTTGTTCTGAAAGCATACCAATCGGCAAGGAAATCGATTCTATAATGTTTTCACCATGTATCAGTATTTTATGCAAGGTGAGTGACACATAAAACCACTTATAGTGTTCCACATATCTAGTGGCGAGATCATAGCAAAATACTTTAAACTTTTTAGAATCTATTTCCAAACCGCTTCTCCAGTCATCGTGTACTGATATTGGGTTTTAGCATATGCCTAACGAGGGCGGTACCCTTTCCAATACCACACGATGACCTTCATAAAAGAAAATTGCCAGGTAGCATATCTTTTGCCATGAGAATAGTATATTTACAATAAGTACATAATATTTACCTATAACGTCAATAATGAGTCATCAGTAAGAACTTTGCGGATCATAAATGGTACATTTTACACAATAACTTAATTTTTGACAACCCTAAGCAAGATTTTTAAAAAATCATATCTTACGAAACCCGTGTTTTACGCGTCTGGTTTTTTTTGTGGCAATACATATTAAAATTATACATATAATTCAATTTGAAACAAATGCTACAATGCAATAGTTTTCGAATAAAAAAATATTTAAGTTATCATAGAAAATATTTTTTTTCTTTTTTTTAGTACTCCAGTCATCAATTATTTATGTGTACATTTGTTCTTTAGGTCAACATTCATCATGTTTATAAAAAAAATATGGTTAAAAATCATAAAGAAATCAGCTATAAAGTTTTTCTGATTTCTATGGATTTTTCTCGATTTTTTTAATTTCTCAAAAAGTATGACACGTACATCAACGAAAGTTTTTTTAAGTAGTTTATCTCAAAATTCTCTTTATGAAGAGTTTATAAAACGGAGATGTCCGCAAATCGGCTTCTATAACACACTGTGCATTGGTTGCAACACTGACTACACACCGAAAAACGGATTTGATATTTATTATTATTTTTTCTTTTTTCTATCAACCTACATGGTCTCAAACTCCGGCTCAACATCCTACTATACATATATATATTAACAGCCTCTGTGGCGTGGCGGTAGTGCATGCGTGTATGTATTTATGACCAAATGAGCAATGGTCAAAATATACAGTTGCTGAAATGCTCAATTGACAGTATGTAATTTTCTCGTCTTATTACTAAATTCAAATTCAAATCCACAAGAATTACAATAATTTACTTATTATTGTTCTTTTTTATATTTTAAAGCCCGACCTATAAAATAAAAAACTTGTACCGGGGGGCTATAAACGTCTATGATTATGACAACACCAAGTATAGTGATACATATGTGAAATGGCTAGTGTACAAATATTTTAGTTTATGAAACTGTTGCAGACATAAAGGAAACATACACAGGAGCATGGCATTTATATAATACTAGCTGTTGCGCGCGGCTCCGCCCGCGTGGATGTCAATTATCGATAAAAAGAACGTACTTCCATACAAAATGTCATCCCCATTTCTCTCCCTTTAACGCCCTTTTTTGCGATAAAAGGTACCGCCTATTTCCGTTCCCAAACTCTATCTCTATATTAAATTTCATCAAGATCGGTTCAGTGGTTTAGGCATGAAAGCTTAACATACAGACAGATGAGAGTTGCTTTATAATATCAGCATGGATATATGTTTTAAAGTAGTCCGGTTGAAATAGTAAATAAACAATTTTTATTATTAAGTACATATTTATTATTCATCAAATAACCCGGTCAATTTAAACCAAAAAATGATAGTGAAGGTACATAAATTCCCAACAAGCTGAAAATTAGTGAAATTGTTCAAAACATAATTATAAACAATACCTGAAATTTCCCCATCATTCCCGTGAAAGGAAAAAAAAATTCAAGGTCAAAGGTAAAAAAAAATCGTTTTTCGCGATTTTCAGCAAAACGGCAAGTTTATCATAAAAGTATCTCAGATAAAAATTGTAGATTATAAAATTATCTATAAAAAATGCACCAATAGTTTTTTCATATGAGCCACCGTTTCTGAGATATACCGATTCAAAAAGTTATAAAAGTTATTATCGTCATAATACGAGTATGCATGAACCTATAGAGTTGTTATGTATAATATGTTGAAATATTTTTGTGAAGATGAAGAATAGCAGGAGAAGAAGATCAAGAACAAGAATTTAAATATTACGAATCAAGCGAATGAACTTCATCACTTTTTTTTATTTACACCGCTTTTATCTTTTCCAATCTTTGAAAATTTCCAATAGTTTGCAATAGCTTCACGTTATGTTCACAACTGACCCGTGGAGTAGGCCTAATGGGCAAACCACATTTTAAAAAACGCGCTAAGTACACTACCTCATAGGTGGTGTGGAAACGTGTACATATTATGACGATCACAACTTTTATAACTTTTTGAATCGGTATATCACAGAAATGGTGGCTCGTAGGAAAAAACTATCGATCCATTTTTATAGATAATTTTTTAATCTACAATTTTTGTCTGAAGTATTTTTATGATTAACTTACCGTTTTCATGAAAATCGCGCAAAACTCATATTTTTGACGTTTGACCTTGAATTTTTTTTCCTTACACGAGAATGATGGGGAACTTTCAGGTATTGTTTATAATGTTTTGAACAATTTCACTCATTTTCAGCTTATTGGGAATTTATGTACCTTCGAATGTTTAAATTGACCGGGACTCGAATCTTAATACCTAATTAGTTACTGTTGGTAAAATTAGAAAATTGGCCAATTTCCATTGCGCGTACTCTATGATGTACCTACCCGTCATGTTGACAACAATGTTCGTGATGTTATTTAGATCCTTCCGAATTTTTATCCGACAAATACTTACCTAGTTATATTGTAAATATCAAAACTTTTAATTAATAGTTTTCGGTATTTTTATAGCGCAATCAAATTCACATTAATTAACACGCACAATTGACACCACATTGACAGATGATCATAATGACATCTCATAGATTGTTACCATATGAAGAAATTAGTTCCAATAGTTTTCCGCAATATGGCGAGGTATTTTATTTTATTGGTCGGGCTTTACATTGTTTATTATTTGAACTGCATGTTGGACTTCAAATAGATATGCACTAAAGAGATTTTATATCAATTACCTATTTGATGTACCTAAACATTTTACCATTTATTTTTTATTACATTTGTGCATTTTGACACTCATGCAATTTTACATTTGTAATTTCTAGCATCACTGCATTCTTACATTTGATCGTTACAACACTTTGACGATTTGAAACTATTTTACATTTGTACATTTTGACACTCGTGCTATCTGATACTTTATACATTTTAACATGTTGTCAGTTTGTACCCGGCGTGATATGTTGGTTTATATACTCTCAACTCAATACCATGTATGCTATATCTACCGATGGTACTAGTGGATGCAAGAAACGCAGCGCTAGGAGATTTCATCATTGCGATTGATATCTTTTTGCACATCTTTATATTTATCAATCATCCATACTAATATCACAGTATAACCAGTAATCTTACGTAGTTCATCGCGTTTGATGTTTGCGGAAATGCCGCCTTTTGCAGTTTTGTAAGGGTTGTCACTTTAGTTTTTATTTTTAATTTATTTTCTGCAATATTAATTTAGTCTCTTAATTTTCTCAAGGCAAATCAACTCACGCTAATATAAATAACTAGCTGATGTCCGCGGCTCCGCTCACGTGGAATTCGGCTATTGCGACTTTCAATCATATCTCCGTTTCTATGATCAAACGTATTGTAATACCAACTGACAGGTAAAAAATGTTGCCAAATAAAAGTTTTGAATAATCTTTCGTTGGCCAGAGTCTAGCAACGGATTTTACATATTTATTTTTTCAATCTGCTTTATTGAAATAGTAAGCGGATATTTCATCCCATTTTTATTAAAAAGTAGTAAAGTTCTTTATGTTTTATGCGGTAACACAATGCGCACTTGATTACCATTTTATGGTAATAGGAGGGAGTAGTAGCAGGATTATAGAGGGTGTATAACAGTAAAACACATTGTGTCCACAAAAATGTAAAATCGTCTCCATACAATCCCGTACATTTAACCGTTCTGCTGTACCAAGGCCATAGAACGTGTCGTTGCCGTTCATAAAAAATATAAAGGCGGTCAAGAAAAAAAAAACCAAGCAATTATTACTCGCAAATAGGTTTTAATAACTCGTCAGAGCTGTTGGCATCTGAAGCCGACGAAGTGTATCGTTTATGTCCACGTCTATACGAGACAGAGACCCATTGTAAAGTACGTGCTTGATGGAACTTCTTCTTGGTGAACACTTTCTTCCTGAACGGGTGCTTCGGTTGTTCTGTATTAGAAACAGACCGTAATAAATAAGCTCGGCACGTGATCCGATTACCAATATGTAAACCGTTTCTGTAAGCTGTGTGAAGATATCTCACAGCAACGACTTGTATGATCTGTTGATGAAGATGGTTATATATAATATAGGAGAATTTGAAACACTCAAGATGTGACTCGGTAGATCAGTGGTCCGGGCATTCTCCCTGTAAGGGACTGGTCGTTGGTTCAAGTCCAATCTGAGTCGTTTCACTTTTTCCAATCTTAATCGATATGAAAAGTGTTCCGATACTATCAAAAACTATCTACTCAAAAATACCCTAAATACGTGTTCTTTAATAAGTTTCAGTGGCCCCGGACTGAGAGTAAGCATACTAACAACGGAAACCGTACGTAGATGGACGGGTGTTCGTAAGTTACCCGGTGCAATTCAACGAATATGTTTTTGCAATTTTGACTGAAACTTTATTATATACTTAAGTAGGTACCATTGCCATTATTATAAGAGCCATGACTGCAATAAACCGCATTGAGACAGACATCATTTCACTGATCAATTTCTCCTCGCAGCCCGCATTCCATATGGTTAATTGTGTCTAAAACAATGACACAGGTTAAGTGGCAAAGCATATATTATAGTAGAACATCAATAAATAGATTAATTCAATATGTGAGAACATTGAATCCTTTTTTACCAACTGCTTATTATAATTCTTGCTTTTGGAGATAAAACAGTATCCAATCTATGATTATGTGATTGAAACAGTAGGTTGGAAGTTGGAACTACAGAATTTTGGTACCCATGCTTTGTATTTAACATCATCATACATTATGTACCGGGTGCGAAGCAAACCACACTATAGGGAGCCTGCAGTATATTATTAGAACGTTCCCCAGTTGTCTTTCAAAAGAACCAAGGCAAGGAGTCTATTGCGTGTTAACCAAAATTAAGACCCGCAACCACGGAGGACAGAATATGATTAAGTAACGGAGATGTCCCATTGATATTTCTCCTAATAAAAACGCGCGCCGAATGCTGGTGGGAAGAGAGACGCGCGGGGTGTCAAAATTCGAAGGACTTCATATGTATAACGTTCCTACCGAATGAGTCCATTTGGGTCCGGTCGAATACAACCTATTCCCAAAATGCTTGAGACGCCAATACGCCTGAAATTCAAATCGTCTTCATGCCAAAACGTCTGAAGCCCAAATCGTCAGAGAACCAAATTGCCTGATTTTCGAATAAACCTAATCCCAAAATGATCAAATCCCAAATGGACTGAATCCCAAAATAACCGAATAGCAACATGACTGAATTTGGCAGCCGCTGACATTTCTAATTTATAGGTTGTTCAAGCATTAAGTTTAATTTGAACATAGACTTTGAAAATATACTACATTTTTGAAGGATAAATAAACGTGAAATAGTTATAAACCAGCACATAGTTCGCAAGTGGGAGCTCAGCAGTGGGACCCACGGGGTCCATTGGTCTTCAGCCTACCAGCGCTACGCCACAGAGGCTGTCAAAATATCTTTTTATTAAATATGTAAAAAATATTTTCAGTCATTTTATGAATAAGGCATTAGGAATTTCAGGCATAGTGGGATGAAGACATTTTAGGATTCAGGCGAATCGGGCCTAAGTCATATTAAATTCAGACATCTTGGGAAACAGACGGTTTGGCATTCGTTCATAGTGCAATCAGGCATTTTGGGAATAGGTTGTACTCGACCGGACCCGTCCATTTGACGTTTGGATGGCACGCGACTCGATTGCCTTGCAACAACTCCGCTATCATTTCCTTCTCCATGCCCGCAACGCACTTGCCTCGTGTCCACTGTTTCATTAAGTAGGTATATGGGCAGCCTCATACTGCGTGATGTTATAATAGTGTTTTGTACCCATGTACCTAGCTAGTCGCAAGTGTATTGTGCCGTTAATCCATGAATAACAGGGAATCCTAGTGTGGTATCCAGGGAGCAATTCAATTGTATATTTGTTTGTGACAATAAAATTTTTTAATTTTAATTTAATTTAACATAATATTAGGTAGGTACATACTCACCGCAGGATTATACTTATAAATAGTACCCATTTGAGTAACACCATGATGGATACAAGGGTACAGCACATCCATGGAGCAACAGCTGTATGGCACGTTGTCAGACACAAACTTGTGATCTGAACTGTAACGGAAAAATAGAAAACTGTATCGCTGTTCGTCTACCTGTTCAAAACCACAAAACCAACCATCCAAGCTCTTACTCGTATTGGATTCAAACTTAACACCGATGTTATCTAAAATTCTCGTTAAATATATCTTTTAGCTTAGTCTACCGAAGATTGTAATAATGTGATGCAAATGTGAATGAATCTACTGCACACAACTGAGTCGTTACACCAAGGTATTTTTGAATAGAGGTCCGGAAGCTCCACGCGGTGCATCCCGGGCAATGTAGACGGCAACGCTTCTCTCCTGCCTGTCTACAGAAAATTTTGCTCGAAGCGGGAGCTGCCTCCTCGAGGGATGCCCAGAGGCTTTCCTGTTTCTACATGTGACATTGACTAACAGAGAGTACAGTGGAGAAACTGTAGATGGTCCAAGGTTAGTTTGTGTGTGAGGGAAATGCCTATTTGGGTAACTTTACACCCCGAAAATTGTGACTTGAGATGGAGTGCGGCTTAAGTCAGTCCAAGACCGACATCACCACCCCCGATAGCCAATGAGGGTAGTAGGTATCCGAGAAGGCATGGAAAAAAGATAGCTATGTGTACGTACTAGTTAGACCAAACAATAAAAAACTAGATAGATACGTACTTACAATGATTTTTCTTCAATGCGTTCCCCATTGGCATACCAGGGAATGTAGAACCATTCTTGAAAAGCGACGCGGCCACAGCAATGGAATCTAGTTTGAAGTCTGTCTATAGCAACTTTAGATGGTAGATGACTTGAATATCTCAGCATAGCCTTCGTAATGCCACCTTTTATTTTGGCTGCGTTATGTAAATTAATAGGTCACAAAAAGGAATTTAAAAATCGAACTGATATCGAATACCATTGGGTATTAACCAAAAATACTAAACCTCTTATTATAGTCGACTGAAGTCCCGAGTAAAACATAATAGCGAGAAAAATAATTATTGTGATTATAAGAGCCCATACATAATAGAAAAGTCCATTCGTAACATCATACTCTTTTCTAGGTAGACCAGCCTTGAAAAGCTGGTACAATCCATATAACTGAAAAGGGTGATATAAAGTATGGTCAATAAAATTATACATAACATACATTTTAACACGACCTATGTTAAACCTTTTTGAGTAGGTAGGTACCTTACCTCTATAACAACAGCTATCACGGCACCACATGTAATAATAACAGGTATAGCATTTCCATCAGGCCAACATACGAGGTCTAATAAAGTTCCTTCTTCACTACGTATTCCTTCTGAAGTATTCACTAACCATATTAGGTAGAATATTACAACAGGCATACAAGCCATCATAAGCATTCTTAAATTATTGAATGAAGCCCAGGTTAAATACATTTTAATTTTATAGTAACTCTCGTCTTATTCCCACAGACGTATTTTTTTAACGTCTATTCGTATGACATTAAGTTAAAACGTCAATTCTTTAGCCTATTAGAAATAGAGCAGATAGATATTTTGCAGTTATAAGTAGGTACTAAACCGTCCTGAATGTTGACTTTTTCCAATTTCATTTTCCTAATAATCAGTATTCAGTTACGCAGTGGTCCTCTGTAAGGGACTGGTCGCACTTGTATAAATATGTTTGAATTGAAACCCTATTTTTAGGTACATAAATGTTGCACTATCATAACCATTACATATCCTGTTTGGAACGATAAATAATTTAATAAATAGCATGAGTACCTACACCTTTATTTGTTGCGTACCATAAATAGGTACCTACTTAGTTAACCTGAAGCCAAAACAATTTAATTTTGAAACATTTTAACAGGAAAATAACAATTTAACTGATATACGTATTAGTGTGTCTAGAATTTGAGGAAAATAAATACCTATTGATATAATGGTGCATTATTAGGTAATGGACGAAATGGTTAATAATAATATTATTTTATAAGCGCTATTTAGACCTAAATTACAGTTAACTACCGAGCCCGAGAGATTAGTTTCTATTAGTGTACAAACTCGTACTAAAGGTACCCAAGGAGGAGTCAAATGAAACAGCTAGTTGTAGCCGTAAAAGTTGTTATTTAATCAACGTATCAGTTTATCTTATAGACTAACAAAAACATATCGTTAGCGCGATGTAATTTTTCTAACAGCGCCATCTGTTGACGCAACAGGGTAACTAATTTTACTTAAGCTAGTTTATTCAAATAATAGAAAGTAGTATTAATTATACATACCGCCCACCAAGGGCAAAGTTGACCTTTGGCCTTACACCATAGATGCATTACTTAAAGTTTAATGGACTGTATAAAGGTACCTATAAAGCTTACATCTATCGTGCAAGCTGCACAATATAAAAATGTTTAAATACTTAAATGTTTCTTATCTCTAATTTAACAAAGACATTGCATAAGGATGTTGTGAATCATTCCTTGGAAATTGGCAAGATACACAATTTACATGTGGGTCGTTTAAAAGAACCCGATTTGGTTTTAACAGTGACTACTCGGACTATTTGGTCTGAACCCGGATGGACGGCAGTCACTCTGCCGTAGAGCCAACGGCATGGAGGCATGTTGTCCTCTTTTATAACCACTATGTCGCCGACCTGGGGTTGATGTGTGTTTATCGACTTTGAACTGTACCGTCGCAAGAACTTAGTGAGATATTCTTGAGACCATTGTCGCCAGAACGATTGGAATGCACGTTGAGTGTGTTGCCATCTTCTCAACGAACTCACGTTTGAGTTTTCAAAACCTTGGTCGGGCACTGTCAAGAGAGCTTCTCCGATTAAGAAGTGCCCGGGTGTGAGAACGGTTAAATTTTCTGGGTCGTCCATGACAACGGACAGCGGGCGCGAGTTGAGACAGGCCTCTATCTGTGAGAGGACTGTAGCCATTTCCTCGTACGTCAATGTAGCGTTACCGATGACCCGGGCCAAATGGTATTTCACCGACTTGACCCCGGCTTCCCATAGCCCTCCAAAGTTGGGAGAATGAGGCGATATAAAATGCCATTCGCAATGATTGTTTGCCAATGCATTGGCAACTTCTGTAAGCATTTGTTTTTGCTCTGCAATACAATTCCTTTTGAGCTCCGTTGACGCTCCAATGAAGTTTGTGCCATTGTCGCTCCAGAGGTGCGAACAATGACCACGTCTGGCCACAAATCTTTTGAATGCTTGCAGAAAGCCTTCTGAAGTCAAGTCACTGACGACTTCCAAGTGGATGGCTCTTGTTGCCATGCAAATAAATAAGGCTATGTATCCCTTGTAGGATTTGTGACCCCTACCCTTGGTTGTTCTAATTTGTATCGGACCTGCGTAATCGACGCCGCTGTTGCTAAAGGCTCTCGATGGCGTGATTCTAGCAGGAGGTAGCTGACCCATCAAAGGCGATTTAACAATGGCAGCGTTTTTGACACATATAACGCAGTTGCGATAATGTGCCTTGACCAACTGTTTTGCACCGATAATCCAGTACTTTCTCTGAATGTGGCCTAAAGTGGCTTGTGGTCCGCCATGAAGGGTGGTTTTGTGTGCATCAGCTATAATAAGCCGAGCTAGCTGACAGTGTTTGGCAATCAAGATTGGATGCTTTCGATCAAACGTCAGCAGATCAGATTGGTTCAATCTTCCACCTACCCTCAAGAGTCCGTATTCATCAAGATATGGAGTAAGTGAACTGATTTTAGAGTTTCTTGGTAAGTCATGTTTTTCTTTAATTCTCTTTATCTCTTCCCTAAAGTTAATAGCCTGACAATTTCTAATGTATATGTTTAATGCTTCATTTAGTTCTGAGGTGTTAAGGTAAGTAGTTTTAGTTTTAATAGTAGTCCTCTTAGCGTTCTTTATAAATCGCATGCAATAAGCCATTACTCGCTTTGCTTTTGTTAAGGTGGAAAATCTGTTCAATGAATTGTCATCTTCTAAAGTAGTGCAATGATATTTTATAGCTTCAAGTTCTGTATCTATTGATTTAGGTTTACTGTACATTATAGTGTCCTTATACAAGAATTCTGGTCCGTTGAACCACATTGTATGGTTAACCATTTCTGAAGGACGTAAACCTCGCGATGCACAATCCGCAGGGTTATGTTTTGAAGTGACGTGGGACCAGTTATGTGGATCTAAGTTAATAAGGATTTCTGAAACCCTGTTTGCGACAAACACAGGATGTTTGTTTATCCATGCCAGAACGACCATCGAGTCAGTCCAAGCGTGTATGTTGTGTTTGAGGATATTTAGTAAGGTTGCGACCTCCATCAACAATTTGGTAAGTAGTACTGCACCGCACAGTTCAAGTCTTGGTATTGACACTTGTTTAACAGGTGCTACTCTAGTTTTAGCAGTGACCAATGAAACGTTGATTTTGCCTTCAGAATTAATAGTTCGAATATACACAGCTGCTGCGAAAGCCGACTTAGACGCATCACAAAAACCATGCAATTCGACTACGCGATCGCTGTTGGAAGCGCTAACCCATCTGGGTATTCGAATTTCGCAAAGTTTTATCTGCTCATCACGGTAAGTTAACCATTCTTTTAATAAATGGTCTGGTACGACTTCGTCCCAGTCTATACCTGCAAGCCATAGCTTTTGTATCATTATTTTTGCTAATATTATACTAGGTCCTACCCATCCTAGTGGGTCGTACAGACGTGCTATGTCTGATATAACCTTTCTTTTCGTTACAGGTTCCAGTAATGGAGGAAGATTTGCGACGAAACGGAAGTTGTCTTCGCTGCGGTTAAAGGTAAGTCCCATAATTTTTATTAATTCATCTTCTCTTATTTCCTTATCCTTTCCCTTTGCTGCCACTGTATCCATTCCTTTCCCTTTCATTACTTCCATGAGTTCATCATTATTAGTATTCCACTTCTGTAGTTCAAATCGTGCTTTGCTTAGTAGTTCGCTCATTTCAGTGAATAGCTTGATCCCTTCATCTACGCTTTGAACTCCTGTCATAAGATCATCTACATAATAATCATTTAATGTTTTTTGAGCTGCCACAGGGTATTCATCACCGTGATCGTGAGCGACTTGTTGAAGTGCCTTAACGGCCAGGTATGGTGCGGAAGCTGTACCGAATGTAACCCTAGTAAGTCTGTAATGTTGGATTTCTTCGTCAGGATTTTTTCTCCATAGAATTCTCTGATAGTTGTTGTCTCGTTCATCTGTTTTCACCTGCCGATACATTTTGACGATGTCGGCTGACAGACAAATAGGTGACATTCTCCACTTCATGATGACGTGTCTGAGTTCTGGTTGAATAGTTGGTCCAACTAACAATTGATTGTTTAGTGACAAGTTGTTTTTTCCTTTACAGGAGGCGTCGAACACGACTCTCACCTTTGTCGTAGTTTTATCATCTCGTACGACTGCATGATGAGGTAAATAAATTGCCCTGTCTGTGTCAATTTCATTGTCTGGAATAAGTTCCATATGATTTAGTGCTATGTATTCTTCGATTACTTCCGTGTATTTGCTTTTTAAAGTTTCGTCTTTGTTTAATTTGTTTTCTAATGATTTCAGCCTTTTTTCTGCAATTTCTCGAGACGACGTGACCTGAGGATGTTCAGTTTTGAATGGAAGTCTAACGATGTATCGGCCGTCAACATCTCTGCAAGTTGTTTTTCTAAAGTGCTCTTCGCAATATTGTTCTTCGTCTGTAAACAATCGTTGCTTAGGCATTGGAATATCGGTCTCAAGTTCCCAAAACTTCTTTAAGAAATTGTTGTCGTCATTTGAGGTACTATAACAATGAAATGTTTTTAACTGAGCACTTGCATTTTCAGAATCGTTGACTACACCGGATATGATCCACCCTAAGCTTGTGGCTTGAGCAAGTGGTGTACCAAGCGGACCCTTTCTTATCCCGTCTTGAATGATTTGCGCATGCGCTTCTGCGCCCAAAAGTATGTCGACCCTGTTTGGAGTATGGTACTCAGGATCGGCTAAGTTTAGGGATTGTAGTTCGTCCCATTGTAGGATCTCTACCCTTTTGCTGGGTAGAAAGGATGTGATGCACTTGTTGATCACGTGTGCCTTCACAGGCATGGTAAAATTAGGATCATGAAGGGACCTTAGTTGAATGTCAACTATGGCCTTGGAAACGACGGCTGCGCCACCGCCCAAGCCTGATACCCGGCCTGTAGCTGACATCTTTTTCAGCCCCAGGTACTGCACCGTTGATTCAGTGATGAAAGAGGCTTGTGAGCCCTGGTCTATCAAGGCTCGTAGTATGACGTTCTCTCCGCGTCGAGAAGCTGCCCCGACTAATGCCGTCGCAAGTAGTACCCGCTGGTGCATGATTCTACTTGATGCCATGCATGAGACTAGTTGTGTTGAAGACTTACTGGAAGAGGCAACACTCTCATCTGTATCGCTCTTTACGGTTGAGTTCTCGCTCCCGGGATGCAAGAGTGAGTTATGTGCGCGCTTGCACACTCTACATTTAACTTTACTGCGGCATTCCTTTGCAGAGTGATTGCCGCCCAAACAATTGAAGCACAATTTATTTTCCAATACAAATTTGCGGCGGTCATCCACCGTTGTTTTATGAAAATTAGTGCATTGATTAATTTTATGATCATTTTTACAAAAGGTGCAACAATTTGTTGCAATGTGTAAGGTTTTTATCTTAGCAGTTACATTGGATTTGTTATTTGACTGTGTTTTTGAATCTAGGCGGTTAATAGCGGAGAATCGTTCTTTAAGGAAGCTTTCAAATAATTGGTAACTAGGCAATTCAGCAGCAGTAGTTTTCGCGGTGACGTGGAATTCCCACTGTCGCCGTGTCTCTGGGTCTAATTTTAAATTTATAATGTGGATAACAATGACGTCCCAATCGCTAGTTTTCACACCTAAACTTTCCAACGAAGCAAGACATTCGTTGGTGGTATCGACCAGATCTTTTAATCCATTGCCAGATTCTGCAGTCAGATTTTTCTGACTCATGAATCGTTTTAAAACGTTGTGGCACAACCATTTTTTGTCATTGTATCTTTCATTAATAATGTCCCAGCATCGATCAAAATTACCCTCTTCTATAGCTACATGTCTAATTAACTGTTCTGGTTCCCCCTTTAAATATGCTTTCAAGTAATGTAATTTCTGGACGTCGTCGAAAGATTGGTTGTTTATAATAAGAGACTTAAAAAGAGATCTAAATGACGTCCACTCCTGATGGTTACCAGAAAATTGCGGAATGTTTATTTTTGGATAATTCGCATTTGCTTTGCTTGAAGAGCAGGAAATCGGTTCATTAGTTTGAGATTCAAACTTGTTACATGAAGTTTTGAGTTCACATTTAAAATCTAAATAAACTTCTTCTGCTTTATCATAGACCTCTTCCTTTATATATGATGAGGCCTTAATATCTTTAGCTGCATAATTTCTCATTAGATCTTTGTGTCCAGCTAAAAACTCAAACCAAAGTTGTTCTAAAATTTCCATCCTACCGTTTACATATTCTTTAGTTATGCGATCTTTGGGTGATTTTTTGAAATTTTTTACTGCCTTAACCATTCGTTGATATAAGTCTTCTTGAAAGTTAATTATATTCTCCATTGTTACACTTTAAATTTTACTAAGTTTTATTGAATAAATTTAACTCTTTTTAGTTTATATAAGTTTTTACAATGAAACTTTAACAATTTAGAATGAATTAAATTTTAATTTTTCTAAGTGTTTAAAAATGCAAATTAACTCTGACAGAAATCGGGCATAGGTTCCCCGTACCTTCGTTTTTTTGTAAATTATTCTAAGTCTTAATTTCTATCATGCACAATATGACTAAGTTAAAATTAAAGCAAATTTTTCTGAGTCCCAATGATTGAAAATGTTCAAAGTTCTAAAATTATCGCCAAAATCTTCAAGTTATTTTTTCTCTAACAAATAAGGTTCAAAGTTCTAAAATTATCGCCAATTCTTCAAGTTATTTTCTCTCTAACAAATAAGGTTCAAAGTACTTACAGTTTTTTCCAAGGTTTGGTTTACTCACACTACGATTATGATCACACTTTACACTAGTGAACACTTCACTTACGTTAACGTTAATGTTAACGTTAACGTGCACACACTGAACCGACGCGCTCTGAGGGAGGGAAGCCCTGACTCCCCTTCCACCTCAGGAATCTGCACTGCGACGTCCAGGTGATGTACCAGCGCCACTGGTGCTGCTTGTTGATGATGGGTGGGCGCCGCCCACCGTGACCTGACCAGGGTCGTCCACCGACGACACGGTCTGAAGCTCGCCGATGCTGCACTTAGCCTCGGAGGCTCCTGTTACTTGCGTTTGCGACAGCGATCCACTGCCCGCAAGTTGAAGTACCCGGAAACGCGGATATCGCGGTTGACTTCCGGCTCACAAGGACCATGTACAAACTCGTACTAAAGGTACCCAAGGAGGAGTCAAATGAAACAGCTAGTTGTAGCCGTAAAAGTTGTTATTTAATCAACGTATCAGTTTATCTTATAGACTAACAAAAACATATCGTTAGCGCGATGTAATTTTTCTAACAGCGCCATCTGTTGACGCAACAGGGTAACTAATTTTACTTAAGCTAGTTTATTCAAATAATAGAAAGTAGTATTAATTATACAATTAGTTTTTACGAGAGTGGCTACCATATGGGTTATTAACCCCGAGAGGAAAGCCGGCAGGTGAGCCTTTCCATCAGCCAGCAGATGTACCGGTTTTTCATTTATTTACAGAAATGAATAAGAAACTATTGACTCACTCATTACACGCGTCGTAATGCAACACTTGAAAATATCCACAAAATTTCCCAGAACCCCACTGAAGCGCCACTTCTTAGACACTAAAATCGACAGGGGAATACAAAATGGCTGACTAGCCGCAATCTTAAAATTTGATCTCATGAACTAATTTCTTCAGTATTTCAGCTGTCAGTCTGTCTGTGCTTTCGTGAATAAACCACTGAACCGATTTTGATGAAATTTAGTACCAGGGTACATTAGACCTTGAGAAAGGAAATAGGCTATGTTTGATCGCGATAACCGACATCCACGCGGGCGGAGCCGCGGTCAAAAGCTAGTGGGTGATAAAGCAGCATAGTCATAGCACCTTAGCCTGTTCCGAAAGGAACTGAAGAAACAAAAAAAATTGACATTTGATTTGATTGAAATTGTCATTGTCAATTTCGATCGAAGATCGAATTTGTAATTGATTGTTTTTGTACAGCTATAACAGTGCTTAGATTTAAAAAAAATGTGCAAGAAATAAATCTTACAACCAAGTGCAACACATTTTTCAATGACTTTTGTTTTGGTTTTTATTTTTAGTTTAACAAAATCAACCAATTTACTATGAATGAACAAATATTCCGAAAACTATGGGTGATAAAGTTCTGTCTAAAAGTTGTCTATCCAAAGTACAACTACTACACTTTCCTTGTATTTCTTGCGATAAAATATAAAATTCGGAATCAGAGAAGATACCTTAATCTTCCAACTATGGATACTTTCGAAATAAAAACCATACCTTTGAACATCGCAAAACTACTCGTAAATGAAAGATTAGAAGACAATCTGCCTGTTCTTATTAGCAAATGCATAATAATATCAAAAGAACAATTTGTACAACTAGCCAGTGAAAATCTTTTTTATGTAGATAATGGAGCACTTTGGCTGGTAATGAAATTAACACCAGAAGAGAAAAGAAAAAATAAAGAAAAGTCTAGTATCAACATAGAAACTAAACATAATCTTCAGTTTATGACGTCAGAACTGCACAAAATGCTCTGGACTGATAAAACAATAAGCAATATTGATAATATGAGAATAGTGCCTGTAGTTGGATCTAAGTGTGTTTCAGAAAATATTGCTTTTACCAATGAGAATGAATTCCTTAATATGGCGTCTTGTTTTGGTTTGAATATCGTTAAAGATATGACTGTAAGCTTTCATCCAATTCCCGATTTGGATAGCTCTCCAAAAATAGCTGTATTAGCTGAAGTAAGCCTAGTTGTGAATGAGTATGATTTAGCCAATGACTTCATAAAAGAGGTTTTGAACAACCACTTTGAAACACCTAAATTAGTGAGTGTAAATGACATATTTAGTATAGATCTCACTCCAGAAGTTACTGCGAAGTATCACTACCAATACTTAGACTTAGTAGAATCTGCCGGAAGACTTTATTTCAAATGTAAAAAACTATCCAGCGATCCTAATAATATAAATAAAGAAACAAAAGACAATATGATACCTGCATTTTTTATAATAAAAGGCATAACTCAGTTAACTTTAGGGGAAAATATACATAGTCTTAAGCCAAAAGATGAATACTTTAAGAAACAGCAAAATCATAACTTCCATTTGCTACATTTATGTCCGGCGGGGTTGCGACACAAGTTTAATCAAATGCAAGAAACTATTCAACCATTTATATCTGGAGAAATAAGTAAGGCAATATGCTTTAGTTTACTAATTAATGTAAGTTGGAAACATATCACCTTAAAATAAGAATTTTGGTCCCGAGAAGCCAGGTCTGGTCTACTACTACTGCCAGTGGGGATGCCGTTTGAGCGAACGGGTGGTTAGCCCTCCTATGTGAGGCCATTTCACCCAATTCCCATATAACAACTGCCATACTTGTTTGTATGGCAATCAAGACCAACAGATTAACATGCTCTCTGAGGCACGACCAGACCAATGCAAATACTCATATTCATGCATACAAATATTTGCACTGAGTGGGGATCGAACCCGCGCCTCCTGCGTAGCGGCCGCGTTCACTACCACCATGCCACGGAGGCTCTAGGTCTAAGTAGCTCAGTTAATTGGAATATTCACCCTAGAATAGGATTAGTTGTAAGTTCAAGTCCCATCCTGGATGATGTCCTTTTCTGATTTTAATTCATTATATTAATTTGAAAATTTCTGAAGGGAAGAAATTTTATGAGCAGAAATTTTCAAATCTATTATTTAACAATGAGGGAAGAAATAGTTTATGTACTTTTTAATTACCTACCTTTATCTGGAAGCTACTAAGTGTCTAATTTTGTTACAATTTTTTTTCTTATTTCGTTTCAATAACAAATCAGTATGTTTGCTTCAGATGAATTGTCAGCATCAATGGCGAGTCCAATTATTCCAATGCTTCTTCTCACTGGTACAACTGGATCTGGGCGACATTTACTTGCAAAAATACTAGCTAAGTACAATGGTATGTATGTTATGTTTAATTATAGAATTTCTTATTAAATATTCTTAAATTGTTTTTTGGTATTTTTTTTTAATAATGTGATGTCTGACACAGAAAAATTGTTATGGTTGTCTTGTGATGTTCAAATTGCACCAATTAATCAATGCATTGTGTGATGTAATTAGATTTTTAAAAGCACTTGTATATCTATTAGTGTAGTTTGAATGGTACACCTTATAATTACTCATAGAGTATAAAAAAATAGAAAAGCCTTTTTTTCCTTATTTAGTTATGACTTGGGGGACACCATTGTCCCTCCTCCCGAGGAGGGCCAGACCGCAAGGGATGGCCCTGGGTCAGCCGGGGTGCAAGGGATATATCGAAGACATCCCTACCTCCGGCCTAGCACCACGACCCTCAGTCAGCGTGCGGTTTTAGTTCCCCTCCCCTTCCGGCTCCGGCGGGGAATATATTCGAGGGGATTTCAGCACGAAAAAATAAAGAAAAAAGATTTAGATAAAAGTTTTTATTAATGCAAATTTATGTGGTCTCTTCCAAGCTCTCTTATGAAGCTTTGCCACCCATAAGCATTTTGAGATACTTTACAATATTATTGATGTTTGTTAACAGGACTGAACTGCCTACCAACAGACTGCAATGCACTGCAGAGTTCAACTGCAAAGCAAACAGAAAGTAAGATTAATGCAACAATACAAAAGGCAAAAGCTTCAGCTCCTGTCCTCATACTGTTGGATAATTTTGAGGTAAAATATTAATAACGGTCTTTATTAATAGGTTGGTACATAAGCATAGATTTACAAAAATGAAAGAATGTCCCAGTAAGTTGTTAAAATATTTTGTTGTGGCAACCCACAGGGCTTTTTAGCACTTGTCGTATTTTTCTTACTAGTGGCATTTTTCATACCCATGGCATTTTTTGTACATCAAGCTCTTTTTGCATTTTTCGTGGTAGTGGCATTTTTCATACTAGTGGCAGTTTTCCTACTTCTTTTTTGTTACTTCTGGTATTTTTCGTACTAGTGGCATTTTACATACTAGTGGCATTTATTCATACTAGTAGCATTCTTCGGAATACTGGCATTTTTTCATACTAGTGGAATTTTTCGTGCTTGTTACATTTTTTCATACTTGTGGCATTTTTCATGCATTTTTCATGCATGCATGCATTTATTATATTAGTGGCATTTTTAGTACTTGTGGAATGTATTATACTAGTGGCATGTTTCGTACTTGTGTCATGGCCTTGAAGCATATTACCATCTAGAATGTATGATAAAGAATATTGAGTCTAGGTAGTTTCATAAATAATTTTTGAGCAGACCCAAATAAATATTATGATAAATATCTAACTAAGTAGGTATAACTTTATTTATTTTCAAACAATATTTATTTTAATCATGCCCTTAGAATACAATACCTACCTACTGCATACTTTACAATAAACTGAATATTACAGGTGTTTGCAGTAGATCCCGAAAACAATGAAGACTGCAGAGTTTTAGAATATTTCATGAACACAATCACAGATTTATATCAAAACTACACAAAGCATCCTATCATATTTATCGCAATCACTGAAAAGCAAGACTTGAAGCCAAACATGCTTAGAATGTTCTTAGAGAAATTTCATATACCTCGGCTAAATGTACAACAGAGATATGAAATGCTAGAATGGTTTGCGAGCGTCATGCAGTTGAATATAGATGGTGAAGAGCTACCTTTAAACCAGTTGAGTACCAGCAAAGAATTAGACTGCCTCAGTAAACCAGCGAGAGAGATTTTACAAAGGGTTGCAGCGAAAACTGAAACATTCTTGTATGGTGATTTAGATACTCTACTCCATTTTGCGATAAGAGAGTCTTATTTGAAGCAGCATAATAGTTATAATCAATTGCCATCTGATCCTGACTTGCATTTGGTGCATGAAGAGGACTTCAATTCAGCTCTTGGTAATTTTCATTATCTTGTCATGTCTTTGTTGTCTATAGATACTTAAAAGAATTTTACAGCATTAAGTATGCTAACTATACAAATTGAATACATACGGAAAAATAAATCTTCTCGGGTGGGACTCGAACCCGCAGTCTTTCCCTTACAGGCGGAATGCCTTGACCAATTCGGCTACCGAGACACGCCCGATGTGATTCAAATTTCCCTTCTATTTATCCGTTCTTACCGCGACGGTGGAGTCATCTACCGAATTGCCCCTGTAAGGGAAAGACTGCGGGTTCGAGTCACGCCCGAGAACATTTATTTTTCCCTATGTATTCCATTTGTATAGATACTTAGTTGCTTATTATTTAAAGCCGTGACGTGACGGGTTTTTGCACTGATGGGACGGGAAAAATCTCGTTGACGAAGATATATAAGATGAATTCTCGAAATTAAAAATTCTTTTGTCCAACATTAGATCCAAATCACTGTCATGGTTTGTATGCATTAACACCACATTCAGCCATGTTCACTCGCAGAAATGAGGCTCTGCAGCAAGCCACCCTTTGGCAGTATAACGGCAGTTGGTGATAACATATACTTTATTGAAGTAGCTACCTTGTGGTAACTGCGTAATTTCATTCTGAAAACCTTTAGTGTTTAGGGTTATTACGGTAATGCGTATTCCTATTTAACTGGCTTCTTTTTTTATGCCTTCCCGGCTTAAAAAAACAGGTTTTGTTAATTTATCCTACAAAAATAAACAAAGAATAACTTCCCGAGCGCTAATACAATACTGGCTTGCATTTTACAGAATCTATTCGGACGCTACAGAGTCAACATTTAGACGCACCCAAGATCCCGAAGGTGTACTGGGAAGATATTGGTGGGCTAGACAAACTGAAGAGAGAACTACTAAAGACAATAGAATTTCCTATAAAATATCCTCACTTGTTTAAAAACTCCAGTTTAAAAAGATCAGGTAAGCATACAATAAATTCTTATATTTAGTTTATTTACCTAACATTTAGCAACCCGGCGAGAAGAGATAGTGACGAACAAGAAAATAGGTGTTAATTAATTCATTGATGTTACTTGTATTGTACCAAGTTATTTTGTATTGAGTTTATGCAAATAATTGTGCGTAAAATTCTCTTGAGATTCTCTTGATCGTATTGGAGACTGCCAATCGGGGCGTGAAGGGTATACCAGAGACAATCGTGCATGCGGTTCTAGTCGGTTTGAGTACGATATTACCATCTCCGCCGGATCCAGCGTGTCCCCCACACGCTGGTTCTAGCTCTAATTCATGGGGATATTCTCACTTAAAAAATAGGGTACCTATCCAACAGAAATTCAATGATTTTTTTTTGTTTGATCCGTTGGTTTAGCTCCACCGGGCATGACGGTAAGCTGAGCTGATGGTAACATGCTTATTATACATGCCGTGTTACAGGTATATTGCTGTATGGCCCGCCTGGTTGCGGCAAAACGCTCGTGGCCAAAGCTGTTAGTACAGAACTGAATGTGAGCTTCCTAAGCGTAAAGGGGCCGGAGCTACTCAATATGTACATTGGACAGTCGGAAGAAAATGTCAGAAAAGGTGTGTACTACTAGATGTAGGTATGTAGGCGAGTAGTTACTATGGGTAACTATACCTATTGTTTTTTTATTACATTGGAAATGTTCTTTCCAAATGAAAAAAGTAAATTTTATAGATGAGGTAACACAATCCATATCCATACTAATATTATAAATGCGAAAGTAACTCTGTCTGTCTGTATGTTACGCTTTCACGCCTAAACCACTGAACCGATTTTGGTGAAATTTGTTATAGGGGTAGATTAGACCATGAGAAAGGATCCATGCGGGCGGAGCCGCGGTCAAAAGCTAGTGTGTTATAAAAACGTTGCAGTATGGTAGCAAATAAAGAGGTGTGCTCTAAGTGGTATGATGAAAAAGAATCAAACAGTCGGGTAAAAGTACTATAATGTAAACTGTATGTATGAAAAACATCATCTGCCCAGCGATCTCACGGTTTTGTCCAAAGTACCTATATACTGGAGCTTCACTCCCAAAATACATAAAAGTGGACCAGCTTTTATTGATGACTTTTATGTATTTTTATATTCAAACGAATTTTATAAGAGAAAAGACAAACAATTTAAATAAACGATTAAGTATATTATTTTGGACAACTCGGAAAAACATAGACGGAGCATATAGAACTAGTGAGTGAAGCCGTTTAAAGTAATACTAGTGCCATTGCGGTCACACTCCTTGTGTGCACGCATGAGTGTGAGCGAAATGGTCTCCTAAATGGTCTATTTCATTCTTTTAATCTGAAGTTGATAATTGCTTGTGTGTTAGTTTTTGAGTCTGCGCGCGCGTCGTCTCCTTGTATCGTGTTCCTGGACGAACTAGATGCACTGGCTCCTAGACGCGGCGCTGCGGGTGACTCAGGCGGAGCCTCCGACCGCGTCGTCAGCCAACTGCTGGCTGAGTTCGACGGCGTCACTAGCGCGGAAGGTAAGCAATATCTATCAATGACGAGGAGGGTATAACCCGATTTTTGCCGGCTTCCCAATGGGTTGTATGGTGCATGACAAACTGGAGGTAAGGTTTTTTCCTTCTGAAAAATTTCACCATTCACAGTGACGATAGCAGGGGCTTTTTATACCAAGTATAGGCTAAGTCGTCGATTCTTCCCAATACTGCTTAATATGATAGCTTGTTCTGAAAAAATATGCCTTGAAAAATAAAATATTGCATATCTAAACTGACTTTTCATTAGTTGACATTCCCAAAAAAGTCAAAATATAAACAATCAAATTCAAATCAAATACATAACTTGTTAGAATCCTTATTAAATTTTAAATAACTTTTATTACGAACTATATACGTGTAAAGGGAACGTAGACAATGATAAATGCGATATTCTCTTGCACTCCATACATTTGCACTACACGCTACAGAAGCGTGACGTCACAATTTTGTAAGAAGCGTTTTCGGGCGGCGCGAAAATTTAATTTTTTTAAATCAAATATCTTAAAAACTATTTGTCGTACGAAAATTTGCGAAAGTGAAGAAAAAAAAGTGAGGCCTGTAAATTTCACCTCTTTTTATTTTAAATCGAAGTTTATTAAAATAAGCTGTATATGATTGTTAAATTTGTTTTTTTTTTACAATAGTAGTATTCCTTACTATCTAAAAATATGATTTCAGATGCAGACACATCGAGTTTTGTGTTCATAATGGGTGCAACAAACCGCCCCGACCTTCTAGAACAGTCTCTGCTCCGCCCTGGACGACTCGACAAGATGATATACGTTGGGCCCTACAATGGGCCGCAAGAGAAAACATGCGTGTTGAAGGCGTTGTGCAGAAAGTTAGTACATATATTTTTTAATAAGGTGATATACTTGTGGAGCCTGTACCTTTTTTTCGTGCGGCAACCCATCCTTTCGCTGGCCTCAATTACAGGGGTGTAACGTGCGTAGCAAAATAAGGCAATTCCCGCAATTCCCTCGTACTCTGGCTGATCCTAGGCTATTCATGGCTTTGAGATGGCCCCTTTGGGGACCGCAGTATCCCTATCTTGTCCCGGAAGGGGGCCGCACTCAGAATGCACCGTGTATAATTTATATTCGATCCGCAATGAAGCTGAATTAAACTGCATTGTCCCATTTTGCCCATTAATAATGCTGATAATGAAATAACTCCATCGTACAGTTACAAGTTGCGGGAGGAGGTGGAACTGGAGACGGTGGCTGCGGCCCTGCCTGATAGCTGCACGGGCGCTGACCTGCTGCAGGTTGTGTCGACTGCGCGGTCGGCTGCAGTCCGCGGTCTAGTCGCCAAGTTACATGCCGGTAAGTGACATGGATCGAAGTGCTTATCTGAACTATCTGGACCCGTCCTGGATATTAGAAATTGTTCTGGGGCTTCCCCTAGAAATGAACTCGTTGAGGGTTGAAGTACACCTCGAACCAAACTTAATGACGGCTCGGAAGTTCGTACGGCTTCAAGCCAAGCGGCGTTTGACTCGATCTCTTTTCTCAAACGCCATTGGCCCGAACCCGCATTCGTACGAACTTCCGAGCCGCCAATAAGTTTGGTTCGAGGTACACCTCTTTTAACTTCATCTGGATGTTGACTTTTCTTGAAGTTCATGAAGAAAGTTAGTATACTTCGAAATTAATAAAAGTTGGTGGTTTTATTAATTATTTTTTATTCCATTTTTGTACAGGTCTGGTGAAGGAGAGTGAACTAAGTCCAGATTCAGTGATACTAGGCAATTCGGAAATGTGGGAAGGAGTGGAATCATTCCGACCATCGGTAACAAGTGAAGAACTGCAGTACTATGAATCGTTACAATCGCAAATGTAGTTTTAAGTTTTTATGAAATTTGTTGGGTAGTTAAATAAAATTGTTGAGTTTGTAAATTTTATGATACCAGAACTATAGGCAAATCAGGTATAAGTTTTGTCTGGATTAGAACTTGTAGTGTATAAAGGAAAATGAATTTTATTTAACTGTTTTTAATTGAGTCGTAATCACCTTCACCTTACACACGTCTTATGTTCCACTATAACTGGAGCAGGAAATTCTTTATAATATGATGCCAACCAACTAATCAGCGTTTAATTTTATCTCAATATATCGAGTGAGTCGGTTCCCGCGCACATCGGTAACTCAATGGGCCATGTACGGTAGAACCGCCCCATATAACATCCCATCTTATCTCAGAAAATGGAACGGGGCCCCGACTTGCTGGCCTAGGCTTCAGCTAGGGTGACAAGACAGCCTCCGTGGCGTAGCGGTAGTCATATGGCGGTAATGATCGCGGCCGCTACGCCGGAGGCGCGGGTTCGATCCCCCACTCAATGCAAATATTAGGTCCTTACATATGAAATTGGCGTTTTTCGTACTGGCCACTTTAATCACGATTTTCTCCTCTTTGGTAAGGAATTCCAAATTCAAATTTGTACAGCTATTTACTCAAGTATTTGTGCTTCGATGACCGTCATTCATTTGTTTTTTTTCTTCTGCTTTTTTCTGTTTGCGTCACTCATTTTACAAAATGGAAAACTCAAAATATCGCATTATTTACGAATACGAGTTCCGCCGTGGCACTAGTGCTGCGGAAACGACTCGAAGAGTGAATGATGTTTATGGCGGTCAAGTTGCAAAAGAAAACACAGTTCGTTTTTGGTTCCAACGTTTTCGTTCTGAAAATTTCGACCTGCAGAACAAACCCCGTGGACGGCCTGAAACCCAAGTTGATAATGAAGTATTGAAGGCTATTGTGGAAGCGGATCCATCGCAAACCACGTCAGAGTTAGCTGCAGGCTGCGGTGTTAGCGATAAAACTGTTTTAATTCACTTGAAGCAAATTGGGAAGATTAAAAAGCTTGAAAGGTGGGTACCTCACGAAATGACTGAAGCAAACCGGCAAACGCGCGTCGACTGCTGCGTTACATTACTGAACCGGCACAATAATAAAGGTATTTTAAACCGAATCATTACCTGTGATGAAAAATGGATTCTTTACGATAATCGGAAGCGCTCAGCGCAATGGTTGGATTGGATCCTGGTCAACCAGCCAAATCCTGCCCCAAACGAAAATTAATCCCAAAAAAGTTACTTGTGAGCGTTTGGTGGACTAGTGCCGATATTGTTCATTACAGTTTTCTCAAATCTGGCCAGACTATTACGGCTGATGTCTATTTTCAGCAATTGCAAACAATGACGGAAAAGCTAGCGACTAAACAACCTAGGCTGATCAATCGCTCTACGCCACTGCTGCTTCACGACAACGCTAGACCACACACCGCACAACAGACGGCTACCAAATTAGAAGAGCTTCAATTGGAATGTCTAAGACATCCTCCGTACTCCCCGGACCTTGCTCCAATAGATTACTATTTTTTTCGAAATTTGGACAACTACTTGCAAGGGAAAAAATTCAACTCTGATGGGGCAGTCCAAATCGCCTTCACAGATTTTATTGAATCCCGTCCGACTGGTTTTTTTAGTAAAGGGATCAATGAACTACCTATGAGATGGCAAAAGTGCATAGAAAACAATGGTTCATACTTTGAATAATTAAATATATTATACTAGCTTTTGCCCGCGGCTCCGCCCGCGTGGATGTCGGTTATCGCGACCAAACATAGCCTATGTCCTTTCTCATGGTCTAATCTACCTCTATACCAAATTTCATCAAAATCAGTGCAGTGGTTTAGGCGTGAAAGCGTAACATACAGACAGCCAGACAGACAGAGTTACTTTCGCATTTATAATATTAGTATGGATTTAAAAATATTCGACTTTTTGTTCCTCCCATACAAAACGCCAATTTCATATGTAAGGACCTAATATTTGTATGCTTATATATGAGTATTTGCATTGGTCTGGTCGTGCCTCGGAGAGCACGTTAAGCTGTCGGTCGGTTGTCATACGAACATAATGACAGTCGTTACAGGGAAATTGGGTGTAATGGCCCACATAGAAGGGCTGATCACCCGTCAGGAAAAACGGCGTCCCCACTGCCAGTAGTAGTGGGTGACAACACATTCCCAGGCCTAAGACCTGGGCCTGCGTTCGGAAAACAAGCTCTTGCCTGTCTTTCGAAAAACAATCAGTGGAAACCTGTCGAGCACCCCTTAATAAGGACATTCTCGCCTCTCTCATTGCAGTGTTCAATGGTTGCTTTTATCACAGAATAACTATGGTCTTACATACCAAAGTTATTCTGTACTTTTATTATCCACAACATATGGGATGGAACAACAATATCGTGTAATATAAAATGTTTATATGGTCTATCGTCTATATATAAGCATGGTCCCAAGATTCCCAGTAGACATAATTTATTAATCACTAGCTGTTGCCCGCGGCTCCGCCCGCGCTGATATCTGAATTTTCTTTGCTATAAACCTCACGGAGCCCGAGACCTTTCCAACGAATGCAAAACCGTGGAAATCGGTTCGTGCGTTCTGGAGTTATATCGTCAGGAAGGAAAACCCGACTTATTTTCATATAGTAGATTACACAAATTGCGGTATTCGTCCCGGTGCCGTGGTTATCATAAAAGCGCCTATTGGAGTTGTATAATTGCATAGCGAATCGAATTGAAGAAAAATTAAAGCAGAAAGCTTAAAAAACCAAGTGAAGAATATTAAAATCAAATAATATACCTATTACAGATTTTCTTATTAAATTATTAAATAATCTTGTATATAATATTCCGTAGAGGTAAAATATGTTTACGGAAGTTTCTAATTTTCTGAACGAAGTGACGTAATGTCAAAGTTGGTTGACTGGTTGACTGACATTGAATCATAGACAAAAATATTCCGTCAACCTTCTTTCCGGTTTCAAGATGGTGAGTGAATAAGCTGTGATCGTAGAAATTTAATTTTTGACTTTAATTTTGAGTTTATTTGACAATCGTTTTCACTTTTATTATTACTAAATTCATTAACTTAAATAATATAAAAAAATCGAGCTCAATAGTGACCTGTCATGGAAATAGTTTCAAAAGCGTTTAGCATAAGACCTCGTGGCGAAGCTTGTTGTCTTCAATGTGTTTGTAATTTCAGCCGCCCAAGAAGGACACTAAGGCTTCGGCCAAGCAGCCCCAGAAAACGCAGAAGAAGAAGGAGGGATCCGGTGGCGGTAAAGCCAAGAAGAAGGTAAACATTCCATACCATAAAAGTGAGGTTATGTGTGCGTGAAACAGTTCGTCAGACTGGAGATCAGTGTATTATTCATGTTTAACTGCCCGTTTAGTGAAGATAAACCTAAATTAATATGTATATAATTGTTTAATATTCATGACATTCTATTTTAGCGGTTTCATTGAACATGTAATTTACTAAAATACATTTTATTGCCATATGATTATCCCTTGAGACTTGAACGCTGTGAGAGTATTTTACTGATATATTGAGGCTGATGGCATTTTCTAAGAATCTAAACATATTCGTACTGAGTTTTCATTTTTGTTGACACAAATATCTTGTATTTTGCAGAAGTGGTCCAAAGGAAAAGTTCGTGACAAGTTGAACAACCAGGTGTTATTTGACAAACCTACATACGAAAAGCTGTACAAGGAAGTGCCCCAGTACAAACTGATCACACCTGCTGTAGTCTCTGAAAGGTTGAAGGTCCGCGGCTCGCTGGCGAGACGAGCACTTGTTGAACTTAGAGAAAAAGGTATGTGTATCATTTTCATTCCTATTTTTATGAGGGATTTGTGAGACAGGAAGTCTAAAATAACCACAAATAAAATACCAACTGATTAGTGAGTGTAGTAAAGTTAAGTTTAGTATGATAATAATTGGTTGATCTGCCTAGGCATAGTTAGCATTTATCTTGACCCATAATTTGCTCTATATCTGCAAAATGTATTTTTTGGATAGAATGGGGTGCTATGATGTTGCAGGTGCTCAAATCCACCAATTATCCCTGGGGATTTTTCGTACGGTAAAAAAAAAGCACCAATAAACAATTATATTTCTCTGGGGTGCAGATAGATGCTGTTTGGGTAAATTAAATGGTGTATCATGTTTTGATTCACATTATACTTAAGCTACAACATACTACACAGCAAATGTTTTTGTTTCAAACTCAGCAATCGATAATACAATAAACTGCGGATGAATAATGTAATATGCAAACTAGTTTTAAAATCAAATCAAAATCTCTTGGGGTGTGACTCTACTTGGCTCTGGTGGAACATCTCACCATTGATAATTTTATAATACCTTTTACTTGACATTGGCTAAATTGCAGCGATTTGCTACAGAATTAAGAAGAATATAGTTCATATTCTCTGTAGAGTCCACAAAAGTCATATCTGTGTTATTGTTCTACAACTTTTTTTTTATCTTTAAAGAATATTAGAACCGAAGTTACTAATATTCCCTCTAACTCCTCCAAGTAAGCTTAACTGCTTGTGCTGGGAGTGGGTTCACATCAGTAGTGTAATGGCCAGGATTCGAAGCCAAGGACCTCTCGATCGTAAGGCTGACTCCTTAACCACTAAGCTACCGATGCTTCGACATTGCAACAATTTAAGTGTTTTTGGGCTTTACAAAAGATGAGGCTGTGGTGCACTTGTCTCACTGTCTCACTGACCTCCCATCGGCCAACTCAAAAACCAAATTAAGTGAATACTGAGGACTACCAAGCAAACCAGCCACTAGACAACATAATTATTCATAATAAGATAATTTATTCATCAAACAAGGCCACTATAATCATAAATGAATATTAAAACTTTTTAGTAGATCTTACATGAGTATTCTGCAAGTAACAGACTGCAGATTTTTCATATTACATTTGTTTTTTTCTTTAATTGTAATTGTTAACCTTGGGTGAATCAATCAATCACAGGCCATGTCCAGCTATGGACTGCTGTGGGCTAATTGATTGATTGAATTGTTAACCAGGATAATATTGCTGTTTACTGGTTTACTACTGTGTATCATTGAGATGATATTGTGGAATTATTTTATTTGGTGCAGCCGCAGTCCTAAGCAAATAATCTTTTTGAAGCTATAATGTTCTTGGACTGTGGATATCCACTTAAGCTGGATTTCACCACTGGAACCTACAACTGAACTGAATTCTCTCACATTTAACTTAATGAAAATTATAGCGTTAAATATAATAATGTGGTTAAGCTCTACAAGTTTAATTTGTTAGTTTTTTTCTGTTTTCCATAACATATGTTGTTATGTTAGTTAGTTTACCTGGGCTGTTCTGCACTTAGCCTCTTGATTGGGCTATTGTGCATATTGTATGTTGTGATGTTACTCTTTTCTGTATTATACAATGACAGTAAAATCTGATATATTGAGTCTGAACAAACACATCTCACTATTAAGATATTATTTATTATTTACATTATCATTAATATTTCTTTTTTATTGTTACAGGATTGATCAAACAGGTAGTCCAACACCACGGACAGGTGATCTACACGAGAGCCACCAAGGGCGATGACCCTGTCGCATAAGATTATGTATAAGTAAAAAATAAAAAAATCTACACAAAATATCCATTTTTATTTATGAGAATACTCTTTAGTTAAGTACTTAACAAAAGGTTAGGTGGGTACTTAATTGAACAAGTAACTTACTGATTAAAGTATTGGTTCGATTTCGGATTTAAGTCGCAATATATTTTAAAACTTGGTTTTTAAACAAGACACGCTTTTTTACTGTAAATTTTAAAATAAAAAAATTTAAACATTAAATTTTATTCCTAGAATAAACAGCCTGAATGAGTGATATTGCCCGTTTATTCTAGGAATAAACTTTACTCGCGTTTGGTCGAATCATTAGTCACGTCAAGATTGTTCACCTTCAGTTCAGTACCTAACCAAATGAAGTAGTTTCCTTTTCACATACACATTTACATCCAAACTCATCGTGTGCCGACTTTGTGTTTCTCGTCCAAGTCTGTGATGGCGAATCTGGCTGAAGGATACTGGTCACACAGCCGCCCTTTCAACTTATACGCATTTTCTTCGTTCGACGTCTCTACTACGATATTAGCCTGGGAAGTAGGATATACTTAATTAACCAGTAATCTAGTAAACCATGTTCTCAATCGATTATGATTAGAAAAGTGGTCCTCCAAGACTTGAAACCCACGACCAGAAAGTCCATGGACCTTGTCTTGGATATTCGAGATCGAGATCTCCTATACAATCGTCTTTGGGCGACGGTGGAGCCATCTACCGATAAGTCTTATGAACTATCGGAAACACTTCCGTAAAGGACTGGTCACGAGCTCAAGTCCCGTTTTACGTATACATTTTCCAACCTAAATCTATATTAATTCGGAAGCAATACTAATTGCTTTAAAAAGACGTTCGCAATTACCAAATTGTGTAACAGCTATCCAAACCATACATTGCAACAAGACACTTATCCACTAGGCGAAATTTCTCGAGTATTTATCCTGAAAGTATCCGTTTAGCTTTTTTTTAAAGAAAGAAAGAAGATGCATTGTACGTCAAGACGTTCGCGGCCAAGCCAAGCTCGCTGCAAGCCTTTAAATCTATTGATTGACGGTCTAATGGATGTGGCTCTAGTACTGGGGCCTCGTTGAAGACAAGACAGCGGTCGCTCCCGTAAAAACCAAACAAATTCAGGAAAAGAAGTAGCAAAGCGAACCCTGAACTCCAAAGCGCAAGTTTCGGGTGCAACTTGAAGTGGGGCTCGGATGACGTAAGTACCTAATAATGACCATGAAATGCTAAATATTATGTAGGTATTATAATAATTTCTGCTTACAATAAAGAATGGGCCGTTTGGTATCAGAACGTCCCATTCCCAAACTAGTCACGCTGTTCCAGATGGTCCCAATCCCTGATTGTCCTATTCCCAGATCGCTCCATTCCCAGTTTGTCCTATTCCCAGATCGTCCCATTCCCAGATTGGCCTATTCCCAGATCGTCCCATTCCCAGATGGTCCCAGGGATGGTAACGCATGACGCAGTTAGGCTCTTCCATACGTACCCAAGTAGTGGCAACATCGCTATGCACCCACATCTGTTCGGTGACCAGGCTCTTGAGTACTGCGCTTTCTTCGGCTATTGTCTTAGCGAGTAGTTGGAGCCCATTGCGCTGGTCAGGCAAGGCCACTGCAAACCGCATCAGCCGGCCGTTAGCACCCAGACCACGCTGGATGGTCCGGGCTAGTCGACCGGAATCGATGTTACCTCCGCTCACAATGCACACCGTTCTATCAGAAGACAATATATTTATTAAACGCCGTACCTTGATGAGTTTTTTTAATAACCAGCGTTTAGACCATTCAGTGTGATCTCTTTTTCTTTTTCTGTACTGCAGAACAAGTGCTAAGCCAAGTACCTACAGCTATCACATCGTCGTCGTCCATCGTAGTTTGGTTTTGGCGTCCTACACACACTCTCACACACGTACTACGTACCTCAACTGAGAGGTAGACGTCCTACACTCACCGTCACGTAGCTCAACTGTGAGTTATGGCAAAACTGTGCATGCAAAACCTAACGTGTATGTGTACTATGAAACTCGGTTATGCCTGTCAGTTATGCATGCACAGTTAAAACCATCATGCAAAACCTAGCTTGTATGGCGTCCATTAGGAGGCAACATATTATTAAAATCACACCAAAAACCTTTCAATTAAATAGGGGCACGACTCCTGCAAACGCGTATCTACGGGTTTGTGATCCTATTGTTCTTCCAAATATGTTTAATTCCTATATGCACTAGCTAGAGGGTTATAAATCTTGGAATTGGCATCAGATGGAAACACGTAATGGCTGTAATTGTTATTATTTAATGCTAATATTATGTAACAATATAACAGAGTCAGACTAAAGCTTGTTAAAAGTATAATCACTGACCGTTTTCCCAGGAGCTCGGGGACAAGTCCCTGCATCACCGCCGCGACCGCACACACGCCGGCTCCGTCTGCTACTAGTCTTTCAGACTCCAACATGGTTATTAAAGCACGGGAAATGTATACTTCGTCTACTACCAACTGCAATGTAAGGTAGACTATTATGTAGTTAGCAGGGCCCCAATTATGCTATTTAGGTGCCTACTAACTAAGTAGGTAGGAACTAATCGGTACTGGCCGCCGCGACTTTGCACTAGTAGGTAAGTAGGTACAGTCAGCGTCAGATATATCTTGACTGCGAAGTCTCAAAATGATTTTAAAATTAAGGTATTAAGAGCAAATCAAACTGTTTAAATTGTATTAATGTCTGAACTAAAGGTGTGTTACCTTCTTCCTACAGTCCCGTATCCTTTAAGCGGGGCGTGAAAAGGCATCTGATGAGGCCGTCAAGCTCAGTGCCACCACTGTTAACATGGTAGATGTTTACGATGGTGACCCTCTTTCCGAGACTTAGACTTTAGCTTACCATCAAGCAAGTTGAAGTCAAATTGATGTGTCCTTTACAAAAAAAATATCACAATAAACCTTCAACGATCAGGAAAAAAAATCAAGGAAATAAGATCATTTTAGCACTTTGTCCATAAAGATCTACTTATCTGATGCTGACTGTACCTTCCTTTGGTTTTGTTTGCGGCAATCCCCACGGATACTCCCCACCGGGTAGCGAAGCGCTTATGACAGGCTCAAACGGACTAAAACCGCACGAAGTCGGCCGGTCCCATAAGTAATGTGTAATATTGGACGTGGCTCAAAAAGTTACATCCCTCACATCCCGGGCCGTGAAAACCTTACTTTTACTGAAGTATAATTAAAAAAAATTAGGGTAACGAAAACAAAGGCAAAAAAAGAATTACAGTCTCACCATTCTGTCAAGCCTGCCTTTGATAGTAGCAAAGGCGTTTGCACCAGCAACGGAGGCATTGAGCCCGTCAGCTATAGACGGGAGGACATTCACATTGATAGGTTTTCCGGACTGCAAGGCCTTCGACATCGTTGGAGTTTTCGCGCACTCCGCACCCTGTGGTAAGTAAACCTTTTATCATCGCACCATACGCCACAGACAGGGAATCCATCTATACACTTCGCGACTTGAAACAGTACGCACAGTAAGGTATGAAAGGAACTTCATCATCCCATGCACCGCACGCACGCTTTAGTAGGCTGTGGAATAAACTCCTTGCCGTGGTTTTACCAAGCGACTACAATATGGGGTTCTTCTAGATGTACCTACATTAGAAGGATCGGCAGATGTGACACCCCTGGTGTTGCACATGTCCATTGGCCACGGAAGCCACTTTCCATCAGGTGGGTCGTATGCCCGTATGCCACCAAAGTGGTTTGAAAAAAAAAATTGGCCATAGTAGGTACATTGGTAAAAGTAGGAGTGCAGTTGAAATACGCAATATCTTTGAATTCGCAGTCCTATGCCTCTGCTGAAGGCTAGTTTAGTATAAGTGCCTCACGAACTCACATAAACGAGACAGGAGCACTTGAGTTTCTTGCAAGCGACGAGCACACCGGCTAGCAAGGCACCACTAGCGACGGGCACGATTACTGCGTCCGTTTCAGGCAGCTGTGTAATGATCTCTACACCTATCGTGCCCAAGCCAGCCATCACGAATGGATCATCTGGCCTATAAATAGACCACAAAGAAAACAGCTTAGTTTTTGCCGGAGTTTTCTCAGGGGCTATCTATATATTTAGTAAACTATATAAAAAAAAGATTTTTCATAATTTCAATTACGAATAAACACGTGGAGTTCGTAGAGCTAAAGATGTAAGTTGTAACATCTATTCTACTCTTTTGGTCTAAAATATTATTGTAATGTCTTCTTTTACCAGGGCAATGCTCGGTTGAGACGTGCAGTGCAGTAAGTTACCGATGGATTTAATAATTGCATGTCTTTATCCGCCCCTTTGCAGATGTGTACCCATTGCTGCTGAACAAATTACGATAAACTTACGTTATTATTATCTGATGACTATCTCGTTGCACTTTTTTTGCATACGATATGGAGTCGACAAGCGAATCTCCGACCAAAACTACATCGGCGCCGAGCTCCGAGCAGCGCTGCGCGTGTGACGGAGGGGTATTGTCCGGCAACACTACCGTCACCTGAAATAGGGCGCTAGGTAGGTAAGTAGGTACCTACGTAATAGACTATAGTGTCAGTCACCAAGATCTACGAGGGCCAAACTCCCTCGCCTCACTTGCACTGGTACAGTCAGCGTCAGTAATATCTTGATAACAAAGTCTCCAAATGATCAAACTGTTTTATTGATTTTAATTATATTATTGTCCGAAATTAAGGTATACTGTGTACCAAATATCAAGGGGAGAGGGGAACCATTTTGAACACCTTGTTCATCAACAATTTTCTCACTGCTGACTGTTGATTAACGGACAAAGTTCTGGCGCTCGCGTAATCCATACTAATATTATAAATGCGAAAGTAACTCTATCTGTCTGTCTGTCTGTCTGTATGTTACGCTTTCACGCCTAAACCACTGAACCGATTTTTATGAAATTTGGTATAAGGTCTTGAGAAAGGACATAGGCTAGCTATGTTTGGTCGCGATAACCGATATCCATGCGGGCGGAGCCGCGGGCAAAAGCTAGTGTTTGGTATATGGGTGAGTCCTTCATCCTGCAATTGTTTTAGATAGGAAAAGAGAGACTGGGTTCGTCGGAATTTATGGGACTTCCCCTTGATTTTATATTTCGTGGTGGTCATCTAATGGCCAGTAGATCTTTGTTGGTATTATGTACTTATGGGAATGATATGATAACTATGAATTTTAGGTACATACCCCTATTCCGAGGGTACCTCCATGGTATGCAGCTCCAAGGGCCATGTTCCCATGAGATGGCACCAGAACACCACGCCCCACTATATTGTTGCTATATGCAATTAGTGCGTTGCGGACCCCACGTTCTGCGCAACTGAAAAATATCTAATCTCATTTAGTATCGAGACAATTTTGACCTACCATTCTTTATGTTTCATTCTACATGCTATCACGCAGTTGAAGCCGCCTGTTAAATGACTGATTACGGGAGACCGAGCGCGGAAGGAAGTCGACCAAATATAGAGCTATAAAGTCTACATGGAGCTTCATCAAAATTTTTGGAAACCAAGTCAACCTCAAGGTGATAGTCGGACGATGCTCTGGTGCAGACTTTCTTCGCGGAGTTTAAAGGAGAGACGGCAGTCCCTTCCATAAAATAAAAACAAGCCAGTAAAAGAGAATGTGCCCCCCTAGACAAGTGGCAAATATGGGATTGACATTCGTTGACGACAGGGGAACCTTGGTCTTCAAAGAGCAAGCTTTGGACACGATTGGGATCGGTGTTCGGATTAGGAAGAAGTATTGTATTCCCTAAGCAAATCCAGCTATCTGTTAATGGCTTCTTAATCTGGAAAAGATTATAGTGGCGCCCAACGTGGTGCCAAGGTACAAAAAATATTAGTAGGTACGTACTTGAATGTTTAGGTGTATCCGACTTTTTGCTGCCGGTGTCTCCAGCTCTCAACACTATTACGTACTACTTACTTCTGATTAATTACTAATGTAATCTTACTTTATAGTTGAAATTACCTGCCAGTGTATTGTAAATTTTCACATTTCAAATATATATTATAATCCATGAATTTACTCAGCTTGGCTTCCTGAAATGAAAAGAATGGATGAGAAAATCTATGTAGTGCTCTTTGGTCCACACTTTTAGGTAACCCGCGCTTTTATTAACTCCACATTTAACAACCAGGCAAGGTTCTAAGTGTTCTAATACGGTTTACTATAAATTTTAATTTGGAACATATTTATCTAGCGCTGGACATTAAATAAATTGCACTTTAGAGGCTGAGTCTATGCAGTTGCGTGGGAGTGTTTGAGTGAAAGATGGTATGCTCGATGAACGTTTATTACTGATCACATTGTTGCTTCATATATGTATCAACGGTAAATCTAATTATCTAGAATATCTACTAATATGTGGCCGGCTGTACCAGGCTTCACGTATCGACTGACTCCACAGAGCGTGGCGTCTCACCTCGCCGCCTGGTAAAGAATGTGCTGACATCGCGTCTACGCTACGCGCTTATCACCACTTTTGTGCACACTCATTTTTATCACCAACTATTCTTATGCGAGGTTAAACTACGGTTAGGTATTTTCAATGGTACTTACGCAAAGAGGAGTGTGGATAATGCCATCTTCAATCCTATCAGCAGCTTGTTTGATTTCACTGAATGTTAGAACATGTGGTTCAACTTGCGAATCTTCTTGCTATACATTAAATGAGAATTTGAAATTTGCAAAAGTAAAGACAATAAAACCTTGATTATGAACTCAATATGACTTCAATTCATGTTGTTCCTTAGGTATCTCATCTCATTCCTAATAAATCCGATGGCAGCTAGGGTTTTTTTATAGAGGACTAAGTACCTACCTACCTCTGTTAGTACCTACTTACTCTTGCTAACAGCTCCAGCTTAGATAAAATGGTAATACTTAAGTACTATTGTTAGAGTTCACCTCATCTCAACCAATGCTGTATGGATAGATTTTCGTAACAATCAAGCATTTTAAAATATCTGGGGTAGGTTAAGTACCTAAGAATACTAATATGGTTTGTCCAATTTGCACCATGCCCGCATAATTAAAGGATAACTTACCATGTTTGCTTCCTTATTAGTTATTTGACTACCGAATTTGGAAACCAAAGTTTACTTTATATTTTAGATCCCAGTTTACAGAATTTTGACAATGACGGGAGATTTATTGACAAGCAACCAGGCAATCAACAATCTAACCAAAAATATCTCTGAATAAATGTCAAAACTTTATTGAAACTCTGCTCGAAACCTTCTCGAAACAAGCAAGTCCAATGGAAATCGGGTTGCCGCCGCCGGAAAAGTAATGATGGATCATCGTTATGCCAATTTCCGCTTTGTAGATACATACTTACATACATATACTTTATTAAGAGATAGGTATTCCTATCCGTGCAATTTAGGCGACAGCTTTTGTGGCGTAGCGGTAGTGACCGCAGCCGCTACGCAGGAGGCGCGGATTCAATCCCCTCTCAATGTAAATATTTGTATGCATGAATATAGAAATTTGCATTGGTGACCAGACCAATCTCGGAGAGCACGTTAAGCCGTCGTCGGTCCCGTTTGCCATAGGAACAACTATGGCAGTCGTTACGGGTAGTTGGAGCCCTAAAAAGAAGAACAACAGGTCTAACTGCAATGCTTTGATATAGCCTTTGGGTTGTGGAGGAGGAAATCCGCAGTTAGTCTGGTAAAGTGGACCCCAGACTCCAAGTTGAAAACTTCGGAAGCGACTGGAATTAACGCTAGGATGATGAAGAAGAGAAGAATCGTGAAATTCAGGCAAATTCGCAAATTCAGCTGCTTTGATAAAAAATTGTAAACTGCATAGGTATTTACTTATATATTTATTTTTGTCGCCGGTTTCGAATACCTAGTAAATAAGAATAAAACAATACATATTATTTAATACATTTAATTATTACATAATCAATTTTTAATTAAGTAATGCATTTTTTACAAATCTTGAAAGTTACGCGTACCTACTGTTACAAATCTGATTGGCATGGCACTATAACATGATAAAATGTGAATTTGGATATTCTTTTGTTAATTTTTTCTCCAAATCTTTTGCATGATTATAGTCACTTGTTTCGAGCAGCAAATTCGCCTGCAAATTAAAAAAATAAAATAACCACAAGTATTAAAAATAATCCCGGTGTCCATACAAATATGGACGTGATGAAAACAGACTTAGTTGACTGCCGAATCTAATTGGATTTTTCCTTTGTTGATATACTTTAGTAAAGTTATTACTTTTAGCCATAACAAGCCTTAGACCACGTGTATGGATAAAAACCACATCGGCAAAAAAAAGAAAACTGGCATGATCCACTTACAGAGGTAGTAAAGATATCTCGTCGCATCCAAGCGCGTTCTGGAACAAAGCTCTTGATATCGGCTCCCTGTTCGGTGATCTTGATCAGAAGTTTGGCCATCGCACCGGGAACATCTGGCACAGTCACGCTAAACTTGACCAGACGGCCCACCGCTGCCATTCCGCGGTCGATCACTCGAGATATACGGCTGTTGTTAATGTTGCCCCCCGTTAGAATGCACACAACGCTGCCAAAAAGAAGCGACATTTTAAAAAATATCCCAGAGTTACTTGATTTGAAATACTTGGAGGAAAATTGCATTGTGTCCGTATAGTTCTACCGTTCAGTTCTACTAGTAGGACTAAACGGAGAAAAAAATCCGTTCAGTTCTACTAGTAGGACTAAACGGAGAAAAAAATCCGTTTATTTCTACAAGTAGGACTAAACGGAGAAAAAAATCTTGTGTCCGTATAGTTCTACCGTTCAGTTCTACAAGTAGGACTAAACGGAGAAAAAAATCATGAACTTCGTGTTAGTACCTACTACGAATATAAAATAAGCAATATAAAACTATAGAAATAACAAATATCTACTATATATAGCAATATAAAACTTTTCTTATGGGTGATTATGATTGCGATAGAGAGAGAATATTAATATTTTGCCATCCTCAAATCAAAACGCTTTTGCCATCAATTACACATTATTATTTTGCAGTTGGAACTTATAAAAGTTGCCCGGACCGGAACCGTTTAAACAACTACTATATCCATGGGGATTATCACTGTAATGAAAATGAATCAAACGTACTGCCTTTGATTTATGTCTTAATGACAAATAAATCTAATCAATCATATTAAAATGTAAACCTTTGCGCTATGTATGTCTAATACGCAGTTCACCCAGCTCGCGTTATGTCTAAATGTCATTTTCAATAGCTTTAAGCCTAAGTGGACGAATACCTATAGCGCTGTTTGCCATTTTCGCATAAGGACTTTTTCGACAAATGCCTAAATCTCAGTTCACCTAGCTCGCGTTATGACTAAATATCATTTTCAATAGCTTAAAGATCTTATTAATATTCACAGTCATTAATTAGCATGTCCTAGTATAAGTATAGTACTACTGGTCATTCATTTAAGTTCAGTTTTCAATATAAACATAATTTTTAAAGGACTAGTGTTTTAATCTCTTATCGCCTTCCTTTCCTCGCTGATGAACTGTAATGCAGTAGGTCTAAGACTCTTTTTGTCTTCCTCTGTTCTAACCTATATCGCAGTAGGTCCAACTAGCGTTATGCCTACTTATCCTTTTGACTAGTCATAACGCGAGCTAGGTGAACTGCGTATTAGACATACATAGCGCAAAGGTTCAATATCATCAATGTCAAGTGCCACAATGGCAACCTTTAAAGTTTTCTTACGACTTCGAATAGGCCGCAATGAAAGCAATCGCGGAGGTGTTCCTAAATGTGATTATTAAAGGATGCTTCTATCATTTTACTACTGCAATTTGGAGAAAGACTAAACAATTAAAATTAACAAAAATGATACAAACAAAAATAATTTTTCAACTAAGCGGTTTTGAGGAACGCTTAAGAACAACTAATTACGTGGAAGGATGGCATTTGAGGCTTAACAATAATTGTAAAACAAGAGGTCATGTTAATATGATGCAATTATTACATGTGTTATATAAAGATGCCTCGTTAAATATAACAAAGAGCATACAAATAGAAAACGACAATATGCAGATCAAAAGGATGAAAATTTACAATATCATAAATGATCAGTATATTTTGAAACAGCAAATGATGCTGGTCAATGGCCAAATATCTACTTTCCTTTTTTTGGAATCATTGAGATAAAATGTTTTTCATAATAATGTTTGTTTTAGTTTAGCTAAGTTAAGAAACTTAAGTTATGAAGAGTTAGCAATTTAATTTTCGTGCATTTCTCATTTAGTCATTAAATATTCTTTTTTTTTTAAAGAAAATTAGAACCGAAGTTACAATTCCCTCTAACCCCTCCAACTAAGCTAAATTGCTTGTCTAGGAGTGGGTTCACGTCGGTAGTGTAATAGCCAGGATTCAAACCCGAGACCTCTCAATCGTAAGGCCGACTCCATAACCACTAAGCTACCGACGCTTGGCTTACTCTGCACTTGACTTTTTTGTCCGTCTAGTCCTACAAGCATTGTCCGTATAGTCCTACTAATATTGTCTGTTTAGTTCTATTGAATTAAGTACTCAAATTCGTAGTACTAAAAGAACTTTTTGTCAGTTTAGTACAACTAAATTTCATACAGTGGATAGTAGAACTAAATGATTTTTTTTCTCCGTTTAGTCCTACTAGTAGAACTGAACGGTAGAACTATACGGACATATTCGAAAATTGGTTGTAACGGTAAATGATATGAACGCTTGTGTCATCATGAAAAGAAATGTTAGATATTTGAGTACTATGGACTATCTTATGCGCCTCCAAGAACACAATTCAGCAGCATACTCGGACACAAAATTTAAAAATAGAAGTGCCGTCAATTGGACAGAAAAGGTGCCTATATGAAAAGCTTCCGTTATTAGAACAGCTGTAGGTACTCAATGCTGTACTACTCGTCATCAAATCAGCACTCATAGGGTTATGAAATCGTGTTGCACTTTATAACAATATTATTTTGTTATAATGTAATAGTTCCCTGTAATTCGTGTACATATAAGATTATAAGGAGTAGTTACTTTTTGCCCCGCAGCTCTGGGACCTTTCCGGACATGAGAGCAGCTATAGGACAGGCGGCTGCACCCTCAACTATCATCTTTTCTCTCTCCATTAAATCGATTAGGGCACGTGAAATCCACGCTTCGTCAACTGTTATCTACAAATTAATATAACTATGAAGTATCTACTTAATAACATGGCTAGATAGAAAAATATTATAGAACTATCAGACATCAGATAGGTATTTGTTGTTAGCAATCATGTTTTATATAGAGGTGGTCCAGTCTTCCTTGGAATTCTTCAAGGATACAATCTCGGTCCTACGTTATTCGTAGTATATTATTGATGACTTGTGCCAATTGCTTCATAATACCTACTTACGATTGCAATTGCAGTTCACAAAAGGTTGAAGACGTACTTTTTGTATCAATGTAAACAGACAGTAATCTTAGAGGGGACGGTCACGATCCACTTCCAGTAAGTATCGTTTGGTATTCTTCAAGGGAGCATTTTGGGTCCCTACGCTATTGTGACAGCTTTTGCAGATCACGGCGGCTTTCCATTATAATCATATTTATGATAGTGCTAGCGTTTAAAAGTGTATGAAACATGAATCATGAATACCGTCAATTGAAACCGTAATATACAAACATACCATTCTATCCAAATAACCTTTAAGGATGTTGAGAGCGTTGTTGCTTACAATGCCGTTTGCTAAGCTGTCGGCAATAGTTGCATTTGATTGGATCAAGATTGGCCTCTTCTCTTGTAGCGCTTTTGTCATTGCTGGAGAGGCAGAACTTTCGATACCCTACGAATCAGAATCACACGAATGAATTTAAAAAAATATTTCAGTAGAAATAAAGTCAACTATGTTGAAGAAATTAGACGCAACCGAGGCCTTCATCTTGAAGTCCGAAATCTATTTTTTTCCAGTCTAACTTTGACGAGGCTGAACTTCGATATTTTCCGTGGAGCGATGCCATAACCCATTGCCGATATTAAAGTATTGCAGTAGACCCGTTGTTGAAATTTTTAGGCCTCCAACTACCCGTAACGACTGCCATATGACGACCGAGACCGTCGGCGTAACGTACTTTCCGGGGCACGAAAACACTCAGACCAATGCTTATAAGATTTTCCGAGCGGGAATCGGACCCGCGCTCCCTGCGTGACAGTTGCAACATCACGCCCCAGAAACTGTCATCAGTTCTTCAAAGATTTAAAACGACATTAGGTATGTACAACCATGAACCTTAATACCGCGTCCGCACGCTTGCCGCTTGCCGCAAACTCCAAACCTCTACAAACGTTTGGCTTGATTTGACAGACCACCACACGCTTGCGAGTGAGACATTGTGTTCTGAAGAAGCAAGCATGACGGACGTTGAGATTGCGGCAATATCATTTGGCTTAATTTATTTTTATTATAAATACAAGAAAATAAATGAAAGGAAACGAAAAATAAAAAAATTCTTCCTAAAGGTGACCATAAGAATTTCTTTCTTACTTTTCAGTTTCTTAACTGGCTAATTAAATACTAGCTTTTGCCCGCGGCTCCGCCCGCGTGGATGTCGGTTATCGCGACCAAACATAGCCTATGTCCTTTCTTATGGTCTAATCTACCCCTATACCAAATTTCATCAAAATCGGTGCAGTGGTTTAGGTGTGAAAGCGTAACATACAGACAGACAGACAGACAGACATACAGACAGACAGAGTTATTTTTGCATTTATAATATTAGTATGGATATTAGTAGGTATGGATTGCACTAAGGCGACACCATGCATCAGCTACTTTTTTTTGTCTTTGTGATCACTATTTCCCGGGTCCCAAATGCATGGTTCTGCCTGGTAACATTCCAGGAAGTTCAAAATGTTTTCATTTGACCATTTGACCAGTCACTCATATTTGTACTCAAGACGACCCATACGTCTGTACGCCGCCAGTACACAATCGAGACTGAGTGTACGCAAACGTGTGGACGAGTCGCAAGCGCTTGCGGCAAATTCCTTTGATTTGTGACTTAAAAACCGACACTTGACCGATCGGCTACAAGCGCTTGCAAACCTACACAAACCAAGTCAAACGCTTTATCCACACGTTTGAATTTGTGATGGCTTGTTTAGGTTTGGCAAGCGTGCGGACGCGGCTTTATACTAACTGGACTGCGCACTATGAACAGAAAAACGAGCCGAAAGAGAGGTGCCTAAGTAGTAGTGCGTCTCTTTCTAATAGTTTTTATCATGTTTTGATTGGTCTTTATTAGAAACAATGTTGCCGCATAAGAATTTTGAAAGGCTACCAATGTCACTCTCATAACATTTTAAATAAAAGTATTACTTTGTACAACTTCATAATACTTTGTACAACTTCATAAAAGATGGTCAAACCATTGTATATTTATAGTTTAAGTATTTTTATGCAAAATTTCATCACAAAAACATACGCACAAATATATGCAAAATTAAAAAAAAATTACCATTACAACCAAAAAGAATTTATATTTACTATGGCAAGTTGTTAGACAGGGACAGACTACTATTTTTTGGCTGTCTCGCTCGGCTCGATTTTTCTACTTTCACCGAGACGATGAAAAATGTACCTTATATCATTACAGTTGGGTGTAAATTTGTAATTATTGTATTTTACAGTACGCAATCCAGTTAGTATACAGATTCATGTGTACAACAAAATTAGCAAACCATACGTAAATCAGGCAGCTGGGCTTGAGGCTCTTGACAGCAAGCACGATACTGGCAACAAGGCTTCCAGTACCCACTGGGCACATTATGGCGTCCATCTGGTCCATTTGACTGAGTATTTCTAGGCCTAAAGTACCGTATCCAGCTAGCAAATCCAGCCGATCTGATCTAAATGTCATAATTATCATTTTAATGATTTAAATAGCAATTTTGATATACGCAGATTTGAATAAAATAAAGCCTTCCTTTCATAGGTGAAGGCTCCACCAAGACCTTCCAGGGTTAAGCTAATCGTAGCCTACCGTACCTATGCGGTTTTCCTTTCCGGGTTGGTTGCCAAACGTTAGTCGCTCGTTTATAAGTTAGATATCGGTTAGTAAGCATTCAATTTCTGAGACTTCTAATTTATATAAGTAACTAGCTGTTGCCCGCGGATCCGCTCGCGTGGATGTCACTTATGGCTAAATTAAGATGTAAGCTGTCGTATCACATCCGTCAAATCTCTCCTGGCTTTAGTATACCCACCCTTCGTTAAAATCCTTGCCAAGTTTATAGAAATTAACTCACTAAAATCATAGACTTTGCGGGAAGTAACTAGGTACAAACTCGAGTAAACCAGTCACATTCTGGTCCACTTTGTCTCCTTCGTTAATAGCTCTACTTAGGGGCATTGGCGAAATTGATGCTTAGAGCACAGAACCAATCAACAAGAAAAAAAGGCTATCCTATCTTTCAAGTTGGATCAAACTGCACACGGTGTGTAAATTTGATTAAAATCGGTCAAGTAGTTAGTTCAGGGAGTCCATCGCGGACAAACAACGTGACACGTACTTAATTTATATTATAAATATATATAGAAGATAAACAAGACAGCTTACCCGTGCACATAATTTGACCCAATCTCATCAGAGTACGTAAGCGCATGCAAATTGGCATCATTAATGTCATTGCCGTACATTTTAATTATAGCAAAGTTTTCTTTGTACCTCTGCTTGTCGGCAATAGGGCAATCTTTTGGTAGGATGACGTTTATAGGTACGGACTGTTTGTAGCCATAATGTGTAATGGCATAGAGAAAATTTCGGCTCCCAGATACTGTGCACCCTCTACTTTTATCAGAAGTTGACATTGCACTAAGCACATTGCAAGAACCACGTGCCTTGAAGCTGGAATTTTCAAATTATGATACTTATTAAGAATCTCCTATACACTGTGATTTTAAAGTTGTTTCGGATAAAAAGATTTTGTGTTTCGATAGCAACATCGTCTGGAAGTATTAATTTGGCAAAAAAAAGTTTTTTGTTAATAATGTATGAGAATAATGTTCGAGTGAAATGAATAATGTAGGTTCGGGGGTTGTAAAAAGATTTTTCTTATTTACCTAAATTAATACTTCCAGATGATTTTGCTATCGAAACTGTGCCCCAAATTCTTTTTATCCGAAACTACTATAAAATCACCCAGTATCCCTTTTTTTTTATATACGACAATTTGACTTCACCTCGCCTGATGTTAAGCTAAAGGCGAAGTCTCGGAAAGAGGGTCACCATCGGAAACATGTACCATGTTAACAGTGGTGGCACTCAGCATGACGGCCTCATTAGATGCCTTTTCACGCCCCGCTTAAAGGACCCGGGACTGTAGGAAGAAGGAAACACGTGAGCTGGCAGGGAGTTCCAGGTCTTAATGGTGCCTATGTGAAAGTGAAAGTGTGGTGGCCCTATGTGAAATAAGACTAAAGTAATTCTAGGAATATGAATCGCATAATCTCGGGTGGATTGCGACCCGCTAAATTTTTCGAAGCCAATCTCGCAAGCAAATTCCATAAAGATGTCCCACTTGAGCGCTTCACTTTTCCCGATGTATTTCGTAAATAATATGAACCATTAGAGTTGATGCCATTGATAAACCAACGCAAGACAGAATCCAACATAATAAACAACCAATCCAAATCGCTGTAGGGATACTAGACTTAGGCTCCGCCCGCTTGGATGTCGGTTATCGCGACCAAACATAGCCTATGTCCTTTCTCACGGTCTAACCTATCCCTATACCAAATTTCATCAAAATCGGTTCTGTGGTTTAGGCGTGAACGCGTAGCATACAGACAGAAAGACAGACAGACAGACAGAGTTACTTTCGCATTTATAATATTAGTATGGATTTGTAATTACTCCTACGTACCTTCCTGTATGTTGTAAATTCTCACATTTCAAAAAGACTTTGCAGAAGTCTTTTGCTACATATTTGGCTCCCTGGAAGTATTCCAAGCAATTAATAAAAGTCTTTACAGTACACTACGGCTACGGGGCATTACCACACTTGTACCACACATAAGAGCGGAAGCTGTGGCGGTAGGCCCAAGAAGTGCTTACTGTCGTAGATATGACATCCGCAGGTAGGTACTCTGCCTACTAATGATCTCACCGCAGTCACCGCCCAGATACGAAATGGAGGAGAAACTGCTGGAAGGGAGATGCTGAGATCCGAGATTTGTTGGACTGGAATGCAATCGAGATTCGAGGCACGACGCGACGCTGTGATGATGATGATTATGTGCAAGTAGTCGATAGATCCCCTTCAAGGAAACATGATGTAGTGATCTAGTCGAGTCCGACATAACCTCCCCATCCGGCTCCGGCAGGGGAGGTATATACGAGGGGATTTCCGCACGAAAAATAAAAAGATGTAGTGAATAGTGATCTAAGCTATTTGCTACGATCGATGATAATATTAAATGGTGTTATACCTATGTTACTTACAATAATGGGAGTCATAAAAATATCATTTTTTATTCGAGTATGTGCATCCTGAATGTCTTGTAGCTTCAATGAGATTTTGCTTATATTTTCAGATGGAGACTTTTTGCCGCATGCCTGAGCCAAGGAATATTATGTTGAGGGAGTCTGAATAAGTAGATAAGTACTTAGGTGTATTGGAGTAGGAGAACTCGAGCGGTTTGTTAGTTAGTAGATAGCTTATTAAAAGTCCAAAATAAGAATATCCAGGTACCTAACTAACTTCTGAACTATCAACATTCCATGTCCGAACTATACACAGAAAGATGAAAAAGATTAAACTGAAAGAAAAGCTCATCAGGTAGGTACCTATGGAGTTTGTTCATACATGTAATATTCAGTTGAGTTGAGTCTACTTACTTCATACATTTCTAATTGCTTTTTCCATCTGTGTGTCTCAGTATCATATGTGACTTTATCATAATAATTGACTGGGTCATAAATTGTTTGTGCCATGTTTGATTAAGGAATCTTTGTTACTGTGGCAGAAGTAATTGTAAAGATAAAAATTTATTTTTTTTTAGATTATTTTACTGATGTTTCTTGTCATACATTGTTTTTTTGTGTACCTACGATTAAACGAATTTTTTATTTAAATTTTAAAGCAAATTAATGTTTGCTGTTTGACTGACAATTTTTTGACGTCTTGCACAGACTAATTTACTATCGTGTAGGTATAGTATATATAGATACGCATATGTCAAAGGATAGGATAGGATAAAATATAATTATATATAATTTATAGGATTAAACAAAGAGAATGTAATCAATCACTGAATCGAAATTTGTAAATTATTTATACGGTAAGTATGTTTTAAATTGGAGTAGTAGTAGGGTTAGCGACGGCAGTATGTAGACAGTTAAACAAGTACTAGCTCGGAATGGATGTTCGCTGCAAACTAAACAATAACAACTAGGTACCTACATCGAGAGCGTCATCAAAATAGCGTCACGCAAACTCGGTATCTTAAACAGGGTGAAGCGGTTTTTCACGCCGGAGCAGCGGTGTCTTTTGTACAAAACAGTACAGCGACGTGAAGTTCGAATTGTCCTGAGGTTACCAACACCTTGGGACCTCTGCACTTGGGTAGAGACGTTGCCTCTCTGGGCATTTTCTACCGCCTCTACCAAGGCGAGTGTTCTCAGGAGTTATTTCATCTGATCCCACCTTCTCCCTTTCCCATCCAGAACAAGTCGTGCGGGTCTACGATGCCATCCACACACGGTGGAATCCATACCATCTCGCACTAAATGGTTTGAGGCCTCCTTCCTCTGCCGCACGATAAAGAGCTGGAATGCTCTGCCCGCATATGTTTCCATCTTCTTACAGTCCTGGGTTCTTCAAGCGCGGTGTGAAAAGGCATCTATTAAGGCCATCAAGTTAGGCACCACCATTTTACGTTCAATAGCATCGAGAATGGTGGTCCGTATCTTCTGGACTACACCTCAGCTTTATTACCTTCTAGCGGGGTTCAGTCAATTAACGGACTAAATATAAAAAAACCATAAATAAACCTGAAAAGCAAAATATCAGAAATTGGTCCACTTTCATCTACGCTAGTACACACATCAAAAAAAGTTTGCGATCACTTTGAAAACTGTAATCTTTTTTGTTACTGTAGATTAGGTATATTATGATTTTTTCTTCTTTTTAGATTCTTTATTTAAAAATAAAGAATTAGAACACAAAACAATGACACCGTTCAATTGTTTTTTCTTACAAAAAGGCTTTCAGTCCTAGCTTACGCTCATTCAGAAATCTGATTTAGTGAATTATAACCGATTCAAAATATTTTTTAGCGGAAAGTTGTGATTGAAAAAATGCCATGAGGATTATCAGAGGTTCTACGAGCTAAAATAGTAACTTTGAGGGAAGAAGGATACACCACGAGAGTAATAGCACGCAGACTTGCTATATCCCAATCCTGTGTCGTGGCTACGTTGCAGAGGTACCACGGAATGGAGAATTTAGCTGACCGACCCCGCAGCGGTCGCCCAACTGTTTTGACAGCTGCCCAAAAGCGCAATATTAGATTGCTGGCAGCCCGTGATCCCACAATCAACGCCACTAAAATAAAAGCAGAAGTCAGGGCCGCCTCTGGGCTTGAAGTTAGCACGCAGACCGTTCGCAATTGCTTGCACCAGGCTGGATTACGAGCACGGAGGTCATGGCGAGCTCCGTTCAATTCCCGGCAACGTCAACAACGAAGATTGCAGTGGCAGTAGCAAAATGAAGAAGGTGAGGAAGAAAACATTTGGCAAAACTGTCTCTTCGTTGACGAATCCCGAATCTCCACTCATCCAGATAACCGACGTGTCCGTGTCTGGAAAAGACCAGGCTACCGTGAAAGACAAAGAACTGCCACTGGAACAGTTCAGCAAGGCGGAAAATCGGTGTCTTTTTGGGGTGGCATTATGATTGGAGCTAGAACGCTTTTAATCCCGTATCGGGGCTTCATGACAGCAGACATGTACAAAGCAGTTGCTATTGATGATATCGTCAAACCATTCCGAGTAAACCATGGGCACCAATTTGTACTGGTCGATGATATGGCGCATGCCCGCACATCGAGCTCAACGAGTCAATGCTGCTCTTCAAGAATACGATATCACACGATCAGACTGGCCTGCCGGCTCGCCCGACTTAAACCCAATAGAGCACGCGTGGTATGCTCTTAAACGAGCTGTATGGAACCGTGAGCCACATCCCCAGACAGTTCCAGAGCTCAGGGAAGCCGCTATTGAAGAATGGGATAGGTTACCCCAGGAAATGCTGGATAACATGATCCTCAGCATGCCCAGGAGGATCTCGGCATGTGTTCGAGCCAGGGGAGGAGTTATTTTATATTGAATTTACACCTTTTAATAATAAATTGTAGTTTAAGTTTAATTAAACAGTCTTTTTCTTTCTATAAAATTTCTATCACAATTGCATTATGATTACTTAATGGCTCAATTTTTTTAAATAAATAATAAAAAATAGTTTTATATTTTAATTTCAAACAGGGTATTCCTATTTAAAGAAAGCATACAACATAGATTTTTTCTTGATAAAGTTAAATTTTAAGAATTCTAGGAGCTTATGCCATTGATCGCAAACTTTTTTTGATGTGTGTACGTCCACTGTATGCGCATGCCGGTCGCATCCCAACAAAGATTTTGAATACACTACGTTTGTTCTTCTCTGTCTACGCATCCCAAGCTTTCAACTTGAAGTCTGGGGTCCGATTTAACAGTCTAACTGCGTATTTTTGCTAACTTCGAAAAGTAGGTATTTTCTGTGAAACGACATCCAATTAGACCAGTTATTGAACTTATAAGGATCCTACTACCCGTTTGTACAACTAGTTGAACTACATAGTTGTACTTCAGTACCAGAGGGGTAACGACTACCATAGATGTTCGTAGGACCGACGCGACGGCTTAACGTGCTCTTTAATTTATGTAATTGAAGACTGCATAATATAATTTTTAATAAAATACATAATTAAGTACAAAAATTACGTAACGTAACGGCTTTGACCCAGTATATAATTCCGTTGTACCAACTACATCATTTGAATGAATTTTACAGCATTATGCTAACTATACAAATCGAATACATAGAGAAAATAATCTTTTCGGGCTGGACATAAACCCACGATCTTTCCCTTACAGGAGGAATACCTTGACCAACTCGGCTACCGAGACACGCTCGAATGGATTCAAATTTCCTTTCTGTTTTTATCCGTCTTTAAAGCGACGGTGGAGTCGTCCACCGATGTTCTTACGAACTATTGGAACCAATGAACGATGTTACAATCATTTTTAAGATTGATTTTCCCACCCTCCCCTTTCCTTCACAGGACGACACGTGCAGGGCTAAGATGTCATCCATTTACGGTGCGGAGTATACCTGCTAGAACCAAGCGTTTCAGTGATTCATTCCTATGCCGCACCACTAAGACCTGGAATTCCCTGCCAGCTCACGTGTTTCCTTCTTCCTACAGTCCCGGGTCCTTTAAGCGGGGCGTGAAAAGGCATCTAATGAGGCCGTCAAGCTGAGTGCCACCACTGTTAACATGGTAAATGTTTACGATGGTGACCCTCTTTCCGAGACTTTGCCTTTAGCTTAACATCAGGCGAGGTGAAGTCAAATTGACGTGTCCGGTATAAAAAAAATAAAAATAAAAATAACTCCGCCAAAATACCACCTAAGCCTAAAGACGGATAAAAATAGAAGGAAAATTTGAATTACATCGGGCGCGTCTCGGTAGCCGAGTTGGTCAAGGCATTCCATTAATCGGAAAGTAGTAGTTTGCGACTTGTGAGCATATCAATACATTCTTCGCTTATACATAAACAAGCACTATTACCTACTAATTAAGTGTAGTGTTATAACACTTTTCAAGGAAAACGATCACTAGCGAGTGTAGAATAACTGCATTGTTATAAAGAAAGTCAGTTTATTCATACAAGTGAAGGTGATAACATATGACACTGCTTTGTGGTTGCAAACTTTATCAAAAAGTAATGGAAAAATATTTGAGAACTACAGAGGTAATGTTTATGTTGATTTTTTTACATATTTCATCACATCGAATACATAGGGAAAAAGAATTTGCATAGTTAGCATACTTATTGCTGTAAAATTCATTCAATATTTCATCACAGAGTTGGGTATAGATTGAATTATATTATGCAAAGCGGGAATTGAACTTGTGACCTGGAAATTAGCAGCTGAAGAAAGTGTCACACAACATAGGTTGTGAAATAAGGTCGGATTTGGTAACCTGTTGCATAAATTTGGCAAACTGTTTCTGTTATAGACTATTTATTATTACCAATAATTCATTATTTTTATCTGAAATATATCACTTCAGCCAAATCCATAGTTAAACTAACTTTTAAACTCTTGTGTTCCATGATATACAGTAATAATAACGGGAATTAACGCGATCATGGTCAGGCAATTTTTTTTTTTTTTTTAAGTATATTAGAACCGTAGTTACTAATATTCCCTCTAACCCCTCCAGCTAAGCTGAATTGCTTGTGTTAGGAGTGGGTTCACGTCGGTAGTGTAATGGCCAGGATCGAACCCGGGACCTCTCGATTGTAAGGTCGACTCCTTAACCATGCCTACCTACACCATGATCGTTTTAATTCCCATTATTATTATTGTAAATCCAGTTAGACTGGTCAAGCAGACCACATGCTCCAAGTTGAAAGCTGTGATGCCACTGGGATTAACGCTATGATGTACAAGATTCATAATTTTTTTAAACTGTCTGTCTATAGAAATAATTTAACATTCTATATAAAACATAATCAAGTTAGATTTTACTACTACTAACCTCCTAATCTCAGCGAAGACGATTTGAGATGTGGTCGAAGTGGGACGGAGCGATCTCAACTCTACTTAAATGATAAAGATGCATGGTCATCCTAATTTAATCTCTTGCTCGCACTGTATTTTGTTATAAATAAAAGCATAGATAAAAAAAGGAAGATGATTGAGTGCACTGAGTTTCTTGCTGGTATCTTTTCAGTAGAACCAACCTACTGAACCAGCGAAAGAACTCTTGACTCTACTCTTGACATTTCTAACACTAATTGTACAATACAATCATTCATTCGTTCATAATATTGTGTGCTCTTGTACCTACACTGAAGAAATGAAATTGATTCTTTGATTCAACCATAGTCTACAAGCAACATAATACAATAAATAGAAGTATCCAAGGTTCAATTTCCCATGGGTAGCAGGTATGGGAATACACTGTAGTGGACGACTGGAGTATAGCATGTAGAGGCAACTGTATTTTAAGCGTAACTAAAACACCTACACATAAGTAGAATACTTTTATTAGAAAATTGTGCTTATCTGAACTAGTTAATTGCTAATGCATCATTTTGTGCTTCCTGTGCTAACTGTACCTGTAGATTTAAAAGTTTATTTTTTAATACTACAATACCCATGAGTACAATATTTTCTGGCTTGAGGGCCCCCGCTGACTCCACATTGTAGAAAAATTTATTTGGCTTTGCTTCCCAATTGAATTCTCCTTCATACTGATCCTCGTCCAACTCCGTATGTTCACTCTTAGGCCATTCATCAGGTTTGGGGTACAGTGTATGACGCATGATATTGTCCGGATCATACTCAAAAGAAACACCTGCAGTTGGATTCCACTTTGCATGTTCCTTCCCAAAACCTTTCTTTGCATAAGCTCTTAGCTTTAGTTCTTGTCCTTTACGAAGTTTGATGATCAAAATCTCGTCAGTCTCTCCATAATCTGCTTGATCTTCATCCCTGTGGCGTGACGTCACTGGTACCACTCTGGGGTCACTAGACTTTAAGTCGGCGGTTGTAACATGTCGGGTCTGGTCTCCAGTACACTTCACATCGAGTGTGAACTCCACACTGCATTCTGAACAGAAATCGGCGCACATACAATCTCTGGAGTAACGGATTTTGTCGACAACATCGTCCGATATCAGGGGAATGAGGCCGATGCGGTGAGCTAAGAATTCGTCGCTGAGAACCGTCGAATTAGCTTCTAATTGTACCCAATCAATAGCCATTGTTGGTGTTTCTGCTATAAAAACTCGTCTCATACTGTTGGCGACGCTAAGTTCTGTGTCTTCGACAACAAACTTTACGTTGTCATCTGTTAGCTCTGTTATATGTACAGATGGCTGATTTGCGTACGGCATTTTTGATGTACACTTAGCACACGATTTTTTAAATATTACATTAACTTCAGCAAGAAATTCAAGTCAATTATTTAAAAACACAAATGATGCCGATGCTTGATGCCGATGGCCGATTTGTCAAACAAATTGTCAATTTTGCTGACAGTGCTGACAGTTGCTGACAGCAATGACAGTCGCACAGATTAAACAGGAACCAAAATTATGCGATTACGTTTAGTTTTTAGGTAAAAAGACTTAGTACTGGATCGAAATCCATAATCATATCCATTCACCATGCATAAATTCCCAGTATTTATTTATGCATTTCTATAAACTAATTAGATGGCAGATAAGCACACGGCCGGAGGGAAGTGGTTACCGTATCCTATGAACGTGTACAGTCAGTGTCATAACTATCTTGACGACGAAGTCTCAAAATGATTTTAAACTAAATAAAAATATTTCCATGCAGGATGACAGGAACATAATTTCACGTGGGTGAAACCGCTGACAACAGCTAGTAATTAATAATTATCTTGCCCTGTTATATCACTATCTATTCTACTTAATTTTTGGTATCCTTCACTTACTGCAGCGCAATTTATCACAGTCCCTTCGCCATATTGATCATTCTTGATTTAGTACGTGTGAATTTATGTATGTAGAATATTTGAAGGAACGATATATAGGTAGGACTCACGTCTGTAAATCTCCGAAGGGGTAGGTAGAGGTGTAATAACACCCACAAATATTTTGTCATTGTTGCAGTAAAAGAAAGGTCATTCATTTTGTGGCAATACAAAAACCAATGAGCCTATGATGATCGTTCCACGCTGAAGGCTGTATCCGCTACGTGTCTACAACCCCTCAAACTGACCCAGGTCCCTACTTGCATGTATCATTTCCTGTTCATCACTCGTTAGTGTACAATCATAACTTTTCGAAGCGAAACTAATAATGGCCTGGCGTTCCCGGAACTACCAGGTAATCTGGGTGTTTTTTTTATTACGATTCTATATTTGGCGAATAAAAAAGGCCTGTTGCTCTCTGTTGCCGGTTAACAATTAGCAAAATAATCGTCGCGCGTAGATGCCGGGTCATACCTATCCATAGTCCATAGCTTGATTCAATCTATCAGAAAACGGGGAAATCCTCTTCATTTCTCTTTTCTCTAAAGTCTAAATATGGGTTGGTATTGGTACATGATACATGGCAACACCTAAATTAAGGCAATTTCATCCCCTAAGTAAAAGTTAATGAAATGACTGCCTTTGCTCAGGGTGCTAATTACCTATTATTTATTCATAGCGAATCTCCAAAACAAATGTAGGCTGCCTTAGTAGGCAATGGAGGTTAGGTTAGGTTAACTAGAGGTAGATACTACCTACTGTTTCAAAGTTTGAGTACTGCTTAAGACTGTTTACATAAGTAGGTAAATATATGGAGATATAATTACCTACTTATGTAAATAGTTTTTGAACGAAAAGGCTTCGAAAGGAATCAGAAGTAGGTAAATTGGATTGGAAGAGTTCCCCTGAGCAATTTAAGACTGAAGAGTTAAACTTTGCTTTCCTCCTGTTTTCACAAAATGTCTATTACAATTTTCGGAACATTTACTATTGTTTTCACTTGTCTTTTTTGTGGTGAAATTCGCTCAGTTCTGCCAGCCACCGGGCGTGGATAAGTTGGACTCGAGCCGACTAAAACCACACACCGTGTCGATTCCCAATAACCGGGTTGTAAGGTTACCTAATAAGGCATTTCCCTCACACCCGGACTGACCTATCTACGGATCCTGACTCGAGATAGTTGCGGAGTCCTGGCTCCGCTGGGGTGACAAGCAGTGGCACCAGCCCGCCCCTTGCCAGCTCACTACTGTGTACTCTGCTAGGGAGGTTTCAGAGAGGCACGGGGATAGTCTCCGAGCAGCCATTTACAGGGCCGCTCCCATCTCAACCAGAACGGTCCGTAAGCAGTAGCGTTTCTCCTGCAGAGAGGTGCTACCGTCACCGTTAACGTATGCGTTACCAAGCATCTCTGGTATCGGATACATATCAGTAAATTATATTACTACCTCGTGTGATCTAAGATATAATAGAAAAAAATGTACTTATTGTATGTGCGTCTTAAGTATTAGCAAAACTAACTACGTAACGTTTGTTAATATTATGAGATTCAACATTTGATGGATTGATGTAAGATTTGTTTACATTTTGATAAAATTAATTTCATACAGATCTTTTTAAAAATGACGTTGACTCTTTATTATCAACTAAATGTGCTATATTAGTTATCAATCCGGCCATTGGTGGGTTAAACTTCAACGCAGACACTCGATAAACGTGTATTAATAAGTACATAATTTAGGACAAGCCTGCCTCTGTAAATATGGAGTGCTATAAGCTCGAACCTGCAGTGAGTACAGTCAATTTTATCAGACAGTTAACACACATAGACACAATACTATGATATTATACCATCACCTTCATTCACCTTTAACCCTCGCTCCACTATAATGAGTGGCTCATTTAGAAGTGATAATGATAACATGTCGATTGTTACGAAGCAGTCATTCCTCGGACGGTGAGCGAGAGGGGCTGCGGCCTGCAAGGGTCAGGTTAATTCTGCTCTGGTACTAAATAGTTAATCAAAGAACATGGTATTCCAGACTGTCGAGTATGACCCTATGTGCGACAAAGAGCACCCACAAAAAATAACATTTGAAGATGTCTCGGCCGCAGCTTTCAGAATACAGAGTGAGATAAGAAAAACGCCATGCGTGGTAAGTTTTTTTTTTCTTCATATAATTCATGTCTTTTCACGTAAGTAACTATTTGTAATAAGTACACGTAGGTATATTATAAAATATAATGCGAGACAAATGGCGTAGATACACGGGCACAATTTTTACGCAACACCCCGCTCTCTTTCTCTCTAATTGTCTAGTAAAAGCATTCTCAAAATTAATATTTCTCTACCTCCTTCATTATTAAATAAATCATTTCAATCTCATCCTAATAGTTTTCTTGGCCGACGGTCTTTGCATTCCTTCTTCCCGCCTCCAGAGTCTACTTAAATGAGCCCATTAGTCTTAAGTCTTATGAGCGAGTCTTATTCGCTGAAAGCTACTACAGTCATCCCATCATTCTAGCCTGGTGCATTCTTCACAAAAAAAATATTTATTTTCAGATATCTCACATGTCAGCTACTTACGGAATGAAGATTTACCTCAAAAACGATTTCCTGCAACACACTGGCAGGTAGGTATCGTGCTTAGGGAGAGCAACAATTTTATAGAGAAGGAGAATAAAATACTACCTACCTACGAAGGGCGACTCCACGCTTTTGACGTTGTACCCAACCCATAGCATGTGATATCTGTGACCTATGGCCTAACATGTTAGCGATAATTGGGGACCCGAAAAAATTTGGCCCTGGGCAAGTGCTCTAAGTGCTTACATAGAATGAAAACGAATTATTGCACTAAAAAAATAAGTTGGACATCTAGATGCGAGAAAGAGCAATGAATAATTTCCGTAATATTTTAATGTAACTTTTAATCTAGTATTTTCAGTTAATTGTAGTTCCTGTATAATTTCCCCACAGAACCGATGTAAATGCATTTTCAAGTACAGTTGTCTTCAAAATATCTATACTTAATTAGTTAAGGTTGAGTGAAAAGCGCTCTAAATATTTTTTACGTTAAGGTAGCTTAAGTGTATCCTGGATCTGATAGGTGTAGGATCTGACGTTTTTGCGGTAATCATGAATTGTCAGGTCCATCAGGGGTATGCGAAACTGTCGACTGCAACAAACATATAAAAGGATCGACCATTTATGTAGGTATTTGGGACTCCACCAACTCCTTTCATCTTTATAAATTCCGATCGTAATTCCTTTCTTATCGACGTTGAGTAGAAATTATTGAAATGCGGGAAGTAGGTAGATATGTCTTGGTCGTTATTTCTTATAAAATCAATAATCTTTTTCAGCTTCAAAGAACGCGGTGCAAGAAACGCGTTACTGCTGCTTTCAAAAGACAATAAGGCCCGAGGAGTTATCTCTGCATCTCTTGGGAACCACTCCCAGGCTCTCAGTTACCACGCGAACCATTTGAAAATCCCCACAACAGTTGTGATGCCCAATGTGGCGCCCATCATGAAGATAGAAAAGTGTCGTTCGTTTGGTGCGAACGTCATAATTTATGGTTCTGATATGAAGGAAGCAAAATATCACGCAATGTCCCTCGCTAAGGAGAGAGGACTGACTTACATCAATGGGTAAGCACTATAAGGTCATTGAACTTTAATCTCAATTTATTTGGGAAGAACTTTAGTAGGATAATCAGTTTGTAATGCACCTGCATCCAGATTTGTACCTGAGATGCAAAGAAGGAAATAATTTACATCATCTACGTCTTTTTAGCACACTAGTTTTTGCAAATACAACCTTCTGCTCTCCTAATTCTTCTATAAGGAACGCTCCCGAAGCCGAAAACCCCTATGTGGTAGTACTCCAGGTACATAACAATTTTTTTTTGTCCAAACCGATTTTATTTTTATGCCAATGTGTTATGTACCTGGAGTACTACTAGGGGTTTTCGGCTTCGGTATAATATGAGTGAGTTCTAAAACACGAAATATAATCAAGGTATATGTTAGCTTAGTGTTTTCTCGATACAAATACCATTTGAACACACAGGTATGATCACCCACATATAATGGCAGGCCAGGGCACGGTGGGGCTAGAGATCGTCGAACAGGTTCCTGATGTGGATGCAGTTCTCGTGCCTGTTGGAGGTGGTGGATTGATTGCCGGAGTCGCCACTGCCATCAAACATCTTAAACCAGAAGTGCTTATTTACGTAAGTATCTAAACAACTATAGACATAAATTCAGACACATCGTAATAACTAGTCTGGGGGACTTCAATTTAAATAATACTTCATTTTATCATAAACTATACCAAGCGTGGAATAAACTAAGATTATCGTGACTGTAATGATGTTTTCAGCTATTTCATCGCTAAGGTCAAATAACTACCCACACTTTGTTGTGCTCTATGCTTACTTACTTTGTTTCGTTATTTTGGTTATTCTTAACTTATTGGTGCCCGGTTAATGGCAATAGGCTCGCCGCCTATTACATTGGGACCTAAACTTTTTTTGGCGAAATGTGGGTGCTAGCACCTCTGCATACCGTTTCGGGGAATACAGGCGTGAGTTTATGTTATGTTAACTTATTGGATACGATTAAATATTTCTCCGGCTTGTTTTTGTGCGAAAAAAACGAACTCCGCGTAACTCTTATCACTCGGTGTGAGTTCAATCTCTACGCTATTCGCATTCTTTCAAAACATTGCCGAAAAACACATAACACGTAGTTTTGCGGATTACTGCAGAGGTTATCTAAGTAGCCTTATCTTGTTGAATGATGTGCACGTGTTGCGAATGAAATAGGCATGTTAAGAAAACACACGATCGAATGTATCTAACTTCAGAGATTGGAGAATAAACAATAACACATCTAACTTTTATGTCGTTCTCGAGTACCAAACCAATAATAAATCAAACTACTGACCATATACTCTGGCACACTGGGTTCAAAATTCACCTTACATAAAACCCAGGACAACGGAAGTGCAACGATTTCTTCTTCCGACTGCCGCTTCTGCCGACCAATGTTGTTATGTTCTGCCGACTAATGTCCCTCTGATAAGTCGTAGGCATCGTGTAGTAGGAATTGTAGAGCGATTTACGGCCTATGAGGGAAGAAATTCTTTGAAATAATGTGTGATTCACGAAAAAAATTGTCCAGTCTTTGGCAACATATTTTAATACTTCACTTAGCATAAAAATCTTTGTACGTCATTTTTGCATAATGTGTTACCCCTTAACCTCGAAATTGGCGAAGAAGTGTCGTTAAAGTCCTTATACCTCGTGCCAGGGTAGGGATTGTGAACATTTTTCACATTGTAGCGTGAGCCTAAAACCACTACTTATGATACGATATTTACTTTCGATGGATTTACTTTCCCTGGGATTTATCTATTTTCATGCTCGGTGTTCACGCGCTAAAAATGGAAACTTTAAAATGCGTAATGGTTGCAGGATGCGTCAGTGGCGTGCAGTGTGCTCTATGACGATTTCTGTTATATTTTATACCAACTAAGTATGTATATAATAACGTACTTCTTAAATTATGTCTGTAGGGAGTGGAAACTGAGAAATGTCCGAGCATGAAGCGCGCTATGAATTGCAACGGACCAGTGTCGGTGCCTATTCGCTCCACCCTAGCGGATGGTCTAGCCGTGCCCACTGTTGGCTACAACGCCTTTGCCACTGTCGAAGCTATGGTTGACAAAATGGTAAGTCACTATAATTTTGGAATGTCCTTGATTTACTCCACAAATCCTAACAAATATATAGGAATTTGATAGGAATGAAATCCACCTCGGTGGATGGATTGAGTGGTCCGTTGGTAAGAAACCGCTGAAAATAATGCACAGCACACAATACAGATGTAATTTCAGCATACCTATTATAGCTGCAGCAGCACTTCATTTTTTTTCCTGTTTCAGATAACTGTCAACGAAGATTGGATTGCTAGGGCTATTCTGCGCCTTATTGAGCAGGAGAAGTATGTGGTTGAAGGTGGAGGAGCAGTATGTGTTGCCGCCATAATGGCTGGGCTGGTTCCAGAATTGGAAGGCAAAAAGTTAGTTCCTGCTCGTTTATTATTTTTATTAATGTGGATGAGTTATTTATGAACGTATTTGTATTTGCATCGTTTATTTGAAAAAAATTGGAAAAATAGGATAAAATAATATTTTTATTGTACAATTTTGGTAATAAGGGTTCTCCTCTTGTTCTCCTAAATGATGATTTTAGCCATGAACGTCTCAAGAAATAGGGAGTCACCTGCAGTATACCTACTTTTGCAAGACTTTTGCAGCCCAAACGTGTCAATTAAATTAAAACGGTGTTGATTCTCGAGAAGATATTAAATGTGAACAATACCGCAGTAAACGCTAATTTAACATTGAAATATTGCAATTTACAAGAGATTAGAGTCGGGTCAAAACATCATAACATTCAAACATCTCGTAAGTTTCCGGCATATCTTTAAAATCCGGAGTAATACAGGAATCAGACGAAAAACTTAGGTACGAGTTTCATAAGCTTAATTTATCCTTCAGGGTGGTGTGCATCCTATCTGGTGGTAACATCGACACCACGATCCTGGGCCGGTGTCTGGAGCGAGGGTTGGCCGCGGAGCAGCGTCTCGTGAAGTTCAAGGTCACAGTGAGCGACCGACCCGGCGGTATCGCTGAGCTGTGCAAACTCATCTCATCCGCCGGAGTCTCCATCAAAGATATCATTCAAGAGCGCGCCTGGGTTCACGGCGACATCTTTAGTGTTCGGGTAAGAATCAATTGGTCATCATCCTTTTCTCAGCTCAGAATACATGTTTTTGTGACGTGTCTGCCATTGATCTTCACAATCCAGTGGCAAAATTGAAGTTTTTTTCTTTATAAATATTTCACAAAATTCTGCACAATGCTATCTAGACTCATTGTAAGCATAGCTTAACTAGCTTGTGTTATGGAATCTAGAATGCGGATAAACATACTTAGATACTTTTTTTGTAAATACATACATATTATACATAGAAACACCCAGACCAATGCAAATAGCCCTATTCATGCATATGTTACCGGAAATGTGTATAATCCGGAATTCTATACAATGCCTAGGCATTGTATACAATGCCGAGTGCGCAGCAGGTAATGTATGAAATGGTATCAAAGAATATTGACGGTGGTCATAAAAAATGCAACCACTTAGGCTAATGCTGGAGCCTCGCTTTCGCTTCAGTCTTCTAACCTATAATATATCTAGGTCGGGGCGTAGTGTCCACACCACGCAATTTAACTTGGATAGATTAGGTTAGAAGCTCCCGCATTAATCTTCGTGGTTATTTTTTTTTATTCATTCAAAAATATAAATTTTCCACAAAATCATCCGCAAATATAGACAATAACCCATTTATTTCACACATTTCCGGTGGAACTGCAGGAATTCTATGTATTAACACACATTTCCTAGGATTTGTATACAATTCCTTGATTTCATACATTTCCGGTAACACATACATAAAATTTGCAAATTGCAAACCGGTGCTGCACAGCAGTCGCGTTCACTACCGCCACGCCACAGAGGCTTTTCAGTTCAGGCAAATGTGTAGTTAGATACTAGTTCTTGGAATTTTTAGGGCTCCAACTACCTGTAACGATTGCCATAGTTGTTCGAGTCTTAATCAAGACCAACGCGAGGCCTGAGACCTCCGAGGCCTGCAATTTTCCAGTGCCAAAAAGTATCCCATAACGTTATGTTGTTTATTTTTGGATATAGGTGAAAGTGGTATGTGAAACACGTGGGCCTGAGCACTTGGAGGAGCTGCGATCCATGATAGCCAGCGCGTACCGCGAGTGGGACTTCGCCGGTGAATACGACGCCTTCACCCGGAGGAACAGCACCGAGTCCCTGGACGACGTCTCACACTAACTACCCGTTGACAGCAAGCCAGTTAGTGTAACTGTAGTACCTGTGCCTTCTGTATTACCTAGGTGTCGAAATTCATGTTATACTTATAAGTAAGAGCGGGTCACGGCAGAGATGAATTATTCCCAGTAGTCCCTTCTAGCTCTGTCCTCCGGGGTGACAGCTAGGAATTGTCTTCCCAGTTGTCACCGGGGTGACAAGACAACTGGGAAGACAATTCCTAGCTGTCACCCCGGAGGACAGAGCTAGAGGGGACTACTGGGAATAATCGGTAGAGATGACTTTCTATGTAGATAAAATATAAAATGAAGAGCAAAAAATATTGCTTGATATAAATACCAACTATATATATGTATATATAGTTAGTATTTCAAATTGATTCGACACAATACCTAATTCATAAAAATTCAGTGTAATCGGATAGGTGGCTTCAGAAATGACAAAAGAAAACAATGATTCCAGATTTTGTAGGTATACTAAGTTAGGGTTAGATAAAAGAATAGTAATAAAGAATCACGAATCACTTTGTCGAATTTTATCACGAATGTTTTTAGACAAAGTAATGATTAATTGAAGTCAATCCTTGTCGCTCGAAATAAAATAAATTATTAGATTATTATTATAAACAGACTATATCAAACTCATTCATTTCTGTTCCTTATCAATGGATACGAATGGATTCGCTTCGAAGCGATTCCTTAGTAGAATTTCTCTTTGTCTACAGACGTAGAGCAGCTGCAGAGCTACGGCTACGTTTGCTACGAGCCGTAGACCTATATTATTTTTGCCAAGTGTGAGTTTTGCAATAATGACCTAACATAACATAACATAGCATAAACTCTTAGGCAGAGGTGCTAGTACCCACATTTCGCCAGTTTATGTTTAGGTCCCAATGTAATAGGTGGCGAGCCTATTGCCATTAACCCGGCACTTATAAACCTGCGATAAATACACACATAACTGCGAAAAGCATCGAAAAGTCATTGGTGTGTGCCATGGTAAACCTGGGATCGAACCCGAGACCTCGTCTCAGCAGTCCATTACCCAAACCACTAGGCTACCGCACATATGAACTATATAATATTTAAAAAGATGCTGTTTCTTTGTAATTCTGGATCTTCAAACCAGTAGGCGTGAATAGGTATGCTGTTTAAGTGTACGTTTTCAATGCAAGTATTTAGTTGTGTGTACTATTTTGGTATTTACCGTAACTGAGGTAGGTACGATATTTTATGAAATGTTATTGCGAATAAAATATGTTACATGATTATATTTAATAAATAACCATAAGAAGAGGTTCTTTCATTTATCAAATAATATAGACATACCTACTATATGATTAAAAAAATACATTTAAAAAAATGTCCCAGCATCAGATCCTGACTTCCTGGCTATGGGACTACACGAGAAGCATCAGCTTTCAAATAAATATTATTCATATTAATATTATAAATGCGAAAGTAACTCTGTCTCTCTGTCTGTATGTTACGCTTTCACGACTAAACCACTGAACCGATTTTGATGAAATTTGGTATAGGGGTAGATTAGACGGAGATTAGGCGGAGCCGCGGGCAAAAGCTAGTAAATATAATATTTGCCAAATATGATTTTCGGTGTCACGTAATAAGGGGCGAGTCTATTTACGTCATCATCATCATCCACATTAAGACGTCAATCTTGATTGCATCCGAGGCTACGGTGCCCTCGGAGCTCAGGGTCCACCTTCCGGCTCTTCCCTCAAGTGGTCTATTGCCGCCAAGCGGGCATGACGGATGGAAAACAGCCCTATCCCTTAGTCGCCTTCTACGAAGCTCACAGGAAGAGATGGGATGGCCCTTATCTACGTCACCAGGAACCTGGGCCTCGACTCTACTAAAGCAAAACTATTGTCAAACCACAGAGATTGCAAAAAGCGGCAATACATTATAGACTTTAAAACAATGCATTTAAAGTTCAATATTAAATAACTGTTAGCAGAGTGAATAAAAGAGTGTAATGAAACTTTTGTCATTTAATTTTGGACCTTAGCGTATAGAAATAAAGTCTAAACTTTAATGCCGCTTTTTGCAATCTCTGTGGTTTGACAATAGTTTTGCTTTAGTAGAATCGAGGCCCTGATAGGTAAGTTAGCTACAACTACAATCACAATTAGACGGTAACCTATTGAAATATCGAATTTCTGTTACCCGAATCTTATAACCCCGAAAACTTTCTATTATTCCAATTTTAATTTCCCAGATTTTCCCAGATTTTCAAATAGTATTTTTTTGTTTCCCATATTGTCATAATCCAAATATAGTTATACCAGATTCTCAAAATATTTTTTTTTGTTTCCCATCGTACCATTTTCTAAATAAACTATTACCAAATTTTATAATCTTTTTATTTGGTTCCCATACAATCGTGTTCCAGCTAAACTATATGCAGGTATAGTAAAACTCAGTATATTTATAATAGTACATTATGATATAAGTGCGGTAAGTTGAAAATTACAGCCGAGGCGATATTACTAGCCCGAGCCATCGCCGAGGGCTATAAGGAAGCAGAGGCTGTAATTTTCAAAGCGCACGTATGTCATACGTCGTTTTATAACATATTTACAAGGAAATTAATAATTAATACAGCGAAAAGAAAAAGCGCGCGGAATTCATTTTTACTTGTCCACAAATATAAGCGATGCGCGCGCATCAACGTTTTTTTTAGGCAAAGGTACAAAAACAGCCAGTATTACTAATAAAGTAAATTAATATTTTTGTATTTTTGTTACAGATAAATGGTTGTAATTTATTGTTAAAATTAATTAAATTAAAGAATTAAATGTTTATTTGTTATATTTTATTTCCCAAAGTTAATTTTATTCATAAAATATTGACCACTTTCTTGACATAAAACCTCTTTGCTAAGATTTTTAAAAGTATCGTTCACGGAGTATCTTAAAACTTTATAAAAAAAAACACGTGCCTTTTACATTACATTATCGCACAAGTACGTAATGAGATACATTACGATATTGAAATTGGTGTAATTATAACCACTTTACGAGCAAATATGTTATAAAATTCATTTATTAGTGTTTAGTCACGTTTGATCAAATACGCATTTAGTCCAATATCAGCCTGCCGCCGTCACAATAAGATCTCCAAAGATGATCAATTGAACTCCTCTCATTTGGGCCTTACTTCGAACAAATGTAATATATACGTCGGTGAACATGTCTCCCCCGAATGTAAATCTCTCCACGCCGCTGCAAGAATGAAAGCGAAGGAACTTAATTACAAGTATGTGTGGGTGAAATATGGCAGAGTATACGTACGTAAGGACGACAGAGATAGTCACATTCATATTAAGAGTATAGACACTTTAAACAAACTGTAATCGCCATATAGTTTTGCTTTTGTTTTACTTAGTTTCTAGGTTTATTAGTTCTGTACAATCTTTACTATTAGGTCCTTACATATGAAATTGGCGTTTTGTATGGGAGGAACAAAAAGTCGAATATTTTTAAATATAATATATTTAATTAATCAAAGTATGAACCATTGTTTTCTATGCACTTTTGCCATCTCATAGGTATTTCATTGATCCCTTTACTAAAAAAACCAGTCGGACGGGAATCAATAAAATCTGTGAAGGCAATTTGGACTGCCCCATCAGAGTTGAATTTTTTTCCTTGCAAGAAGTTGTCCAAATTTCGAAAAAAAATGGTAATCTGTTGGGGCAAGGTCCGGGGAGTACGGAGGATGTCTTAGACATTCCAATTGAAGCTCTTCTAATTTGGTAGCCGTCTGTTGTGCGGTGTGTGGTCTAGCGTTGTCGTGAAGCAGCAGTGGCGTGGAGCGATTGACCAGCCTAGGTTGTTTAGCCGCTAGCTTTTCCATCATTGTTTGCAATTGCTGACAATAGACATCAGCCGTAATAGTCTGGCCAGATTTGAGAAAACTGTAATGAACAATACCGGCACTAGTCCACCAAACGCTCACAAGTAACTTTTTTGGGGTTAATTTTCGCTTGGGGCAGGATTTGGCTGGCTGGCTAGGATCCAACCATTGCGTTGAGCGCTTCCGATTATCGTAAAGAATCCATTTTTCATCACAGGTAATTATTCGGTTTAAAATACCTTCATTATTGTGCCGGTTCAGTAATGTAACGCAGCAGTCGACGCGCGTTTGCCGGTTTGCTTCAGTCAATTCGTGAGGTACCCACCTTTCAAGCTTTTTAATCTTCCCAATTTGCTTCAAGTGAATTAAAACAGTTTTATCACTAACACCGCGGTCTGCAGCTAACTCGGACGTGGTTTGTGATGGATCCGCTTCCACAATAGCCTTCAGTACTTCATTATCAACTTGGGTCTCAGGCCGTCCACGGGGCTTGTTCTGCAGGTTGAAATTTCCAGAACGAAAACGTTGGAACCAAAAACGAACTGTGTTTTCTTTTGCAACATGACCGCCATAAACATCATTCACCCTTCGAGTCGTTTCCGCAGCACTAGTGCCACGGCGGAACTCGTAAATACTGCGATATTTTAAGTTTTCCATTTTGTAAAATGAGTGACGCAAACAGAAAAAAACAGAAGAAAAAAAACAAATGAATGACGGTCATCGAAGCACAAATACATGAGTAAATAGCTGTAGGTACAAATTTGAATTTGGAATTCCTTACCAAAGAGGAGAAAATCGTGATTAAAGTGGCCAGTACGAAAAACGCCAATTTCATATGTAAGGACCTAATATTTAATGTTAATTTTCTACCAAAATGTTAACAGAATGAGAACTAAAATTAAAGATATTTATATTAGTGTTCTAAACTGTAATTATGATATGATATGTATAACTGAGACAAATTTGAATGATGGTGTATATGACGCGGAGCTATTTGACTCGCGATACATTGTGTTTCGACGTGACAGAAGCAACTCAAATATAGAGAAAACGGAGGGTGGTGGTGTACTTGTTGCTATTAAAAAAGAGTTTCAAGTTACTCGACAAATTAACTGGGATTGTGATGTTGAGGATCTCTGGCTGTCTATCTCTCCGACAGGGGATTAAACCAATAATAATTTATTAAACATCTGTGTTTTGTTACCTTCCTCCTGATCTTCCAATGGAATCAATTTACAAGTTTCACAATAACTGCCAAAAAAGAATGTTAGAACATCGTACCTCTGGTGAATTTATCCTCATAGGCGACTGTAATACTCCATCAGTCGATTGGACAAGATGTCCTACTTCATACTCCCTGTTACCTGGTCCGTCCCTGGATAATAAGGCGAAGGTTCTCAAAGAGACCCTGTTTATTTGTGGCCTGCATCAATTTAATAGCATTCCCAATAAGAACAATCGTTACCTCGATCTCATCTTATCGACCATGACCACTGTTCAAGTATATGGCGCCGAACCTTTATGCAAATTGGACAATCATCATCCTTCCCTCGTTGTCAACTTGTGCCTGGAGAGTCTTATTTTGAAAACTATAAAATCGGAAAGACCTCGAAGGCTCAACTTTTACAAATGCGACTACCCTTCACTTAGAACCGAGTTAACTAAGGTCGATTGGCCTGGTCTAATTGCTGCTGATGATGTGGATGTATCCCTAAACGCCTTCTACACGACGCTTGATCAAATTATAGCTCAATTCACGCCTGTGAAGGGAGGGCATCCCGATACATACCCCAAATGGTTTTCTGCTGCTTTGCGGCGCAGTATGAAAGAAAAACTTCACTATCATAGGCGATATCGTAAGTATGGTAAACCCCGTGACTACGACACATTCTGTATGCTTCGTACCCGCTGTAAAAAAATAATGTCGGAGGACTATAACATATTCATTTCTTCAGTTGAGTCGTCCCTCGATGATGGCATTAAAGGTTTTTGGCGCTATGTGAATAGTAAGAAACACGTATTTCAAACAATGAAATACGGTAATCTTATCTCCTCCGACCATCAAGGAATTTCTGAACTTTTCTCGCAACACTTTGGTTCCGTTTTTGAACAGGGCGGAGGGGCAAATGAAGAAAATTCCATACCTTTCATTGGTGTGTCGGCCCTTTGTTCAGTTTATGTGAGTAGTCAGGAGGTTCTGAATAAAATAAACAAATTAGACGCTCCTAAGGACTCGGGACCGGACGGAATTCCGCCTTTTTTCATTAAAAAATGTGGTAAAGAATTGTGTGTGCCATTATCAATACTGTTTAATAAATCAATCCAGTCAGGGATCTTTCCCAGTAAATGGAAAGTGGCACACATAGTACCAATACACAAAGCAGGCGATAAAACCTGTTGCGGAAACTATAGACCTATCAGTATTTTGTCCTGTATGGCTAAAAATTTTGAATCAGTAGTACCTATATGGCTCATTGTACCACCACATCAGTCCAATGCTTTCATCTAGACAACATGGTTTTATTAAAAATCGTTCAACCTTATCAAACCTACTGGTGTATAAAAATTACTTGTGCTCAGCTTTTGGGAAAAGGTCGCAGGTTGACTCCATATACACAGATTTTTCTAAGGCTTTCGATAAAGTAAACCATGGCATTCTTTGTGCAAAATTGTCTGGTTACGGAATACACGGGAATTTGCTTCGTTGGGTTCAGTCGTATCTGGATAGAAGAAGCCAACTTGTGACTATCAAGGGCACTTTATCTTCTCCCAATCCCTGTACTTCAGGTGTTCCCCAGGGATCTCATTTGGGACCTCTTTTCTTTGTTGTTTTTATCAACGACCTTATAGATAGATTGGAGAGCTCTTGTCTGCTTTATGCTGACGATCTGAAAATCTACTCTGTAGTCAACAATCTCCAAGACTGTTTAAAACTTCAGTCAGATCTGGAAAAGGTTCTAAGTTGGTGTCAGGAAAACTGCATGTCTTTAAATGCTCAGAAATGCTGTGTGATATTTTTTACAAGCAAACGTCAAAAGATATTGTATAATTATAACGTTGATGGACACTGCCTAGAAAGAAAAAATTCTGTTAAGGACTTGGGAGTTTTGTTAGACGATAAAATGACATTTCAGGCACACAGTGATCATGTTGTTGGTAGGAGTACGCGGCTACTTGGTTTTATATCTAGACTAACTAAAGACTTCAAAAATCCATGTAGTCTGATATATCTCTATCAGATGTTAATTCGCAGTATCTTGGAATATAACTCCATCATCTGGTCACCTTTTTATAAGGTTCATCATATTGAGTATCTGGAGCGGATCCAGAAGAAGTGTCTTTATTTTGCTTGCTACAGATTAGGGACACACAGACAGCTGGAGTCGTATGCAGAGAGACTCGACTATTTTAATTTGCTATCACTTGAAGATCGCCGTAAGTGTAGTGATCTTATATGCCTTTATAAGACTGTTCATTCCTTAATCGACTCTCCAGAAATATTAACCCTATTAGACTTTAATATTAAATTTCGACATCGTCAACCCCACCTCAAAAGCTTCTTACTAAATGTACACATCAACAACACATCTTTTTACAACCCCATAGTTAGAATGCGACGTCTTTATAATGAGCTCTTATATGAGCATAGCCACGAGATAGATATATTCAGCCGGGGTTTCTCAACATACAAGAACACTGTTAAGCAGGTTATAGCCAAGCTATAAATTTGCTGTCACTTTGTTGCAGAGATACATCACTATGTCTAAATTAAACCATCTAAATTAACGTCTCGTCCAGATGAAACCATAATATCTTATAATTAGTTTATTATTTTTAGTTTATAATTATTAATTTATTGTTTAGCTTTATGCACGCTTTTTAATTGTGTCATGCTGAGTACACATGTTTTGGAATTCAATCGGGAACCGAACCTTGAATGATATCTTGTAAACATTTTTGATTGTTTTCTGTTTTGTGTGCCAAATAAATAAATAAATAAATAAATTGTCAAAATTACTTGAATAGGTTAGGTTAGAATTAGGCCTTCGTGGTTATTTTTTTATACATAAACATAACATAACATAAACTCACGCCTGTATTCCCCGAAGGGGTAGGTAGAGGTGTTAGCACCCACATTTCGCCAGTTTATGTTTAGGTCCCAATGTAATAGGTGGCGAGCCTATTGCCACCTATAAACCTGCGATAAATACACACATAACTTCAAAAAGCATCGAAAAGTCATCGGTGTGTGCCATGGTAAACCTGGGATCGAACCCGAGACTTCGTCTCAGCAGTCCATTACCCATACCACTAGGCTTTTTTTTAAAACCACCCAGAAACTGGATTGAAAGTCCCTAAAGGAAAAAGAACCTACCTTGTAATTTTTCCAATAGTTTATATGGTTTGTCTGGATATCAATTAACTGTATTTCGAAAATTTGTGTTTTAAAAATTCGGCTTTCGTGCATTATGGATTACGGTCATCTGGATTTTGTGCATTTAGATTTCATGTGTCTGGAGCTCGTTCGTCTGGATTATAAAACGTCGTACAAATGAATAAATGTGCAAATGAAATGAGTTGCGATTATATGGCAAATAAAACTTCGGAATTTGAAAAAACCGGGTATTCCGCTTGGATACCCTATTTCGATCCCTCAGGGGATCCAAAAGGAATCAAGATTCCATTTCGATCCCCAGGGGATCGAAGTGGACGTCCACTTGGTTCCCTTAACCCTCGTTTACTACGACACACACTGTACATGTATAGTACATATACCTACTACAAACGAAACAAAAATAATCACTTCCACATGGATTCATTTTTAGTAAAAGATAAGATAAGATAAGATGAGATGAGATGGGATGGGATGGGATGAGATGAGATGAGAAGGGATGAGATAAGATGTAAGGTTAGAGGTAAGGTTAGAGGTAAGGTAAGGTAATCCTTGTGCGGGAATGATATACTTTTCACACATAATTATCCATGTGTTGCTTATGTAGCCGAGTAAAACAAAATAATTACATTCGATAAAATATAAAAACATGGATAAATTACCAAAAAATACAAAGACAGTGAAGAAAAAGCCAAATATGGCGTGTGTTAACGAGTAACACCATCTAGCGGCGACGAGGATAAACTTAGCGGGACGGCGCAGCGGGGTGGAGCGCGGCGGTGCGAGGACGATGGAAGGACGATGGAAGGACGGTGAAGACACAAGCTTCTCGAACACGATAGCATAACTACGTCGACAGTATTGTTTGCAATATTTTAATTGTACCTTATTTAAAGAAATATAAGTTCATATTTAACTACTCGTAATAAACAGTTCATTTTTCGTTGAAACCCTATACGCATCCTGGAAGGCAAAACCACACACACACCGCAGTCACACAAGCAACACCTGGCTGAAGCTACCCGACATCATCAACATCTGGTCCTTCGAGCCGGATTGACAACATCTGCGAGTCGGATTGGCGATCATCTGGAGCATCATCTGCAGTAACGGTCAGGTCAATCAACGAGCTTTCCTTCCTAATCCTGTATTAATATCGATTTTGTGCAATTTGGCAGGTACCGACATCCTGTCAACGAAAACGCGGTTAAAACTGTAAGTACTTGATTCCTTATTTCATAGATCACCAATATGACTAAAAAGCGGCATTCTCTGGTAGATACAGAAAGCAATAATGATATTATTCGCGATTTAGTTAAAAAACGGGGTTGTGTCAAGGGTAAATTCACATTGTTCACGAAATACGTACAATCTTTAGATGATTTGCAAGTAACAGAAGCTCATAAAGCTGAATTACAGGAGCGTTTAGATAGATCTAAATTGTTATTTGATCAATTTTCTGTAATTCAGGATGAACTTGATTTAATTGTTTGTTCTACTCAAATAGATAACGAATTACGAGAGAGAGAAGAGTTTGAAAATCAGTTTTATGCAATTGTGGCTAAATGTAAATGTATTTTAAAAGATAATAATTGTGCTCAGAACGATAAAGCTCAAAGTCGCATTCCGAACGGCATCAAACTACCCACAATTTCTTTGCCGAAGTTCGATGGTAACTATGATCAATGGCTTGAATTTCGCGATACTTACTTGTCTATTATTCACAATAGCGACAATCTTGATAATATTCAGAAGTTCCACTACTTACGTTCAATTTTGACCGGTAATGCACTACAAGTAATTAAAGCACTATAATTTTCGTGTGACAATTATTCAGTTGCGTGGAGTCTTTTAGAGAATAGGTATAATAACAATCGTTTGCTAGTACATAACCACGTCAAAGCTTTGTTCTCTGCTCAAGCAATGAGTAAAGAATCGGCTGCTCAAATACGAAAGTTAATAGATACCGTTTTCAGAAATATTCGTGCATTAAAAACACTTGGTGAACCTATAGAAACGTGGGATACGCTAATTATCTATATTATAGTTTCTAAATTAGATTCATCAACTGAGCGCGAATGGGAGCTTCACAAAAGTAGTCTCATGAACACTTCATTGGATACAAAACTGTTATTATCAGACATAATGAAATTCCTTAAAGATCGAGCTGATTTTCTAGAAACGATTAAGCCCTCTCAAGTCAAACAAACAGACACTAACACTCACAATCCTAAAGCCAAACAATCATCGTCGACAAAATCACACAGTTACCTCACAACACACAATAATGGTAAAAAATCGTCCAATTCGAACCGTTACAAATGTAATATGTGCGATTCTAATCATCCTATATACTCGTGTGAGAGTTTTCTTAGTTTGCCTATTAAAGATAAATTAAGAATAATTGAAGAGAAAAGCTTATGTTCCAACTGTTTACGCACAGGTCATGCAGTAACCGAGTGTCGGTACGGACCGTGCAAACAATGCAATAAAAAGCACAACACTTTAATTCACAATGAATCTGTAGACACTTGTACCTCATCAGCTGTTGCGCATATCACACAAGTTGCTTCTCAGCCCGAGTCCAGTACAAGTGCCACACACATACATCAAACCACTTCTCACAAATCACACACACAATCTAAAGTAAACAATAATAACAACACACATTATTATACGCATCCAGTATTATTGTCTACTGCTTTAGTGGAAGTGGCGGATAAACAAAACATATTTCACACAACTCGAGTGCTCTTAGATAACGGGAGTCAACACTGTTTTATATCCGAATCACTTTGCAAAAAACTCAACATTCCATTGATACAGTCCACTGTTCAAGTAAGAGGGGTAGGTAACACTATCTCACGATCCACACAATCATGTCACATTGAAATGCGATCCAAAACTAATTCATATCACACACGCTTTAATTGTATAGTTTTGTCTTGCATTACATCACAATTACCAACATTAAATATTAGAAATTACATTGAAATACCCGACAATATTCAACTAGCTGATCCTGATTTCTGTTCTCCTGATGAAATTCATTTACTCATAGGGGCAGACAGATTCTGGGACCTGCTGTCTGAAGGTCTGGTTAGATTACATAATGGTCCGTACTTACAAAACACACAATTAGGGTGGATCATATCGGGTATTGTTCATAAACCTATTTCACGCACTAAACAGGTTCAATGTAATTTTACACAAACACTAGAATCTGATCTCAAACGCTTTTGGGAGCTAGAGGAAATAACAATAAATTGCAATAAATTCTCGAAGGAAGAACACGCATGCGAAAAATTATATAAAGAAACTACTTTACGTGACGATAATGGCCGTTTTTCTGTACGCATTCCTTTAAGTGAATCAGCTGATATGCTACACGACACGTTCACTATGGCTCAAAACCGGTTCCTTGCACTCGAACGAAAATTAATGAAAGGTTCGCCTACGTATAGAAAAATGTATAACGACTTTATGCATGAATATTTAAGCTTGGGACACATGAGTCGCATTTTTAAATACGATTCGCCATATTATATTTTGCCTCATCACGGTGTTTACCGAGAACACAGTTCCACCACTAAGCTTAGGGTAGTATTCGATGCGAGTGCTAAGTCAACGTCAGGTAAATCATTAAATGATATCCAGCACATAGGCCCTGCGTTACAAAATGACTTATTCGGCATTTTACTTCGGTTTCGGCAATTTAAATATGTCGCATGTGCTGACATTGAGAAATTCTATCGCCAAATATTAGTGGCCCCCAACCAGAGAAATTTACAATTAATTCTTTGGAGAGAGAATCCTTCGGAATCTCTCGGTGTATTTCAGCTTAACACGGTGACGTATGGCACTGCGTCCGCACCCTATCTTAGTATTAGGTGTTTGAGACAACTCGCGTTGGAATGCAAAGATGACGTCATCGCACAAGTTATTCGTGACGACTTCTACGCTGATGACTTAGTTACGGGACATAATAATAAACAAACGTTGATGAAAATATGTACCGGTGTTTCTAAAGTCCTAGAATCAGGTTGTTTTCCTCTTAGGAAATGGGTATTTAACTCGTCAGTGTCACAGTCTGATTTGCAGTGTCCCTCTAAGCAATTATCATTGGGTGAAAACTGTAACACTAAAACATTAGGCATGGGGTGGTTTTATTCCTCAGATGTGTTACATTTTGATACCAAACATGATCAGAATGTAACGCATGCCACTAAACGTAGCATTCTTTCAGTCATCGCGCAGACATACGACCCTTTGGGTTTGATTACACCAACTATTATTATCGCTAAAATAATAATACAAAAGCTGTGGTTATCTAAGATAGGCTGGGATGATCCGGTTCCTAAATCTATTTCATTAGAATGGCAGCATTTTATTGACAAATTACATAATCTATCAGATATACGCATCCCACGTTATGTGATAGGAGAAAATACATACAAAATTGAGTTACATATTATGTCGGACGCTGCGTTAACTGGTTACGGCGCTTGCGCCTATGTACGTAGCTATACAGATACCTCGATACACGTCCACTTGTTGTGCGCAAAGAGTAAGGTAGCTCCCGTGGAACCGGTTTCCGTACCACGCTTAGAATTATGCGGTGCGTTAGTAGGTGCGAAATTGTATGCAAAAATAATTCATTCATTAAGATTAACGTTCGATAATGTTTACTTCTGGTCAGACTCAACTGTAGTTTTAGGATGGCTTAAGATGTCGCCTAATCTTCTGAAACCATTTGTACAGAATCGTGTAATCGAAATAAATGAGCTGACAGGCGATAAACCGTGGTTTCATATCGCTGGTAAACAGAACCCAGCTGACTTACTGTCGCGCGGAATGCATTTAGATATTCTTAAGTCGTGTGATTTATGGTGGCACGGGCCTACATTCTTGCAAAGTCCTAACATAGAATGGGAACAAGATGTTCGTTGTAATGATATTGAATGTAATGAATTGCCTGAATTAAAACCTATCAAAACTTCTGCTCTAATTCAGATAAGCTCTGAATTTTCTTTATTTGAACGCATTTCATGTTTTAATCGTTTGCGTCGCGTTATGGCATACATTATTCGGTTTATACACAACAGTCGTAAACAAAAATCACAATACACACAGCGTCGGACAGGCTGTTTGTCTGTGGACGAAGTGAATAATTCTGTTAGAACTTTAACACGAATAGTACAACAGCAATCTTTTCCAGACATTTATGACAATTTGAAGCATAAGCGTTCATTTAAATGTCCACGCAATATTTCTAGTTTAAATATATTTATGGATGAACATAATCTAATTAGAGTAGGAGGTAGATTATCGCAATCTGACTCATTTACTTACGATAAAAAACATCCTTTATTATTGTGTGGTAAACACATTTTTACTCGTCTTTTATTTGAATATCATCACAATAAGGTCTTATTACACGCCGGACCTCAATTGTTATTGGCTACAATACGTGAAACTTGGTGGCCTATCAGAGGTCGCAATTTGGCTAAACAAGTAGTGCATAACTGTTTAAAATGTAAACGTATTCGACCTAAGCCATTGAACATACAGATGGGGAACCTACCTAGTGAGAGATTGGAGCCAGGATACCCATTTTTTCGCTGTGGGGTTGATTATGCTGGCCCAATTTTTATGTTAAATCGCGGGGGTAGGGGTGCTCGGTTAGTTAAGTGCTACATATGTTTGTTCGTGTGCTTCACTACGCGTGCAATACATTTAGAATTGGTCACAAACCTCACCACTGATGCATATTTACTGGCGTTGAAACGATTCATCTCTCGACGCGGCAAACCACTGCAAATTTACTCTGACAATGGGAAAAACTTTGTCGGAGCTTTAAAGGAATTTTCAAAGGTTTTAGATTCGAATAAATCAGACATTTTAAATTTCACAGTTGATAACTTAATAGAATTCACATTTATTCCACCATATTCGCCTCATTTTGGTGGTCTATGGGAAGCGGGGGTCAAGTCCTGCAAATTCCACCTATGTCGTACCGTAGGCAATGCACATTTAACTTATGAGGAGTTGAGTACCGTGTTAACTCAAATTGAGGCTGTCCTCAACTCCCGACCTATGTCCCCCATGTCCACAGATCCAAGTGACCTGCTTCCCTTAACTCCTGCTCATTTTTTGATTGGCCGGCCGCTCACTGCACCCGCCAGTCACGACCTGACGGCGACAGCTTCGCAACGCCTTCCACGATATGATCGTGTAGAACAGATGAGGCAGAACTTCTGGCATCGCTGGTCAACTGAATATATCTCAGAGCTTCAAAAGAGAACGAAGTGGCAGCTTAACCAGGATACACTCGTTCCTGGCACTCTAGTCCTGATCAAGGAGGACCATTTACCCCCACTGAAATGGCAACTAGGACGAGTACTGGAGACATTCACCGGCAAGGATGGCATCTCACGTGTGGCCACAATTAAGACGGCTGCAGGAACTATTCGGCGGTCCTACCCCAAAATATGTCCGCTTCTTGATTCACAGGAAACCTCTTTGGAACCTGGTGCTTCCAAGGCCGGGGGCATGTTAACGAGTAACACCATCTAGCGGCGACGAGGATAAACTTAGCGGGACGGCGCAGCGGGGTGGAGCGCGGCGGTGCGAGGACGATGGAAGGACGATGGAAGGACGGTGAAGACACAAGCTTCTCGAACACGATAGCATAACTACGTCGACAGTATTGTTTGCAATATTTTAATTGTACCTTATTTAAAGAAATATAAGTTCATATTTAACTACTCGTAATAAACAGTTCATTTTTCGTTGAAACCCTATACGCATCCTGGAAGGCAAAACCACACACACACCGCAGTCACACAAGCAACACCTGGCTGAAGCTACCCGACATCATCAACAGCGTGTATACTTTAAAAAATAATTTAATTACAAAGTACGTATGCAAACTATTTAAAAATAAGTTTTCTACCCAAGAGGTTTTGCATGTGAGCATCGCTAGCACTGTATAAAAAAGATATAATATCTCTTCATAGGGCTGGCATGTAATAATATATATGTTACCGGAAATGTGTATAATCCGGTATTCTATACAATGCCGAGTGCGCAGCAGGCAATGTATGAAATAGTATCAAAGAACATTGACGGTGGTTATAAAAAATGCAACCACTTAGGCTAATGCTGGAGCCTCGCTTTCGCTTCAGTCTTCCAACCTATAATATATCCAGGTCGGGGCGCAGTGTCCACACCACGCAATTTAACTTGGATAGATTAGGTTAGAAGATTAATGCGGGAGCGGAGCGGAGCGAAGCTCCCGCATTAATCTTCGTGGTTATTTTTTTTATTCATTCAAAAATATAAATTTTCCACAAAATCATCCGCAAATATAGACAATCTCACACATTGCCGGTGGAACTGCAGGCATTCTATGTATTAACACACATTTCCTAGGATTTTTGTACAATTCCTTGATTTCATACATTTCCGGTAACATATACACAAATAAAAAAATATATTTGCTATTACGTGTTAAACACAGTTATTGGAAATTGTTACTTCGTAAAGTTTTGGCAAAAATGTCTGACGAAGAATTGAAATATATTAACCGAAAAGGAACTGTCCTCATCCATAAAGGCTACAGATACCACAAAAAGAAAATGTACAAGAATGAATCTGTTTTGTGGAGACGTAGCGGTTGGAGAAAAAACAAATGTGGCGGGTACCTTACTATCAAGATAATATTCCACCATTTTCTTATCCATACTAATATTATAAATGCGAAAGTAACTCTGTCTGTCTGTCTGTCTGTCTGTCTTTCTGTCTGTCTGTCTGTATGTTACGCTTTCACGCCTAAACCACTGAACCGATTTTGATGAAATTTGGTACAGGGGTAGATTAGACCATGATAAAGGACATAGGCTATGTTTGGTCGCGATAACCGACATCCACGCGGGAGCCGCGGGCAAAAGCTAGTAATCTATATACCTAATAATAAATATGAAAATGAATCCCTATTTATTTTGGTCAATAGAACACAGGTAAACGGCTGGACCAATTTCACTAATTCTTTTTTGTTGTGTTTGTTATTGTCAAGAAAAGGTAAGTAAAAATAGGTAAACTTCCGGTCAATTTTTTTGGTAAATTTTTTATTCCCTCTTTTATTATTCGTAAAGGGAATATCATGTACTCAATGATATATAAAATCATTTTAATGATATTTCCATAATAATTTATAGTTTGTTTTATTAGTAAAAGTGAGGATGGATTCAACCAAAAATGGGAATGGAATGGAAAACAACCAAAACTAACATATTTTTTTACGAATTTACGAAAATACTATTATTTTATACTAGCTTCTGCCCGCGGCTCCGCCCGCGTGGATGTCGGTTCCCGGCAATTATTCAAATTTTTCTCTACGTACAAACCTTCCTTGGACTTCCACGAATAATTCAAGACCAAAATTAGCCAAATCGGTAAAGGCGTTGTTGAGTTATAACATTACAACGAAAAGTGGCATTGATTTTTATATATATAGATTAGAGAAAATAACTAGAGAATTTAGCTAACCGTTTTATTTCTATTCACCCTTCCTATATTTATAGATTATAGCTCAAGAATCCCATCCCATCCCATGCCATACCATACTATCCCATCCAATTCCATTCCACTCCATTCCATTCCATTCTTGTCCTATGTTATCTTGTCTTGATCATTTTACTAATAAAAAGGAATCCTAAAAACTAGTGATTATTCACTCCCACGTGGAGTGATTATTTTAGTTTTGTTTAATACGATCCCCTAAACGAGGGTTAGGGGATCCAAGAGGAATAGTAAAGTCCACTTCGATCCCCAGGGGATTGATGTGGAATCGTGATTCCTCTTGGATCCCCTGAGGGATCGAAATAGGGGATCCAAGCGGAATACCAGGAAAAAACGGGGTTATGAAAAAATGGCCAAACGTTTTCGGGATTAAGATAGGTAACCCAATTAGAACTATAAACTGGAACTTCGGTTCTTCGGTTTCGCCTCACGGCTTTCTCAAAGGTCGAAACCGGTCAGGTTCAATAAAATAAATACTGTGGACAAAGTACAAGTGTTCTCAATATATGTAATAATAGATTCAACCAAGTGCCCACAATCAAACTCCTAAATAATAATAGGACTTCCTTTCATGTAGTAAAGTCATTAAACGAAAAGCGATAAAAAAAACTAATTGCCAAACGAAATGTCACTGTCATCACTAAGTTTTTTAATTCTGTATTTTTTTTAACATAATGTCCCCCCAAAAATCAATATGAAAAATTATATGTGATAGCATTTCTATAGACAACAAGTAACCAAAGTTAACAAATAGAAGGAATTGTAAAATCAGTACAAAATGAGTAAGGCCGACGTACGTATTTACTTCATGAACACCTTCTTACATCCACCACAGAAATACATACAAATAGATTTAAAATTTAACACTAACTGTCGCCCACGGCTACACCCGATTGATATTTCACGGATAAAAGGTCTATAATTTATATCAGCCCAAGATCTATCCATGTACCAATTTTCAGCCAAATCCCTGCAGCCATTTTAGACTGATGGAGTAGGAGTAACATTCATTTTATCCCGGTAATAGGTTCCCACAGGTTGCAGGAACGGGATCATAATGTCAAGCGGGTGACTAAAGAAATAATACATTAACAACAAAACAATTTTCTAGGACCCAAATTTTGATGAACTCTGCGACGAAGACAATCCACGGAGGATTGAGTTTGATGCAATATTGGCGTCAAGTCGTCGAATAGTGGGGCAGGTCATTCGGACACCATGCACGGTACTCCCTACACACCTAATTATGACTCTTCTACTTAAACTTTTGGTTAAAATACTTACTTAAACTACCTTTCATATTTTCGTAGAAAGCTCAATTGTCTTCAGTCCTGGGGATGGACGTATTTTTAAAACAGGACTTCCTCCAATTCACTGGAAGGTACACTATTTTATTAATAAATTTAGTTAAAATAACTTAAATTTATGGAAGACTAGCTTTTGCCCGCGGCTCCGCACGCGTGGATGTCGGTTATCGCGACCAAACATAGCCTATGTCCTTTCTCATGGTCTAATCTACCCCTATACCAAATTTCATCAAAATCGGTTCAGTGGTTTAGGCGTGAAAGCGTAACATACAGACAGACAGACACACAGAGTTACTTTATAATATTAGTATGGATTAGTATGGATTATTATGGCTTACTATTAGATTTTTGTCTTACATTTTCATTTCTTCATTTTAACCTATGATTCGTAGTTACAAGGAACGTGGAATACGCAACACGCTGTTACTATTAAGTGACGAGCAGAAGAAATACGGTGTGGTGACGTCCAGTTTGGGTAACCACGGTTGTGCTACGAGCTACCACTCGACGATTATGGGTATACCCTGTATTGTCGTCATGCCTTTATCAGCGCCAGTCACAAAAGTGAAGAAGTGCGAGAAGCTGGGCGCCAAGCTAGTGTTGTTCGGACAGAACTTGAATGATGCCAAGCATCACGCTATGGGTTTGGCAAAAGAAAAAAAAATGCTGTATGTTAACGGGTTAGTTGTTTACCGCACTCTACTCAATTGAATAAAGCAAAGATTAGTAGTAGTAAGTACCTATTAGGTACTTGAATCTTCAGTAAGACTCAGGTGGTTCAAGCTCCACCTGAGCAATAATTACTGACGTATGACGTAATGGAATCTTAAGTAAGATTAAAAGAATATCATTTTGTTGTAGGCAACCAATATCCGCGCATAAATAAAGAATCAAAATAAGATACTTATAAGATAAAAGATATCAGATTTGTAAAATTAAATAGATTTAGGAGCTAAAAGTTTAGATTCTGGGTAATTAATCAAATGTACTGTCATAAGGGGCAAAATAGTAACAGAAAAGTAATTTCATGAAAAAAATATTTCTCAGTTGATATTCAGCGACTACTCGTCTCAAAAAATGTTCTACATAATACACCCAAAGAGTCTGTCCAGAAAGCGCGATTTACGCGCGTGTCCACTCGCGCGTTGGCACTCGCGCGTTCTCGAGATACTAGAGCTACATACATCCCGTCCAGATACTCTCGCGCGTTACCTCACACGCGCGTAAAACGCTTGCAATGAGCGGGACTCTCGACTCGCTCGTTTTACGCGCGTGCGCCGCGCGAGTCGAGATACTCCGGCGCCATTGCTGCGTCCAGTTCTACGCGCGTGTCCGTGGCGAGTGGACGTATTCGGTTCAAAATGGAGCGTGATAACTTTGACACGGAACTTCCTATTGACGAAATTGAGAAAAGGGTAGCTATATGGGATATGGAATCATCAGATTATTTTAAGAGAATCATTAAATGGGATGCACATTAAGTCGTCGACTTTCTCTTCGTTAACGACGTCTCTATCGACGGTATGCAAGCCACAACACAACTGCTATATCCGAGTCCATGTTTATAACTGTCCAAATCCGTCTCATCATCGCGCTCATTTGCGCGAAAACGCGCGTGTTTTCGCCGCATCTGGACGCAATACAAATCAAAATGCGCGAGTGGACTCGCGCGTAAATCGCCCTTTCTGGACAGGCTCAAAGCCTTTAAAGAAGTTTTCATTTCAATTGTCGTTTATACTTGCAGTTACGATCACCCGAACGTCATAGAAGGTCAGGGTACGGTAGGTATTGAAATATTGGAGCAAGTTCCCGACGTCGAAGCAGTGTTGGTGCCATGCGGGGGCGGCAGCCTTCTGGCTGGTGTGGCTGTCGCTGTCAAACATCTGAAACCTGACATTGAAGTATATGTAAGTTTTGAACATAAAAACAAATATGTGAAAACGCTTATTACTTTAATTGAGTATTGCATCTGAACGCTTCGAGGTTAAAATACATTACCATTAAAAATTTAAGGTGCCTCCCTATTTTAAATACTCACAAAAGTAAAATTAGGTGACTACGAAACAGTCGAACTTCGATATTATCCGTGAAACAATTGCTATTCATTTGTTCTTCATAACCTACTGTCGGTATTGAAGTTCTGTAACGTTAGGTTGTTATTGGACCCATTTCTATTTTTTTTTTATTAAGGACACGCCAATTTGACTTCACCGGTAAGCTAAAGGCAAAGTCTCGGAAAAGGGTCACCATCGTAAACATGTACCATGTTAACAGTGGTGGTACTCAGCTTGACGGCCTCGTCAAAAGCCTTGTCACGCCCCATTTAAAGGACCCGAGACTGTAGGAAGAAGGAAACACGTCATTTATAGCTTTCTCGCAGTAAAATGAGAAATGAAAATATGATTGTATTGTTCACTTGTAAAGGAATGAGATCATACCCACTGAATACTTAGTGGATATCTTGACAACAACAAAATATCACATCCACTAGAATGACAGGCGAAAAAATGCTTCATTTTCAGGGAATAGAAACAGATAAAACTTGCAGTATGACGGAATCACTGAGAAAGAACGAAAGACTATTTCTACCTATAGAGTCTACTATCGCAGATGGATTAGCTGTGAATCAAGTCGGAGTGAACACTTTTCATACGCTCAAGGCGGGGGGACTTATAGATAAAATGGTAAGTAATCTATGAACCTAATCCTACTAGTGATACCCGTGACGTTTTCCCGTTTCCTACAGAAATCTGTTTCCAAAATCAAAAGTGATATTAATCCTATGTATTAATCCAGGAATTGGTGTATCTATGTGCCCATTTACATTCACATTTGTCATCCTGAGCCTCGATTCTGCCAAAGCCACTGTTTTTTATAGTGGTGCAACCCCGCTGCAAAAAACGGCATTAAATAGTAAACTTTAAAGCGATGGGGTTAAAGTTCAAAATTAAATGACTTTGTGCAGAGTAATTGAAAAAGCGTAATGAAACTGTTTTCATTTCATTTTGAACTTTAGGATAGAAAGAAAATTCAAAATTTTACTGTCATTTTTTGCAGTGACTGCGGCGGCACCACAGTGGTTTTGCTTTGGTAGAATCGAGAGCCTGCTAAACTAATACTTTTTTTTCCTTTATTTATTTATGTAGGCATTGACGAGCTTTAATAGTAGCTATCAATAAAAAAGGAACTAAACTTTTTCAGGTTATTCTAAGATCTAATTTATATTATACACTTTTCTGTCTGGTGTAGAGCCAGTAAGCAACGAATAAGACTATGAAATATTTAAACTAATTCTTTTGTTTTTTTTTTAATAAAATAATATGATAATGTAATTATTTCTTTCGTAAAAGGTGGTCGTGAAAGAAGATTGGGTAGCGCGTGCAATCACGCAAATTGTAGAACTAGAAAAGTTTGTTGTCGAAGGAGCCGGCAGTGTCGGCATAGCAGCGCTCTTGGCAGGCCTATTCCCTAACCTAAAAGGGAAGAAGTGAGTTAATTTGTATTAAATACTTAGTTATATCGAAGTTCAACCAAATCCGCAGTTAGACTGAAAAAAACAGATCTCAGACTTCGAGGTGATAGCTCCGGATGCGACTGGGATTGAAGAAAAAGTTATATAAGCTACCGATGCGTATATAAGTACAAATCTATGATGACTTTCAGAGTTGTGACTATATGTTCCGGAGGTAACATCGACACTACTACCCTGACGCGTGCCTTAGAGCGAGGCATGGCTGCGGAGGGTCGTCTCATCAAGTTCAAAGTCACGACCATTGACCGGCCAGGCGGGATGGCTGAGTTGTGCGGCCTGCTTGCTAACCTCGGTGTTACTATGCGTGATTGCGTGCCTGAGAGGGCGTGGGTCAAGGGAGATGTGTTTAGCTGTGATGTAAGTATAAAGAAGGATAAGAGATTAAAATGATTTTTTGAAGCATTAAGTGTGCTAACTATACAATTCGAATATATAAGGAAAAAGTGAATCGCCGTGTTCGGTGGCCTAGTGGTTAAGGCATTCCCACCTGTAAGGGAAAGATCGCTGGTATTCAGATGGCAAAAGGTGTTATAGATGATTTTCAGATCAGTTATGGTATAAAGCGTCTGGTAAAAACAGTTAATTTTCTAGTCAAAGTCACAAATAACTATTGAATTTCAGAACAAACAACTTCTGATCAATATGTTTGACGAAACTACGCTTCTGACTGATTTAATTTTTTCCGTAAAAAGTATTTTGATAGGTAAAAGTTGACTTCACCAACATGCGAGTATAAATAGGACATTTCACTCGAATCGAATTAAAATATTTGATCGTTCTAAAACGGAAAGTATTACTTACATTTTTGTATTTATTTTCAGCTAAAAGTAATTGTTGAAACAAAAGGGTGGGCACATACGAAGGAAATGGTAGAAGCAGTCAAGAAACACTTCAAAGAGTGCTACTTCCCAGAAATGAGTGAGAAGTCGGAGAGTTCGCCGGGCACGCGCCGAGGACCTTGCCTCGCACCTAACCCTGTCTGCATGCAGAAGTGAACCACGATTGCTTGGATCCAGTTAATATTTTGTAAGTTCTGACTACTTCCGAGTGAAGTTGAGTCTTGTAAACTATGCACAGTGTGCAGTGCAGTGCAGTGCAGCCTACCATGCCTGGCGGATAATTCTACTTGACAATGAGTTTTGTCGCAGTCGTAAAATGAGTGGACGCCGGATTTCAATTGGTTAGCAAAAAGGATATAACTGACGTAAACGCGCGTAGTTACAGTACGTTGCAGCAAGTCGATTAGAATCCTTATTCTGATTGACCAACTGGCCTTCGGCAGGAACTTTTTGAGAGATATGGATGAAGCTATAAGTAATTTCGCAATTTGAAACTGTGTATAAGGAAGCGAGGGTTGACGTTTCTCAATTCAGAAACGAGATATAACTACCACGATCGATATGAATTGAAAAAAAAACGTTTTAATTAATAATTCATATTTATGCCATTTCAGGATAGAAGAGACCCGATGTCCTTGAAATTGTAATATGTGTGTTGTAAGTGTAATTTAACTATTTCTATTTCAGCATTAGCTTTTTAAGCAGAAACCAAAGACTGTCCGTCATTTTTAAATCACAGCCTTCTCTCACATTTCCTTCCTCTGATATCTGAAGATTTTAGAATTCCACTCCATCAGTTACTTCACTATTCCTCAATTTTAGTCTATTGAACAACCCCACTAGACAAGTGGCAATTCGCTGGCCGGCATATCTTGGAATAGAATAACAATTGTATGGGATTTGACGTATATGACAGTCATCAACGAATGTCATAACGAATGTCAAATCTTGTCTTGAGGGGCAGATGATGTTGAATACGTACTTTTTTAAATTATGAGCAATAATTTTGAATTTCTCCTTTTGACCAGATAACCTTGATGTGTGCAAATCGCGGTTTCCAACACTTGCATGTGCCAATTTTTGGAAGCACCCTTAGGTGGATCATTGCAGTGTCATATAACACTGCACTTACCTACTCAGTCATTATGGAATCAAACTTATGTAAATTAATAAAAAAATTGGAAAATAAAATGTAAAAGAATTGTTTTTATTGTCCCTAATACCTGGATCAAACATACATTGTGCGGAAGAGCAAACTATTAGGGGGAAGTCCCCTAGTACAGTCACCTCTATAAATATGTATACACGGTAGGGTTCCAGAAACAAGTAACCAGGGTTAGCTTCAAATTTTTGTTTACAAAATATATAGCCAAATGATGTAAACTCTTAACATTTCATAAATATGTAACCATTACACGCCTCATAAAATGTATCAACTAATGCTTGCAAAAATATATCCACAACTAACGGGTCAATTGAATGGAAACATGCTATAGTTCATATATATGTAAACACGTACTTTCAAAATAATATAAAATATACTTTCAGTGAAGTTATGTAGTCTGTAGTCTAAAATACGTAGTTTTTCTATAAAATCGAAACTTCAAATTCAATTCTAACTTAGATTCAGACGCGACTCTCTGACTCAGACTCTCAGACTCATACTCTCAGACTCATACTCTCAGACTCAGACTCACTCACACTCAGACTCTCAGAATGAGACTCGGACTCTCTCAGACTCTCAGACTCAGCCTCTCAGACTCCGACTCCCAGACTCAAACTCTCAGGCTCAGACTTTCAGACTCAGACTCTCACACTCAGACTCTCAGACTCAGACTCTCAGACTCAGACTCTCAGACTCAGACTCTCAGACTCAGACTCTCAGACTCAGACTCTCAGACTCAGACTCTCAGACTCAGACTCTCAGACTCAGACTCTCAGACTCATATTCAAAAGTCACACTTAAAATATTACGTTTGATCATAATTGGTTAAGAGTAGAAACGGAGATATGATTGAAAGTCACAATGACCGACGACATCCACGCGAGCGGAGCCGCGGACATCAGCTAGTTACTTATATTAGCGTGACTTGATGTGCCTTGAGAGAATAAAGAGACTAATTTCACTGAAAGTATATTTTATATTATTTTGAAAGTACGTGTTAACATATATATGAACTATAGCGTTTATTACCCGTGTTACTACCAATCTTACTACTAGTAGTAACACCGGTAGTTGAGTTACCATTCTTACTACTAAAGTTGAAAGTTGTTACAACAGTAAAAAGAAATTACCCATGCTACTACCGTAAAATTAAAATACAAAACAAACAAAATTGACGAATTTGTATTTTATTGAATTAACATGAAATAAAAAAGGAAGAAACAGGCAAATAGCAGTAATTTCCAATGAAATAAAAAAGAGAAACATACCAATCACAGCAATTGATTGTGAAATAAAAAAGAAATAAAAAGAAAAACAAGCAAATCACCGCAATTGCATAAAAAGAAAAACAGGAAAAATAACCGCAAGTGCTTGTGAAATAAAAAAGAAACCCAGGCAAATCACAACAATCGCTTGTGAAATTAAAACACAGGCAAATAGCCTATCTATTTCACAAATTGTCGATTCTTCCCAATACTGCTTACTATTTTAGCATGTTCTGAAAAAATCAGCCTTGTAAAATAAAATGAACTGGAACTATGATATTTCATTATTTGAAATTCCCAAAAATAGTCAAAATAATTATAAACCATATTATATATCCTAATTAAATTTCAAATTACTTTTATTACGAACTATGGACGTGTAAACGCAACAAAGACCGAGATAAATTTATGTGACATTATCTTACACTCCATATATTTACTAATAAGCGCAACCGAAGTGTGTCTTTACAATAAAATTGTGGACGATTTTGTATGGAGCGTTTTCGGGCGGTCCGAGAAATAGTAGTTCCAGTTCATTTTATTTTACAAAGCAGATTTTTTCAGAACATGTTAACATATTAAGCAGTATTGGGAAGAATCGAAAATTCTATTTGCTTGTTTTTTTATTTTTATTTCACAAGCGATTATTGTGATTTGCCTGGTTTTCTTTTTTATTTCACAAGTACTTGCGGTTAATTTCCTGTTTCTCTTTTTTATTTTTCAAGTAATTGCGGTGATTTGCTTGTTTTTCCTTTTTTTCTTTTTTATTTCACAATCAATTGCTGTGATTGGCGTGTTTTTCTTCTTTATTTAATTGAAAACTGTACTGTACTGTTATTGCCTGTTTCTTCCATTTTTATTTCATGTTAATTTAATAAAATACAAATTCGTCAATTTTGTTTGATTTTGTATTTTAATTTTATGGTAGTAACATGGGTAATTTCTTTTTACTGTTGTAACAACTTTCAACTTTAGTAGTAAGAACAGTAACTCAATTACCGGTGTTACTTCTAGTAGTAACATTGGTAGTAACACGGGTAGTAAACGAACTATAGCATGTTTCCATTCAATTGACCCGTTACTTGTGGATATATTTTTGCAAGCATTAGTTGATACATTTTATGAGGCGTGTAATGGTGACATTTTTATGATATATTAAGAGTTTACATCATTTTGCTATATATTTTGTAAACAAAATTTTGAAGTTAACCCCGATTACTTGTTTCTGGAGCCCTAACGTGTATACATATTTATAGAGGTGACTGTACCGGCCACCTAAGGTTTTTTATGAATAAAATAAAAAATATTCTCAGGATAGTATATTTATTTATGACTTACAGAATACCTTCTGTAAGTCATAAATAAATATACTATCCTGAGAATATTTTTTACAAAGATAGAAATCAAATAAAATTAAAAAAGAGCAACCTCTGCTCAAAACATAATTAATATCATTAATCATACTTTGGTAACGAAAAATATAATTTTAAAATGTGGCACCTAGTACCGGACGGATGATTGTACCGTACCCCTAGCACCGGAAATTTCAGAAGAGTCTGCATCGATCACATATATAGCCATCTCCACACTCTGGAACGTCTGCACATGCTTCATGTGCCCACGCAAGACACGATGAGCATTGGATCCAGTCTTCGATATAGTCTTCTAAACATTCACACATTTCCTTGGACAAAACCTTATCAATAGCTGTTTGCAAGGTCTGTGGCTCCCACGATCCTTTCTTTTTCTTGTCTTCCATTTAGTTTCACTTATTTTGTCTATACCTGAAAAGAAAATTAAGTAAATTATTAAATAACTTAAACTGTTACAAGAAATAAATAAACAATCACTGTCCGGTGCTAGGGGACGACTTAGTGTCCGGTACTAAGGGACAGACAATATCGTACATTAGGTAGTATCTACCGAAATGGTTTCAAAAATCAAATAAAATTCTATCGGTTTACCGTTAACAATCAAATGCTACTTCAATTATCGATTACCATTAAAATGTAAATGCATAAATGTGCCAGAACTACTTACGTCGATCTTACGTGACGTCGCATGTTCCCGCCAAAAACAACACAAACCCTCTCCCGCTGCCGCCTTGCGCGTCACTGGTGAGCTGCGGCGCGTGATCCTTGAGCTATGTACCCCCCTCGCCCCTTTCACTAACAGATCGAATCGAACAGGTTTATACTTGCTTGGATAGTACGACTGTCCGGCGGTAGGTGCCGTCCGGCGTTACGGGACTTCCCCCTACGCCTACGGTGGTCAAACGCTGTGAAAGGGTAGATTGTCAGATAATGCCAAGTCCACCTTCGAATTAATGGTGGACTTCCACACAAGCCATTCTATGAAAGTTTGACTATGCTATCATCATCCTAGCTTTAATCTCAGTCGCATCCGATAGCTGGGGTCCGCTTTACCGGTCCAACTGCGGATTTGGCTAAACTTTGATATTTTCTGAGAAGCGACTACCATCTGGCCTCTACAACCCAAAGGCGATATGGAAGTATGGCAGCTATACCAGTTGTTAGACTGGCTCCAACTACTCGTAATAGTCGTAACGACTGCCATAGAATGTTTTTTATTTCAAGGGGATTCTGGTGAACCGACGAGTTCATTGGGATCCCCTGGGGGATCGAGTTAGGGGATCCTGATGGCCACACTGGTTTTTCGAGGCACGACCTGAGCAATATAAATATCCATATTCAAGCATACAAATATTTGCATTGAGTGGGAATCGAACCCGATTTACCTCTTGCGTAGCGGCCGCGTTCACCACCTCTACGCCACAGAGGCTGTCTAGTTGACCACGTTCTAATCAACGTAGTGTATTGTATTCGAAATGTTGCAAGCATCTGGCTGTGCCTATATAAATTTATGGAACTACTTGCCTAACCTCCTTTCATCGCACGAGTGGTAAAACCATCAAGAAAAAAATTAAAAATAGACATTATGTAAAATTGACAACTTCATGTCAGTGAGACTTTAAAATCCTTGATATTGGTTTTATCACCCTCCAATCCAAAAATCAATATGTGAAATTATCTGTGAAACCTTCTCTACAAATAAATAGATTAATCGGCGATACTTAGGCAATAGAGCGAGTACTAAAATCCATGTAAAATGAGCAAGCCTGGCGTACGTATACATCTTTGATATCACTCCACAAAGAACTCTAAAATAAGTAAAGAAATAAATAAATATTCTAGAACTACAGCACTATATAAAAATTGAGCATTGTATAAGTGGCCTGTATTATGGGCTCTCGTTCTGTAATGAGGATAACCATAACCACTTAGATTTAGTACTTAGGTAATCTAGTGACACTAGAGTATGTGACTAGATACACTACAGTGAGCTACACAGTGAGCTATAAAAGGGGCATCATTCCGCGTACGCTCAGTTCGAGAACGAACCTCGCTACTGTGGATTTATAAGCGACTTCCATGAGGGATTCATGTTCTTACAGGGTCGGCAGCACGAGTATGACCCCCTTGATGTTGCATACGTCCAAAGGCACGGTACCCATATTAATGCAAATATAAACAGGGTGTAATCGTTAAGTGTGTCCAGGAGATTATTCCGTAACTATTACAGATATCAAAAAACTTTAATCTGATATCGAAAGTACGTTACCTAATGAGTAAAATGACGTCAATAATTTTTTTTAATCAAACGAGAGGTATCTAAAATTTTGACATTAAACACTCCCATACATTTAGTATGAGATTAGTAGAAAGGTTTTAGTGTCCTTATTTTAAAATAATATTTTAGCTTAGTACTGATATTAAAGGAAACTGTTTATTAACCTAACAGAGTAATAAAACTATCTTTTAATTGAATCATATTTATTTCTTAGTAAGTACGATATTGTATTCAAAGTAGATGTTCGAAGGGACAATGACGAGCTCTACTTAAAGTTTCTAAATGAACTTTCCTTAACATTTGCGGAGTAATTAAAGCAGTGGTTCTCAAACTTTTTAAATGACGGAACCCTTTTGGGAAGCAAAATACTTGATGGAACCCTACAATAAAACAATTATTTTTATAAGTGTATTCTTTATTAATCAGCATAATAAAAGTACAATGTATCAGTTACTAATTATTATTTACTTCACCACTTGGTAAGGACAATAATAGAAAACATTAAAAAAGAAAAAATCTAACTAGTGGGAGGTATGAAACTGTTTTTTATTTTTCATCAATTGCTTGATATCAGGTTTGATGGAAGAAAGTTGGAGTCTCATATCAGCTTCGGCGTCCAGTCTATTGCGATATTTTGTTTTCGTGGCTGCGTAGGTAGAGAATCCTGTTTCGCACAAATATGTAGTTGGGAACGGGAGAAGAATATCCAGAGCCATTTGGCCAAGCATTGCATATTCATCTTGGATTCTGCACCAAAAATCATTAAGAGGCGTCGTTTTGAACAATGACTCCATACTTGTGTCTGATGACATTTCTAAAAGAGATTCATATATCTCATTTGACATGTTTTCAGGCTTTTCCAAGTTGGGTAAAAAAGGATTATGAATCCAGGAGTTCACTTTAATTTTTGTATTGTGTTCTTCGGGAAAATACTTTTCAAAAGATGCGCGCATCGAACTGAGATATTGGACCAATTCTTCAAACACATTATCTTCAAACATTTCTGAGTCGTTTTCGCTAACAAACTCACTGAGTAACGTAAAACTTTCTATTTCTTTCTTACCAATGCAAATGATCCAAAAATCTAATTTTCTTTTAAAAGCAGTTATTTTATTATAGGCCTGAAACACTGTTGTCTGTTTACCTTGCAACGATAAATTTAATTCGTTAAGTTTTTGAAAGATATCCGCCATAAAAGACAATCGGAACAACCAAGTTTTATCATACAAACGGTCCTTAAAATTAAAAGAAGTATCTGCTGAAAGAAACATTTGTAACTCGGCTCTAAGTTCAAATAGCCTTGTTAAAGTTTTTCCCCGAGACAGCCATCGCACTTCTGTATGGAGCAGCAGTGTTTTATGTTTGCTGCCATAATCTTCACACAATAATGAGAACAATCGGGATTGTAGTGGTCGTGATTTGATAAAATTAATTATTTTTACCGCTTCATCCATAACTAATTTTAGATTAGACGGCATTTGCTTCATCGCAAGTGCTTGTCTATGCAGAATACAATGACTGGAACTACAATTAGGCGCTTTATTTTTCATTCGTGACACTGCTCCTGCTGTTTTACCTGTCATCGCCTTGGCCCCATCTGTACAAATGTCAATGCAATTGTTCCAACTGAGATTATGTTCTTCAAAAAATATATTTATTTTATTAAAAATTTCTTCCCCGGTAGTGTTTGTAAGCAGCGATGAACACATAAGCATGTCTTCTTCAAAAGAACTTTTATATGGATATCTCACAATAACCAGCAGGATAGCCAAACCAGCGACATCAGTCGACTCGTCCATTTGCAAAGCGAATTGTGTATTTTATAGACGTGTAACTAGTTCTTGTTTGACGTAGCTTGCCAGATCATGGATTCGTCGTGAAACAGTATCGTTTGATAGCGGAACAGTAGAAAGATGCTTTGCAGATTTTTCATCAAGCATACATTTTGTTATGTCTAATACACATGGTTTTATTAATTTCTCAGCGATAGTGTGCGCTTCACCTGCTTGTGCAATGCGACAGCTAACTAAATATGATGCCTCCGTGGCCTTTTCGTTGGTAGTTTGTGTAACATGCATCATATTTTTTTGACTTTCTAATAACTGATCTTTTTTGCGAACAAAAAATTCTTTATTCTTGTCTTTAGTCTCGGGGTGTACGGTTTCTAAATGTCGACGCAATTTGGCAGGTGCCATGGAACTATTAGGAAGCAGTTTACTACAGAGCATGCAGAGAGGTGAGCCGTTGGAATCAACAAATCCGAAACTGATATAAGATTCATCATACTTCCTTGTTTTCGTCTTTGAAACCGTCGAGCTTGACGTCGTGGCACTCGTGGCATCATCTTCTGGATCGGTGATTGCTAAATTCTCCGCGCGCATTGCTTTTGAACATTCAGCGTCATTAGAAGATGTTGTTGGAACACGTTTAACACCTTTAAGCCAACGTTCCATTCTTCTTTATTTATAATGTTACAAGTCAGGATAGTGGGGTTTAAATAATGCACAATCGTTACTGCGTATAAGAGACTAAATTTAGAACCTACAGGGAAGAAATGTATAAAACTGAGACAACAGAATACAGCAGGCAGTAAAACAATGAACACTAGTTTCTCGCTAGCGAGCTTGTAAGTAGGTAGTAACTTATCGCTCCGAACGCTAATCATCAACTGACGACGCCAACGCGCGATCGCCGCTTTTATACTTAGTCCTAGACTCGATCTCAAATATTCTCGAAAATACTCGAGTCGGCACCTTTGATAAACAAAAAGCAAAAATAAAAACAGAAATTTAAAAATAGCGTTGTAAACAATATCGACTTTATCCTTTGAAGTTAGAGACGAAAGTCGCTTGTTGACAACTATAGCGTCTAATTCAGAGGCGGCTTTTATCAAAGAGACTGAGCGCTTACAAGTATACTACCCGCTCGTTTTAAGTTTGCCGCTGGCGATAGGTATGAGTGTATGACGTTCGAAATTTTTTATTTAATTGTAACCCTAAAAATTGTGTACGTTAGATATTTGGGTAAAACTATGACACATTATAAGTTTTGTTGTCACGTGGGGGAGGGTACGCGCATTCCACAGACCGGCAAACTTAGAGCGAACGCGTTGTACAAGTATAAAATTGTTGAGACCAAACTTATGAGATATTGTACCAGCTAATGTAACACAAGCTTATACAAATACAAATAAATAAATAAATAACATTCATAGCGTTTTGTCTCCGCGCGGCCGCGGAGTCCGCACAGCCGCGGAGCGACCAGAGAGAGGTGTTTTGATTTTTTTATTTCTAAATTCTTGCGGAACCCAGACAGAGGTATCACGGAACCCTAGGGTTCCGCGGAACACACTTAGAGTATAGCTGAATTAAAGCAATTGTACGACGTACAGGAATCTGTAACTCTTCTGGGCTGTGCATTCTCTCAGCGTACGCTTTATCTTTGATAAATCCCCATAGGAAGAAATCACAGGGCGTGAGATCCGGGGATCTGGCAGACCAAGGGGTTGCACTGTTATTGGCTATTAAACCATCAAAATTGACGTCAGTTTGAACATCTGCTTTAAATACAAAATTTTTTACTTACTAAGAAATGAATATTATTCAATTAAAATATAGTTTTATTACTCTGTTAGGTTAATAAACAGTTTCCTTTAATATCAGTACTAAGCTAAAATATTCTTTTAAAATAAGGACACTAAAACCTTTTTACTAATCTCATACTAAATGTATGGGAGTGTTGAATGTCAAAATTTTAGATACCTCTCGTTTGATTTTTAAAAAGTTATTGACGTCATTTTACACATTAGGTAACGTACTTTCGATATCAGTTTAAAGTTTTTTGATATCTGTAATATTTACGAAATAATGGCCTGGACACACTTAACGATTACACCCTGTATATTGATGCATATAAACTTCTGACTTCTCAACCGTTACGCTACTGAGTTAGCTTGTAACTTTTAAGGAACACAGTATTGTTTGGAGATTCCGATATTTCGGCACTGTTGTAAAGCTATCTACATACATAAGCCGACGGCCTACCGCCGCCGCCGGTTCGTAATAATACCATAAGTAGTAATATAAGGAGCCGGTGGGTGTGTAGATGGCTTTTTAAGCACCAAGACCAAAAGGAAAACTATTTAAATTTTCATTTACTTATATTTTAGGACATAGATTATGACGAAAATTGTGATGCGGCCAATCCACGTAAAATACAATATGAACAAGTATTGGCTGCTAGTCGACGAATAGTGGGACAAATCGTTCGAACACCGTGCATGGTACTTGCATCTTATTGATTAAACATCAATTGAATATTTTACTAAATGATTCCTTATGCATGCCTTCTTAGGATCTCTCTTTTTTCCTGTAGAAAGCTGAAATGTCGGAATCTCTTGGAATGGACCTGTACTTAAAAATGGAATTCCTTCAGTTCACTGGAAGGTATGTCTTTCTTTATTCTGTTATACTGTAGGTACCTATGTGTATAATTTTGCATTACTGGTATCAAAAAATACCTTCTAATATTTGATATAATTATCATCTTTATAGTAATGATATACATATCATGTAAAATATTAAAAAATGTCGCTAATAGCCATGGCACCGTTCATGCGGAATTTTGATCCCTTTTCCGTAACCCATGTGAACCTATTCCAGATAAAAAAAGTCATTGTTATTCTAGATTTTCATTTTATCCATGTATCCTGTCTACCGTTTGGGCGTAAATGAATAAAAGACACAAACATTAACATTGGGGGACTTGGGGTTAAAATATATGCAGTACCCTTTAATTCAGACTATTGATCTAATTGCAATGATTAGTTTCAAGGAGCGTGGACTGCGCAATACCCTGTTGCTGCTCACAGAAGAACAGAGAAAGTACGGTGTGGTGGCCGCCAGTACGGGCAACCACGGCTGTGCTGTGAGCTACCACTCGACGCAGATGGGGATACCCAGTATTGTTGTCATGCCTGTGCTTGCACCGCTGACGAAAGTGAGCAACTGTGAGAAGCTAGGTGCTAAATTAGTAATGTTCGGTGCAAACATGGCTGAAGCTAAACATCACGCTATGGCTCTGGCAAAAGAGAAGAAGATGGTATACATTAACGGGTTAGAAATATTTTGTATGTTTATTAATCCTTTACATTATTGGTACCGATTTAGGTTTTACGTAAATGTTAACTACACTAAATATGGTTACAAACGATGTAAATCAAAATCAAAATAATAAGTAACTACTTACATACATCAAAATATTGCATAATGTTCTTTAAACCTAGATCAATGCGATACCAAATAGAATCAGAGGTACACGCTATTTGCACTGATTTCTCGCATGCGTTCGACGTAGTCGACCATAGCCTTCTACTTTAGAAGCTTGGTCACGCTGGAATTTGCGGATCACTGCTAAGGTGGTGCAAATATTCACAATCATTCGTAGCTTGTCATAGTGAGGGGCTTTGAGTGCGCACAGAGCGTCGAACCATCAGGAGTACCACAAGGCCCATACTTAGGACCTCTTTTCTTCCTTGTGTTCATAAAGGATTTGTGTATTGTATTATCGTATTGTAAATTGTTCCTTGCCCAACTTACCTACATAATAATTGATCTGGAAACAAGTGTAGATAGGAGTGAATACCGATTAAGCGGGGTTTCTACTGCACTTGATTACAGTGTAAACCCCAAAATTGGCATTGACTTGACTTGACTTGACTTGACCCGGGAACAGTCCTCTACTAATACTCTGTTGTACTTGCAGTTTTGATCATCCGAACGTAATAGAAGGCCAAGGTTCGGCAGGTATTGAAATAATAGAGCAAGTTCCCGATGTCGAAGCAGTGCTGTGCCCAGTTGGGGGTGGCAGCCTTTTGGCTGGTGTTGCTGTAGCTGTTAAATATCTCAAACCGGACACTGAAATATATGTAAGCTTCAAAACTGAACACAAGCTTCTTGAAATTAAGACGTGTTTCCTGAGTCTCGTCCATTTCAAAGAAACAAATACATACTCGTAAATATACAAGTAGATTGATTTACTTACCTGTTCATATAAATAAACTACTTTACCTTCTCAATAACATATTAGAGTCTATAAAATGTAAGTATATACTGCGAATAGCTCATTTGAGCTCATTATTTTTTCATTATTATTTCTAGTTCAATCATTTTGTAATGATAGTAGTACTATCGTAAATATAACTTTGATTCGTGGATTAAAGCACGACGAAGAAAATTAAATTAATATTAGCGAATTAATGAATTTGAATTACCGGTTTACTGTGGTTAACACTGCTCAAAATATCTAGTCTTTAGTAAAGTTATAGATATTATGGTGAGAAATCATAGCCCGAGAGTATTACAAAATGCGTCTTTTAGGATCGAGAATTGTACTCAACGCAAATAGCGCTTCGGTCGAAGGCTTACATGTCCCACTTTAGTAAACAATATTAGAATTATAGCCAATTTGTTTTTCAGGGAGTGGAAACAGAAAAAACTTGCAGTATGACGGAATCATTTAAGAAAAACGATAGAGTGTTTTTTCCTATAGCGGACTCGACTATTGCTGATGGATTAGGTGTAAATAAAGTCGGAGTAAACACCTTTCATACTCTCAAAGAGGGACTGGTAGATAAAATGGTAATAACTTTTCAACTATTTTGTTAGAGCATTGACGTTGAATTTATAAATATATAGTCCAGTCGATGTAGTTAGGGGTAATTGGAACCCTAAAAAGTTTGACAGTCTGATCTAACTAAAGAACTTCCTTAAAATCAGTGGAGAGATGGCAGTCACTTCACGGAAAATATCGAAAACTGAAAGATATGACTTAAGCGTCTAAGGGTCCGTTCACACAGACCGGCTAGAAAAGATTTTTATCATACTGGAAACAACAAAGTTTTGAGTAATTGTAGTAAAGTTTATTTTTGCGTGTGCACTTTTCTTGTCATTAAGAATGCTTGGAAGCGCCTGTGTGTAAAATAGTAAGAGGAGCCGACTGGCTTGCTCGCGCAGCCGATCAGCTCCGATTACGCGCTCTTTCTCTTCCGGCCAGTCTATTTATGAAGTGGTTAGTGGTTTCGCTCCGGCCAACTCCAGTCTGCATGAAAAGAAAAAAGGCGGGCTGATGCTCTCCGAGCCGGTCTGTGTGAACAGACCCTTAATGCTTGTGTTATATAAAAAAAATATTGCCAGATTTGCAATATACAATGCAATACTCAAGTGACAAGAGACTAAGACTAACATTACTATATCAAGGTTGTTAAAACAAATTGTTTCTTTAAACCAGGTAGTCGTGAAAGAAGATTGGGTAGCACGAGCAATTATGCATTTGTTAGAACAGGAAAAGTTCGTTGTTGAAGGAGCTGGGGCTACCGCCGTCGCAGCCCTCATGGCAGGGCTTCTCCCCAAACTCAAAGGGAAGAAGTGCGTATGAACTCTTACCTTAATTAGGCCGTCCAATCTAATCAAGACTGTTTCATGGATACGCGCCTTCAATCCGACAGTGTTTTAGGATCAGAAATTTGCCCGCGGTGTAATAGTTATACATACCATAACGTGGCAAACGATTTCTCTAGTTGCGTGAAGTACAAATTCTAGGTATTTGACTTGATTCGCTCGACCAGGGCATGCGGAAGGGACTCACTTTAATTTCGTCCAGTGGTATTTGTTAGATCGTACAAAGATCGAGATCGTAAATAATATTGAGATATTTTAACTGCACGTAAAGAAGACATCTAAATGCATCCACATGCATAAGGTAACACAAAGCTGTAATTCATTATACGAATATTTTATTTCAGAGTTGTGTGTATATGTACTGGGGGCAATATCGACATAACGACAATGGGGCGTGCATTAGAGCGAGGCATGGCTACGGAGGGACGACTCGTGAAGTTCAAGGTGACGGTGCAAGACCGACCCATCGGATTGGCCGATCTGTGCGCGGTTCTTGGAAGTGTCGGTGTCACTTTGCGTGATTGCGTGCCGGACAGAGCTTGGATCAAGGGTGATGTGTTTAGCTGTGAAGTGAGTAAATGTATCTACCTAAAACAAATTAAAGCCATAGTAGATAGCTCTGTCAACCAAACTTAGTGCCTTAAATCCTTTCTTTATTGAAAGCATCATAATGATAAAAGCTTTAGAGGGGTGTCATACGAGCCGACTAACTGAAAAATACGCAGACGATATAACTGCGAGAGCCTTGCCATCTGACCTCCACAACTCAAAAGCAATATCGAAGCATTGCAGCTAGACCAGTTGTTGGACTTTTGAAGGCTCCCATTACCCGTAACGACTGCCATAGATGTTCGTACGGCAACCGGGACCGACGGCTTAACGTGCTCTCCGAGGCACGACCAGACCAATGCAAATAACCATATTCATCCATACACATATTTGCATTGAGCGAGGATTGAACCTGCGCCTCCTACGTAGCGACCGCGTTCACAACCGCTATGCCACAGTGGTTGTCAGGTAAAGGTATTAAAGCATCATTATCCTACATTTAAAACCAGTCTATACCTATACATCTTAGACGAAGTGAAAATGATCCACTAGAGTTCTTGAGAAATAGTTGCCTATAAAACATTATCAAAGGAGTTTAACACGTGTTCCTACCTAATTTTTTTCAGTTAAAAGTAGTTGTCGAAACTAGAGGATGGCCACACGTAGACGAACTAATGGAGGCAGTCAAGAAACATTTCAAGAACTATTTCTTCCCAGAAATGAAGGAAAAGCCAGACAGTTCGCCAGGCCCGCGGCGGGGGCCTTGCCTGGCACCAAACCCAGTCTGTATGCAGAGATAACCTCGTGTTTAGGAAACACCTTATATGTAGTTTTAAAAGAGTTCAAAATGTAAATGTATGGTTCCAATCTTGTTCATATTATAAGTGAAGTCTACTCACCACCGGTTGAATAAGGAATAGTATTTTAAAATCGTTATATGTTTAGAAGTTACAAGTTAATCATGAGAAAATTGTTAATAAACTATTCAGTACCTATTCGATTATTTTCCTTAAATAAGAGGTCCCCCGTTTGTCATTGACAGATATCATGATCATGGTGTATGGAAGGAGAGAGAAAGAGCCATACAAGATTCTAGGGATAGCATCTGATATGGCCACTATTCTTTTGAATGTACCTCGGTTTACTATCAGGCGGGGTGCAGTTAATAAGTCAATATCAACGATACTGGTAGATACAAAAGGAATCTATGTTATAAAACAAAAGAGTGGAATAGGAGAGTGTTAAGCTCTACCATTTCGCCAAAGAAGTCGCCGAATTCAAGTAAACACGTTTGTTTACTCTAGTTCGCGGTTGCAAAAACTAATGAACGTATTTTGGTGCAGTTTTTCGGTTTATAACTTCTGGGTAACAATTTACATCTTACATTTGTTTGATCGCAATTAGTTGAGTAGATCTGGATCCATCCATATAACCGAAAGACGCGATAACCGATATCCACATCCATGTCCTCATTTTCATTCTTCTTTCTAGAGCTGTCCTAGTTACCTTCAAAGTATCCAGTTTGGAGTCGGGGCTCCTTCAAGCCATTTTAATTTGGTAAACGGTACATTTTCGGCAACCACACAGTTTTTTGACGGAATTCCTCTTAAATTCAGCTCCATTCTAAGCATTTCCGACAGTTGCGCTCTCTATAAATAGGTACATAAAGCTTGTAATGCATACTTAGGTACGTTGGATCTTGCAATTTGGTAAGGGTCAATTTATACTACAGTAGTCGAAACTACTATAACACACGTGAATGCAAGCTCTGCGTTGATGACGAAATTAAGCCCATTCACCATGGTTTACTTGCTGCGTAAATCCATATCCATACTAATATTATAAATGCGAAAGTAACTCTTGTCTGTCTGTCTGTCTGTTTTTTTTATACCACTTATGTGGCAGACAAGCACACGGCCCCCCTCCTACTAAGTGGTTACCGCGGTCTGCCTGTCTGTATGTTACGCTTTCACGCCTAAACCACTGAACCGATTTTGATGAAATTTGGTATAAGAGTGGATAGGGCATAAGCTAGTAATATATATGTGCCTTCAAATAATACAAAAATATCTACGCATAGTCTAGCATAAAAATACGCCCTTGCGGTGCGAATTACGCCTTCGCAATTGCGTCATTAGGTAATAATTAGACCCTCGAACTGCAGAACTTTAACAATAGTTGATCCTGAAGTTATCGCACTAATAGAATATCACTTTAAGTTATGATAAACTCTTGCCCCTTTTGTACTGCAGCAGATAATAATATTTGATAAGGCTGTAGGAGACAATTAATATAATTTCGTACTGCCAAGGCGTAGAGTTTTACGAAAGTAGTTGTTTTACGAAAGCTCTAGATTAGTCCAGATAACAGAATAACTACCACATATGTGTCCAATTGCCAGAAAATACTTTTCATATAGCACGCTCTCTTGTTGATAAACTGTAGATATATATACTTCTAAAGTCTACATACAAAAATGTAAGTTTAGCAGTTTAGTTTAACAGTAAACAAATATATTTCCGTCTTCACAATAGATAGGTACCAACTAGGAGTATATTTATAGAATAGCACAGTAGTCTAACGCGTCTAAGAACAAAGGCTGCGGTAAGATCGTAGCTGCAGTGGTAGGGAGACGTCGTCGGGGCGGGGCGCGCGGTTGATGTACGCTGCGGTGCAAGCGCGTAGTGACGCGCGTTACAAGTTACATTTTTGTAATGTAACTTACATTTTTAATAATAGAAGTTTGAGTAATTGGTCGAGGAGATAATTCTTAATTCTTTATTGTACACATGAAAATGATACAGTAACAAGCATACCTAAAAATAATACCTTTTGATGTATAAAGGCGAGCTTAACTCAAAATTTAGTTTTCTCTCAGCAAACCTTTGGGAAAGATAGCAATGAAAGGGTAAAAAAAGTTGGTACAATTGTACAAACTCTACAATAAAATTGTACTCTTCTGTAGAAGTAAAAGAACCTGATACATGAAATGTTATATTTCAATCACTTAGTAATCCATTGCTAACACTCTTTTCACTTCTTAGGGCTTATCAATAGAAATTAACAATGTTCTATTGAAAACGTGCTGCCCGGACTAGTTGCAAATGTATAATGTCGGAACGCTCCACATGTTAAATAAATCATCGATAAATCAATATATCAAAGTAATGTAGTTATTAGAAAGTTATAGTCCGTATCAATTCGAATGAAAAGAAAAGAGCTCTATACCTGTCATGTGTTACTATTCTAATCATAGTATAGTGTGTTTCAAATAAGGAGAACACTGTTGTGAACCTTTGTTCTCACTATACCAGATACCCAAAATACCTATTAGATTAAGATTCCTATTAGGTATACCAGATTCTCTTAATACCAGAAGTACAGTCGCCATCAGATATATTGTAGCAGAAAAGGTGACCAAATACTTCTGAACAGTTTAAAATGTCAATAAGTTCCATTCACTACAAGTTACCATTAATATCTGAACATACATTACCTCGTTAATATCTGAGCAGATGCTGGTCAATAATTTACACTAATTTTATTTTTCAAGCAGTTTTCTCTTCTATTAAACAGAATAACCATTGTCTTCACCTACAGTGGGCAGTAGGAACCGCGCGTGACACCTACAACGTGGGTCTACGAAAAGCCTAATTCATACGTTTTATCGTAGACGCTCACTGCTTCGCTATTCATCACACCGTTATAACTGAGCCGAATATGTCATTACACGTCGGAAGAAATCCCGACGATGCTATGGAATACAAAGTACGTAGCTTTGGGCCTCGATTTCGCTAAAGCCAAACCATTGTGGTGTTAGTAGTTTTATAACGATACGATATTTGTAACTCAAGAATGTCTGTACTAGTGCTTCCAGTCTCGGTATATTTTCGAGTCCCGGGACAAAAATATCGAGACTCGGTTTGGTCCCGGGATTCCCGGGAAAAACGAGACTTTCGAGACTTTTTAAAAATTTATTTCTGTGCCCTTATGTAGGTAATCTAGGTAGGGATTAGGTATTTTGTTAGTGAATACAAGATATTTCAATAAGGTCATTTATTTTTCAAAATGCTATAGTGAGCTGAAAATAAACAAAATGAAAGGAATATAAATAAATTATCAGATTTTCCCATTTTTAACCCCCGACGCAAAAACGACGGGGTGTTATAAGTTTGACGTGTCTGTGTGTGTGTGTGTGTGTGTGTGTGTGTGAGTCTGTCTGTGGCATCGTAGTGCCCAAACGGATGAACCGATTTGGATTTAGTTTTTTTTGTTTGAAAGGTATATTAGTCGGGAGTGTTCTTAGCAGTTCGTAGCTATGTTTGAAAAACATCGGTCCAAGATGGCCGCCGCCACAACATGTCGGAATACATATTTCTTCATAACTCCCTCAATATGGGTATCAAATGAAAGAGCTTGACTAGTAGATCAATTTAAAAAGTATAAAGTATTAAAAATTTCAAAAACCCCCGTCACAATAAACACCTCCAAAAAGTTGAAAATAAATGAATAAATTTTGATTCAACGGTTGCCATGTCGGGGGACCTTGAATTGTTCCGATAGTATAACGGAATTCTTCGGAACTTACAACAAAAGACCAGGGCCTCGATTCTACTAAAACAAAACTATTGTCAAACCACAGAGATTGCAAAAAGCGGCATTAAATTTTAGACTCCTAGGTCCAAAATTAAATGCCAAAAGTTTCATTACACTCTTTTATTCACTCTGCTAACAGTTATTTAATATTGAACTTTAAATGCATCGCTTTAAAGTCTATAATTTATTGCCGCTTTTTGCAATCTCTGTGGTTTGACAATAGTTTTGTTTTAGTAGAATCGAGGCCCTGGTCTTTTGTTGTAAGTTCCGAAAGCGCAAAATCGTTGGAATCACTATTACCTAGTGTTTGTTGCAACTGCATTTAAAGTATCATTTGTAGACTTAACGTAATTGTTATATTAAAGTGTTGTCAGTTATATTGGCGATTCCTCAAGTGATTCCGTACATTTTTGAATAATGATAAATTTTATTGGAATCTAGAAAGTCTCGTTTTTACCGGTACTGAAAGTTGCAGTCTCGAGTCTCAAAAATACGAAAAAATCGTCGAGACTCTCGATATTTTCGAGACCGAGAGTCCCGGGATGGAAGCCTTAGTCTGTACCGATTTGGCTGAAAATTCTATGTTAACAAATGAAATAAATGATTATGATTATTATGATTATGATTATGATAATTGGTGGGGATGTAGCTTAGAAGCAGGAGACGGAAATAGGATAGGACTTTTCATCCCGTTCGACCTTTATTTTATCCCGGGTATAGGTTCCTGGTCACGGGATCAGTACTTCTGTGAACCTGGTACATTTGCATAAAGTACCAGGCTCACAGAAACTTTGAGGAACTTTATCTAGCTCGCGCGAGCAGTGTGTCCTATACCTTTCTGTTGCGAACTTTACGCGGACGAAGTCGCGAGCATTATTATAAATGACTTTTTGTAGAATAATTGGAAAAGTGTAATGAAACTGTTTTCATTTCATTTTGGATTTTAGCCGTATAGAAATAGTCTAAAATTTAATGTCATTTTTTGTAGTGACTGGTACCCACAATGGTTTAGTTTAAGTAGAATCGAGGTTTCTTATCGAGGTGTATTTTGGATTTAGTAGAATGTTTATTAGCCTGGCACTACTGATAGTGTCACGGGAAATAGAAATCTCTCATATGACACTATTAGTATTGTGACGCAGTAGTGTCAAGGGAAATGGAGGCAAAATATTATGTTCAATCAATTTTATTTTGATGTATCCGGAACATGTTTACTATACATAGAAGTCCTAAAATAAATTGGGATCTTTTCGTAGCTGATAGCCGCACTACGATGGCGCTATGTATTCTTGCTCCCTCTCCTATGGTATTTGAAATTCCGAATGATTATGAAACTATGAACTCTCTCAAGTGATTTAGAAATAGGTAGGTATATAACAAGCACGTAGGTCAAAGTTATTTTTATCACTTACAAAACAAACTGATATAGGTTCCGCACAAATCCGGTTTGGTACTGCGATAGGTACCTATATAAAGATAAAAACCGTGAACGAGCGTTAAAACAATAGCATTTAATCAAATTCATCTATCGTCGTAGACTCGGCCCTAAATTATCTTCTCCCAGTGTGCTGCCTCCTGTATGGCATTCTTGGAGGTGCTGTGGTGTATATGTGTATGGGCATCCGACATTGGGCATTAGGTAAGCAAGCGCTGCACCGCTTCCATGATAAAGTGCAGGCGCTACTTGCAGTGATAGTTAAGATTTTCATAGTAGATATTTAAACCGTTTGAAGTTTCGTTTTGCATACCTACTTAGTTTTGTATGTCAGCAACAGCTAGTATAGAATAACACTTGAGGAGAGCCAGACCGTAAGGGATGGCGCTGGGTCAGCCGGGGTGCGAGGGATATGTCGAAGACAACCTCACCTCCGGCCTAGCACCACGACCCTAAGTCGGCGTGCGGTTTTAATCGGTTCGAGTCCGACATAACCTCCCCTTCCGGCTCCCGCGGAGGAGGTATCCGTGGGTATTTCCGCTCGAAAAAATTTTTTTAGTATAAAACAGTGGTATTAATGTAATTAAATCAAAATGCAGTAAAATATGACTTACGAATAGTTTATTGACGAATGCTTACACGCTATTACCGCTAATATGTATTGAGATGTAACTTATACCTGTTACAATATATAGATAGCGGGTCTCCGTCGCGTCACTAATGTTAGTGTCAAATAGAGATCTCAATATGTTACCGAATTGTACAACACTTTGTGGGTAAGTAAACTTAACTTATTTAAAATGTGAATAGGACCAAGACCCAATATGTATACGCTTGAATAGGGTTCCCTAGGGCGGCACGTCTCCTCACCTCTGCATGCAAACGGGATTAGGGGCAAGGCAAGGCCCACGCCGCGAACCCGGCGTACCCTCCAATTGATCATACATTTCTGGAAAGTGGCAATGCTTGAAATGTCTCTTGATCGCTTGTACTAATTGCTGAGCGTGTGGCCATCCTTTGGTTTCAACGATTGCTTTTAACTGAAAATAAATATAAGTATACTTGAATGAAATTTTTATAGCATTTATTATGCTAACTTTTTAAGTTCGAAATAAATCGGGAAAAAGAAGCGCTCAAGTCGGACCTGAACCCACGACCTTTCCCTTACAGGGGGAAATGCTCTTAAAACTCTTCAAGTTGGTAAGCGCATCACTCAACAACTTCTGGACCAATTTGGCCAATTCTTTTTTGAAATATTCGTTGAAGTTCAAGGATGGTTTTTATGGCGAGAAAAATTCGTATAATTGCCGGGAACCGACATCCATGCGGGCGGAGCCGCGGACAAAAGCTAGTTTCTAATAACAATTACTTTACACAAAGACCTAGTATTGCATAGGTTCATAGACTTCATAGGCCATGGTAACCACATCCTATCAGACCCTCGATTCTACAAAAGCTAAACGACTGTGGTGCCTCAGCGCAAAAAACGGCACTAAATAATAAACTTTAAAGCGATATTGTTTAAAGTTCAAAATTAAATGACTTTTGCAGAGTGAATGAAAAAGTGTAATAAAACTTTTATTTCATTTTGGTATTTAGACATTTAGAAATAAAGTCTAAAATTTAATGTCATTTTTTACGCTGACGCACCACAATGGTTTAGCTTTAGTAGAATTGAGGGCCAGGTCCGTGTACTGCCACCAAAGTGTTATAAAGGATCTGATGCTACACATTAGCAGACCGAGGCAAGTCAATTCATCTACACTACTGGTCCGTAGATATCCACTCATTACCAAGCCTTTCTGTTACTCACTTCACAGCTAAACACGTCACCCTTGATCCAAGCTCTCTCCGGTACGCAGTCACGCAAGGTGACACCGATGCTAGCTAGAAGACCGCAAAACTCGGCCATACCACCAGGACGGTCTTGCACCGTAATTTTGAATTTCACGAGCCTCCCTTCCGCTGCCATACCTCGTTCTAAAGAACGCGCCAGTACCGTCGTGTCGATGTTGCCTCCGGAACATACACATACAACTCTGAAATAAAGTATGTTTGTAAACACACATCAAAAAAAGTTTGCGATCACTTTGAAAAACTGAAATCTTTTTTGTTACTGTAGATTATATTATGATTTTTTCTTCTTTTTAGATTCTTTATTTAAAAATAAAGAATTAGAACACAAAACAATGACACCGTTCAATTGTTTTACGCTCATTCAGAAATCTGATTTAGTGAATTATAACCGATTCAAGATATTTTTCGCGGAAAGTAGTGATTGAAAAAATGCCAAGAGGTTCGTCGTCATCATCATCAGAGGTTTTACGAGCTAAAATAGTAACTTTCAGGGAAGAAGGATACACCACGAGAGTAATAGCACGCAGACTTGCTATATCCCAATCCTGTGTCGTGGCTACGTTGCAGAGGTACCACGGAATGGAGAATTTAGCTGACCGACCCCGCAGCGGTCGCCCAACTGTTTTGACAGCTGCCCAAAAGCGCTATATTAGATTGCTGGCAGCCCGTGATCCCACAATCAACGCCACTAAAATAAAAAGCAGAAGTCAGGCCCGCCTCTGGGCTTGAAGTTAGCACGCAGACCGTTCGCAATTGCTTGCACCAGGCTGGATTACGAGCACGGAGGTCATGGCGAGCTCAGCTCAATTCCCGGCAGCGTCAACAACGAAGATTGCAGTGGGCTAGACTTCGGCAAAATGAAGAAGGAGAGGAAGAAAACATTTGGCAAAACTGTCTCTTCGTTGACGAATCCCGAATCTCCACTCATCCAGATAACCGACGTGTCCGTGTCTGGAGAAGACCAGGCGACCGTGAAAGACAAAGAACTGCCACTGGCAGTTCAGCAAGGCGGAAAATCGGTGTCTTTTTGGGGTGGCATTATGATTGGAGCTAGAACACCTTTGATCCCGTATCGGGGCTTCATGACAGCAGACATGTACAAAGCAGTTGCTATTGATGATATCGTCAAATCATTCCGAGTAAACCATGGGCACCAATTTGTACTGGTCGATGATAATGCGCCCGCACATCGAGCTCAACGAGTCAATGCTGCTCTTCAAGAATACGATATCACACGATTAGACTGGCCTGCCGGCTCGCCTGACTTAAACCCAATAGAGCACGCGTGGGATGCTCTTAAACGAGCTGTATGGAACCGTCAGCCACATCCCCAGACAGTTCCAGAGCTCAGGGAAGCAGCTATTGAAGAATGGGATAGGTTACCCCAGGAAATGCTGGATAACATGATCCTCAGCATGCCCAGGAGGATCTCCGCATGTGTTCGAGCCAGGGGAGGAGTAATTTTAAATTGAATTTACACCTTTTAATAATAAATTGTAGTTTAAGTTTAATTAAACAGTCTTTTTCTTTCCATGAAATTTCTATCACAATTGCATTATGATTAATGGCTCAATTTTTTTAAATAAATAATAAAAAATAGTTTTATATTTTAATTTCAAACAGGGTATTCCTATTTAAAGAAAGCATACAACATAGATTTTTTCTTGATAAAGTTAAATTTAAAGAATTCTAGGAGCTTATGCCATTGATCGCAAACTTTTTTTGATGTGTGTATGTATACTATGTATATCTATTATGGAAGTATGTTTTCTTGTATGTATTGCTTCAGTGTATGTAAATGATTAATTTTGATATTGTTTGAACATAATGTAGACTTCTTTCGTGCCTGCCTCGTTAGCTCTGCACCACCCTATGGTTGACTGGTAGAGAATGCCTAAGGCATTAAGTCCAATGTACTTTGTGCATGAAGTTAAATAAAAATAAAAAATATAGTGCATGCATGCATGCATAAGCTCACGTCTATAAGCCCCGACGAGGTAGGGAGAGGTGTTTTAACACCCAAGTTTCTCTAACTCAGATTTTCAGTCCCACGCAATAGGGGGCGTGCCTAATGTCATCGAGCGGGGACTTCGTCTCTGGCTGTATGTTTAAGAGTCCGTACTACCTCAAATGACATAGCATTGTTACGTGAACACTGGTTCCGGTAATAAAAAATGAAAACATTTGAACATGGCAGTAATAAACGGTAAATACCGGTAGCTCGCGATTGCGGCGCGTACCCCCATCACTGGGTGGTGAACGCGGTCATTACCTTTTAAGGTAATGCATCGTGCTAACGCGCATATAAAATGAGTCACACGCATTGATAACCAATCAGCGCATTCCGTCAAACGGAGAATCGATCGAGCACAACACTAATCGACAACAAGAAAAAAAACACGCCCCGCGCTCGCGCCGAGGCAGACGGCAGACCTCATTCTATCGCGAGACTTCACGGCGGAACGTAATAATCTGAACGTGAACGTCAATCTTAAAACCTAGATAACATATAGTCTAGATTCTGCTAGTTACTATTATAAGTGTACGATATAGTTGCTAAGTATAAAGTTCCCAACATAAGGGGTAAGTCTAGTGTCCTTAATAAACAGTGCGCGAGTATTAAACGATAGTCACGTAAATAATAAAGTAAAATAACATCTTCATTCGCGTGTAACATTCCTGCTTAGCCCCTAGGAGCTAAGCGTGATCATAGCTCATTTTTAGTACCTGCCTACCTGCGGTCGGGAGTTCGGTAGTTACCTAGCTGTAGTTTGTTTTTGTGTAAATGTAATTAAATTAAATTTAAAGTAAACTGTGATTAACATCGTAATCGTTAAAATGTTGTAAGAAAGTTATTGTATGAAGTGTGTCCATAATATATGTCGCGAGTATACATGTCGACAGACAGCCGAATATAGTAATTGCTTAAGAACTATTCAATTAGTTGTAATGTTTGATTGTTCATATTCTAAGAGAAAAATCAACACGGCGATTTCGCCATAATTTTCTATGGATACCCACATTTTGAAAATATGTAAATTGTCGAATTTTAATCTCGTTTTAAATCCACGGTTCAGCATATATATGTATTATAGTTTAATTATTACTGAACCATGTATTTATGGTTGATTGAACCGTGGTTAACGGGGTTACAGACGTACTTACGATTATTAATTCCGGAACAATCCAGTTTTATTTCTTTGTTTATTGTGTAATTTGTGTTATGTGTACCTACCATTGTACAGCGCCGCCGACCTTAGGGCCCATGTAGTAAATTATACGTTGGGGCCCGGCGCTGTGCATTGGATTCACGCACCAGTGCCTAATCGTGTGGTTGTCTCCCCAGAACTTGGTACCGGCTGGAATACCGGTCCACATCATACCGGCTGTAAAATCAGCACCGCACCGTACCGGCCCGCCTCCGAACCAGCTGAGGTTGCCTGCCCGCTCCGTACCGTCTTGAAGACGGCCTTGGCGACGACCCCGCGGATCGAACTAGCAGCTGCGAAGCCTGGTGACCTTGAGGGGAAGACAACGTCACACTCGCACGGGACCAGCCCGGAACCCCAAGTTGAGTGCATTACTCAGCCAACCGTTTATAGTGACGTGTACGCGTACCCGAACCGACACTCGACTTGAATTAGAGTATTTTTATTATTGTATAGCAGGACCTACGGATTAAAGTTGTAGATCTCGTACCAATCGTTTTCTTCATCCTTGACCCCGTAGGGCCCCGTATCAGCATAAACGTGTATAATATCAAAAGTTCTAAAGCATGGACTTTTTAATTCATGTGTGGTAAAGTTGAGGATAAATACTAATGTTTATGTGTGGCAAAAACACGATTCCGTAAAATTTTCTTGATAGAAAACCATTGCAAAGTTACCTCTAAACCGTACAAATAAAACGATATTATACATTAATTACGCAAAATAGGGTCACTAAACTTACACAATAAGTGCAGTTTAGTGGTTAAGAGACATTATGTGTTTCAAATTTTACAAATATACATTGGTTTCTGCGTAACTAGCAAATATCTAAATTTTTACGCAAGCGATACCATTAAACTTAGAACCGCCCTGCCGCCCGGCCTCCTCCTCAGTGTTGCTTCGGCTATCATACGGGGAGCTTGTGTGGCACGCGCTCTGCGCAGACGATTACGATAGACGATACGAAAGTATTCAAGTACCTACCTTTTGACAGGCGAAATGGGTTAATAAAGTAAACCGAAAGAGGAAAATTGTATGTTGGCGTAAAAAAACATTAAAACATATGAATGATGTCTTATGTAGACAGCCTCTGTGGCGTGGTGGTAGTGCACGCGAGAGGCGCGGGTTCGATTCCCGCTCAGTGCAAATATTTGTATGCATGAATATGGCTATTTGCATTGAACTGGGTGTTTCTATGTATAATATGTATATATTTACAAAAAAAAGTATATACGTATGTTTATCCGCATTCTAGATTCCATAACACAAGCTAATTAAGCTTACCATGGGTCTAGATAGCGCTGTGTAGAATGTTGTGGAATATTTATTTATTTATTACTAGCTTTTGCCCGCGGCTCCGCCCGCGTGGATGTCGGTTATCGCGACCAAACATAGCCTATGTCCTTTCTCATTGTCTAATCTACCCCTATACCAAATTTCATCAAAATCGGTTCAGTGGTTGAGGCGTGAAAGCGTAACATACAGACAGACGGACAGACAGACAGACAGTTACTTTCGCATTTATAATATTATGTCTTATGTAGACAGCCTCTGTGGCGTGGTGGTAGTGCACGCGAGAGGCGCGGGTTCGATTCCCGCTCAGTGCAAATATTTGTATGCATGAATATGGCTATTTGCATTGAACTGGGTGTTTCTATGTATAATATGTATATATTTACAAAAAAAAGTATATACGTATGTTTATCCGCATTCTAGATTTCATAACACAAGCTAATTAAGCTTACCATGGGTCTAGATAGCGCTGTGTAGAATGTTGTGGAATATTTATTTATTTATTACTAGCTTTTGCCCGCGGCTCCGCCCGCGTGGATGTCGGTTATCGCGACCAAACATAGCCTATGTCCTTTCTCATTGTCTAATCTACCCCTATACCAAATTTCATCAAAATCGGTTCAGTGGTTGAGGCGTGAAAGCGTAACATACAGACAGACAGACAGACAGACAGACAGTTACTTTCGCATTTATAATATTAGTATGGATTATAGTAAGTATCTAATCTACCTACCTAAGTAGCTTATACTGTACATAACGATTTGCAATAGGTACTATATTAGTAGAAAGTAATAAATAGGTCAGTAAAATACCTAGGTACCTATTTCAAAATTTTGGATTGACATAGGCATACCTGCCTGTGTATCGACAAAAATTATCTTGCAGTAGCAGCCCAAGTCTTTCAGGCAGGTCCTGCCTACTACAGGTCGCTCACTGTGACGACGCGGTTGGGCGACTCAGAGCCGAAAGTCGAAGTGCGGTAACTCTAACTTCTGTAGGTTAGGTTAGGTTAGAACTGTGACCCCAACGCATGAGCCGAGCGAGCGTAGCGAGCGTGCCGCAGCAAGCAGCGGCCGGCGAAGTGCCAGATCGGGTTATGATAGGAACGAGACCGTCGGGTCAGGTTAGGAAGAGGGTTACGTTCGGAACAAATTTTTAAAGTTTCTACCTAACCCGCGACCGGGTCTAGTTTTCGGGTCAGGTTCGGAATAAACGGAATATTTCTGTAAATACATGAGTATCTACCAACCCGAATGATCATAATATAAATATAGCAGTAGTTATGTACTACTACCATACATATTCCTATATTTATTATAGACAGTACGTAATAATTATGAATTTCCATTCATCTGTTTCTATTGTAGGGTCATCGCCCTCTGTGGGCTCAGCTATCTAGCCACATTACAGGCCGTCAGATTTGCTGCCCATACGGGGGCCCCGTATATGGCCATACTTCGCACGATCCCCAGGTACAGTCTCCTGCAGGGAGCGTTGGGTCCCCTGATGTTGGGCATCAGCCGCACTCGCGCGGCTGATGCCCCCTCAGTTTTGGGACCAAACTTCGGAAGTGATGTCCGAAGTTCCACCGGCCATCGAGCCCCAGATACTTCATCGTGGGCTCGATGCCGCTGCTGACGCCCCTTACCTGAAGGCTGGATCCCGCAGGTGCAGCCGCCGTGTCTGACCCACGACTTGAGCAACCCCTGCCGTGGCCTTTAGTGCTGCTTCTCGGCGAACCGGACGTCGGAGGTCGCAGAACGACCTCCGTCCTCTATGAGCGCTGGCCTGAGGGTGACCGGTGGAGCCGCCTGTCACCCTAGCAGAAGCAGGCCGCGGCGGCGGCGCAAAGTGCGCCTCCCCGTAACCGGGGCTAGATGGGGACACTGTGGTCCCCCCAACCCGAAGGGGGCCATCTCGAAAGGGATGGTCCTGGGTCTGCCGGGGTGCGAGAGATATGCTTTTGGCAATCTCACCTCCGGCAACCAAGGACTTGGGACGGCGTGCGTTTTAGTCGGTTCGAGTTCGACATAACCACCTCCACCGGCTCCGTGGGGATTTATCGCACGATAATAAAAAACGAGGGTGTCATCGGCGGAACACGTTACGCTGACCCCTCTGAGCAACGGACCACGCATCACCCAATCGTAGCCGATGTTCCTCACCCTCCGTAACTACGGGCACGTCGTTCTCCACCACCTCCCCTAGGTGCCGTCTTCTTAGGGGTGAAGGCCTTGGCTTGGGACCAGGAGCACCACAGGGTGCAGCCGTCGTCGCTCATGACGCGACGACGGGTGCCGCCAGCGGTGGGCGGTATGCCCGGTCCTCGAGGACGCCGAGGCGTCGCTCGATGACCTCCAGCAGCTGGACCACCGTTGGTGTCACCTTGATGGAGCACGGGGAGCGGGGGTGTTCACACCCCGAGCCTCCCCGGCCCCCTGGACCAGCTGCGTCAGCTGACCGATCTCCTCCCGCATCAGCCGTTGCTGCTTGTGGGAGTCAGCAATCTCCGTCTCCAGGCTCGCAACCCGATCGGTCCTGGGACCGCTACTGTGGAACATCGGTTACGACTGGGTGCTTCGCGGTGAGCTCGCGGACGGTGCCACCGTCACGTGTTATGCGGACGACACGCTGGTGACGGCGTGCGGGGCTACATACCGCGAAGCGACCCTGAAGGCCACGACCGCGGTTGCCCAAGTCGTGGAGCGGATTCGGCGGCTGGGTCTCGAGGTGGCTCTGCATAAAACCGAGGCCATGTTCTTTCATGGAGGCCTCGGCGCGTGCCACCGGAGGATTCCAGCCTCATAGTGGGAGACATTTCTATCGGCATCAAGGCCCAGATGAAATATCTGGGGCTCGTGATCGACAGCCGGTGGAACTTCGGGGAGCATCTCCAAAGACTGGCCCCCAAATTGAAGGCCACAGCTGCCGTTTTGGGGCGGCTGCTGCCCAACATGAGGGGGCCGGATGACTCCTGCAGGAGACTCTACGCGGGAGTCGTGCGGTCCATGGCCCTATATGGGTGTCCAATATGGGCGGACACCCTGACGGTCCACAATGCGCGTCTGCTGCGTGGACCGCAGCATGCAATGGCCAGCAGGGCCATTAGGGGGTACCGCACGATATCCTTCGAGGCGGCGAGTCTCCTTGCCGGATCCCTACCGTGGAACCTGGATGCGAGAGCCCTTTCGATGCTATATCGGTATCGTAAGGGATCGGGAGCAGGGACGGGAACCCGAGCCCGAAGAAATTCGGGCCGTGAGGTCTCAGCTCCACAGGGACATGGTAGCGGAATGGGAGCTACGACTTGGGCGACCAAGCGCAGGGCACGCCGTAATAGCGGCGGTAAGACCCATCATGGAGGAATGGCTAGAGAAGCCACACGGCAGCCTCTCGTACCGGCTGACGCAGGTGATTACCGGACACGGGTGTTTCGGGAGTTACCTGTGTCGGATCCGGAAGGAGCCAACGTCCTAGTGCCATCACTGTGATGCGAGCGAGGACACAGAGCTGCACACGCTGAACGAGTGCCCGGCGTGGGACACGCCGAGGCGGGTCCTAGTGGCGGCTCTAGGGGTGGGAGTCCTCACACTCGTCACATTGCTCACAGCGATGGTACGATGCGCAAACGCTTGGGGTGCGGCCGCCTCCTTCTGCGAGCAAGTAATGCTCGAGAAGGAGGCGGCCGGTCGGGTCCGGATCAGACTCCGGGCCCGGGAAGCCCGTGCAGAGCGAAGGCGAACCGGACGTCGGAGGTCGCAGAACGACCTCCGTCCTCCATGAGCGCTGGCCTGGGGGTGACCGGTGAAGCCGCCTGTCACCCTAGCAGAAGCAGGCCGCGGCGGCGGCGCAAAGTGCGCCTCCCCGTAACCGGGGCTAGATGGGGACATTTTGGTCCCCACAATCCGAAGGGGGCCATCTCGAAAGAGATGGTCCTGGGTCTGTCGGGGTGCGAGAGATATGCTTTTGGCAATCTCACCTCCGGCAACCAAGGACCCAAGAAGGCGTGCGTTTTAGTCGGTTCGAGTCCGACATAACCACCTCCACTGGCTCTGTGGGGGTGGTATCCGTAGAGATTTATCGCACGATAAAAAAAAAGCCATATTTTGTTTTACGGTTAATGTCCACCGACATTGAGGTGGAAGTAGAGAGGTTGGGAGTGTATGTGAGGATGGGAAAGGTGGGAGTGAGTGAGTGACGCCCTAGGCACTGAGTTCCCCCCAGTGATGCATCCCATTGCCAGGCGTGGGGTTCGGGGTGATTTTTTATAGAGGTTTTCTTCCTCGCAACTCCTAAGAGCTACCATGCCCTTCTGTTGCCAGACGGCGGTACGGCTCGGTCGATCGATGGTCCGGAATTGGTCCCCATGGGACCTTGTATTTCACCACTGATCGTTCAGTGGCAAAGTACTCGTCGCCCTTAGAGTTCTCCGCTAGGCTTAGCAGAGCGCGTGCGGAGAACTCGAAACCGACCATAAAGGCCCCCCCTCCTTGGTGGACTATTGGCCATGGGCGACGACGTGCGCCTCGCGTGAAGCCCACGCCGTCGCCCACGTTACCAGGGTGCACCACGCGGAGGTTTTCCTACCCAGCACCTCTACCAATATGCATTGGGTTCGCGTGGTGGAGTATTTTATTGTACCTTCAGGTGAGAGAGCAGTGCCCAGCAGTGAGACATTGAAAGGGCTGCTATTATTATATTATACTAGCTGCTGCCCGTAGCTTCGCCCGCGTGGAGGTTTGTTCCCGTTCCCGCAACCCATGGGAACCTTAACCCGGAATAAAAAGCAACCTATGTGTTATTCCAGGTTCTAATCTACCCCTGTATCAAATTTCAGCCAGATCCATTTAGTAGTTTTTGCGTGAAAGAGTAACAAACATCCATACATACAGCGATACATACTCACAAACTTTCGCATTTATAATATTAATAGGATAAGTATAAATATATTATAAGTTTTATGTAAATTATCATTACAAAATGCACACTTTTCTCAAAAGTTTGTTTATTGCCATAACTTTCTTGATGTCTAATTACTAGCTACTTTACCCTATCGATTGATACACGCGTGAACTCTGAACGTGAACACGGGGTCATCGCGGGAGTGAGATAGCTGCATCTGCGCGCGAGCAGTGCCGGCGCGTGTGCGTTGATGAAGCGCGCGGGGGTAAAATTTGAATTCGAGCTGGAGTGGTACGGACTCTTAATATCGGATGTAAAACCACCCTATCCTTTAGTCGCATTTTACGACATCCACGGGAAGAGTTGGAGTGGTCCTATTCTACTCCACAGGGAACCATTTCGGTAATACACCAAACCAAAACAGTATAGGGTAGGTATAGAACGAAGTCCCGATGAAAATTAGTATCATCGATGTGACAGGATCCGACGTATGCCAATGTCTCATACCGATTGATCCTAAGGGCATACGAACGTTTTGAGAAATAGTTTCAATTCCGATCGAAATATATTCAAACCCACCAAAAAGTGTTAGTAGGTGGACGTAGCTAAGTAGTTCCTGAAAACTATATGCTCTTATCATTTTGAAGATGGAAAAAATTACAAAAAATAATTTTCCTAGTTAAGCGAGCTAGCTAAGCTGCTTAGGTACCAAACGATTCTGTTAAGTAATAACATAAATTCACTTTATTGGATAAATTCCCCGATTTGTCATCTTTACATAGTTGAAAACAAAGTCGCTTTTGTCTGTCTGTCCATATGTAACTACGCTACGGATTTAGATGCGGTTTCTTTTATATAGACATAGGTAGAGTAACTCAAGAGGAAGGTTTATATGTATAATACATGCTTACTATAGAAGAGGGTACAGCGGGAACGGAATCTGACGCCAGGCGGGCGGAAAAAATTGGCGGTACAAAGTCGCTCTGGTCGGCTAGTTATTCATAATAATGGACGCACGGAAATGGAGTGATAAATCTAATGAAGTCTGACATGGAAATAAACAGAAGAGAATAGCATGTCGCGCTGAGAGAGAGAACCGCGTGGTGGTCCAGAATCGCAGTATTCAAGTACTTAAATTTTCTATTTCTTACTTACTTTTTGCCTTTCAGATTAGGGAGGAGCCCCGCCAAGAGGCATGCTATCGGTGTAGCTCCGGCTCCTTCGACGACAAACCTCTCTTTTTCTACGATATGCATTATGGCACGTGCCACCCAGTCTTCGTTCACAACCACCTGCATAAAACGTATCAACGTAAAGCTGTGTGCAGTAATACAGCACATGCTGCGCTACTAAGTATAATGTATTTCGTCGCACAACACAGAATAAATTCCTTGGTATAGTAGGACTTTACATTCTACTCCTTCTTCTCTCTACTACTGAGATATAGCAACAATTTAGGTATACACTCAAGTATCAGTCGCTTCTCAATAAATATCGAAGTTCAGCCAAATCCGTAGTTCAACAGGGCCTAGATTCTACTAAAGCAAAACTATAGTCAAACCACAGAGATAGCAAAAAGCGGCAATACATTATAGACTTTAAAGCGATGCATTTAAAATTCAATATTAAATAACTGTTAGCAGAGTGAATAAAAGAGTGTAATGAAACTTTTGTCATTTAATTTTGGACCTTGGTGTATAGAAATAAAGTCTAAACTTTAATGCCGCTTTTTGCAATCTCTGTGGTTTGACAATAGTTTTGCTTTAGTAGAATCGAGGCCCTGGTCTAGCGGAACTCAGATTCCAATTTTAAAGCTTCAAATGCGACTGGGATTAACGCTAAGATGAAGAAGATCAATCCTGTCGTATTTACCTTATTACTATATAATAAGTAGCTAATAAAACTGAACGCTGAGATACCGATGATGATTTATTAACTCAGTTTATTACCATTTTATCAACAAGCCCGCCTCCATTGAGTGTATGAAAAGTGTTTACACCGACTTGATTTACACATAATCCCTCTGCGATTGTCGAATCTATAGTCAGGAAAATTCTCTCGCCTTTCCTGAGAGATTCCGTCATACTGCAAGTTTTATCTGTTTCTACTCCCTGTAAAGGAAATATTGTTAATCTATATACATAAAAATCAATTACTTTTCGTTAATCTAGCTAAAACTCGAGAACGGCTGAACGGATTTATCTTATCTTGGTCTTGAAATGTTCCTGGATGTCTAGGGAAGGCTTAAAAGGTGAGAAAATCTCGAATCATTTCCGGGAAAACCCTAAAAACCACCCTTTTCTCTTTCCCGTATAAACGTTTTCTAAATACAATGTAGAGTCATTTTGAACTTTATTGCTATTCAATGAGACAGTAAGAAGGTCAGCTGCCGGGTCAGCTAGTGTTAAATAATAATAAGTAATAATTTAAGTGGCATCAAATAGATGAACTGCTATCTGACCACAAAAATAAATTTAAAAGCAGGTATCTATTTGCCGCAGTTGACAAAAGAATCTCTTTAGCAATACCCCCTATCTCTAGCACGAAAAACTATCGTAATCGTATCGTAAATGTAAGGAGAGAACGGAGCATTATGATTGGCCGGCCGACACACAGGTTCAAAACAGCACCCGCGGCTTTCCCCATAGAGTCCGATTCCGGTGTTTGCTAATAATGATTAAATAGTAGTTATCAAACTTACGTATATTTCAGTGTCAGGTTTGAGATGTTTAACAGCTACAGCAACACCGGTCAGAAGGCTGCCGCCCCCAACTGGACATAATATTGCGTCCACATCAGGTACTTGCTCTACTATTTCAATACCTACTGTGCCTTGACCTTCTAGTACGTGCGGGTGATCAAAACTGCAAATTTAACGTCAAACATTATTGAACATTTACGATGTCATTTGGGACTATTTCTCTTTGAAAGATTGACGTTGCTTGCACCGTTTTGCCTTTGAACTGCATAAGGAGAGACGATGCATCCAACCGGCCGATGATTCCTCGACATCTATGGTATATGGCGCGTGATAATTTATTTTGATGGGCCAGAAGTATTAAAGAAGATAAAACATCTACTGTGTATTATATCTTACCCGTTAATGAATGTCATTTTATTCTCCTTGGCTAGGGCCATAGCATGATGTTTAGCTTCAGCCATAGACGAACCGTGCATTACTAATTGTGCTCCCAACTTCTCGCACTGGTTCACTTTTGTTACGGGTGCAAATACAGGCATGACGACAATACTGGGTATACCCATCAGCGTTGAGTGGAAACTGACTGCACAGCCGTGGTTCCCCGTGCTAGCCGCTACTACACCCAACTTCTTTTGTTCGTCACTTAGCAGTAGAAGTGTGTTCCGTAATCCCCGCTCCTTGAAACTAATCAAGCAAGTAAATTATTCAGTATCCATGCACCATATCATACAAGCCAGCTCATACCTGGAGCTCTTCCACCAAGATTTTATTAAGTTGCCACTTTATTTGAGAATGGAATTAAAGAAACAAAATCAAAATACACTCACCTTCCCGTGTATTGAAGAAATTCCTGTTTTAAATACAGCTCCATTCCAAGGGTTTCCGATAGGTGGGCTTTCTACAGAAACAAAGCTTGTGAATATATACGATAAAATAAGCTTTAGTATTTTGTAAGTTTAAGTAAAAGGGTTGTCACTACCAAGCAAGGTGTCCGAACTATTTGTCCCACCATTCGTTGATTCGCTGCTGTTATGCCCTCAAATTCAAGCTTGCGTGGATTTTCTGGGTCACATTGTTCGTCGAAATCTGGGTCCTAAAATAAATATTTTTTCTTTTAAGTTTGTAGTTCGATTTGCAATTAAGGCAAGTTTTCTAATATATATTTTATCATTAATATCACCTTCAGCGTAAATATACACCTACAATGCACAATTATTTATTTGTATTGGAGTAGATCGCTGAACTTATGAATATTTTGATGGAGGCAGAAGACTGAATGAACTGAGTAGTAATTCAAATAATACTAGAGTAGTATCGCGTATTAATAAACAAGACTTCCCATGTTAAAAGAAGTCTGAAGAACCTCAACTACTTACTGATTACTTCTTTACCGGTAACGCTCGGTCAATACTCGGTCCTTATAAATAAACATTACCTTTTAGGTCTCTATGTGTTCCTTTAAGGACTTTTAAAACTTCCTTGAGACGATAGAGTTTATTGCCATAAGTTCATGAAGTAGATACTTACGTCAGGATTGCCCATTTTGTGTTAATTTTACGGTTTCCTTTAATACTTAATGATGGTCGGCTTGTTGTTTATAGAGAAGGAAAAATAGTGAAAATCACATATTTATTTTTGGTTTGGGGGACAAAAGGACAAAAATATAAATATTTAGAGCAACTTCATGACCGGCAAAATGTTTTGACAAATATATTTTGACTTTTCTTTTCCTTTTTGTGAATTCACTCTAGGGGTAGTCATTGAATAAGGTTATATAGCCCGATTTATACTTTCTCAAATGAAATTTATTTAAGTATTTGCGAGAATAAAATATTTTTGTATACCTGTTGTGTTACAATATGATATCTTAATGCTTTTGCATTGCCAATATTATTATTAAATTGTTTATATAGTACTAGCTTTTGCCCACGGCTCCGCCTGCGTGGATGTCGGTTATCGGGACCAAACATAGCCTATGTCCTTCAGGTCTAATCTACCCTTATACCAAATTTCATCAAAGTCGGTTCAGTGGTTTAGGCGTGAAAGCGTAAGATACAGACAGACAGACAGACAGATAGAGTTACTTTCGCATTTATAATATTAGTATGGATAGTATGATTAATGCAACTACCGGAAGTGTCAGATAACGTAAGCTTCTTGATTTGATAGTCTAGACCGGAACTAAAACCAAGGAAAAACCAAAATTAATATTTCTACGCCAGATAGTCATCCAAAGAAATTGACACAATTGACAAACTGACAGCAGAACCAAACAAAGCCAAACAATTATAAGAAGTTGAAACATTATTATCATATGTAATGTAACGTGTACCCAAAATAAAAACAAATGAAAACTACAAAGATCTAATCTCCTGATCATGGAAATTTATAGTAACTATTAATAGCAAGGACCATATTTGTCATCATCATGCCGAAGAAGCCTCACGGGCCGCCGACCCCACCAGAATGTGGGAAGGCATCACTTGGCTTATCACCGGCAATACTTGCGAAGCGTGGTACCCGTTACAAAGAGGATGATTGGTGTCCGGTAAATCTTTTCATATAATATACAGTTATACTGTAGACTGATATACATACATTGCCTGATATCATCAAACGGTGTAAATAGTTACACAAGAAATGAATTGAATATCGTGAGATAAAAAACCATATCACTTAGAAGACTTCCAATTACGGCTTATATCTAAACAAACTTTATACTGATAAAACTACACTTTGTTTTCGGCATTAGAGGTAATGCCGGTAAAGTCCATGGTGCCCCAATCTCTCGTAAATCCTGATCACTATTTCCAGCAAGCCCATCTTTTTAAAAAAGCAGAAAAATAACATGTTATGCGGAAGCAGCAACACAAAGAATAAAAGACAATACCATTGCGGATGGCAATCTATATTAGGGAATTATTTTTGTATCGCAGGAACTTTACACAGTACTAAACCGCCTGTGAACTTTTGTTACCATAACACACGATATATTAGATGGCATAGTGTAGCAAATGCAGATAATATAGTGATAATAGTGCTAAAAGCAATTGTTTTTTCAGCCCATTACTCCGTATACGGCAAGAGTTGATTACGACCACTGGTGCGATCCCTACAAACCAAAAACCATACTGTATAAAGATGTTCTCAGAGCTCACCGTATTATCAAAGAATCAATACCCGACACTCCACTTTTGGTAATAGTCAAAGCATTAATAGTTGATAGAAAGAAAGTATTTATGTACCTGTCACATCGCTTAAATGTGGAATGCCCCAAGGCAGCATATTAGGACCTTTGTAACTTATACTTTTTTAAAACGTGACAGCCTCCGTGGCGTGGCGGCAGTGAACGCGACTACCGCGCAGGAGGCGCGGGTTCGATTCCCGCTCAGTGCAATTTTTTGTATGCATGAGTAGGGCTATTTGCATTGGTCTGGGTGTTTCTATTTCTATAATATGTATGTATTTACAAAAAAAAGTATTTAAGTATGTTTATCCGCATTCTAGATTCCATAACACAAGCTAGTTAAGCTATGCTTTCCATGGGTCTATAAAAGATAGCGTTGTGTAGAATGTTGGGAAATATTTATTAAAAATATAAAAAAGGATTTACCTAATATCGCCATATTAGTATGTAAAATGTGGTATCACTGTACGCAACTATTATATTAATTGCTGATGGCACTCGCACACGCATGGCTCCCGGCAGAGTAGAATTTGGACCACCCCATCTCTTCCCATGAAGTGTCGTACAAGGCGTCACGTTAACAATAGTGCCCGGTATGCGGCAATAGGTTCACTCCCCATTACTTGGGACCGAATACAATGATTAGTGAAATGAGGATGTTATATCACCTCTGCCTAATTCTCCGGGAATAAGGACGTCATTATATGTTTGTATGTATGACACTCCCAGCAGTATTCAATCAGAAAGAAACCTACATATTCATAAAACAATTCAGAATCATTCGATTTCTTTAGTTATTTTTTAAGTTTTGAAATCAAGCGTTTTAGAAACCTAATTGTTCTCAAAATCTGGTACCAGCAGTGTCTCAGTTTTTCCTTTTATCAGAGCTTATAATAAGTAATTATGATTATTTTACTTCCAGTTTTCTAAAATCAAGACTCTATTTGACATGAGTGTATATTTAAAATTAGAAAATATACAAAGCACAGGAAGGTAAGAGAGTATTACTCAAGTACAGAATTATTTACAGTAAAACTTTCATCAAATATATTTTCGTTGAAATATAAGTAGCACAAGTGAAACAACTATGAACTCTTGCGTTAACAACCAATAAGCAGCGCGCGATGCTGCACGCCAGCTTGTAATATTGCGCGTTGTTGTGTGGACGTTGCGCAACTTGTTGAAATTTTATAGGGAATTAATTTTCCGGGAATGATTGCCGTCCGATATCCGAATCCCGATTAGCAAGCCTGCGCCAATGCTTCGTCCGTCATTGTCATGTTGGCTTAGGTCCTAAAGGTGGTGTGAGTAGTCCTACGCTCTGTGCAATAGCAAAAAATGAGAGCTCAACACTGGCACTTGGTTAAAAAAATCTATTAGGTAAACTTGAATCTTTCCAGCTTTCATGAACGAAGCGCAATTTACGTAATACACATGTTAACTCTTGAACAACGCGAAGATGGCGTCTTCACTGCTTCTTTAGGAAACTGGGGAATGGTAAGCATAGTATAAAAGAAATTTATAATAATTGTAATACTAGCAGACATAGCAGAACCCATTAAAATATGCACCCAAAATTACAATCCAATCGGTTCAACCGTTCAGGAGGAGTTAGGGGACAAACACACATACAGAAACTATGTTGAAGATGATATAGCCGAACCGAGAACGATTGCTGAGATAGCTACAAACATTAGGTACAGCTGCTGCACGGGTGTATAGAATAACACAAATAAATAACGAATGTGAAAAGGAAGATGATTATGTCGGTACTATTTAGGTATAGGATTATGATAATGTAGGCCCTGCCAACAGCAACAGTGGAATTATTTTGTCCCAGACATCTGTCATATCGTCGTTACTCGACCGGACCCAGAAGATCTATCTTTATTGCGTAGTTATTGAAGCCTCCCAACATTGGGAGAGGCATGTCCAGTAGTGGACTGCGATATGCTAATTAACTGATTGCGTAGTTTAATGATTTTGTAAATTTACAGGCTTTAGCGCATGTAGGTAAGAAAATGGATGTAAAAGTAACTGTTGTTCTACCCCTGAAGTCAAGTGTTGATTCAGTGAGAAGGTGCCAATTGTACGGTGCAAAAGTAGTCATTTCTGGACAGAATTTAAATGAAGCCAGACTAGAGGCATTTAATATAATTAAACAAAGAGGAGCTGGTACTTATATAAATGGGTAAAGAATATTTTTTTCTCTTTTATCGTTAGAAGTCATCTCTATCATTGTACTGAGAAATTACTGATGAAACCATCCTTGACCAAAGCACAGACCAAAGTGACATTTTTACTCATATTTATGCAAAATTAGACAGATAGAGATAATTCTTCATTACACATCAACAGATTTACAGTAGAACAAGTAAGTACCAAGTATATAGTTTAATGCACAATGGGCGGCCTTATCAGTGGAAGCGATTTCTTCCAGACAACCTTGGGATGGACAGTAACGTGCTAAAAAGAAAATATGATGTAGTTATCGAATAAACTAGATAGGTGTAAACGACAAACAAAAAGAATAAATATGCATCAAGAGTCATAGCCCATAGGCGACATCTCATACACGTAATGATTTTTAATGTCTACTGTGATCTACCGCCGCTCAAAGGGGATTTGTTCCCGCGAGGTCGAGTCCCCGCTACGCCTACTTTGAAAACTCAGCTTTTATTCCCACCTAGTCGAGTCGTTAAAAAAATTCGACTTGAGTACCGCCACGTCGACTTTACAAATAATTGTACAGTCGTCCGCGTCAATACTTCGATTCAAAGGTGTTACCGGAGTTTCTTGTCATTTCTTCTTCGGCTTGGCTTTACTTAGTCATCGGCGAAGTGCACGGTAGGGTGTGGCATAATTATTATATTTGTTTGTTTAAAGGAATAAATGATTTTGACTTTGTCTTTATCAATACTAATAGTTGTTATTTGGAATCATAGACCAACACGGCGGGTTGAAAGTATAGCGCGTTATCCCAGTAGGTACGAAAGAAATAGAAAAAAGAAAATAGAGAGATCGTCATGAGATAGTAGAGTGTTTGCAATAAAAATCGGGAATTTTCCAAAAAAATGCATTGTAAGACCATGCTTGGGACTTCATTTTGTCTTTTAATTGGCATCTATTATCTAGACCGCTGCTCTGATAGCTCTAATGCTCATTAAATAATGCTTGATACTCGCTTTATTACCTATTCAACTCGTAGTTATTATTTTATCTGGATCTTAATGCGGCCGTTCGAACAACCATAACATAAACTCACGCCTGTATTCCACGAAGGGGTAGGTAGAGGTGCTAGCACCCACATTTCGCCAGTTTATGTTTCGGTCCCAATGTAATAGGTGGCGAGCCTATTGCCATTAACCGGGCACTTATAAACCTGCGTTAAATACACACATAACTTCGAAAAGCATCGAAAAGTCATTGGTGTGTGCCATGGTAAACCTGGGATCGAACCTGAGACCTCGTCTCAGCAATCCACCCATACCCATACCTCTAGGCTACCGCCGTTCGAACAACCACAACCTGTTAAAGCAGTATTACTTCAATCTGGATTCGTGTTTTGATACCACGACCTCTTCAAGCAATATTACAATAATGTTGTTTAATTAGCAGTTTTGGGCCATAGTTTTCGTTCTTTTTATTCGTTCAGCGTCAAATATTAGGTCCTTACATATGAAATTGGCGTTTTGTATGGGAGGAACAAATAGTCGAATATTTTTAAATATAATATATTTAATTAATCAAAGTATGAACCATTGTTTTCTATGCACTTTTGCCATCTCAAAGGTAGTTCATTGATCCCTTTACTAAAAAAAACAGTCGGACGGGAATCGATAAAATCTTTGAAGGCGATTTCGACTGCCCCATCAGAGTTGAATTTTTTCCCTTGCAAGAAGTTGTCCAAATTTCGAAAAAAATAGTAATCTGTTGGAGCAAGGTCCGGGGAGTACGGAGGATGTCTTAGACATTCCAATTGAAGCTCTTCTAATTTGGTAGCCGCCTTTTGTGCGGTGTGTGGTCTAGCGTTGTCGTGAAGCAGCAGTGGCGTGGAGCGATTGACCAGCCTAGCTTGTTTAGCCGCTAGCTTTTCCATCATTGTTTGCAATTGCTGACAAAAGACATCAGCCGTAATAGTCTGACCAGATTTGAGAAAACTGTAATGAACAATACCGGCACTAGTCCACCAAACGCTCACAAGTAACTTTTTTGGGGTTAATTTTCGCTTGGGGCAGGATTTGGCTGGCTGGCCAGAATCCAACCATTGCGCTGAGCGCTTCCGATTATCGTAAAGAATCCATTTTTCATCACAGGTAATGATTCGGTTTAAAATACCTTCATTATTGTGCCGGTTCAGTAATGTAACGCAGCAGTCGACGCGCGTTTGCCGGTTTGCTTCAGTCAATTCGTGAGGTACCCACCTTTCATGCTTTTTAATCTTCCCAATTTGCTTCATGTGAATTAAAACAGTTTTATCACTAAAATCGCAGCCTGCAGCTAACTCGGACGTGGTTTGCGATGAATCCGCTTCCACAATAGCCTTCAATACTTCATTATCAACTTGGGTCTCAGGCCGTCCACGGGGCTTGTTCTGCAGGTCAAAATTTCCAGAACGAAAACGTTGGAACCAAAAACGAACTGTGTTTCCTCTTGCAACATGACCGGCATAAACACCATTCACCCTTCGAGTCGTTTCCACAGCACTAGTGCCACGGCGGAACTCGTATTCGTAAATAATGCGATATTTTAAGTTTTCCATTTTGTAAAATGAGTGACGCAAACAGAAAAAAAACAGAAGAAAAAAACAAATGAATGACGGTCATCGAAGCACAAATACATGAGTAAATAGCTGTACAAATTTTAATTTGGAATTCCTTACCAAAGAGGAGAAAATCGTGATTAAAGTGGCCAGTACGAAAAACGCCAATTTCGTATGTAAAGACCTAATATGACATACTTTAAAAAATCACTCGTTACAAAAAACTAAGTTACACAACGCACCTGAGTGTGGACGGCCAGGTTGCTTCTCGTATTCTGGGGGGGGAACTGCGCGAAGGAATGCTCGAGGCAAGAGCAAAAACTCAAGGCACCTCCTGCCACGCCAACCGTGGACTTTTGTAATTACACACTAACCTAAATGCTGTCCACCACCACCTTGAGAAGATATCGTCTCCGGCGGGCACATCCTACCGCATTTATCCTGGGTACGGACTACAACACTCCTTTCTGTCTAATGCTGGAGTGTGTGTGTGTGTGTGTGTGTGTACGTCAGAGACGATATCAGTTCTCGTCACCTCAGCAATCTTGAAGGTAGTTCCTCTCCATTAGTAGTACCTCTCCATTCTATGGCTCCGTGTAGACAGCCACGACCATCCCCGCGTCTACGCGTCCCTCTGTAGATCCCACAGCGGTGATACTGAAACAGACCGACTCATGGAGCATATCCAAATGGCCTCAGACCTCGTGCAGCAGCAGATCCCATCCACAGAGATAGTCATACTTGGCGATTATAACACCCGCCACGCCAACTGGCCTAAGAAAGGCGACAGGACAGACCCATCCAATTACAGGCCTATCGCTATCACCTCCCTTCTCTCGAGCGGTTATGGAGCGTGTTATTAATACACAGCTCCTGGGTTAACTTGAGGGTAACGATCTACTGAGCGACCGACAGTACGGCTTCCGCCAGCGTCGCTCAACCAGTGACCTTCTTGTGTATCTCACAAACCGTTGGGTGCAAGCCATTGAGAGCCAAGGTGAGGCACTAGCGGTCAGCCTAGATATAGCAAAGGCCTTCGATCGGGTATGGCACAAAGGTCTTCTTGTGAAGCTACCATCTTACGGACTGCATGTCCGATAACTCCATTCATTGCTATGCGGACGACAGTAGTGGAGACGCATGTTACACGGGCCGTGCAAACATCCTCCAGTTCGAGGTGGAGAGAAGTGGCGAACAACTTGTGTCCGAAATCGAGACTACTCTCTCGGGAATATCCGATTGAGGTCGACTAAACTTGGTCCAATTCAACCCCACCAAGACACAAGTATGTGTATTCACCGCTAAGAAAACCCCCATTTATTGTAGCGCCGTAATTCCAGGGCACACGGTTTACCACTACCCCGAGTATCGGGATCCTAAGCGTCGATATTTCAAGTGACGTCCAGTACCGCAGTCATTTAGAGGGCAAGGTCAAGCTGGCATCAAAGAAACTTGGAGTTCTTAACAGGGCGAAGCAGTACTTCACTGCGGGGCAGCGACTCCTTCTTCATAAGGCGCAGGTTCGGCCCCACATGGAGTACTGCTGTCATCTTTTTGCCGGAGCGCCCGCACGTCAGCTTAACCCTTTCGACTCGGTGCAAAAACGTGCATTGAGGCTCGTCGACAGTCCAATACTCGCAGGCGATGTGGAACCTCTCAGCCTCAGGAGGGACTTTGCCTCACTGTGTGTTTTCTACCGCCTATATAATGGTCTGTGCTCATATGAATTATTTGACATGATGCCCATAGCTACATTCTATCATCGCACCGCTCGCCATAGGCAGGGAATTCATCCCCACACACTGCATCCGAAAAGAGTGCGGACCGTGCGGTATGAAAGAAACTTCATCCCACGCACGCTTAAGCTGCGGAATGAACTCCCTGCCGTGGTTTACCTAAGCGACTACAATATGGGGTTCATTAAGAGGGGCATTAGAGGGTTTCTTCAGGGTAGGCAGCACGAGTGTAACGCCCCTGGTGTTGCATACGTCCATAGGCCGCGGTAAGCACTCTCCACCAGGTGGGCCGTGTGCTTGTCTGCCACCTAAGTGGTATAAAAAAAAGATTTCGGCCTTGTTTTGGTCAATCTTCCAAAACGGCTTGTCGCAGGAATTACGAAGCTTACCAAGCCTGGGCCAATGCGGTGACCGCACAGGACCAAAATACCAGCGTACTAAGAAAGCATTATAACTTTGCCTCCAGGTCCTTCAAAAGAGACATAGCATGGGCGAGGTCGGAGCAGATCGGTAGTATTGGCGAGTGTCTACCTTCGGGAACTCGTGCGTTCTGGTCTCTTCCCAAAGTTATCGAAGGGAATTTCTGCAAGCCTGCATTTCCGCCTCTGTACGTGCAAAATGATTCGTTGGCCCACAAAGCAAAGGAGAAAGGCGATCTTCTGGGCACACTCTTCGCGTCTAACTCGACCTTGGATGACGAGGGACAGGAACCGCCAACTACATCGCGGTGCGATAGCTGTATGCCGGGTATCCGTTTTCACCAGCGCTCAGGGCGTTTAGCACTTACGTTCCTCGTCCTCCTCGAACAGGCCTGACGGAATCCCTCCCATAGTGTTGAAGATGTGTGCTTCCAGAGATGGCATCGGTCTTAACGCGTTTTTTCCGGTTGTCTTACTCTTCTGGCGTAGTCCCGATATTACGGAAGACACCGGTGGTCCACCCGACCCCTAAAAAAGACGACCGCTCAAGTCCATCAAACTACAAACCAATAGCCATTACCTCCCTTTTCTCGAAGATAATGGAGTCCCAAGCATGGTCTCACACTGTATTTTTTGGACAATCCCTGTATTTTTATTGAAAACACTCTAGTATCTCATGACGATCTCTCTATTTTCTTTCGTACCTACTGGGATAACACGCTAAGATGTCCCCCCTCCGTGTTGGTCTATGATTCCAAATAACAACTATTAGTATTGATAAAGACAAAGTCAAAATCATTTATTCCTTTAAAGAAACAAACATAATTATGCCACACCCTACCGTCCACTTCGCAGATGACTAAGTAAAGCCGAAGAAGAAATGACAAGAAACTCCGGTAACACCTTTCAATCAAAGTGTTAACGCGGGCGACTGTACAATTAGAATTTGTAAGTCGACGTGGCGGTACTTAAATCGACTTTTTCAACGACTCGACTAGGTGGGAATAAAGGCGAGAGTTTTCAAAGTAGACGTAGCGGGAACTCGACATAATGGGACTCGACCTCGCGGGAATAAATCCAAAGGGGATGCGGATGAAAAAGAGACCGCTCCCTTTATGGAATAATTTTATTAGTTTTATTTAATACTTTCCTACAGAGACAATGTGGATGTATTCTATTCGGATCTTGATTTTCTTTCCTTCTAACAATGAATTTAGTATCACAATAGAAATGTGGTTAGTGTTATTATAAGTAAACACAAAGACTATTATTCTCTCCTATAGTACTTAACTACATTGCTATGTCTTTGTTACGTAAAAAATATTACAAGAATCTGTAATGCAATATCGTCATGGATAGTGCACACACGACTAAGGCTAATGCTAATGCAATCAGTTGAGTTCACATTGCAAAATGTTAGGTAGTTATTATGGGTCCGGCCGTTATGCTCCCATTCCGGGTTGCCCCCGGCCGGTATGCTCCCACATAGAAAAATTTGTTATTCCGGTTTGCCCCCGGCCGTGTTGCTCCCATTTTCTTTGTAACAAAACTCTTGAGCAAATACTGTTGAGAACAAAAGTGTTTTTGAATTTAACTTTTATTTATTTTATATACTATGTATCATCGTTTTAGACATTAATAGGGATAGTTTTTGAGTAAATTCTTTATGGATTTAAAAACGCGAACTAAATTAATATTCAAATGTCTTCAAACCTAACAACTTCACGTTTACTTGAACATTGTTTTTTGTATTTTGAAGAGTGTAGGTATCCGATGGAGCCTCACCAGGTTTTCTTACCAAGCCAAGCCGGTGGCCTGCTGAATGTTGAATGATGCTCAGGCGAAAACCTGTCAGGTTTGAGAGGTCAGACACCAGTAGCTTCCATAAAAGAAGAAGAAAATTAAGCGGACCCCGGGCTTTAAAGCGAAAGCCATGGATGCAACCGTCAACAGCAGCTTTTTTTTATACCACTTAGGTGGCAAACAAGCACATGGCCCACCTGTTGGAAAGTGGTTACCTTGGCCTATGGACGTATGCAACCCCAAGGACTTTACAAGTGCTGTATAACCTGAAGAAACCTTCTAATGCCCTACTTGAAGAACCCCATATTGTAGTCGCTTGGGAAAACCACGGCATGGAGTTCATTCCACAGCTTTGAGCATGCGTGGGATTAAGTCGACATTATTGCTTTTTGTTAACGTTTTAGATACGATCATCCGGACGTTATAGCTGGTGCAGGCTCCGTTGGTATTGAAGTCCTGGAGCAGTTGCCAGATGTTGATGCGATCCTGCTCCCTGTTGGCGGTGGTGGACTCCTCGCTGGCGTTGCTACAGTAGTCAAGACTCTTAAGCCCGAGACACTAATTTATGTAACTAAATTCTATTACAATATAAATAAAAAATCCTTCTCGGCTAAGTAAGGAGAGGTGGAGATAATATGATAACAAGTGGGTGCTGATAAGTTAGTTGCTAAGCAAAAAATTGAGTGGACAGTTACATCTTTTTTTTTTTTAAAGAATATTAGAACCGAAATTACTAATATTCCCTCTAACCCTTCCAACTAAGCTAAATTGCTTGTGCTAGGAGGGGGTTCACGTCGGTAGTGTAATAGCCAGGATTCTAAGTCGAGACCTCTCGATCGTAAGGCCGACTCCTTAACCACTAAGCTACCGACGCTTATTTGGGACTTGGGTACGAGGGGGGTAAGAGACTCGTATCGACTGACGCAGATTATCACCGGGCACGGGTGCTTCGGGAGATATCTGTGTCGGATCGAAAAGGAGCCAACGTCCGAGTGCCATCACTGCGACGCGAGCGAGGACACGGGGCTGCACACGCTCACCGAGTGTCCGGCATGGGCCGGACCGAGGCGGGAGCTAGTGGCGGCCCTGGGAGTGAGAGTTCTCACCCTCGCCACCCTGCTCACAGCAATGGTCCGCTGCGCGGACGCGTGGGCGGCCGGCGTCTCCTTCAGCGAGCAGGTAATGGTCGTGAAGGAGACGGCGGAGCGGGAGAGGCGGCGCGAGCGAAAAAGACTCGCGGATCGCGCCGCCCGCGCGCGCAGGCAACTCGGGCGTCGGAGGGCACTGACTGACCTCCGTCCCCCATGAGCGCGGGCCTGGGGGTGATGGGTGGAGCCGCCTGTCACCCCAGCAGAAGCAGGCCACGGCGGCGGCGCGCTGAATAGCGCGCCTCCCCATTCCGGGGGCGAGTTGGGGACACCGTTGTCCCCCCTCCTAAGGAGGGCCAGACCGTAAGGGATGGCCCTGGGTCAGCCGGGGTGCGAGTGATATGTCTATGACAACCTCACCTCCGGCCTAGCACCAAGACCCACAGTCGGCGTGCGGTTTTAGTCGGTTCGAGTCCGACATAACCTCCCCTTCCGGCTCCGGCAGGGGGGGTATCCGAGGGGATTTCCGCACGAAAAAAAAAAAAAAGGGGGGGTAAGAGAACCTTTGATGATAAGAAATGTCCACCCGTTCTCTTAACTCCTTCATGCTATCGTGCTATGGGTAAAAGGCCCTGAAATATAAATTTTCAGATATAGGTACTTAAATCACGAAATGATTTGAAATAATTTATAACTAATCCACGTTTACAGTCCGTCAAATCTAAGAAGTACCGTTTGACAGTTCTGACAATTGAATGATAGGGATGGGATGAAAAAATCGATTACTATAATATCCGAACTTTAAGAGATCGATTACTATAATATCCGAATTTTAAGAAATCAATTGTTATAATTAAATAAAAGAAATGTTTAGGATATTTTTTTATTCACTACTAGTACTAGTATCGTCGTCTTCGTCATCATCGTCATTTAAATTAATGACCAGTTGATTGTCCATTACATTATCAAAGTGTACGTCTCTTTCGAAGTCGTCCATTATTATTTTCTTTGTTTTTTGTACTACTTTACTCCAATCTTCCTGTGTAACTTGGGCACATGCTTCCTTTAATAAACCTTCCATTTTCTTGACACTGAAGGGTGGTTTTGTGTTGTGTCTTGCTGCATAACCTGTAAAACAATAATGTAACTATTTGATAGCAGACGAAAACCATTGTTTAAATTATAAATGTTAGAAGTACTCGTGTTATTATTATAATATTATAAAATATTACCTTTAACTTGGGCCCAAATCAGTTCAATGGCATTATATTGGCAATGGTACGGAGGAAGTCGTATGACTTTGTGCCCGTGCTCTTCGGCCAATTGGTCAATTACATATGTCGGTTTTGGTGGTTTATGCAATTTCACTAACTGTAATAATTCAGCTTTTAATAGTGACATGTCGGCATCCACTCCTTTTCTTTGCAGCCATGCCACCAAATCTGCTTTCTTATTGGCTGACGTAGGTGCTTTATCAATTTGCACAGAGTGGTATGGGGCATTATCCATTATAATTGTGCTGTTAGGAGGGATATTCTGTAATAAATTTAAGAACCACTCTCGGAACCTTACTGCGTCCATTTCTTCATGATACTCTTTAGTGCTTTTGGATTGGAAAGCTAATAAAGAGTTTTCCACGAAGCCTGTAGACGCTGACCCAGCATGGCATATTATGAGGCGTCCACCTTTTCCTATCGGCACCTTCGAGCACGAAGCTTCAGAATCATCAGTTCATGTTTTCGGCACAGAATGGTTGGAATTTAGCCAAGTTTCGTCCAAAAATATTACATTATCCGAGTTTATAATTTGTTTAACTTCGCGCAGGAATGTTAGTCGCTGCATAATTATGTCATGTCGCTCCATAACAATTTTTCGTTTGTCAACTTTTTTGTATCTGAAGCCAATTCCTGTTATTACCGTTCTCAACGACTCTATGCTTCCCTTATACAGCCCGGCATCTTTTAAAGTTGCACATAACTTTGCCAATGTTGGAAATTCGCCTCTTGTAAAATACCCGTATATATGGTTTCTAATAGCATGACTATCGAATTCATCGATGCCTGTCACAGGTTTATTTCTTTTTCGTTTTTTCGGTGTGTGAAGTACGTTACTGTCACTCCCCGAAGGCCCATATTTTTCACTTAATATTTTGCCAACGGTGCGGCTACCAATACCGAGAGCTTCACCGACGCGATCCCGAACTTGTGTAACTGGCAGTAGAAGTCCACCATTTTGAGATTCACGCTCAAAATACTCGTGTAATTTCACCACCAATTCACGAGCCTGGCTGTTCAAAGTACGTCCTCTTTTCGACATTATTAATAAACACTTGCTTAGTTCGGAGTCCAGTATAAATATTGCCAAGGTAAACGGATAAAGAATGATCAGTCCAGAAAAGTAATAGCCAAGTCACAAATTGTAAAACACAAACGAGAAAGCAAGTACGCGCACAGTCAGCTTCCAAGATGGCGAGAGACTGCTGACGCCGAACCGACCGAGCGGACCGCGTGCGCTTGTAGTTGGCAGTGTTGCCAGAAAAAAAAAATTGTAGAGACTTGGACACCTGCGATTTTGCCTATTGACCTAAAAATAATTAAATTAATTTATTTTAGGGTATCTGTGTATTCAGTGCATTATGCGGTCGCGCAGTAACGTCGTTAATTTATAACATCAGGCAACAACATTTTTGTGAATGGGTTCTACATACCTTATTTTTATTAGTTTTAGACGTAGAAATAAGACTTAGAAGAAAAAATTGTAATTGTAAAATCAATGGATGTGCTTGTTAAAAATTTGTTTATTTCTCTGTAATATGCAAACCCATACTATCATACACAAAAATAAATGTAAAAAACACTATCCCTGACTCCATTTACTATTTCGACAGCGATAGCGCGAGAAACCCCGACTTATTTGGGCGCGAAAATCAAAAATCGACAAATCGCTTTCGACAACTTTTTAAAGAAGCAAATATATTTGATTTATAAATACGTATTTTTGGTGAATGGGTTTTATCTCATATTTTACGATTACATAACTATTTAGTTATGTAATCGTAATATGTGAGATAAATCCCATTCACATGAAAAAATATTTGTTTGGTTGTCAAGTGTAATTTGTAAATAATACATTCGATTTTTCGTATATGTAAACGATTTTTTTGCATACAAGTGTATCCGAAGAGTCGCAACACTACGTGCAGTGACCTAACTACGTAACTTTGTAATGAGGTCAAGAATATAACTATTAGAAATTATTTACTGTGTAAATATGTGTTATTTTGCTTTGTTTGAAAGTTTTCAATTACATTTAGATATTAAGAATTGTACATTTTTAGATACAATAATGAAATCTTTCTAAATTCATGGTTTTATGAAAAAGGTTATCGAAACTGAATAATGTACGTATGAACAAAGTTGTTTCGGTTTGAAAAATATGAAACGTCAAACGGTACCTCTTAGATTTGATGGACTGTAATAGTGTAGCAGAAAGGTTAAGAACATCCTCTTGTCAACTGTCCAGAAAAGAGCAAAACGACTGCACTATTGTTTATTTGTTTAGCCATGATCTTCAAATATACGGCTGATGCGATATTATTTAATTCAAACAATTGTTAAAATTAAAATCGTACTCCGAAACATAAAACAATAAACGATGCTGAAGTTACCTTACCAACAAAAATATCTCGTGAAGTTGAGATAACCTTTTGTCCTTAGATACTGAGTCACGTTTTTATAACCAGATAATTTTTTATGAGTAATTCAATATTTTATTAATTGTCTTTTTTTTGTCAGGGCGTAGAGTCATACGAGAGTTGTTGTTTCTTCAAAGCTCTTGATAACGAAACACCGTATGCAACAGATTGTAAGATCACTTCACCACTTGCTGTACCGACTGCAGGATATAATGCTTTTCATACCGCACGCTCTCTTGTTGATAAAATGGTATGTTGGTACAATTTGTAAGTACAATTAGGTACATTATAACATCCAAATATATATATAGGTACATCATGTACCAAGCAGAGAAAATTATATGAATGTATCTTATCTACTTTATGAGATGGAAAGACATCACTATTGCAATTATTCATGTTTAGAAACAGCGAAGGGTATAATAAGCAATGATCGGAGTAGGTAGAGCTATTTTATGTACTTACCATATGTCTAACATAATATGGATATTCCCTGAATCCTAGGATTTGCTTTTTAAGTAGAAATATAATAAAAAGCTATTATGTACTTACATATATTATTTATAATTTAAGCTAGATAAGTACAATGGCGGGTTTAAGGGTAGTATAATAAATAGAAATAAACTTTATTGATTAAACTGCATAATGTTAATTTCCTTACGTATTACCTTCAATCAATGTCGATTGATATTAGATTAATTTACGATAAATGGCTTTCACACTTGGTGCAGTAAATAGTGTCTACAGTTAGTCGAAAAGAGCCGCGACAAAAATCAGCTCAAAATAGTCACGTATCCACTTTTGAAATGGAAGTAATCGAGTGAGACAGCATTTTACAAGTTGCTGTCAGTAAACCATTGAATTCTAGTAGTGCAGAAAGAGACAAAAAACAGGCGCGTCACTCTAACGATAGAAAGACCATGGTAATTGTTTTCGTTTGTTTCCGTAATGCAGCGTTATCACGAGTTTCAACAAAGCGGCAATGTCGCACGTTTGTCAATAAAAGTTTGGCAACATGTTGGTGATGTTTGGCAATGTCATACAATGTCGGTTTAACAATGGCGTACATATACATTTTTAGTATATATATCGATAAAAAGATTTATATTCATTAAAATCCCGGAGTATCAGTTGGAATATCCATACTAACATCAATGTTTGCGGTCAATGAACCTAAATAGCTCTACCTACTCCGATCAGTGATAATAAGTAAGTAGGTGGTCTAGCGTCTAACAATATCTCCTCCTGTCGTGACTTGACCTTGACTTTTAGAACCCCTCCCAACTCTAACCGCCGCGCCGTTCCCAATAGCATACTGACAGTTAAAGATAGATCGCATCTACGGATAAAGTGCTCGGCTGTTTAAATTCCAAACAGTAACTCCTATTTCACACCAATTTCGGAAAATAAAATTATACCGCGATGCGCTTTCCCGCAAAAAAATCAGTTACCATGTTTTCAATTTAAACAGCCGATACGTCAAATTTGACTGTTGCGATCTATCTTTAACTGTAAGTATGTTATTGGGAACGGCCGTAAGAGGAGAGTCAATCCATCATATCAATCAGCAAATAAGGTTGGCTATGAATGCGAAGATGTTGAGCATTAGGTACTCGAATCGGCCTTTCTGTACTGGGAAAACCCTTGAGTTATTAAAGATGGTGACAGTACTAACTTCTAAGCAATGGATGCTGTCATTGCCATCCTGCTTTTCAGAAACGTCACCACTAAGTTTTTGAATTAACACTAAATATTGTTTGATATGCAGGTACTAGTGCACGGTGGTTGGATAAACCAAGCGATTTTGCGAATGACAGAAGAGGAACGGTACATAGTAGAAGTGTCAGGTGCAGTGGCCTTAGCAGCCATTATGGCTGAGCCTTACATAGTCCCGGAGCTACGGGATAAAAAGTACGTAATTACATACGTACGTACGTTAAATATATTGGAAAGGTACATGATAAGACCTTTACGACAAGTTTTTTCACGGAAAGTAAAACGGCTATAATTTGCAAAAGTATGACAAGAGTTTCAAATAATATTACCAAATCGAATTAAATAAATCACTCACAGAAATTTTCTTCAAGCTCTGATATCATGAGATGATAAGAGCGTTTATTTTGACAGCCTCTGTGGCGTGGCGTTAGTGCACGCGACTGCCACGTAGGAGGCGCGGGTTCGATCCCCGCTCAGTGCAAATATTTGTATGCATGAATATGGCTATTCGCATTGGTCTGGGTGTTTATATGTATAATATGTATGTATTTACAACAAAAAAAGTATATAAATATGTTTATCTGCATTTTAGATTCCATAACACAAGCTATAAAAGCTTCCCATGGGTCTAGATAGCGTTGTGTAGAATATTGTGAAATATTTCCTGGCGATTGAGGAGAGTAGAATGGAGCTAAGTAGATAAGGTTTAGGTATAGCTCCATCCCTCTTACTCACCACGAACATTATAGCTTTAACATCTTACGACGTCTCGTTTCCAGTACTGAGATCGGAGCAAGACTTTATTCTTGACAAACTTTATATTTTACTATTTACAGAGTGGTCTGCATCCTATCCGGTGGCAACATCGCGAATTTTCCCTTGTCGCGAGCACTGGAGAATGCGCTAGCATTAGATGGACGATGTGTATCTATAAAAGTATTAATTCTCATAATAATATATTTAGGAACACTTTACCTACTCAAATGCGTGATAAGGAAGGGTAGAAGATGTAGTGGTCATTATAGAGGAAGGGATGTTTAGCTTGTTTGGACATGTGGAGAGAATTGAATGAATTTTTACAGCATTAAGTATGCTAACTATACAAATCGAATCACATCGGGCGTGTCTCGGTAGCCGTATTGGTCAAGGCATTCCCCCTTTAAGGGAAAGACTGCGGGTTTGAGTCCCGCCCGAGAAGATTATTTTTTCCTATGTATTCGATGTGGAGAGAATGTATGTAAGAAAATTAACCTAACGATTTATCAAGTGAGGGTGAATGAGCAACCTGGAAGGGTTGACCTAAGCATACCTATCCAATCAGATCGAGGGCAAGTTTTAAAGAAACGCCAGAAGAGCGTGTATGAAATCAATTTTGAAAGTAGAAGGAACGCAAGCTGGGTAACATGTGGTCTCCTCTGCCCCTTTCAGATAGAGGCATGACTGTGCGTGTGGTATGGGTGTTACTAACATTACGTGAGTACCTTGTTACTGTTACCAAATGACTAAAACCAAATTATTATTCCAGGTATCACTCCCAATTCATAAACCCAAGGAATGTTCTAAAGTTCTAAAAATAATCGCTAATATAGGATGTAATGTTCTTTATTATGACTCGGATAATGTATGGTGCACCGAAGATGAAATATATGATACTTATGTAAGATATCCAAACATCGGTTATCGTGACCAAACATAGCTTATGTCCTTTCTCAAGGTCTACAAGACATACTACATATCAAAATCGGTTTAATGTTTAGGCTGACAGACAGACACTCAGACACTTTCGCATTCATAAAATTAGTATGGATTAATGTGCAAGATAAACAGTGCTCGAGCTGTTCAGGGGATCCCAGTAATGGGGACACCGAGGTCCCCACAATCCGAAGGGCGCCATCTCGAAAGAGATGGTCCTGGGTCTGCCGGGGTGCGAGAGATATGCATTCGGCAATCTCACTTCCAGCAACCAAAAACCCGAGACGGCGTGCGTTTTAGTCGGTTCGAGTCCGACATAACCACCTCCACCGGCTCCGTGGGCACCCCCACGGAGCCGATGGTTATGGATACCACCGTATCCGTGGGGATATTTCGCGCGATAAAAAATAACGGTTCACCAGAATCCACTTGAAATAAATTTATAAAGATGTCATTACACACACTGAATCGATCATTTAACTCAATTAAATCGATCATGTTCGCCTTCTCGGTATGTCCTAATGTTCATGTATATAACTCGTCTAATATCTGAAATAACGCCCCCCGTACGTTTAGATCACAGTCCTCCATGTATCAAATCTCATATATTCGTCATTCTCACAGAACAGAAGTTTTTTTTCTGTTCCGTGGTCATTCTCTTCTACAATACAACGGTCAACGAATTGCCACTTGTCTAGTGGGGCTGCAAGGATTACGGTGTGGTTTTATTTTTTGCAGTTTTTTAGTGATAGTACCTACCGGCGATAGGACTGTAATTTCGATTGCCGACATTATTTAGTAAATAATAAATACGTAAAGTTAACTTTTACTCTTGTATTTCACCAGATAACCGTAATGTGTGCTACTCGTGGTTTGGAGCACTCGTGTACGTTGAAGCGCGTCATGGATAGGTTGTTTCCTAACAGATGCGAGTTTTCAGAAGAACCCTTTTGTGGAAAAAAGAAATGTCCGTGTTATGCCAAGCTGTGGCCAATTTGACGCTAAACATTACCTGATTCAAACAGAGGCAACTGTTTAAAAGATAAATTAAAAAAATGGAAAAATAAAACGAAGTGTAGTTACAGATTTTTTACTTGTTTCATTACTTTCAACCCCCTAGTCTCCGACCGAACAACTGAGACTTTTATGTCTCAAAAGTATGGCTCGCTCCTGTAGGGCCATTTCGTCCCCTCTATCAGAATGTCCACTGTATCAAAATGCCCACTCCAAAATGTCTACTGTGTCAATGTCCACTATACGACTTGATACAGTCGACATTCTGGTAGAGTGGACGAGATGGCCCTAAAGGGACTCTCTCTATATCTAAAGTAAGTATTAAAAAATATAATAAAATGCCTAATGTGCTCTCGCTTCAACTTCACCTGCTGATTGACGATCGATTTTAGAGTTCGTCAACATTCGGCAGACGCGTTTTCGTAGTTGCTAATATTTTCAATTAGGTACTTACGACATGTGAGAATAGGGATTCTCAAAGAATCCAACTCTGAACACAAGAGCGGCTTCAATTAACTACAAAAATGTGAACCGCCACACACGGCTGCCCCGGAGACAATGCTGTTATTTCATAAAGGGTTTTAAGTGTAGGTATCTACCAGGCCCTGAAAAGGTGCAGTGGGTGTACGGGTAAACCCAAATTCCCCATGCAACCACCAGTGGCTGGTGGGTGAACGGGTCGCGGGTCCTCAATTCTACTAAAGCTAAACCATCGTGGTGTCATAGTCAGTGCAAAAAATGACATTAAATTTTAGACTTTATTTCTATACCTTTAAAGACCAAAACAAAATAAAAAAAAGTATCATTACACTTTTTCATTCACTCTGCAAAAAGTCATTTAATTTTGAACTTTAAAGAAATCGTTGTAAAGTCTTTTGCACTGTTTTTTGCTTTTTTTTTACACTGGCGGTGGCACCACTGTGGTTTGGTTTTAGCAGAATCGAGGCCCAGGAAAGTCTAACTAATGGGGAGAACCGTTATAAAAAAACTAAATTGTCGTCATCACTTAGGAACAGCGTAAGTCCAAGTAACCAATAGTAGGATCCAAAGAACGAGCAATCTAGTTAGCTCACGGTTCCCGGATTCAGTTATCGATTTTTTCTAAATTTGGTTTATAGCATAGCTATACGTTGGCTTGGGACGAGAGGTCGAGTGATCTGCAACTCCGAGAAGAAAGCCATTAAAGGCATCCTATATAGGATAATCAAAAAAACATGCGCTAGGTAGGTGAAGTTGACTTGACCCCACTATCTTGGAAGCGTCCTAAACACCCTTGGTTTCCATTTTTATTTGTAGGTATCGTGCTGAATGGTGGTTAGGTGACCAGACAAGACCAAGATGTCAGCTATTACTCTTCTATATAGCTGACATCTTGGTCTCATGAATCTCTTTTAATTATTGTAAGTTTACATTTTCTCAGTTGAAATATTTCCCTTTACATTATGACAGTTGTAGGGTCCTAATTCAGTTGTCAGAATGATCAATGCTGGTTGCAAAAGAGTAATCGCATCGTTCCTGAAATGTAACTTTTGTAACATTTTACGTTACTTTCGACCCACATCGCTAAGTGTTTTTTATTAACCAGGTAAATACGTCTCCATGCGGGTGATGATAATGACAGTTAAAATAATCTGAGAAGTGTATATACTTAAGTAGTTTCTATGTTATGGTGCGTCCACACTTGTGACACGGACAACGGACCTGACATCGTGACATCGCTACAGTACATGTACGCTAAGTGTGGACGGGTGAACGGCTCGACCCGTGACACCGTAACCGTGTCAGTACCATAAACTTAAAATGCTAACAGACAAGAGTGAGTTTTAGGTGCATGAAAGCTGCATCGCGATAGGTACTATATTATTTATCAAAACTGGTGTAATATTAAGTTTTTATGTATAAAAAATGGTGCATTTTTAGACTTATCGTTTTGGACAACGCACAAGTCCAATCTCCCTAGGGAGCTTCTGGTAAAGACCCCACAACTTTGTTAAGGCAGCAATCATCTCATTCGTCGTCATCAGTTCGGGGCAGTGGTCCAACTGCTCTGTCCAACCAGTTGGACCATGGGTCTTTACGAGGGGCAGTTGTCCAACTTTCAAAATAGTTGGACCACAGCACCTTTTGAGGTTTCCCTGGTCCGATTCATTTAAAAACTCTAAGTTGCCAACTCTATAATTCCCGTATTGTATTCAAAGTCTATGATAATTCCCAACTGCGTCTTTGTGTGTGTATGGTACTTTATGGTTTATCTATTTAGCAATCCAAGATGGCGGACTCGGAATTTTCACCAAAATCGATATGGGTATCGCTTTCAGGATTTTTGGGGTCACTTATTACGAATATATCATCTATTTAGCAATCCAAGATGGTGGACTCGAAATTTTCACCAAAATCGATATGTGTATCGCCTTCGGGGTTTTTGGGATTGCTAATTACGAATATAATATTATCCATCCAGTCATCTCGGATCGCTAAATGAATAGTATATTCGTAATCAGCAACCCTAAAAACCCCGAAAACTATACCCATATAGATTTTGGTGAAAATGTCGAGTCCGCCATCTTGGATCGGTATATGGATGATATCTTCGTAATCAGCAACCCCAAAAACCCTGAAAACGATACCCATATCAATTTTAGTGAAAATTGCGAGTCCGCCATCTTGAATCGCTAAATGGATGATATATTCGTAATTAGCGACCCCAAAAACCCTGAAAACGATACCCATATCGATTTTAGTGAAAATTTCGAGACCGCCATGTTGGATCGCCAAATGGATGATATATTCGTAATCAGCGACCCCAAAAACCCTGAAAGCGATACCGATATCGATTTTGGTGAAAATTTCGAGTCCGCCCTCTGGATTGCTAAATAGATGATATATTCGTAACTAGCGACCCCAAAAACCCTGAAAACGATACCCATATCGATTTGAGTGAAAATTGCGAGTCCGCCATCTTGGATCGCTAAAGGGATGATATATTCGTAATTAGCGACCGCAAAAACCCTGAAAGCGATACCCATATCGATTTAAGTGAAAATTTCGAGTCTGCCATCTTGGATCGCCAAATGGATGATATATTCGCAATCAGCGACCCCAAAAACTCTGAAAGTATACAGACAGAGTATAAATGGGTGCCGTCTATTTGGTAGAAACTTGATACTCCGAAACCTATTTGGGATAACTCACTTCGCAGAAACTTCTTTAATCGATCATTTATTAGGCATTAAAAATATTTGACATAAATATTTTTAGGTATAATGTGCTTATGACCGAATTTAGAATGGCATACATTTAAGATAGTAGAATTTTATTTGGCATAATTACCTTTGGCATAGTTAAAATTTTGTATAACTTCATTTAGCATAACGTTCATTTAGAGTACAGATTATTTGGCATAATTTGACTAGGCATACTATAAAGAGCATAGAATGTTAATTAGAATAATATAGATTGGGTTACTTTCTTCTTTAAAAATGGGTAGGTTAGGTTAGGTTAGAACTGTGACCTAAGACCCAGAATAGATAGTTGTTTACACCCCGACACAGAGTACCCCGACTCGGATAGGTTAGGTTAGGTTAGAACTGTGACCCCAACAGCGCGAGCCGAGCGAGCGAAGCGAGCGTGCCGCGGTAGCGGCCGGCGAAGCCCCAGAATAGATAGTTGTTAACACCCCGACACAGAGTACCCCGACTCGGATAGGTTAGGTTAGGTTAGAACTGTGACCTCTTATGCACGAGCCGGGCGAGCGAAGCGAGCGTGCCGCGGCAGCGGCCGGCGAGTGCCAGAAACGAGCATGCTCTCATAGGCAAGGATATAAAAACCAAATAATTATCATTAAATCAACTTTTATTTATTACATATTACTAAAAAAAACTTTCTACTTTTAAATAGTTATGGATAAGAAATATATACCAAAAGATGAATCTGGTTTTGAAACTTCTGCGATGTGATGGTTATACATTGTGATTATTATGGATATAAAAATTATGCGTACAGATGATTCTGACTTACAAAATTATGGGTTTCAATGTATGCAAAATGAGTTTATGCCAAACGATATTCTGCGAAAAGAGGTTTATGCTATTAGTTGTTATGCAATATAAAATTATTACTTAAAAAGTTCTACTATATGAGGTGTACCCAGTATAAATATATTATAATAATAAATAAATAAAATTATTGAATTGACGTACGCAGACATGTCCCACTACGCACCCCGTGTCAATATCAATGCGTGTCCGCGTGGCTGCTACGCGTGTCATTAAATGCAGTGTGGACGTCATTTGTAAAGCAGACAACACCGAACATCCTTTGAAAAAATCCGACTCCGACGGATCACCTCGTGACACGTAACTTTGATCCGTGACAGTACACAAATCAGCGTCCACACTAGACCCGAACAGTACATCGTAACACCGTAGATTGTCTTGACGTTTGCTCAGTGTCTGACATTTCCTTAAAGTCAAGTTTATGAGGCGTGTCAGTAGCCTGTGACATTGTCCGCGTGACAAAAACCCGTCCTCACTAACGAACTGACACGCGTGTCTGACACGGTCACGGAGTACTGTACGGCGTAAATGTGGTGTGGACGCACCATTATGTTCCGTTTCAATTTGTACCTTCTATGACTTAGGGCATCTGTCATAATCAGGGAACAGAGAAAAAGGTCATAGACATAATGCAATAAACAATGTTTTGAATTACCGAACTTTACAGAGAAACCTATTATTTTTACTGAGGACTCTATGGTGGCAAAATAAAAAAATACATCGCATGCCATAAAATCTATACATATTCGTTTGTAAAATAAACATAAATTTTGTAAAAAAAACATAATATCCAAATTCATAACCTAATTACTTTCAATATGACCCGAAAAAATGTAAGTAGTTAATGATATTGTATTTATATCAAGCTAATTTCATATCAGGACTGAGTAGCCTCCTAAACCGACCGGTAAAGGTGTACCTATGGGGTTTCGTACATTATACCGAAAGTTAAATAATCGAACAACAATAGGTCGACGTTTGGTCGGATGATCAAATCGTCGCTGGTACGTTAGGTCGAAACGTTAATACGTCGAGGTATTATTACATGGAAAAAGCAATAGGTCGAAAGATCAAATCGTCGCTGGTATATTAGGTCGAAATATTAATACGTTGATGTATTATAAAAATGCAAACGGTCTATTGTCCCCTCCCCATGAAGTTGAAATTTTCAAAAGCAGGCCTTTGCGGAATCTATGAAATAAACCTATGTTATAAAGTTATTATACTTCTGATTTGTGGCTTGTTTATTTTGTAAAAGTTTAATGGTTTGGTATAATCCTCGTTTCTGTTTGTCTAACAACTTATTCCAACGTTTGTGCCACTACTACTAGGTACTATTTTCCACGTAATAACACCTCGACGTATTAACGTTTCGACCAAATGTACCAGCGACGATTTGATCGTCCGACCAATCGTTGTCGACCTATTGTTATTCGATTATTTAACTTTCGGTATAATGTACGAAACCCGTACCTATGATGTTTGTAAATTTTGTGACCAGACACCTTAATAACCAATACTTACATACTCACTAATACTAATACAACTTCAGTTGGACTTACGTAACGGGACGCTATGAAAAACACTAAAAACTTTCAATCAAAAATCTTTACCCTCCCCTTAAGATGTGGAAGTATAACGGTGGGAAACCACCACGCCGCACTACCCGGGTCATTGACTTTAATCTTGGCGAACGAAGGTCGAGGGCAACGAAGTCAATATCACCGAGGACAAGGTGTCAAGGTCAATGAGGTCACCAGCCGTCTGATTACCATTTTGGGTACATTTTCGTGAGGATAAAAACGTGACGGCTTGTCTGAACGAAAAAAAAAACAAACAGATAAATTGAGAACCTTCTCCCTTTTTGAAGTAGGTTGAAATATTCGCTCCTCTGCGATCACATAGATACTTCTCCAGTTCAGTTCCACGCTTAAGTTTATAGTTAATCTCGTTTTTCTAATTCAGGAAGATTTCGATGAATTTTGTGATCCTGACAATCCCAGAATGATCAAATACGAGGATGTAGTGCAGGCGGCCAAATTAATAAACCCTTACATTAAACAGACACCTTGCATGGTAAGCTTTTGAACGTATTTGTTTTGTATTGGAATTAAAAATATTAAATGGAATGAACCAAGCCACTTCTAGACAAAATGGGAGAGATCTATGTCCAGCAGTGGACTGGTGTTTGGTGTGTGTATTGGTGAACTTGGGAACCTGTGACGGCGACGTATGCAAACATATTCCGATCACGTGAAAAACGGCTGTAGGTATGTCGTCAAGCGGCACAGTGCCATCTTTGAAGATAAGTCTAATGAAGAACTTCATAAAGCTTGGAAATCTTCTAGAATCTCGACGCGCACAAAATTGCTTATATTACAATCCATACTTCCATACTAATATCTAATATTATGAATGTGAAAGTAACTCTGTTTGTCTGTATGTTACGCTTTCACGTCTAAACCACTGAACGGATTTTGATGAAATTTGGTATAGGGGTAGATTAGACTATGAGAAAGGAAACAGGCTACGTTTCTTCGCGATAACCCACATCCACGCAGACGGAGCCGCGGGCAAAAGCTATTCATTTATAAAAGCATTAAATTATTGATTACAGGCAGCACATACCCAACGTGAATTTGGAATATACATCCATTATAAACTGGAATTCTTACAACACAGCGGGTGGTGAGAAGTATTGTATTATTTTATCATCCTCCAGAAATTTTCCGTTCATCTGTAGGTTAAGCTTCCAAGTTTCCCTGGAGCCGCGAGAACTACATATATTAATTCTTTTTTTAACCAATTAGGTACTCTTTCTCGTAAATATACCTACACCTCTGACCTTATCATTAACGATCTTTATCTTTATGTTAATTACATAACTAATACTGTCTCTTCATATTTCCATGTAAGAAGAAAACCTATAACACTCAAGGCTAGTGGTGAGGTTGAGGTTGACACTGAATGAAAATCTAATATATAAAATTCTCGTGTCACAGTTTTTGTTGCCATACTCCTCCGAAACGGCTTGACCGATTTTGATGAAATTTTGTGAGCATATTGATTAGGTCTGAGAATCGGCCAACATCTATTTTTCATCCCCCTAAATGTTAGGGGTAGTCCACCACTAAATTTATTTTTTTATTTTTTAGACAAAATTTTTAATTTCTATTTTTTTATGATACAACATACAAAAATACATACAATCCTCAATTTTCACCCTTCTACGATCAACCCTAATTTTTAATAGCCATTTTAGTAATTTAATAATTTTTTCTTTCCGGTAGAAAAATGATCAATGGTCATTTAATTATTATCTATTTTTCATCCCCATAAATGGTGCAGCGGGAACGGGATCTGACGCCACGAGGGTAGGAAAAAATTGGCGGTACGAAGTTCGCCGGGACAGCTAGTAATATACCTAAACTTGTGCCTATGTATATAAAAAAAAACTGGAATTCATATTTGTCTATATTCTTTCAGTTTTAAAGAAAGAGGAGCTCTATACGCACTTCAAAAGTTACCAGCTGACAAAAAGAAAATTGGAGTGATCATTGCAGCAACGGGTAACGAAGCAGTTGGTCTATGCTACCATGCAAAGAGGTTGAATATACCGACGACTGTAGTATTGCCTGTCTCACTGCCAATCTCTAAATTACAAAGAATCAATAGTTTGGGTGGCAAAACAATTTTATACGGAACCACATTTGCGGAATCTCTGAAACATGCTCGTGTTTTGGCGAAGGAAAGGGGACTCACGTATATAAACGTGTACGTTTTTCGTTTCCATATTTAAGGCTTATGAAATGCCGTTTTTCAATAAGTACATACATACATTATATATAATAACGTCTTTATCCCCGGAGAGCAGAGGTGAATTAACATCCTCGTTTCACCAATAAATTTTAGTCGGTCGCATGTAATAGTGAGCCTATTGCCATAATATTCCGGGCACTATTGTTGACTCGAGCCTATCTGAGGCTGAGTCTGGGCTGTATATATCTGTCTGATGTTTAATAGCCCTATCCCTTAGTCGCCTTGTACGATACCGCGTGGGAAGAGATGTGGTGGACCAAGTTCTTCTCTGCCGGTAATCTTAATAAGTACATTGTCAATATCATCAGTGCATGGTCTACATGGTCGATCACGGTCTACGTGCACTCTTTACTGATAATCTGTGGTCTCCTGTTTCACCTTCTGGCACATCAAAAGACAATAATATTTCTTAAATGTCATCACAGACGCGATCATCCGCATGCCCTGGCTGGTTTCGGCACACTTGCTTTGGAGCTCCTGGAGCAAGCACCGTTTGCGGACGCCATACTACTGCCAATAGGAACTGGCAGTCTAGCTGCAGCAGTTGCCACCGTTATTAAACACAAAAAACCATCCTGCCTAGTTTATGTGAGTTTTAGATATACATACTTAGCATTTTTTTATACGTTTGCAAGTTAGGTTGAATGTCGCTAAATTGAATACAAATTAACTATCAAAGGAAATGTCACTTTACTTATAGCTATGTACGGTCGACAAAGGATCCTTTACATACAACTTTATATGAAAAAGTGCAACTGTATCTCCTTTGTCGACCGTACATCGAGGAAGAGCCTAAACCACTAGAGATGCACTACATCTAGGTATTGATTTATATTTTTACTCGCAGGGTGTGGAACCTGAGAACCTGGGTCTGTTGACCAAGTCATTAGATAACGGAGAGCCGATATCCAACCCTCCAGGAATGTTAGGAAGCCTCGCTGGTAACGCACTGAGTGTCAATGTCGTCGGTGTCAACGCGTTTGCTAATCTCAAGTCTCTATTAGACAAAGTGGTAATTACTATATTTACTTCGTAAAATTCTTAAACTCCTTCTTTTGGGTACTAAAATAATCAAAATATTTTAATCTGACACGCTCGAATAGCCGTCTATTATAGAGGATATCTCAAATAAAGTATCGTATTGCATGAAATGCGAAACAAACTGGTTTTAACTGCAAAACAGGCTCTCGATTCTAGTCAAGTAAAATCACTGTTATACCACGGCTACTGTAAAAATTGTAATAAAATTTTAGAAGCAAAGTGTGTTCGAAACTAGTATGCTGTAAAACAATTATCTATGTACTATTTATATTTCGTAGCTTCTCGTGAAGGAGGATTGGATAGCTCGTGCAATGTTACACTTGGCTGAGCGGGAGAAATTCATAGTAGAAGGTACTGGAGCCTGCACATTAGCCGCTATCCTAGGAAGTCTTGTACCTGAACTAAAACTAAAGAAGTAAGTTTTCAAGTAAGACATAAGTAGGTAAACTTGCCGAATAGGACCGGAGAAGATCCCTGAAAACTACTTACATGCAACATCTTCAGCTGTTTGAAACTTTTAATAAGGCATCAGTCATATAAATACACTATGTATGGTCGACAAAAGTGATACGCTCGCAATTTTTCTTATAAAGTTGTATGTAAAAGTGCAACTGTATCTTCTTAGTCGACTGTACATGCTGCTTTAATGCTTTTATTTTCACTTTTTAGTGTAATCTGTATTCTCACTGGAGGCAATATTGATAGTTTAATGCTTAATCGCAGCCTGCAAAGAGGTTTAGCCGCTGAAGGGCGCCTGGTGAAATTCAAGGTACCCACCCTAAATACAGTGCATTATATCTAGATATATTTTAAGAATCATTGGTGGATATACCCCGCAACTATTAGGTACGTATGTGCCATTGCCGTAGGTGTGCAACATAACCTGGTGATAGACCACCAAGTAACTACGAACTAACATTTAGGAAGAAGATAAGTAGATACAAAAGTAGAAAATAAGTGTATTAAAAATAAAGTAAAAGAAAGTATAACACGTACCCCCCCACCTCCCCATATTCCCGAAGAATGAACGGTATAGTGTGAAAGTGCGAGAAGAATAAATGCGGGAACTGGTATGATACAAGAGGACAAGAATGAAAGCGAGATATTTAAGAAAATAAAATAATAGGATTAGTTAAAAACAGTAATGTACCCTGAGTGGGTTGTTTCTTGAGAAGTAGAAGACTAGGCAAATAAAAGCATTGTATAGAGTAGGCTCTGGCGACTGTACTAGGTACTAGTGCCAAGAGGTGTAAGAATAAAAAAAAAAAAAAAAAAAAAAATTAGGAAGCGAATGAGGGGTGGGTAGGGAATGCACGTGGCTCAGTTGCAGCGATTTGACGATGGTACTACTGTACCCCAGTACAATTTTACCCGGTCTACCCTACGTAGGTATGTGCCGTTGCCGTAGGTGTGCAACATAATTTGCAACGTAGATAAATATTCCACAGCATTCTACACAACGCTATCTAGACCAATGGTAAGCATAGGCTATGCTTATGTTATGGAATCTAGAATGCGGATAAACATACTTACATTTTTTTTTAATACATGTTATACATAGAAAAGACCCAGACCAATGCAAACATGCATACAAATATTTGCACTGAACGTGGATCGCACCCGCGCGTCCTGGGCCTCGATTCTACTAAAGCAAAACTATTGTCAAGCCACTGAGATTGGAAAAAGCGGCAATACATTATAGACTTTAAAGCGATGCATTTAAAGTTCAATATTAAATAACTGTTAGCAGAGTGAATAAAAGAGTGTAATGAAACTTTTGTCATTAAATTTTGGACCTTAGTGTATGGAAATAAAGTCTAAACTTTAATGCCGCTTTTTCCAATCTCAGTGGCTTGACAATAGTTTTGCTTTAGTAGAATCGAGGGCCTGGTAGCGGCCGCGTTCACTATCGCCACGCTGACGTGTATATCCAATACACTGTAACTCGAGTTACAGTGTTTTGCCTTAATAGCGCTCATTTGAATTTTTCAAGGACGCTACATATCCCTATATTATTACTTTTTCATTTCACAGTATACAGAAGGAGATATAGAAATTTAAAAACACTGTATTTAAGTTACATTTATTGTTTGTTATGGCATAACACTGTGATTGAAGTTACATTTTATTGGCTGAATAGTTTGCGCGGGATTAGTTCAAATTCTGAGATACAGTGTTTTCGATAACCAAACTATCTGGACACCGCGCGCGGCGCCACGTCTCTACGCTTAATACGTGCAAGACGCGAGGGGGGCAGGAGGGCGAGAGCTCAACGTTTAGTGGTCGTGAATCATTGCTCTTGCTCGGTCGATGAATAGTCGACGGCCGGCGCGAACGTTGTTCAATCTGTTTACGTTTGTTTGTTTTGATTTGATGTAATATCAGCCCCTTGATACTCCTTTGTGAACCTCAAATAAATGAAAGTATTGCTGACAATCTTATCTAAGGGTTTAAGTTTTCAAACTTGCCCAAAGAGTCCATCATTGCAAAAGAAATATTCCGATACTGGACCGATAAATAGTGAAGACGGTGTTTCCTCTTCTACTTCTAACGCTGAGTGTCCTGATACATCAAGAGCTATATTCCCGTCTGATACGATAAGAATCTTACTCTCTACCAGTCGAAATCCTAAAGTTATTTTGGCGAATCAAGCAAAAATGCTTCCCATGAGACCTCCCTGCCAGAACTGCAAAAAAAAAACTGTTCCGTTCACATCTCCGAAGCGGACACAGAGATCATTCACAGTCAGTTTTGGAGTATGGACAGACAGAGACGAAGGGATTTCTTGTCAAGGCAGGTTCACAAAATGTCCACGGCAACCAAAACTGCTGGCCCTAATTCAAGGAGACACAATACCTTAACATGAACTCTAAATGTAATAAGTATCCTATGTCCGTTCCTAAGCTCTAATCCATCTCTGTACCAAATTTCATCAGGATATCTTTAAAAATTACGAACTTTCATACAAACTTTCATCCCCTATTTGCCCCCCTTTAAACCCTTTTTTCGTGATGAAAGGTAGCTAATGTCCGTTCTCAAGCTCTAATCTATCTCTGTACCTACCAAATTTCATCAAGATCGGTTCACTGGTTTAAGCGTGAAAGCGTAACATACAGACAAACAGACAGACAGAGTTACTTTCGCATTTTTTTATACAGGACACGTCAATTTGACTTCACCTCGCCTAATATTATGCTAAAGGCAAAGTCTCGGAAAGAGGGTCACCATCGCAAACATGTACCATATTAACAGTGGTGGCACTCAGCTTGACGGCCTCATTAGTAGATGCCTTTTCACGCCCCGCTTATAGGACCCGGGACTGTAGGAAGAAGGAAACACGTGAGCTGGCAGGGAGTTCCGCTTGGTTATAGCAGGTATACTCTACATACATCGTATATGGATGGCATCTTAGCCCTGCACGTGTCGTCCTGTGAAGGAAAGGAGAGGGTGGGACTAATTGGAAGAGCTCGTCAGAACATTCACCATGGTAGAGACGGTAGAATACTGCCAAAGACGCAACATCTCTAAGCATCTGCAAAGGCTCGAGGGTGTTCGTGACCTCAGGATTCCCAATAATGCGGACCGCACGTCGCTGCAACCTGTCGAGAGCATCTAGTAAGTACTTTGCGGAGCCGTCCCAGAGATGTGAGCAGTATTCCACGCAGGAACGAATTTAGGTCTTGTATAGAAGACACCGTTACTCCGGCGTGAAAAATCGTCTCACAGTTTTCAGGACTCCGAGTTTAAGCGAGGCTGATTTGATGATGCTCTCGACATAGTTTTTGTTATTCAGTTTGCAGCGAACATCCATACCGAGGATATTGAGGTGATCCTGTGGTGGTGTGTGGTGTGCTCTGAAGAGTGGGAAGGGGAAGGAAAGGAGATACCTTTGCTGTAAACTCACATGCCTGGGTCTTCTTGGCATTGAACTCAACCAGGTTCCTAGCGCCCCATTGAGAAATGTGGTCCAGGATCCGGTCCAGCTCAGTGACAAGAAGCTGCCTTTTTTCGCGATATAACTGCTTGGCCGCAGGATGTGCGTAATAACTCCCGTGTAAGGTGCTGTTGTCTGCTTAGCAGTGAATGCTTCCTTTAGAGAGCATGTCATTGACATGCAGAAGAAAGAGCCGGTGCCGGTGACTCGCCGTGCTTTTCCATAGCCTCACTCCAAAGGTGGGTCACGTACGCCAGAAGATCACCCGTTGACCGTTTCGGTCTGAAACCGTATTGCCGGTCACTAAGCAAGGAGTGATTATAATATTAGTATGGATTGTTTAGGTACTGTATTTGAAAATACAGTGTTATTGTATGACCCATAAGCTCTATTCTCATAAATCAAATACACTGTAACTAAACATACAGTGTTTTGCTCAAACAATTGGAAAGATTTCTATAAGTTTTATAGGGACAATACACGTTCACTTAGTTATTTCTAATTGTATGCGTTTTATGGTTGCAATATTTACATGGCTAAATAATACGTAAAAATACCTATCATTTGATACCTAACACTATATGCTATGTTATAAATATGTTACCAAAACGTACCAAAAACCAAAAAAAGTTTTAAAAGCCCTTTTCACGAAATAGATATTTCTGAGATACAGTGTTTTGGATTTACACGTCAGCACGCCATAGAGACTGATAGACCACTAAGTTTCTAGGAACTAACATTTACTTGAAGCCTGATTTTTGTTGAAAAAGATTACCAAATACCAACTAAGTCAGTCTAGGCAGGCATGTACCGAGGTTTGGAAAATTTTCAGATAGGAACACGTGAAACAATATCAACTGAACCACTGCTTATTCTGCAAGTAGGTAGGAGAGTTACCTAGTTAAGTGGCACGGGCATCATGAAACCAATAGTGCCAGTACCATTAGCTATTCCAAATAGTAGTAAAATCATCTGTTGGCTACTTTTTGTACCATAGGTACCTGCCTCCGCCTTCGTGTGTATAAAAACACAAGTTTAGTAAATAAAATGCATTTTGCAACAGGTTGGGATTTACAACCAGCCAGGTGCTAAATCAGATTTGATGAAGTTAATAGCAAGCGGTGGTTACAACGTTATTACCCACTTTATAGACAACTTTTGGACAGAAGGTGATACCTACAGATCTGAGGTAATTCCATTCCATTACTACCTATATTTCACAATTAACTATATTATAAACATAAATAATATAAGTCTGTTGTATTTTTCAGATGAAAATCGTTGTAGAATCGAGAAATTTGGAACATTCATTGGAATTAAAAAGAATGATCGAAAAAGCGTATCCACTGTCCGCCATATTCGAAAATGAACCATTCAACGATAAACGGACGTGTCCATGTTATGTTGCCAAAAGTAAACAATAATCTGGATATAATGGACAAAAACAAAAAAAAATGTTATAACAATTTTAGCACCATATTATTATATGTATAGGTACATAAAATGTTATGAAATAACAGCTTGAAGATTTGAGGGAATTTTTGAAAAAAAAGTATCTAATAATAATTAAAACCTTAATATGCCTTAATTCAGATAAAACACAAGAAAAAAATTGAATACACCGCAAACATAAAAAATATAAAAAGCTATAGCTAATAATAATTATGGGTAGGTGCTTACTATATAAAATAATGATAAAAGTCATGATTTTTTGTCGATCTGTTTGAGTGCGGACAACGCATCTACAGTTTATATTACCTAGATGTAGGTTTCAAACCGTCTAGGAACTACACGGCAAAATTAACAGATTGACATTTGGAGGGAAGAAAATAATGTCAAGATGTGTTATATAGTGAATTGCTTCGATAGGTTCTATAAAGCTTAACCGAAGGTATTGACAAAATGAATGATTTGTCTTTTGTGAATACAAAATATACGTAAAAGTACCTACTTATCAAAGATGTATATGTAACATGACTTGTTGCAACTGTTCTATATTCTAAAACGTGATTATTACAACACTAAGGCCCATAATTCTAGAATGACACTCAGCCTGAATCACGAATTATCTGAGGACAGATTGTAGGTACCTATAGGCAATATGCCAAACTATCAATCTGTCTATACAATCTGAGTTCAGATTAAACGCAATTCAGGTTGAGTGTCATTCTAGAATACGGGCCTTAGTAATCTTCCTACGGTCTATTATATATAATTATCTCCTAGATTTATTAGTCCCATAGCATTATAGGTATAGAAGCATCGTAATAGAATCAATCCTAAATGTATACCGACATATATAAAACTAAATAAATAGTTTACCAAAGGTACCTCAATCATACTCTTTGTAGTTTTATTGTGCCTGCTTGTTAATCCAATAGAAGGAAATACCCAGACCAATGCATACAAATATTTGGACTAAGTGGGAATGGTGCATAGCAGTCGAAAGAACTAGGTAGGTACCACCACGTCACAGACCAGTGTGTAATCATAATACAAAATACCTATAGAATATACCTTCTAGAACCAAACGGTTCGTTCAATCTTTCCTATGCCGCACTATTAAGACCTGGAACTTCCTGCCAGCTCATGTGTTTCCTTCTTCCTCAGTCCCGAGTCCTTTAAGCGGCATCTGATGAGGCCGTCAAACTGAGTGCCATCACTGTTAACATGGTACATGTTTACGATGCTGACCCTCATTCCGAGACTTTGCCTTTAGCTTACCATCAGGCTAGGTGAAGTCAAATTGACATGTCTTTTGATAAAAAAAACGCCTGTAGTTTAAGGTCTATTAATTTGCTATTTCAAGTTGACAGGCGCTAAATAGAAATATTCATGTATGTCCATTTGCATTCGTCTTGAGTGTTTTTGTACCACGGAAAGCACATTAAGTTGTCGATCCCGGTTGCCATACAAACGTCTATGGCAGTTGTCTCGAGTAGTTGGTGCTCTAAAAACTCTGATATCTGGTCTAGTCTTACTGCAAACATCAGTGGATTTGAGTTGAAGTACTACATACGTACCTAATTATCCATCAACTAAGTAACAGATTTTTTCCTCGTATTAAATATCCGCCTACAACTATAACAAACAAACTTTGTTACTTTGCGGATACAAGGAAATGTGTACCGACTCGTTTGTCGTTGGGTTTTACTTAGGTAGGTACAGTCAACATCAATAGTAACGTAGTATCTGAATTGTCCAAAAGAAATGCATTGCAAGATATATCACAATAGTCTGACTAAATCGCTTCGCAAAAGTGTTTGGTACATTAATATTTTCATAATGCAAAAAAAACTATCTATCAAAAGTAAAGCGATAACAGAAATTTTCAAAAGTACCTGAAATAAGAATAAAACTTTCGTCGAACCTAAACCTTTTCAGAATATTTTGATTTAAATATTGTGTTCTGATTTTTGTTTTATGGCTTGTCAATAATGTTTACGGAATGTATAAATACACAGGTCTGCAATGGTTTTCCCCTTTCAGTTTTGATGAGCGATTTGGATAGATTTTGGGGCGTTGATTACGGGAAAAATATTTAAAAAAATCCATCACGTCAGAATTTTTAGTTATAGATCATCCTTTTTTTGCCTAAATTACTTAAGCCTTCCTAGTAATTTATTAATTATTTTATTTTAATCGTATCTTATTGAACAAAAAACACACTAAATGGTTAAAGTAGACATTAATGAATGAGTTCTCATAAATGTAGTTAAACATAACTTTTAATTAAGTATGTGATATACCCTTATTATCAAAAAAACTATTGGATTTTTAGGTCATTTGCTAAAGACCTCATTTCTTGTAGGCTAAATGCTTTTTTTATAGAAATTAACTTAAATCGTTAGAAGACAGTTAATGAGGGTAGGTTAATATTATTTTGTATAAATAGCACCATCATTATTTTTAAAAAGTCAGTACTTCTGTGCAATTCGTAACGCTTACTTGAAAAATGTCATCGCGAAAGTGTTTAAACTCTCCGGACAATTTTTGCTACATTTGTGGGCAATTTATGAGTAGTGAGGCATTTTCTAGGAAACCATAAAAGTCCAAATTATGAGGAAATTGTAAAGAAAATGATTGAAAATTTCGGCAAAATGGGATGTTCGATGAGCATTAAACTTCACTTCCTTAATTCGCATTTGGACTACTTTCCTGATAACTTGGGAGCTGTAAGTGAAGAGCAAGGCGAAAGATTTCACCAGGACTTGAAGGAGATGGAACGTCGGTATCAGGGAAAATGGAGGAAAGTAATGATGGCAGACTACTGTTGGCTATTAAAGCGTGATGATCCAAGTCGGAATTTCAAGCGAAAATCTCACAATTGGAGCTTCGGTGAAAAAAAAGCAAGATACCATAAAAGTATTTAATATTTTTAATTTATTTATTACTGTCCCTTCAATGTATTTTTAATGTTTTAAGTTTAGTAATATAATTGTTACTTCATTGTAATAAAAAAAACTTTGTAAAGTTGGCCTTTTTTTCCGATTTCACATATAAGGATTTTTCAAAAAAACTGAGGGTGATGGGACAAATCCAAGTACATATTCGTAATCAGCGCACCAAAATACCTCAAGTTCAGCAATCAAATCCAAAAGGGGAAAATAAGAGTTCAAATTTGCAGACCTGTGATATCAGAACATGGTCATGTCCATGCGGGAACCTCTTCATTGTATTATAGATAACTATATTTTGCCCGCGGCTCCGCCCGCGTGGATGTCGCGACCAAACATAGCCTTTTTTTTCCATGCGGAAATCCCCTCGGATACCTCCCCTACCGGAGCTATATATATATGTCGGACTCGAACCGACTAAAACCGCACGCCGACTGTGGGTCGTGGTACTAGGCCGGAGGTGAGGTTGTCATCGACATATCCCTCGCACCCCGGCTGACCCAGGGCCATCCCTTACGGTCTGGCCCTCCTCAGGAGGAGGGACAACGGTGTCCCCAACTCGCCCCCGGAATGGGGAGGCGCGCTTTTTAGCGCGCCGCCGCCGTGGCCTGCTTCTGCTGGGGTGACAGGCGGCTCCTCCCGTCACCCGAGGTCCGCGCTCATGGGGGACGGTCAGTCAGTGCCCTCCGACGCCCGAGTTATTTGCGCGCGCGGGTGGCGCGATCCGCGAGTCTTTTTCGCTCGCGCCGCCTCTCCCGTTCCGCCGTCTCCTTCACGACCATTACCTGCTCGCTGAAGGAGACGCCGGCCGCCCACTCGTCCGCGCAGCGGACCATAGCTGTGAGCAGGGTGGCGAGAGTGAGAACTCTCACTCCCAGGGCCGCCACTAGCTCCCGCCTCGGACCGGCCCATGCCGGACACTCGGTGAGCGTGTGCAGCCCTGTGTCCTCGCTCGCGTCGCAATGATGGCACTCGGACGTTGGCTCCTTTTCGATCCGACACAGATACCGCCCGAAGCACTCGTGCCCGGTGATAATCTGCGTCAGTCGATACGAGAGGCTGCCATGTAGCCTCTCTAGCCATTCCCCCATGATGGGCCTTTCCGCCTCTATGACGGCATGCCCTGCGCGTGGTTGCTCAAGTCGTCGCTCCCGCTCCGCCACCATGATCCTGTGGAGCCGGGATCTCTCGGCCCGAATGTCTTCGGGCTCGGGATCGTTTCCCCGCTCCCGCGCCTCTTTACGGAACCGATACAGTGCCGCAAGGGATCTCGCCTCCAGGATCCACGGTGGCGATCCGGCTAGGAGACTCGTCGCTTCGAAGGATATCGTGCAGTACTCCCTAATGGCCCTGGAGGTCATCCACTGCTGCGGCGCATGCAGCAGTTGCACGAACCTGGCCTGCAGGGCGTCCGCCCACACGGGGCACCCATACAGGGCCATGGACCGCACGACACCCGCGTAGAGTCTCCTGCAGGAGTCCTCCGGGCCCCTCAAGTTGGGCAGCAGCCGCATCAGCGCGTTAGCTGACACCAACAGTTTGGGGCGCAGACTTCGGAAGTGCTCTCCGAAGTCTCACCGACCGTCGAGTTCGAGCCCCAGGTATTTCAACCAGGGCTTGATGTTGATGGGAGTACCTCCTACTGTCAAGCTGGATCCCGGGGGTGGCCTGCGCCGAGGATCATGAAAGAACAAGGCCTCGGATTTGTGCAGAGCCACCTCGAGACCCAGCCGCCGGATCCGATCCACGACTTGAGCAACAACGGTCGTGGCCCTCTGGGTCGCCTCGTGTGGGACACCGCACGACATCTCACGCCTATCGACGCCGCCGGTCGTACTTGGGTGACCAAACATAGCCTAGGTCCTTTCTCATGGTCTAATCTACCACTATACCAAATTTCATCAAAATCGGTTCAGTGGTTAAGGCGTGAAAGCGTAACATACAGACAGAGAGACAGTTTGGTCAGCAGCAGGACATCCACGCGGGCGGAGCCGCGGGCAAAAGCTAGTAATTGAATAAGACCGGTATACCACTTCCATGTTTGTCTGACTATTTTGATACAATTAAATATCAGTCACTTTAAAAACACTATTTAGTTATGCGTATTGAAAAAAATATGAATCAGCTTATTTTGAAAATAGGTCTTTGATTATTTTGAAACCATAACGCGAGTGATTAATATGGAAAAGAAGGATGTCAGGTTATTGAAAAAAATTATAGAGTCAATACTTTTGGAACTCAGTTTTTGATCAGCTACTATTGACGCTGACTGTACCTACGGCATTTACATTGAAGGTGGTGACACACCTACGTCATGCATTAGTCATCGTATTTTTTTGGAGCTCCCGTATGTTTTAATTCTTGCCATAGAGTTCAAATAAGGAGGGAGATTTTCTTAATACACAAAGAATTAAGAATTTCCTTCGTTTTGAAGTAGGTTAAGGCTGCTTACTTGGAGCCGAGGCGACGCGTCGCCGTCCCGCGTCGTCGCGTCGGTTACGTACCTACTGGGTACTCACACTAACTACGCTAATTGTTTGCTAGACTGGTGTGCTGAAGTCAGTTCTCGGATATCCGACACAGCGCTATCTAGACTCGCACTAAGCACAGCTTGACTAGCTTGTGTTATCGGTTCTAGAATACAGACAAATACATATACTAGGATACATACCTACCTACATTAATTGTGTAAATAGGTATACGTCCATAGAAACATGGACGGAAAAACGGGAATCGAACCCGCGTACCTAAAACTTTCAGTCAACGTTCTACCGCTACGTCACGAGATAAGGAATCCCCTTATCTCGTGAAACCACGACCTTTCTACATTAAATAAACTACAATACAACAACCAACTCCTACCAAAATCTTTTTACCCGACTATGGCAAAGCTAAAGGAGGGTTATGATTTGTTTTGTAATGTGGTCTCATTCATAAGTACCTTTTTGTTTTTAATGTGCGGGAATACCCTCGGACACCACCTCCGTTGGCCGTTGGATCCGGACTATATAAAACTGCACGCCGCCGCGTAGTCACCATATATCTTACTAGCTTTTGCCAGCGGCTCCGCCCGCGTGGATGTCGGTTATCGCGACAAAACATAACCTATGTCCTTTCTCAAGGACTAATCTACTCCTATACCAAATTTCATCAAAATCGGTTCAGTGGTTTAGGCGTGAAAGCGTAACATACAGACAGACAGACAGACAGACAGACAGACAGAGTTACTTTCGCATTTATAATATTAGTATGGATTACTAGCGTATACGCCGCTAGTAGAGCACCCAGCCCGCAGGCGCAACAACCTTACGACGGCAAAACCTGTTCAACACTGGGACCATAATTACTATCAAGGTTTGTCCCTGGTGTTTGATAGAGAAAGCAATAGGCTGTTGATATTGAAGTACAGCTGTAGTAGAAAAGGTGGACCCAGACTCCGAGGTGACGGCCTCCAATGCCACCAGGAGTAACGAAAGGATGATGATGATAGCAACGATTTGACACAACAATATTGTACATTGTGGTATTATTGTCATTTCAATGAAATTTTTATAGCATTTCTTATGCCCTTAAAGATGGATATAAAGAGAAGGGAAATTTTAAGTGAATCAGGTGTGGCTCAATAGCTCAGTTGCAAGAGCGTTCCCCCTGTAAGGGAAAGGTCGTGGGTTCAAATCCCAATTGAGCGCTTCTTTTTCCCAATATATTTGAAGTTGTTGTCATTCTTGGTGGTCGTTGTTGGCCAGACAGACTATACAGAACTGCCGATTGGTGAATTGTTATCATGAATGAAAATTAAGAACAAACTTCACAAAATATATTTAACTACACAATAAAGACATAAACATTAGTATATAATATTCATAGACACATTCTCAGACACTTTAAAATTATCGAATAGTATGCAGCAAGAAATTCTAATCATATAAATAGGAGTCATCGATAATATAGTTTTAAAACAAACTTTAACTAAAATTCTTATCCATAAAAGTTGCCATTTTAATATCTCTTTTGCTTAATCCATTGCAATCATGAGAAGACAATGTGACCTGGAATGAAAAATATTTCATCAATAAATTTTATAATTATTATAAATTCTTAACATCTAACAACTGTCTAAAAAAATAACACTCACAGTTGCTAATTCAACTTAAGGACACAGAATGTTATTAGAATTATAAGTAGCTAAACTTGTACAGCATTTTACATAATGTTTACTAACAATGATGCAATTATGCAATTATGCAATTTTGATATCAAAACAAGTTTTGATGATTGCACAAGTCACAAGACCTTTTTATACCTACTGAAGATTAAGACTTTTGGATGGTAATTAAAGAGTTATGAATTACTACTATTTAATAATTAAAATAAAACTTTTATTATATTTACATACCTGCAATTTATTGTAAACATTGAACCACTCAGGGTGATGGTCCATTTTCTCAGCAAGTAATGCAACCCTTGTCATAAAACCAAAAGCCTGGTTAAAATCCTTAAAAATGAACTCCTTCTCAATAGCATCCCGGTTACTTTGAACTTTCCAGCCAGACTGCAAAAGTGGCTGAAGTAATGTATCGCGCTCTTCTTGGTTTAACTTGTCTGCCTATAAACAAACGTTAAAAAATAAAAAGAAATCGCGACTACTTACTACAATATTATAACACTCAACAAACCATTTTCCTTTTATTGGGCGAGGTTGCTTGTACACTAGCGTATCGAACGGCTAACCAACTGGCATTGAACGCACTGAGCGCAGGCTTCGCTCGCCCAGCTGACCCTGCGGGGTGAAAGTGTATCGATACATTCGCCGCCGCACGAATTCCTTCGACTATTTGTTTTATTACCATTGGTGCGAGTAAGGTCAAGCACTATTTGTAGGTTATTATATTATTCCTCCTGGTTGGAATAGATATACCACTTGATTTGTCATTAAATCGATGTTTAAACCTATGTCTTGAATTCTTTGCAAACGCAAAATCCAAAACAGTACACATTTTACTTGACACTTGACAGCTTGACATTATTGACAGATATACTGAAGGAATGTTCGCGGAGCTAGCTTAACGCTATTGGCAAATTACGCTCGAGTAACATTTTGCAACCATTATCAAAAATTTCTTTGATATTGAATCATTGCAAGATCATTTATTATTAATAGCACAAAAAATTGGCAAGTAAATTATCCACGACATGAATCCGTACTTATATTATAAATGCGAAAGTAACCATGTGTTTGTCTGTATGTTACACTTTCACGCTTAAACTACGGAATAGACGTTGAAGACCTTGAGAAAGGATTTAGATCATGATAATCAATGTTAGTATATTACTTACTCTGTGATCATGTTTGGTCGCGATAACCAACATCCACGCTAGCGGAGTCGCGTGCAACAGCTAGTGATTTAACTATTTTATCCTTCAATATAATCAAATGAAAGTTTTAGTTAAAAAATATGGTATGGATTACTCTTACTCATCAAAATATTTGCGGTTCAAACCAACCTCACTTATTGCCAGAGCTGGCCAACTAGCTAAGACCTCCTCCTAGGAGGCTTTGTTCTTGGGGTTTGGAGTTTGCAGTTGCTATCATAAAAGCCAAGATAAAGGGAATGCAAGAAGGAAGGTTTTGGATGTAACTAAGATTCATAAAATAATGAAGAAGTTCCTTATTACAAGAACAAAAGCTAGGGCTTATTAACACAAACTTTGCAAGTGAAAATATTTCATTTATTTTAAGTTTTAATACTTTCAATACCATTTGTAGTAATAACAAACTCTGTCATGGCATTTGGTAAATAAGGAGCAAATGTTACTGATAATTCCCTTATGTAACAATTATGACTACTTGAAACCAAATTTTTATCATAAACTTTCATAGTTTTTCTTATCTTCAGTCTAATAGAAATCATATTTGACCATGCTAGTCCTAAGCATGGCAACACTTCACTGGATTCATCAAAAGATGCTGTTACTTGGTTTATACACAGTACAGCCAAATTATACTGTTGAGCCATTTCTGTTAATAACATAGCAATTTCTCTTAATTCATCAGCCCTTTTGATGTAATTAGTGATCTCACACCTGAATGGAGCAGCTATGGAATCTATTATCACAAATGACAACTTATTTTGGGCCAGCAGTTTAGGCAAACGGACAGTAATGCACGATATTAATTCACTTGCCTCAGTAAGGTGTTCTACAAAGATATTCTTCCCATAGTCTATACTATCATCAAATGTAGGCAAAGCTCTTTTAAGTTCTTCAAATCTTTTTATTGGAAATAAATCTTCCGTACAAAGGTAAAGGCCACCATCAGTCCAATTATTCAAAGCTATTTGTAATGCTAGTTGGGTTTTACCACACCCACTTTCACCAAATACTTCTGTGATCGTGCCTCGACGAAGCCCTCCTTTTAGAAGCTCATCTATAACATTGCATCCTGTCGCTAAATGTAGCTGCTTAGTACTCTCATCTCTCATTAAAATATCACAAGTAACAATAGGGGGACTAACAAATTCACATACAATATTTTTAGCTAATAATATATCATCAATGCTTATCTTTGCATGCTTCTTAATGTCCCAGGTGGAGAGGGTTATTATTTGTTTTGTTGTAGCTATTCCAGCCCTATCTAGTGCCTCAAAAATTCTTGGAGGTAAGATATCTTTTAAAGGCATTTTCTACAACCAACTAAGCGAACAAATTGTACTATTTCACTATCATTTTATTCAGTTCCTTATTATTATATTGCTCTCTTTTAATTAATTTTTAAGTTTTCAATATAAAATTAAAATTCAATTCAATTCTTGTTGAATGGCTCTTTTACCGCCGAATTTTGTTGTGAAATGTGACAGTCACAGATGAATGGATGAATGACAGATTGAATTGAATTGAATTTTTTTTTGGCTTAATGCATAGACATAGTAAATATAAAGACGTGAAGCTACTACGAAATTCATTCATAAAATCATATTAGGAAAACGCCAATTCTCCATCTTGCTTTCCAACGTAGTGGGGATGTAGTAGCACCTGATTGGTCAAATAAAATTGCCAGTGATGCGGTGATAGAATTTTAATTATCGATATTTTCCCAAATATTTAAAGAACGAAGACCACTTTCCATACATAGTGAATGACTTTTGAAATGCCGTTGACTTTTTATTATTCTATCGCATAATGGTACTGGTATTACTGATGAATAGATACTAAAACATTTTTTACATCTATAAAACTACAAAATCAATATGATATAACTAGTTGAACAAGAAATTACTTCCATTTTTAAATTAAAAGTTAGTTACTCAAAGACTGTAAAGAATCTTTGTAGATTTTACGTCCTTCTGGGCGAATTATTCGAAACTCCGGTTATCACAAGGAAAGTCTGACAGAAAGCCCTAAGCACACTGCAACCTGAGAATACAAATAATCGGCATCTACTTAAGCTAACCACTTAATTTTTTCTTTCAAATGTATAAATTTTTAGTCTGTGCCCTTTTTATATCGATAAGCAGTTATCGACAGTTTACTGGATTCCCTACTAGGCCGCCATACTGCTTTCCATTCATTCATAAAATCCAAGTTTAAGTAGGCAGTTTTTTTTCGTAGGTATGGCAGCTCTTGATACTCTAAGGAAATAAACGATGGAATTTGAATGATCGGTACTGACTGAACGTAGCAAAGACTTTGAATTCCTACACTACGTTTTCTCTGTCTACGGAACGTAGTGTATTCAAAGCATGAACCTTTATACTAACTGGACTGCGCACTATGAACAGAAAAACGAGCCGAAAGAGAGGTTCCAAAGTAGTAGTGCGTCTCTTTCTAATAGTTTTTATCATGTTTTGATTGGTCTTTATTACAAACAATGTTGCCGCATAAGAATTTTGAAAGGCTACCAATGTCACTCTCATAACATTTAAAATAAAAGTATTACTTTGTACAACTTCATAATACTTTGTACAACTTCATAAAAGATGGTCAACCGTTGTATATTGATAGTTTAAGTATTTTTATGCAAAGTTTCATCACAAAAACATAACGCACAAATATATGCAAAATTAAAAAAAAATTACCATTTACAACCAAAAAGAATTTACATTTACTATGGCAAGTTGTTAGACAGGGACAGACTACTACTTTTTGGCTGTCTCGCTCGGCTCGATTTTTCTACTTTCACTGAGACGATGAAAAATGTACCTTATGTCATTACAGTTGGGTGTAAATTTGTAATTATTGTATTTTACAGTACGCAATCCAGTTAGTATACAGATTCATGATTCAAAGTCTATGCTGAAGAATATGATCGGTGACTTTAGCAGTGATCCTAGCAAAGATAATTTAAACAAATAGAGACGGCACGAATAAATACATAGATAATTATAATTAACAATAAAATAAAATGAATGAATGACAGGTTTCCCGTGTCAGTGAACCAGTCTACTGCATGAATCTGTACTTATACATGTCTGTATGTATCTATGTTAGTATAAAGGTTCATGGTCTACTGTCAATCCCGTCATGTCAAAGACATTCAATCAAGTTCTTTGAGCTTTGAACATTGAAAAATTCCTGCTCACAATGTTCCTAGTTCCTACCATGTTCCTCCCCATCGATGTCAACTAACTTGTTTCTTTTCATTTTTCTTCTCTGGTGTTTGGCTCCAGGCACTTCCTTCACCCAACATTGGTACAATGTTGGACGACACAACCTTCCGTATCGCGACTTGCCTATATTTTGACAGCCTCTGTGGTGTGGTGGTAGTGCACGCGACTGCCACGCAAGAGGCGCGGGTTCGATTCCCGCTCAGTGCAAATATTTGTATGCATGAATATGGCTATTTGCATTGGTCTGGGTGTTTCTATGTATAATATGTATGTATTTACAAAAAAAAAGTATATAAGTACCTATATGTTTATCCGCATTCTAGATTCCATAACACAAGCTATAAAAGCTTACCATGGGTCTAGATAGCGTTATGTAGAATGTTGTGGAATATTTATTTATTTATTTATTATTTGGGTGTACCGTGCGTTTCTCCGCATCGATATCTATGTGGAGAAGCAATCGATTGCCTTGGACATCACGTATTATGTTGCAGCTGGCGCGTAGGCCGCATGTCCTGTCATGCCAATATTAATGTCATTATTAAATTATCCATCGGGCTCTTGTCACCGCCGCCGGCGTGCCAGCTATACTTGAACCTGTTGGCTTGGAGCTCGAAGATGGCAAAGGGCCGGACGGTATGTCGTTGATACCTTGGAAGATGAGCATGCCTTTGGTGTGGGATGGTACGCAACTTGCGTTGACACCCTGGCGCCTTGCCATTTTCCAATTGACCTATAACCATGGCTGTTAAACATAGACATAAATATACAGACGTGAAGCTACTACGAAATTCATTCATAAAATTATATTAGGAAAACGCCAATTCTCCATCTTGCTTTCCAACGTAGTGGGGATGTAGTAGCACCTGATTGGTTAAATAAAATTGCTAGTGATGCGGTGATAGAATTTTAATTATCGATATTTTCCCAAATATTTAAAGAACGAAGACCACTTTCCATACATAGTGAATGACTTTTGAAATGCCGTTGACTTTTTATTATTCTATCGCATAATGGTACTGGTATTACTGATGAAAGATACTAAAACATTTTTTACAAAAAAAAAAAAAACAAAAATATTAAATAAAAATTCGAATTTCTTTTTCTCCAAATCGATTTTTTTTTTGTGCCAATGTGTTATGTACCTGGAGTACTACTAAATATATATATATATATATATATATATATATATATATATATATATACATCTTGAAGGACATGTTGCGTCCTACATGGCGTTATTTACCGATGATGCTGCGTCCGACTGACTTTGTGCGTCCGGAATACGGACGCAAGATTGACCGACCCTCATTTTTAGCCCAATGGTCCCTTATGATCCTTAGAATGCAATGGCGAAAAATTGGCATGGACGTAATTCCATCACTACAATGCCTTTTAGCGTATAATATAGTTCCGCCATCGTCCGACTGAAATTTGGAGGACACTAGTGTTCAGCGTATAATTTACCACGTATACTTTGAGTTCAGTTCACCGATCTTATCGTGTCCATTGAATATCGTATTTGTAAAGTTTTTATCATGTTTTCGTGACAACAATCTTTCGTCTCTTAAACATCCTTAAACGGGCACTAGGTACGGTGTCTGAGGGGCCTCCTCGGGGTTCACGAAGGACGCATGGCGCGGGGCGCGGAGCGGCAGGCTTTAGCGCGCTCGCGTACCGAAGTTTGTAAACCAACAGACATGTGCCGGCCGTGATGTAAGCTTATCTGTTCACACCAGCCTGTGCCTCTGAGCTTACCGGTTTATACATTTTTTTTATAGTGCGCTAAATCTCCGCGGATACCACCCCCACGGAGACCCCCCCGACTAAAACGCACGCCGTCTTGGGTCCTTGGTTGCCGGAGGTGAGATTGCCGAAAGCATATCTCTCGCACCCCGGCAGACACTTCGGGCTGTGGGAACCTCGGTGTCCCCATCTAGACCCGGGTACGGGGAGGCGCACTTGGTGGCACCGCCGCGGCCTGCTTCTGCTAGGGTGACAGGAGACTCCGCCGTTCACCCCTAGGCCAGCGCTCATAGAGGACGGAGGTCGTTCCGCGACGACCGGTTCGCCTTCGCTCTTCGTGGGCTTCCCGGGCCCGTAGTCTAGTCCGGACCCGACCGGCCGCCTCCTTCTCGAGCATTAATTGCTCGCAGAAGGAGGCGGCCGCACCCCAAGCGTTTGCGCATCGTACCATCGCTGTGAGCAATGTGGCGAGTGTGAGGACTCCCACCCCCAGAGCCGCCACTAGGACCTGCCTGGGCCGCCGTGTCCCACGCCGGGCACTCGGTCAGCGTGTGCAGCTCTGCGTCCTCGCTCGCATCACAGTGATGGCACTCGCACGTTGGCTCCTTCCGCATCCGACACAGGTAGCTCCCGAAACACCCGTGTCCGGTAATCACCTGCGTCAGCTGGTACGAGAGGCTGCCGTGTGGCATCTCTAGCTATTCCTCCATGATGAGTTTAACCGCTGCTATTACGGCGTGCCCTGCGCTTGGTCACCCAAGTCGTAGCTCCCACTCAGGGTGGAGATGGGACCTCACGACCCGCATTTCTTCAGGCTCGGGTTCCCGGCTCGGCTCCCGCGCCTCCTTTCGGTACCGAAAGGGTTCTCGCATCCAACTTCCACGGTAGAGATCCGGCAAGGAGATTCGCCGCCTCCAAGGATATCGTGCGGTACCCCATAATGTTCCTGCTGGCCATTGCACGCTGCGGCCCACGCAGCAGACACGCATTGTGGATCGTCAGGGTCTCCGCCCATATCGGGCACCCATATAGGGCAATGGACCGCAGGACTCCTGCGTAGAGTCTCCTGCAAAAGTCATCCGACCCCCTTTTTTTTTATACCACTTAGATGGCAGACAAGCACACGGCCCACCTGATGGAAAGTGGTTACCGTGGCCTATGGACGTATGCAACACCAGAGGCGTTACACTCGCGCTGCCTACCCTGAAGAAACCTTCTAATGCCCCTCTTGAAGAACCCCATATTGTAGTCGCTTGGGAAAACCGTGGCAGGGAGTTCCTTTCATACCGCACGGTGCGCACCGTATTCGGATGCAATGTGTGGGGATGAATTCCCTGTCTATGGCGAGCGGTGCGATGATAGAATGTAGCTGTGGGCATCATGTCAAATAATTCATCTGAGCACAAACCATTATATAGGCGGTAGAAAACACACAGTGAGGCAAAGTCCCTCCTGAGACTGAGAGGTTCCACATCGCCTGCGAGTATGGGACTGTCGACGAGCCTCAACGCACGTCTTTGTACCGAGTCGAAAGGGTTAAGCTGGCGTGCGGGCGCTCCGGCAAAAAGATGACAGCAGTACTCCATGTGGGGTCGAACCTGTGCCTTATAAAGAAGGAGTCGCTGCCCCGCAGTGAAGTACTGCTTCGCCCTGTTAAGAACTCCAAGTTTCTTTGATGCCAGCTTAACCTTGTCCTCTAAATGACTGCGGTACTGGACGTCACTTGAAATGTCGACGCCTAGGATCCCGATACTCGGGGCAATGGTAAGCCGTGTGCCCAGGAATTGCGGCGCTACAATATATGGGGTTTTCTTAGCGGTGAATACACCCCTTATGTTGGGCAGCAGCAAGCGGCAGCTATGTCCTTCAATTTGGGGGCCAGTCTTCGGCGATGCTCCCCGAAGATCCACCGGCCGTCGAGCACGAGCCCCAGATAGTTCATCTGGGGCTTGATGCCGATGGAAATGTCTCTCACTATGAGGCTGGAATCTTCCGGTGGCACGCGCCGAGGCCCATGAAAGAACATGGCCTCGGTTTTATACGGAGCCACCTCCAGACCCAGCCACCGGATCCGCTCCACGACTTGGGCAACCGCGGTCGTGGCCTTCATGGTCGCTTCGCGGTATGTAGCCCCGCACGCCGTCACCAGCGTGTCATCCGCATAACACGTGACGGCGGCACCGTCCGCGAGCTCACCGCGAAGAACCCAGTAGTAACCGATGTTCCACAGTAGCGGTCCCAGGACCGATCCCCGCACGACATCTCTCGCCGACCGAGCCCGGTCGCATTTGGGTACAACAAGGGGGGGGGGGGGGGCTGCTGGCAGCGGCGTTGTGCACCAGTGCCACCGATTCGTCCAGGTCGGTTTCCCAGGCAGGCCCGATAAACCGGTGAGTGTACGGCTTGGCGACAGCGGCGACATTAATGCCTCACTGTGCCATGCTCTGGAGCAAAAGTGCCTGAGCATCAACACAGTGGTTCGCATTCGTCTGCAGGACGCGGAGCTGAGGATCCATTATGGAACTGCCAACCGGCTTCGGCCTCCCCGCGGTGCAGGCCTTGGCACAAGCCCTATGGTCGGCCGGCTTGCCCTCTGCTGCACAACTGAAGCAGTGCAACGGAGCTTCGCAACTACCGGCCTTATGATCGGGTTGGCTACAGCGGAAGCAACGGTCATCGACCGTTACCTTCGGAAACTGGCCTCCACCGTGCACTGCACCCCCACGTGGCTCACCGACAAGGCACCGGAAGCACCGTGCTGGTCGGGCCTGCAGGAGCCGTACCTGCACCATCTGGAAGCCGCCAATAAGCAGGCCCCGCCCATCGGCAACCTTTGGGGCTGCCGCGATGGGGCTCTCCGACGCCTCCGCCGTCAACGTAATGACGACGGCCATCAATCGTGGGGCGCGGAGCTTCCTCGGCGCTGTTGCCATCGCGGCAGCCTTGGCCCTTCTGGCCATTTTGGCGGCGTTCCGTCTCTGCTTGGCGGCTCCAGCTACCTCCTAGCCCCCTTACGGGGGCTCGGGGATTCACCCAGAGCCGGGCCGGGGTCCGGGGTTGCCCTTCCCCTTATCCTTGCCCTGAGCGCGACCCACGATTCTGGCTCTGCTGGTCGAATTGGTGGCTTCACCGGTTGCGCTGTTTGCGCTGGCCGCTCCGGCTGCACCGGCCGCCCCGCCAGAGCAGGGTGCGCCGACCGCTCCGGCTGCGCCTTCCGCATTGACCGAGTCGCCACTCCCGGCAACTCGGTCCCTTCTCTTGAGGGCCTCCAGCTCCGCCGTAACTCTTTGGAGTTGGCGTCGGGACTTGGCCTCCCGCCGCTGTGCCTCAGCCTCCCTCCTCGCCTGTTTTGCCATCTGGGTGGCCAGACCCTCACCGGCAGCTGCGATCTGCTCTACGCATAAGCAGAACCTACAAAACTTTTAAAAGACATGGCAACGGTTGAAACAAAATATTAATAGGTACTTATATCAAAGTTAAAGGGCAAACACAATTTATTTTCAACTTTTTGGATTTTATGTTTTTTGTGACGGGGGTTTTTTAAATTTTTAATTTAATTTTTTTAAGATTTTGTTGACCACCAAAGTGAAAATACATACGCTATACATTATCACTTTTGTATGCTAACTATTAATTATATTTATTATCTATGCCTGGAGTCATTATAAACCCTTATATAGGTGGAAGCCTCTTGGCTGATAAGCTGGATACAATTATTCAAAAACAGTATTCGGAACCAATCTGTATTCAATAGTAGATGGATGTCATTTAGTTATTATAATCATTATGATATATGCAGAGCATTATACGGAATTGATTTAAACATACATTCGGATGGAGGCGGGAATGTGCATGCAGTGTTTAGTAGGTATACGCAGGTATTCAGTGTGCAAGAAAAATTTGAGAGTGAACGGACGCACAAATTCAGCTAGAAATATTTAATTTGAATATCACCATTTAATGTTTAAATCAAATTTGACGTCGACTACTGATATGATACTGATCAAAACATCTTACATACGCATTGAAAACATTAAAATTCGCACTACATTCAGTGGACGCCGCAGGGTGGTAGTTTGTAAAGACGCAAGAAGTCCTTCGCGATTTATATATATATATATATATATATATATATATATATATATATATATATATATGTTTTCAATGCGTATGTAAGATGTTTTGATCAGTATCATATCAGTAGTCGACGTCAAATTTAATTTAAACATTAAATGGTGATATTCAAATTAAATATTTCTAGCTGAATTTGTGCGTCCGTTCACTCTCAAATTTTTCTTGCACACTGAATACCTGCGTATACCTACTAAACACTGCATGCACATTCCCGCCTCCATCCGAATGTATACTTAAATCAATTCCGTATAATGCCCTGCATATATCATAATGATTATAATAACTAAATGACGTCCATCTACTATTGAATACAGATTGGTTCCGAATACTGTTTTTGAATAATTGTATCCAGCTTATCAGCCAAGAGGCTTCCACCTATATATGGGTTTATAATGACTCCAGGCATAGATAATAAATATAATTAATAGTTAGCATACAAAAGTGACAATGTATAGCGTAGGTATTTTCACTTTGGTGGTCAACAAAATCTTAAAAAGCAATATAATCATTTTTGACGAGTTTTTGTTTTATGAAGGCACTGTCTACGTCGGTTGAGTTACCCCACAGTAATATGCCATAATTTAAGATTGAGCCAACATGACTGTGGTACGCCATAAGAGCTGTTTTTTCGCAAGTTGTATTTCTAAGCTGGCGTAGAGCAAACACGAATCTATTTACTCTCTTGCATACTGTATCTACATGCAGATTCCAGTTACAGTGTTCATCTAATATGAGACCCAGGAAGCGAATATGACTGTCCCTGCTTATTGCAACACCATTCAACGCTAGCTCGAAGTTTTGTAGGTTCTGCTAATGCGTAGAGCAGATCGCAGCTGCCGGTGAGGGTCTGGCCACCCAGATGGCAAAACAGGCGAGGAGGGAGGCTGAGGCACAGCGGCGGGAGGCCAAGTCCCGACGCCAACTCCAAAAAGTTAAGGCGGAGCTGGAGGCCCTCAAGAGAAGGGACCGAGTTGCCGGGAGTGGCGACTCGGTCAATGCGGAAGGCGCAGTCGGAGCGGTCGGCGCACCCTGCTCTGGCGGGGTGGCCGGTGCATCCGGAGCGGCCAGCGCAAACAGCGCAACCGGTGAAGCCGCCAATTCGACCAGCAGAGCCAGAATCGTGGGTCGCGCTCAGGGCAAGGATAAGGGGAAGGGCAACCCCGGACCCCGGCCCAGCTCTGGGTGAATCCCCGAGCCCCCGTAAGGGGGCTGGGAGGTAGCTGTAGCCGCCAAGCAGAGACGGAACGCCGCCAAAAAGGCAGCCAAAATGGCCAGAAGGGCCAAGGCTGCCGCGATGGCAACAGCGCCGAGGAAGCTCCGCGCCCCACGATTGACGGCCGTCGTCATTACGTTGACGGCGGAGGCGTCGGAGAGCCCCATCGCGGCAGCCCCAAAGGTTGCCGATGGGCGGGGCCTGCTTATTGGCGGCTTCCAGATGGTGCAGGTACGGCTCCTGCAGGCCCGACCAGCACGGTGCTTCCGGTGCCTGTCGGTGAGCCACGTGGGGGTGCAGTGCACGGTGGACGCCAGTTTCCGAAGGTAACGGTCGGTGACCGTTGCTTCCGCTGTAGCCAACCCGATCATAAGGCCGGTAGTTGCGAAGCTCCGTTGCACTGCTTCAGGTGTGCAGCAGAGGGCAAGCCGGCCGACCATAGGGCTGGTGCCAAGGCCTGCACCGCGGGGAGGCCGAAGCCGGTTGGCAGTTCCATAATGGATCCTCAGCTCCGCGTCCTGCAGACGAATGCGAACCACTGTGTTGATGCTCAGGCACTTTTGCTCCAGAGCATGGCACAGTGAGGCATTAATGTCGCCGCTGTCGCCAAGCCGTACACTCACCGGTTTATCGGGCCTGCCTGGGAAACCGACCTGGACGAATCGGTGGCACTGGTGCACAACGCCGCTGCCAGCAGCCCCCCCCCCCCCCCCCCCCTTGTTGTACCCAAATGCGACCGGGCTCGGTCGGCGAGAGATGTCGTGCGGGGATCGGTCCTGGGACCGCTACTGTGGAACATCGGTTACGCTGGTGACGGCGTGCGGGGCTACATACCGCGAAGCGACCATGAAGGCCACGACCGCGGTTGCCCAAGTCGTGGAGCGGATCCGGCGGCTGGGTCTGGAGGTGGCTCCGTATAAAACCGAGGCCATGTTCTTTCATGGGCCTCGGCGCGTGCCACCGGAAGATTCCAGCCTCATAGTGAGAGACATTTCCATCGGCATCAAGCCCCAGATGAACTATCTGGGGCTCGTGCTCGACGGCCGGTGGATCTTCGGGGAGCATCGCCGAAGACTGGCCCCCAAATTGAAGGACATAGCTGCCGCTTGCTGCTGCCCAACATAAGGGGTGTATTCACCGCTAAGAAAACCCCATATATTGTAGCGCCGCAATTCCTGGGCACACGGCTTACCATTGCCCCGAGTATCGGGATCTTAGGCGTCGACATTTCAAGTGACGTCCAGTACCGCAGTCATTTAGAGGACAAGGTTAAGCTGGCATCAAAGAAACTTGGAGTTCTTAACAGGGCGAAGCAGTACTTCACTGCGGGGCAGCGACTCCTTCTTTATAAGGCACAGGTTCGACCCCACATGGAGTACTGCTGTCATCTTTTTGCCGGAGCGCCCGCACGCCAGCTTAACCCTTTCGACTCGGTACAAAGACGTGCGTTGAGGCTCGTCGACAGTCCCATACTCGCAGGCGATGTGGAACCTCTCAGCCTCAGGAGGGACTTTGCCTCACTGTGTGTTTTCTACCGCCTATATAATGGTTTGTGCTCAGATGAATTATTTGACATGATGCCCACAGCTACATTCTATCATCGCACCGCTCGCCATAGACAGGGAATTCATCCCCACACATTGCATCCGAATACGGTGCGCACCGTGCGGTATGAAAGGAACTCCCTGCCACGGTTTTCCCAAGCGACTACAATATGGGGTTCTTCAAGAGGGGCATTAGAAGGTTTCTTCAGGGTAGGCAGCGCGAGTGTAACGCCTCTGGTGTTGCATACGTCCATAGGCCGCGGTAACCACTTTCCATCAGGTTGGCCGTGTGCTTGTCTGCCATCTAAGTGGTATAAAAAAAAAGGGGGCCGGATGACTTTTGCAGGAGACTCTACGCAGGAGTCCTGCGGTCCATTGCCCTATATGGGTGCCCGATATGGGCGGAGACCCTGACGATCCACAATGCGCGTCTGCTGCGCCGCGGCCTGTGCGGCCGTCTCCTTCTGCGAGCAATTAATGCTCGAGAAGGAGGCGGCTGGTCGGGTCCGGACTAGACTACGGGCCCGGGAAGCCCACGAAGAGCGAAGGCGAACCAGTCGTCGCGGAACGACCTCCGTCCTCCATGAGCGCTGGCCTAGGGGTGAACGGCGGAGTCTCCTGTCACCCTAGCAGAAGCAGGCCGCGGCGGTGCCGCCAAGTGCGCCTCCCCGTACCCGGGGGCTAGATGGGGACACCGAGGTCCCCACAGCCCGAAGTGTCTGCCGGGGTGCGAGAGATATGCTTTCGGCAATCTCACCTCCGGCAACCAAGGACCCAAGACGGCGTGCGTTTTAGTCGGGGGGGTCTCCGTGGGGGTGATATCCGTGGAGATTTAGCGCACTATAAAAAAAATGTATAAACCGGTAAGCTCAGAGGCACAGGCTGGTGTGAACAGATAAGCTTACATCACGGCCGGCACATGTCTGTTGGTTTACAAGCTTCGGTACGCGAGCGCGCTAAAGCCTGCCGCTCCGCACCCCGCGCCATGCGTCCCTCGTGAACCCCGAGGAGGCCCCTCAGACACCGTACCTAGTGCCCGTTTAAGGATGTTTAAGAGACGCAAGATTGTTGTCACGAAAACATGATAAAAACTTTACAAATACGATATTCAATGGACACGATAAGATCGGTGAACTGAACTCAAAGTATACGTGGTAAATTATACGCTGAACACTAGTGTCCTCCAAATTTCAGTCGGACGATGGCGGAACTATATTATACGCTAAAAGGCATTGTAGTGATGGAATTACGTCCATGCCAATTTTTCGCCATTGCATTCTAAGGATCATAAGGGACCATTGGGCTAAAAATGAGGGTCGGTCAATCTTGCGTCCGTATTCCGGACGCACAAAGTCAGTCGGACGCAGCATCATGCGTAAATAACGCCATGTAGGACGCAACATGTCCTTCAAGATGTATATATATATATATATATATATATATGTATATATATATATATATATATATATATGTATATATATATATATATATATATATATATATATATATATATATATATATATATATATCGTTACTCAAAGACTGTAAAGAATCTTTGTAGATTCTACGTCCTTCTGGGCGAATAATTCGAAACTCCGGCTATCACAAGGAAAGTCTGACAGAAAGCCCTAAGCACACTGCAACCTGAGAATACAAATAATCGGCATCTACTTAAGCTAACCACTTAATTTTTTCTTTCAAATGTATAAATTTTTAGTCTGTGCCCTTTTTATATCGATAAGCAGTTATCGACAGTTTACTGGATTCCCTACTAGGCCGCCATACTGCTTTCCATTCATTCATAAAATCCAAGTTTAAGTAGGCAGTTTTTTTTCGTAGGTATGGCAGCTCTTGATATACTCTAAGCTGTTAAATAATATTTTACGACGTCACATCTTGTGTGACACTTGTGACTCTTGTGAGCATAGATATAGGAAGAACGCTCGCGCGCTTAGTAGATACCTACAGATTAGGCGTGTATACCTTGTAACCGCTGAACGTGTCAGACGGACTACTCACCGGCTGACCCAGCAGAGAGATGCACGAGCTCTATGGGATCCCAGGGCGCCTTTTGACAGAGGAGAAAAGTGTGCGTGCGTGTGGGAGACCAGGGAGACTTCAGAGAAAACCACTATTACCTCTGTTGTACATACATATATTACAGAGAGATAAAATTACACATAAGAGGATTACAGACAATAGAGTTACATATAGATATACAAAAATGAGTATGTCTTCACCAGCTGCACCACGGTGACCTGCTTGCAGTAGGTAGCCAGAGTGTTACGGCTAGTAGTTGTAGTACACCTCGGTCAACCCACCGTTGACACAGTTATTTCTTGCAGGGTGAAGTTATATAGATATATAGGAAAGTTACATAAATTTTAATAGAGAAAAAGGGAATACGTGACCCCGGTTGTCGGCCTGCTCGGCGTCTGCGCACGTCTCTTGCCGCAATCTCGACCAGCCAAGGTGCTTCACGTCGAGGTTACAGGCTTGCGCCGACAGCGGTTGGGAACTCGACCACAGAACACGCTGAGAAGGAGTTTGAGGACCAAGGTGTCCTCTAATCCCGAACTAGGAACCCTAAGAACGAAATAACACTAAGAATCGTCTAGATTGCAGAAGGCTGTCGATAAATACAAGTAAAAACACTTACCAAAAACTGGGCAACAAAGAATTTAGTTAAGTATAAAGTATTTTCCAAGACACAGCAATACAAACGTTCTAGTCACAATTCAGAGAGTAAAAAGGATTTATATGTAGCTGGGGCCGCAGTTTTATACCCCTATCATTGGAAGGTTCTCGAACACACTTTTTTTTTAAGTTGAATTAGTGCGAACGATGATCAAAAACACCAAATCACGGTCGAAATCCTAACAACTTTAATATCACCCAGCTAAGTAGGAATCAAACAAAGTACAGCAACCTTTTAACTTGGTTGGATCATACACACATTCATTCCTTGAATACTCCGGTTCTGAGCATGCAGAATTTGAACCTGTTTAATTCAAATGAGGAAATTTAATTTTAACCTAAATGAGATAGCCTATAATTCAACAATTAATTTTCCCATTTAGGTGCTATGAGTATTTCTAATTTCATATAATTAAAACATAAAGGAAATCGAACGCCATCTAGTGCTTAGCTAGCACAAAAGTTCCTACACCGCGGCACCGACTGACTGTTGTGAGTACCACTGAGAATGCCATAGGTGGCGCTAGTAGTAATCAAATTACAGTAGATAAAATCTAATGTTACAACCTACGTTCCATTTTCGTGAATGAACGTATGGCCGACGGTTACTACGTTAGGGCTGTAGCTTCTAGTATCGTAATATTTGTCGATATCTTATATTTAGGAGTATAGAAAAATGCTAGGCGCATGGTATCATCATGACGGTTTATGCGAAGAAAATAACAATAAAAATATTATAAGCATTTTCTATTTAAATATTGTCGATGTGACAGCTTATCGCATTGTGTACGATCGTGGTGTTTAAACCTCATGTCTAGAAAAGTCTGCATTACACATTTAATTAAAAGAAACTTGTGATTAGTGCTATGTGTTGCATCAGAATCGGCAAAAATATTTTTCATATCATAAAATTCACACATAAATTTAAATATATATAAGTAATAACTTTCGAAGGGTTCTCTTGTTTGTCAGGTGCATTTTAATTAATTTTTCCGTTTTTGTGTTATGTGTATGTTTACCACGCTCGATGAGGCGTATATAAGGCCTCCTCTTGATTTTTTGTAAATGAGGCTCTTCACGTCTTCTTCTCCGAGCAGTAATGATGCAAACCCTCGCATTTAATTTTTTTAATAAAACTCCTTGTGATAAAGCCAGCTTTGTATTGCGTGATACTCTCTGTGTATACAGAGAGTATCACGCAATACAAAGCTATTGATGCGTATGCATCAATATTTGTTTTAACACAAATCTTCGGCGATCTCCACTAAGCTATTTTTGGCGGGCTGTGGCCGAGCGACTGCGAAGTAAGAAAATAATAATAACCGTAGGCCGACAAATTTGTAGGTATGCAGAGGTTAATCTCTCTAACTTAAGGAACTTAACTGAGTTAGATTGTTGATTTTCCAGACAGTGAGTTATCTGTACCAGCTATTAGTTAATTTGTACTATTATGTGAAAAAAGAGTATTTTCGTCGACAAATCATTTGTTGGAGTACATCACTATCATGCTTCTTGTAGTTTCGTGTAGAGTAAAGTAATGAATGAGTGTAACAAATCATTCATGGATGTTGCCAAAACTCGGCACGCTGTCAAATCTATACACTCATTTTCCCAAATGAGAAATAACTTAAATGTTTGGTCTCTTTTTTACAGGCAAAACTGTATATTAGAAAAAAAGAGACAAAGTGATGTTTCATGGTCTGTCTCATGTTTGCCTCATATATGTATAACTAAAATTTGTATAATTATGTTGAATAGGGCCACCATAGATATAGGAAGAACGCTCGCGCGCTTAGTAGATAGGCCATACCTACAGGTTAGGCGTGTATACCTACGTTCCATTTTCGTGAATGAACGTATGGCCGACGGTTACTACGTTAGGGCTGTAGCTTCTAGTATCGTAATATTTGTCGATATCTTATATTTAGGAGTATAGAAAAATACTAGGCGCATAGTATCATCATGCCGGTTTATGCGAAGAAAATAACAATAAAAATATTATAAGCATTTTTTATTTAAATATTGTCGATGTGACAGCTTATCGCATTGTGTTGTGTACGATCGTGGTGTCTAAACCTGATGTCTAGAAAAGTCTGTATTACACATTTAATTAAAAGAAACTTGCGATTAGTGCCATGTGTTGCATCAGAATCGGCAAAAATATTTTTCATATCATAAAATTCACACATAAATTTAAATATATATAAGTAATAACTTTCGGGGGTTCTCTTGTTTGTCAGGTGCATTTTAATTAATTTTTCCGTTTTTGTGTTATGTGTATGTTTACCACGCTCGATGAGGCTTATATAAGGCCTCCTCTTGATTTTTTATAAATGAGGCTCTTCACGTCTTCTTCTCCGAGCAGTAATGATGCAAAACCTCGCATTTAATTTTTTAATAAAACTCCTTGTGATAAAGCCAGCTTTGTATTGTGTGTACTCTCTGTATACGCATCAATATTTGTTTTAACACAAATCTTCGGCGATCTCCACTAAGCTATTTTTGGCGGGCTGTGGCCGAGCGACTGCGAAGTAAGAAAATAATAATAACCGTAGGCCGACAAATTTGTAGGTATGCAAAGGTTAATCTCTCTAACTAAAAGGAACTTAACTGAGTTAGATTGTTGATTTTCCAGACAGTGAGTTATCTGTACCAGCTATTAGTTAATTTGTACTATTATGTGAAAAAAGAGTATTTTCGTCGACAAATCATTTGTTGGAGTACATCACTATCATGCTTCTTGTAGTTTCGTGTAGAGTAAAGTAATGAATGAGTGTAACAAATCATTCATGGATGTTGCCAAAACTCGGCACGCTGTCAAATCTATACACTCATTTTCCCAAGTGAGAAATAACTTAAATGTTTTGTCTCTTTTTTACAGGCAAAACTGTATATTAGAAAAAAAGAGACAAAGTGATGTTTCATGGTCTGTCTCATGTTTGCCTCATATATGTATAACTAAAATTTGTATATGTTGAATAGGGCCACCCTGTGAGGGCCACCCTGTGCTTGTGACTGTGAGTGACACTGACTGACACTGACAAGTGACAGATAAATGTTAAAAATATTTTTAATACTTAATAGTATCCTGTATTCTAATCTTCATCTTTAGTTTTTATTCTATTCATTCAAGACAAAAATAATTGAAATTGCTACAATGGCTTGTAATTCGTGTGCTAAACCATTTTCATTACTTCGGAAAGAGGTATGTGTATGTGGTCATTCCAAAAGAAAACATCAGAAGTTTTGTTTATATTTTTATAACCATAAGTTTTTCCTTCAGAAAGGCTGTCCAGGCTGTGGATTCAGCTACTGTTCCAAATGCTTAAATGAAAAAGTATTTCTGCCTAAAATAAACGCAGAAGCAAAGGTAACACCCAAATTTAATTGCTATACACTTTCAAAACACTATTTCTATATCAACTTACCTTTATCTTTGATTTCCAGGTCTGTGCTAAGTGTAAAAGATTATCAGATAAGCCTGATGAACAGAAAAATGCAGCAGTGCAACCACCAGATGCATATTACAGGTACAGTACATTACCATCTTAGTGGTAGGTATATGTTAAATTGGAAATAGTATTTCACTATTTCTTTTCTTAACATTAACATTAACATAAACTCACGCCTATTTTCCCCGAAGGGGTAGGCAGAGGTGCTAGCACCCACATTTCGCCGGTTTATGTTTGGGTCGAGCATGGCCATTAACCGGGCACTTATAAACCTGCGATAAATACACACATAACTTAAAAGCATCGAAAAGTCATTGGTGTGTGCCATGGTAAACCTGGGATCGAACCCGAGACCTCGTCTCAGCAGTCCATTACCCATACCACTAGGCTACCGCATTTCTTTTCTATTAGTGAAAATATAATTTTAGGAGGATTGGAGCAATGGATGGTCCACAGAAAGATAATGTAAGTAGTGTAGACAGCACAGATCAAGAAATTTTGGAAAGGCTACAAAAATTAAAGGAAGCTAGAAAAGAAACCTCTGTAACTACAACTGATGAAGACATCAAAAACCGTCTTCAAAAGATCAAAGGCGATGTACCATCTACTTCCACCGCAGAGATACAAGAACGGTTAGCGAAGTTGAGAGGTGTACCTATTGAAACCTTAACCAGTAAGGTAAAAGCTATAATAATATAACATTTTATATGAAACTTTCATTATGTACCTATATTCTTTATTATTATTAGACTTTTAAATGCACAATTTTGTATCTACTATGAATAAAATTTTAGGTCTGTTTACTATAGATGATTTTAAAAATTTCTTCAGTAGATTGTCTTCTACAGTGATATATCGAGGGTTGAGTGTTCAAACCCGTTAAGTGCAAAAAATTAACTTTCGAGATAATCGATGTTAAAGTTTGCTGGCAATAAAAAATAGGTAAATATAATAAATTGATGCAAATTACTTAGTAATTTAGCAAAATTATATATCCATAATACTATATTTTATGATTTTTGTCATGTTTAATAATAAACTTTTGCATAAAGTTGTAATTAGTAAATTAGGGGGCTGACTTATTGGGTTTTACCCCAAAATTAAAATTATGTTTCTATTAAAAATAATTAAATAAAATAATTCTATTTCGATTCCAACTTGATGTATAGCGGTTGCAAGTGGTCTCGTCTGACCCTGGCTATGGCTCTCCTAGTGGCGCGTTCATTATTAACGTTTATTATTATTCGTTCGCTTTTGTACTTGTCGCAGTCTTCGGGAGATTTGGACGCTTGCCACTTTCTAAAGAGGGCTTTCTTCACCCTGATCTCCTTCTGGACTGTGTCGTTCAACCACCAGGTGTCCTTGTCGCACTGCCTTCCCCGCCTTAAGATTAACTGCCTGAATCTCGTCCCAGCAATCTTGCACGGGTTCGTCTACAGCATTAGCGCACTTATAGCATATTATAACGCACTTATATATATATATATATATTAGCGCACCGATAGCTGAGACGAAACTCTGGGACTTGGCTTCATCAAGCAGCCACCACTTGGTTCTGCGTTGGCCGCGCTCAACACGTTTACCTTTGGGTTTTACGCGGAGGGCCATGACAAGGACACGGTGTTGCGTAGTGAGACTCTATCCGGGTATAAGCGGAGGTTATAACCTTACCTATTATACATTTCATAGGAAATAAAAAAATATTTACCTTGTTTTACGTTGACAAACATTCTATTTTTCCGCTATAGTTTAGATATAAAATGCCAGTAAATATATTTTATTGTATTTTATATTTTCGTATTACGTGTATTCATGATAAATCATCTAGCTAGAGCTAAAACCCATTAATTCATTTATACTGATTTTAATTTTCGATTTTTTTGTTTTGTATTGAATTACTTCTCGTGTTAAAATCCGTTACACAAAATTATGTGCTTTTATCTTTTGTATTACTTAGTGTGATTGACGTGGTCATCCTTAAGATTTCAATACCAATAAATACATTTTATCGGGTTCTCTCGTAAAACAAAATTTGAAATGTTTAAGTATAACTAGCTTTAGAGTATTTTCAACTAAAATTATTATTTAGTAATGCACTTACTGGGTTATTTGGTTAGTACATTACTATGTTACACTCTAAAATAGGGTTATCTGGAAACATCACTAGGAAGAGCAAAAAATTCTGATTCTAGTGGGCTAATAAAACTAATTTCGCTTTTTTTTCACTTATCGGGTTTTAACACCCAACCCTCGATATGACCTTTATTAATTTATTATCATAAAGATGATTATTTCCGATTATTCTCAACTATTTCTTTCAGCCAGTGCTATTGCCTCCAGACACTAGGACAGAACAAGAACAGGCAAATGATTTGTTAAAACAGTATATGGAACAATCAAATATTGACACCAAATACAATGAGCAGTTTGATGAACTTATCAATGATATTGAAGCAAGAATGAATAAACTCAAAGGTGAAAATTCATCTGTACCCAAAGAACATAATTCAGAAAATGCTCCAACACCAGAGTCAGAAGATGAAGAAGAGTCTGTTAGGAAAATTATAGAAAAGGTAACTTTATTGGAAGTACTTTTTTTTAACTACACTGAAAATATGACTTTTCTTATTTGGTACTAGCTGTTGCCCGCGGCTCCGCCGGCGTGGATGTCGGTTATCGCGACCAAACATAGCCTATGTCCTTTCTCATAGTCTAATCTACCCCTATACCAAATTTCATCAAAATCGGTTCAGTGGTTTAGGCGTGAAAGCGTAACATACAGACAGAAAGACAGTTACTTTCGCATTTATAATATTATAGTTTGGATTCCCAAAAAAAGTCAATATATAAACCAGGGCTGTCCAAACCAAGGCTTCAATTGTTGCGAGCCGCATGCGGCCCGCGGACGCGGCCCGCGGCTTCAATTGTTGCGGCCCGCAGAATCTTTTCTTCTTTTTTTAAATACATTAATAAACAAATTATTTTTCTCGCGATGTGATTTAAATATTTTGAGTTTGTCGAGAACGCGGGGAATTCATTCATTGGGCATTGTTAGTCAATGCGACGATGGTTTTGATTACGCAAGTTATTAAAGACTTTTTCATTATTTTAAACTTTTTACTGTGTTGTTCGCTTTGTTAGTCAATGCGACGATGGTTTTGATTACGCAAGTTATTAAAGACCTTTTCATTATTTTAAACCTTTTAATGTGTTGTTCGCTTTGTGTTTAAGTATATTGAGCTTTTAATCTCATCATGTCTGTAAAGAGGAAGTTATGTGAAGAAAACCGTACATTCAATGAGAAATGAGGCACTTCCGAATTACACAATAAAATGCAAGATCCTCCGTTTCTGGCTGATCTTGCGTTTTTAACTGATGTGATGCAACATTTGAATGAATTGAATTTAAAGTTGCAAGACAAAAATCACAATATAGCCAACTTGTACGGACATGTGAATGGATTTTGAAACAAACTGAAATTTTTCAACAAAATTATTTTTCTTTTTTTTTTCCAAGTTGTAAAGAACATAATTTAGAGATGAAAATTTTTGAAGAATTCAATTTTTTTAACCATGGACGAAATAATCGTCGAATTTGAGCAGCGTTTCGCAGGTTTAAATTTTTTTGAGTGATATAGCACTCTTCACTCATCCCTTAACGATCGCAGTTGAGAGTGTGAAGATTGATAATCAACTGGAGCTGTGTGATCTCCAATCAGACCCCTTTTACAAGGGCAGAAAAGAAAAAGAGATTGAATTTTTGAATGTTTTCCAAAACTGACCAATTTCGGGCCAAAATTGGGCTCAATGATAGGCAGTTCCTACCATTGTGAAAGTGCATATATTCAACATTGAAATTTATAAAATCGAAATACAGGTCTTCATTGACAGGTATACTTCACTCGTCACGTGCACTGCGTCTAGCTGCTACTAATATTGAGGTTGATGTTGACAGAATTGTAAAAGACAAATGAATGAAAACATAGATAATAAAATAATGATACCTATTATACCTATATTTTACTTTTTTAAATATTTTGCGGCCCTTCAATGTACTTAGTGATTTTTGTTGGCCCTGGGTCCCATCTAGTTTGGACAGCCCTGATATAAACAATCAAATTCAGTTCAAATTTATAACTTTTTAGATTCCTCATTAATTTCAAATTACTGTTATTATATACTGTAACTATATACGTGTAAACGCAAAGTAGACCGAGAAAATGTGATGTTCTCTTGCACACCATACAATCCCTCGAATCCCTTTGCTAGTTTGCACCCTAGACACATGCAAAAGGTCTACCCTCAGACATCTTGCTAGTTTGCATTTCCTAACACATGCAAAAAGTCTATACTCAGACTTCTTGCCAATTTGTAGCCCCAGACACATGCAAAAGGTCTAATTGTCTAAATGTGATACCCTTTTACAGATGAAAGCAGAAGCTTCATTAGAACCTGATGAAATTCCTCAGTCTACCAATGATGAACTACCATTTTGTGAAATTTGTAATGAAGATGCAACACTGCGGTGCCTTGGCTGCAGATATCTATTCTGTAAAGCATGCTTCATGGAACACAAAGATGATGATGACGGTTGTAATAGGTATGAACCTTATAAAGCACCTAACATTAGTTAAAATACTTTTTGAATGAATTGTTTTTAGCAATAAGTATGCTAACTATACAATTCAAAATACATCAGGCAATATGAACCGCCTGAGCGGGACTCAAATCCGCGATCTTTACCTTATATTGCGTCCACACGACTCGACGATGGTTTCAAAATTAATGTGATACTTGTTAAGTACGGCTCATTGCAAATGTTTATTGTATAACGGCCTGGCCACGACCTTGCCGCTGTGAGCGGCAGCTAAGCGCGGGGCGGCGAGCGGTTATATCAAAAGTATGAAAATGCTTGAAGCACGCCACGAGTCGCCGCTCATAGCGGTTTTATCCAAGCGAATCGCTACAGCGGCGCGCGGTGCGGCGAGCGGCAGGAACAAAAGTACAAGTGAATGAGTGCGACGCCACGGAACAGAGCGGCGCGGACAGCGGTGTAGGAGTGACGTACTCAGCGGCATAGACAAAAACAAAATAATTTAGACGATTTTGTGGCGGTAATGGATACCAAGGCATTTATTACGGAAATTTTTAATCGATCCCGTATGGCTTTTTCTGCATTGGTGACTACCCTTGTAGAGTTTCTACACTTGTCTGCTTGTTAAGCTTGTTGAGAGAGTGCTTAGAGAAAGGATACCTTGGTTCACACACACTTTAATTACGTAGTAAATAATGTAAAGGTTACAAAAATAAAGGCGAGTTGGCGTTTCCTTTCTCGATTGTGTTTACCGCGTGGCAGTAATTGCACTACTGATGTATAATACATGAAAATATAATAATGACACAGGCAGGTTGCTGCGTCAGCCAAATATGCACAGTACAAGACTGTACATCTTGGCAACCCCAAAAGAGAAAGCAAGAGCCATCACAAGTATAAGTAAAAATAGTACATAAGTAAAAACGTTAAAAGTACAAAAATGTAAATGTAAAAAATTGTAAGTATAAACGGTAAAAGCTATCAATCAAATGTGAAAGAAATATTTCTGGTTCCGTTTTTCACACCGGTTTCCAAATTCACGTCCCTTGATGGTTGCTCAGTGGCTACCTCTCGATGGTGCTCTGGGTTCCGGATAATCTCAAGTTCAATCTCCTCTGTTCTGTCGTTTGTTGTTTGTCTCGTAGTATTGTTCTTACGACCGTAATGACAATATTTCCTCCCAACCACAGCAAGGAGAGCCACGACTGCGGAAGTCAGCAAAAAGTAACTAATAGTGTAGTGGTGAATGTCGTGAGTTGTCATCGCTGGCAGGCTGCCTTCACTCTCCTTCTGAAATGCGATTTGTCGATCAATACTTGCAGCGTCTTGGTTCGTGGCCATGGTTTGAAGCTTGCTTGGAGCGTAGCTATATGTCAAATTCACAATCTTGTTTATAGATGTATCAAACACTGGCGCTGCTAGCTCGTAATCCAGTTTCATGCGACTTCTATACTGTCGTTGAGAGTGTATAGTTACGTCGGTTGACTGTAGTATACATCCCGGAGATAGTAATACGATGCTCGAAGAAGTGATGGCATGTGACGTCACCTCGTTATCGCATATTGTTCGAAAATTAAACGAATGACAACAAATTGCTAGCCAGCTGTTCGGTGCTTGCAATTCGATCCAGGCGTCACTGCATGACGTGTGGCTGACGTCACAGGGCCCAGTGTTTTTATGCGATAAAAGTTTCGCTTCACATGGTGCTGTTTTGCTTTGTAGGTCAAAGGATAACATGTTTTTCTTGCAAATAAAGTTTGTTGACCTTTGTTGTATACATCCCTTTAGATCGTTTTCTGATAGAGAAACGTAGACATTCTTCTGAAAATTGACCGCAATGTACTTGTGTGATATATGTACATAGGTCGCTCCTGTAGCTATTTCAACTGGTAAGGGTATTGCTTGATATAAGTTGAACTCATCGTTTGATACTAAAGGAATGTGAGCCTCGAATATGAAATGTTGTTCAGTGACACGTGCTTTCACATTGATTATCTTGTAAACATCCTTGATGTTTTCTTTGTAGTTTTGTACAGGTAGCGATAAAGTTTTCGGCAGGCTACCGGAAATTTCAGTCAACCTTTCCATTAGTCGAACAGGAGTAATCAAATGTGCGTCTACATGTCCTTGATAGACGTTTGTTAAAGTGTTAAACAGCATTTCTTGGAAAGTTCGTAAGCTGTTAATCAGTAGAAATGTTGTTAGAGCAGCGGAATTGATATAAGTAGTGGCGGAGAGTATCTCTAGCTCTGTTTTGATAGATTTGTTTTGAAGCTTGTGTTTGTCTGATTGATGAAATTGTCAAGGTAGCGAAATTGACGTTGAATGTTATCTTCGCTTCGCTTCAAGACTTGGTTCTCAAGTTCCACAATGGTAGTTTGGTTCTTTATCAATTGTAACAGATAGTTTTCGTTTGTTTGAAGTGACCTTATATCGTCCTGGTACTTGTCGGCAAAGCTTTGGTCCAGTATTCCAAATAGACTGTTTGCAATGGAACCAATTCCGTTTACCAAGCCTCTTCTCTTTCTGTTGCTCAGGTGCTTATGCGGGTTTAGTAAAATAGTATTGTAATATATCAAATGATTCATCTCATGACTTAGTTGTTCCATTATTGGTTCACATTGTTTTATTTCAGTTTTGATGCATAAGTTCTTCATGTTTTCAAAGTAAGCTTGAGTGCGACGAGTGCCTTCCCAATAATTAGTCAAATTGTAGTACATGACTAATAACCACTCATCGTGAACTACTTGCATTTTTCCTACGGTATCGTAGTACACGGGCCGCTCGCGCTCCAAACTTGTTATCTGCGCAGCCGGCTTGGGTGTTAGCGGTGTGCTGTCTGTGGCGCTTTGAGCTCCAATTACTAATGTAAACAATGATAACATTAGCAATAAAGTAGAGATAGGCCGTGTAGCTTTCTCTGTTAGTTTATTTTTAGAATGACGTTGAGAATCTTCTTTGCTAGCACCTGTCGTGGTTTCCTCAACTTCCGAGTTTAATGGCAAAGGAGATAGTTTCGTTATAGGGCGCTTGATGACTCCTGCTTGTGTTTTGACGGTTGTGACCCGAACGTATCCATCGGTTCCCGGATGAGTCTTCAACACACGACCCAAGGCCCACTTTGCCGGAGGTAAGTTGTCCTCTCTTAGCAGTACCACGTCGCCTTCCTTAACGTTCTTCGTGGGCTTGTTCCATTTAGAACGCGCTTGCAGTGTGGCGAGATAATCATTGGACCAGTTTTTCCAATATCGTTGAAATAGGTGCTCGGTGAGCTGCCACCTGCGGCGTAAATCGATGTTGTTTTCGTCTTTGTAATCGGAGAGCGGCATAGATAAAATTGGGCTTCCTGTTAAGAAGTGTCCGGGAGTCAGGCAGTTGTAAAATTCCTCTGGGTCTTCCGTTAGTGGGCACAGAGGTCGTGAATTCAAGCAGGCTTCTATTTTTGTTAACATTGTTGCGAATTCTTCATAGGTAAGCTTTTGTTCGCCAAGTACACGTCGCAAATGGTGCTTCATCGACTTGACTGCAGCTTCCCACAGACCCCCAGCCGTAGGCCATGAAGGAGCGTTGAAGTGCCACTCCACGTCCAATTTGGCTAACTCATTGAATATATCCGGAGTCAGCAGTTGTTTGAACTCTTCATATTCTTGTTGGAGTACCTTTGCGGCGCCGATGAAGTTTGTGCCACAATCTGAGTACATGTGACGAGGGGTGCCACGCCTGGAGCAGAGTCGCTGGAATGCTGCCATAAATGTCTCTGTTGTGAGGTCGGAGACGAGCTCTATATGAACGGCTTTCGTCACCATACATATAAATATAGCTACGTATCCTTTTGAAGTTTTCACACCTCTTCCTTTGTTGTGCTTGACATCCACGTGACCCGTAAAATCGACTCCCGTATGCGTAAAGGGGCGGCATGGAGTAATTCTTTGTTGCGGTAGATCGCCCATCAATTGGTGGTTGTCTGTTGTGTTGAACCGATGACAACGCACGCAGTTTCGAAGTTGCGTATTGACAGCCCGGTTACCACCGACAATCCAAAACCGCTGACGTATATAAGTTAGCGTCAACCGTGCTCCACCGTGCAACGTTTTTGAATGAGCTTGTTCTATGAGTAGCTGTGTGTAGCGTCCCTCGTGTGGGATAATCATAGGGTTTTTCATTCCAGCTGGTAAACTTGAGTGTTTAAGACGACCTCCAACGCACATGATCCCGTATTCGTTAATGTACGGATTCAGTTTGAAAATTGCGCTCTTTTGTGACACTAATTCCATTTTGCTAAGTTGTTTGTATTCGGAATTGAATGCTGATCGCTGCACATGAGTTATAATCTTTCTACTCGCTGCGCTTAGTTCGTTTGTTGTGAGGAATGCGGTTTCTGGTTTCGACTTAGTGCGCATATTTGTAGTGGCGCGCAATATCCATGCAATTACACTGTTTACGTATGTCAATGAACTGCATCTGTTTAATAAGCATGTTATTACATTGTCTTCATAATTTTCTTGAGAATTATGTTTTATTTGAACGTGATTTATCTTGCCGAAATTCGTTGTAAATGTGCAGAGACTTCGTATCGGTTGTTTCATGTTCATTAAGAATTCAGGGCCTTGCCACCATAGTTGAAAATTGACAAGTTTGCTTGGTAACAGGCCTCTCGATGCGCAATCAGCGGGGTTCGATTCTGACTTGATGTACTGCCAATGATCTGCCGGGATGACGTTTCTGATTCTTGTCACCCTGTTGGCTACATACGTCTCCCATCGCGTCGTTTCGCCTTGAATCCACGCCAGTACAACTTGCGAGTCAGACCAGGCTAACGTGGATACGTTGCATTCATGGAAAGTTTGTTTAGTTTTTTCCATCAGGTCAGCAAGTAGCTGCGCGCCACACAGTTCAAGTCGTGGCAATGTAGCCTTCTGTGCCAGTGGAGCCACTCTTGTCCGGGATGCGAGTAGAGTTATTTTCGGGTGACCTTGTTCGTTGAACACCCGACAGTAGATAACACAAGCGTAAGCTCTTTCGCTTGCGTCGCAAAAGCCTAATAACTCTACACCATTCTTGGTGTCTCCTATCCATCTTGATAGTGTTATCGTCTTGATGGACGGCAGTTCTGCTTGTAAACTCAGCCACTCTGTTTTGATGACGTCAGGTACCATGTCATCCCATTTGAGATTGCTCATCCAAAGTTTTTGGAATAGTAGTTTAGCTTTGACCGTGATTGGAGACAGCCAGCCCAATGGGTCATAAAATCTTGATATAGCTGAGAGTAAAGCTCTTTTCGTCAGCTTTTTAGCTTCTTTTAAAGGCCAGTTGAAGCAGAAAGTGTCACTGTTAGGACTCCAGCCAAGTCCTAATGTTTTACTACATTCATCGCCTTTAAAATCAAACGTAGTTTGTTTTGAAATTTGATCTTCATGTAAATTTTCTACTATGGCACGATGGTTACCTGTCCACTTTCGTAGGTTCATACCGCCACCTCCCAACAATTGTATTAATGATTGTTGTAGTTGTTTTGCCTTTAAGAGATCGTTGTGACCACTTATTACGTCATCCACGAAACATTCTTCTAGAAGAGTCTTGGCGGCTTCGGGATGTTTGTGGCCATCGTCTGTAGCTAGTTGCTTCAAAGTGCGCATAGCAAGCCACGGTGCGCACTTTGTACCGTAGGTTATTGTGCGTAATTGGTAGTCACGTAAACGTTGATCTCGTGATTCCCTCCAGACAATGGTTTGAAGATGTTGTTGGTCTTCTTCTAGCCATGTACAGCGGTACATTTTCTCAATATCCGCCGTAAATGCGTATTTGTAGGTTCGCCACTTGAGTATGAGTGTCTGAATATCCTTTTGTAAATTGGCTCCTTTTTCCATAACATTGTTCAAACTGTAGCCACTCGTAGTTTTTTGAGACGCATTGAACACAACTCTTAATTTGGTTGTTGTAGACTGTTCACGTAAGACGCCGTGATGAGGCATATAGTAGCTGTCGGCTGGTATGTGAGATGCAAGTTTCAGATGTCCTAGTTCGGCATACTCTTTAATGAATTTTCTGTACATTAAAGATAGCTTTTCGTTCTTATTTAGCCGTTTTTCCAACTGTAGAAACTGAGAAACAGCTGTCGATCTTGAATTGCCTAACTTTTCTTTGTAGTCGGGTAATAAAGGCATTCTCACAATGTACTTGCCATCAGCTGATCGTCGCACATTATCTTTGTAAAATTGTTCACAGTGCTCGTCTTTGGGAGTATCCTTAGTGTTCTGGATCTCTTCGTTTTCCCAGAATTTTGTCAACTCGTCTATGTTGAACGTAGTGACGTGGCAATCAAATGTTTGTTTTGTTTTGCCACATAAAATCCACCCAATTTGTGTCTGTTGTGCGACGGGGGATTGGGAGTTATCCTTCAGGACACCGTCGAGGATGATTTCTGAATAGACATCCGCTCCCAGTAAAATATCTATCTTGCGAGAAACATTGAAGTCAGGGTCCGCCAGTTTCAAGTTTTCAAGATGCGTCCATTGACCCTTTTCAAATGTTCTAGTGGGCAAGTTGTTAGTAAGCTTCGTCATAATGAGCGCTTCAGATTCGAAGCTGTAATCGGAGTGAATCGAACGACAAGAGAGTGTCACTTTACCCCTGCATTCTCTGGAAACAGAGCCGATTCCCGATATTGAGGCGTTTACCCCTTTTCTGTTAAGACGAAGTGTTTGCGCTGCATTTTCCGAGATCAAGTTTACTTGCGAGCCTTGATCAAGTAGCGCACGCAATGTTACATAAGTCCCGTTTATGGACTTAACCCTCAGTAGTACAGTGGTTAGTAAAACCTCCATGTTGTCGTTTGACAAGTGGTTTGACGATTGGTGTTCTGTAGAGGTCGATGTTGAGGGTTCGTTAACGTGACCTCTCGTAACAGGTGAAGCCACGTGTTTTTTGTCAGGGTTGTGTAATAATGTGTGATGTCTCTGGTTACATTCTTTACACAATTTTGTAGAAGTGCATTCGCTGTCGCCATGCGAATATAAACAGTTTTTGCAGAGCTGCAGTTTCGAAACTGTGTGTTTTCGTTTGTCAAACGTCATTGCAAGGAATTTGTCACATTGGCGTAATACATGACTTCCGTTGCAATGTGGACACTTTCCGCGTATGGTTACATAGTTATTCGTTTTATTATAACCAAAGCTTCGTTTCTTCATTTGGGTTTGCTTGTTGAAAGAATTTGTAAATTTTTCAGAAGCAGCAGAAGCGATACCCTTCTTAGCAGATTTCATCGTTTCATGAGCCATGAATTGCGTTTCGAGGAAATACAAAAAGTCTTGTAGGCTTTGTAGTTCTCTGTGATCCTGGAGTTCCTTCATGTAGTCACCCAGGGTGCAGGCATCCAGTTTTTGTGACATAATGTGCACGATAATAGGACCCCAAGAAGATGTTTCGACTCCAATGTTAGATATCCCGTTTAGGCATTCTGTTATGACGTCATGCATTTTTTTCAGATTAGAGGAATCCGGATTCTGTATAACCGGCAGGTTTAACATCGTGTTCATGTATGAAGTGAATTGTAGACGTCGGTTATCATATCGTTGTGTCAAAATGTCCCAGCAGCAGTTGTAGTTCTCAGTGCTGATGGTCAGATGCTGCACTAAGCGTTCTGCTTCGCCTCTTAGTTTGGACTTCAAGTGTTGCATCTTCTGGGCATTGTTGATCATAGGGTTTTTGTGTATCGCTTCTAAAAAAAGGTCCTTAAATGAATTCCACTGACTGTATTTCCCCGAAAATTCAGGGATGTCAATCTTAGGTGCAGATTTTTGATAGTGAATCGACGACCAGATTTTTGAATTAATCTTCTTTTTCAGGTCATCATATTGTTGTTCGATGTCGGTGAACATTTGGGTATATTGTTGATTGGATCCTTTTAGTTGAAAATCGATACTCCAGTGAAGCTTGTCTATGGCGTCCCATTTCGATTTTAATGTTGATAAGTGGTCTTCCAGTTCCCACTTTTCAGAAATAGACGAGTCGTCAACCTTCGAAATAGCACGTTGAATAGCGTTAAAGTTGCATTCTTGCTTTTCAAGCAGAATCTGCACACTCGAGCTGTTGTTATCTTCCTCCTTCGAAAATTCACTCAAATCGAATCTCACTTCTCGTTGTTGTTTTTCAAAATGTGCTAATCTCGATGAGATATCGGTTTTAGTTGATACGTACAGGTCTTTAGTTTTTTCATAGGTGTCATCTGCAAAATAGGAAATAGACTTGTCTTTGATTTCCAGTAACAACTGAGCGTGCCTGTTGTCGAAATTCTTCCACTCGTTTTCTAGTAAAGCCAAGCGTTTGTTCAAATATTCCGCCGTTTTTCGCGTAGAAGAATCTTTGCGATAGTTTGTGCATATTGCTTTGATATTCTCGAAGCAATCCAACTGTTGGTCTAAAGTACTCATATTGCTTGTTTCTTATAGATGTTGTTGCTTCCAGAAGTTTCCACGTCGTCGACAGTGATTGGAGAGCGTTGTGAAGGTTACTGCGTTGCCGATAATCTTCACGGTTTCAAGTCTTGAAACTGTTATTTTTCAATTCGAAAAGTCGCTGTGTCTTCGCACTCAAGTGCTTTTCTCACGTTTCTCTGCGCCTTCTCAATCCGACCGGGGCGACCCGCTGGTGGGAGACCGGTCAAACCGATTCGCTAACGCGTGAAAAGCACTGAAGCACTGAAGATTGTTCCGTCGAAGGACCAAAAAATGTAGAGTTTCTACACTTGTCTGCTTGTTAAGCTTGTTGAGAGAGTGCTTAGAGAAAGGATACCTTGGTTCACACACACTTTAATTACGTAGTAAATAATGTAAAGGTTACAAAAATAAAGGCGAGTTGGCGTTTCCTTTCTCGATTGTGTTTACCGCGTGGCAGTAATTGCACTACTGATGTATAATACATGAAAATATAATAATGACACAGGCAGGTTGCTGCGTCAGCCAAATATGCAGTACAAGACTGTACATCTTGGCAACCCCAAAAGAGAAAGCAAGAGCCTGTACAACCCTTTTGGATCGGATATGCTGTTTTAAATATACTTCTATGTGTTGCAGAATATAATCAAAAGTTTTCACACTCATTCTTGTGTACTCATAAAACTTATCTGGATAATTTCTGTAATCTTCGTTTGGGTCTCCACATCCGCCATTTAAATACCGATCTTTATTCAGTTCGAGCACCCATCTCTCATATTAAAAATATCTTCTTTTAAAAATGTACTGATTTCTAAACAGAGAAGGGATAGTTTTGATAACGCACTGATTTTGAGCACGATTTGACGACCTTTATCCCCTCGTCTGTGGAGGATACCATTATGGCACTTTTTAAAAAGTGCTTGTCTGTGGCGCCTCCTGTGGTGGGACTCGCCACTTGACCTGCCAGATGTTAATTTCGCGCCTTATTTTAACAAGTAAAGAGGATTCTTACTCTTTCGCACACGTTAAAAATCGTATAAGAATGAACGACTTTTCCCTCTGACATGCAACGTTACACGTCTGTGGTACGAAAATAATGATTTTTTTTTAGTTTAATCTGTGACCTGTTCAGTCATAGATTGCCGCGCATCTTTAAAAACAGGTGTGGTATAAAAAACTTGTATTGGAACATAAAGCCATTTGGTTTTATTTTATTAAGTATGTAAGATTGTATATAAAATATATAATATTATATCCAGCCGGCGTCGTATTTTTTATTAATTAGAAAATAAAAGTTAAGTTCTGGGTAACCCATATTATTTCTCTTATAACGGTTACAAGGCAATTCAAAGTCAAGTGTAGTGTAAGGAATAAGAAAAAGACATTTATTAAAATGATAATTCCAATAGGAATTACTCTACATTCCAATTAGATTTAGAGAAAATAATGTTTTTCTACTCCCATGTTTGCAAAAAATGTGCTAAAACCCCTATCTGTTGAAAGTCCAGTAATGGGATCCACAGATAGGGCATAATGACATTTTGACACTCCACGGACGAAAGGTTAATACGTCCACCGCGGCCGCTGCAACTAACCGCTGCTGAAGGTACGTGGCGTGCAAAACGCACCGCTCACCGACGCCGCCGCCCCGCTCGCCGCGCCGCGCGCCGCTAAGACCGAAGTCGTGGCCAGGCCGTAAAAGTAATAATACTTTTTAATTTCATGTTTGAATTATTTTAAGTCACAGTATCTAATTGTTTAAGATATAAGATGTATTGAATAACACACTTGTACTTTTCCACTGAGTTTATTTTAGACCTGACCGGTTTCGCCTTACGGCATTCGAGAAAGAGAATACGAGCCAGCCGAGAATGCCGTAAGGCGAAACGGGTCAGGTCTAAAATAAACTCAGTGGAAAAGTACAAGTGTGTTATTCAATATGTGTAGCAGATTCCACCAAGCGCCATCAATCTCCAGTATAAAAAAACATATAAGATGTAGTTATAAGGACAAATTAGCTAAGAAGTATGTTTTTTACTACTTTTTTTTTTCCTTAAATACCTAAACAAATATCTTTGCCATATTATTTACTAGCTTTTGCCCGCGGCTCCGCCCGCGTGGATGTCGGTTATCGCGACAAAACATTAGCCTATGTCCTTTCTCATGGTCTAATCTACCCCTATACTAAATTTCATCAAAATCGGTTAAGTGGTTTAGGCGTGAAAGCGTAACATACAGACAGACAGACAGAGTTACTTTCGCATTTATAATATTATTAGTATGGATGTAGGTGCTGCCTATTGGAAAATTGAGCTATGCCTATGTCATGATGAGAATGAAATTGAGCAGTGCTTAGTAGAATAATTAAGTATAATATGGCCTATTTGAATTCTGTCACAGAATGTCTTCTATAAAATATCAACTCGCTGTCTTAATAGCTTTGCTGAGAAGTCCCACTCTAGAGTTATATCAATAAACTTTAAAAGAAATAAAGTGACTATTTATCTACTTAGCATGTTTTATTTTACTTTTCCCATATTCTTCTAAAATTTCAGGAATGTGCTGGACAAGATCATCTGCTGTAAGTTTGTAGTCGTTATCGATCCATATATCTTTCAAGCGACTGATGATAGGTCCATACATTTTCCCAGGTGGAACACCAGCTGTTTTTAAGAGTTTACCAGAGACAGGGAATCTAGGTACTTCCCATTTGTTAAATTCCTCTAACAGTTTTATGTCACCTCTATACTTCAAAACTTCTCTTACATATTCAATGGCATCTTTTTGTTTCATTTTAGTATTGAGAACTAATTTTTCATAAGGTCTGAAAGTAAACACAGAAATAAGGCTTGGTTTGTCAGAAGGCAAACGGAAGGTAGGATACTCCCTAGCCCGATGAACTGACAACCTTTAAAAGGTATTTAGGACAGACTTATCTATAGGAGGTAGGACATGACGGTATCTCCCGTCCCAAATTGAGCAGTCCGACTGGGGAAGTACCTCCGCCCTACAGAATACCGCGGCCATAATAACCTTGTGTTGTGTTCCCGGCGGTGAGTAGGGTAGCCAGAGCTCACTGGAGAGGTCCTGTGCTGTCAGTAGGAAGACCAAAGGCTCAAGTAGACGCCGCTTGCTGGTGGGGGCGTGAAATGTTGGCGCTGCGGTCAGGGAGACCCGGTGAAACGGTTATCCGCTGGCCGCCCGCAGGCTGTACGGTTCCCGAACCTGGGGAACACTTAATCTCCGCCCCAGGAGGCTGAACCAGCAGCCTGTGTAAAGTTTCCGGTGCTGTAGTCGTGCCGGAGGAGGAGACCGGAGTGGACCCGGCTACAGTATCTGGGAGGGGACCGGGGGCCCTTCCGCCCGCCGCGCCAGCCAGTCACACAACCCCAGCCTGTATGTGGTGGTACAGAGCCTTGCTTTGTCTTCTGCGTTGACGGCACAGAAACTCTCTCTGCCTTCTCCCCCCCCCCCCCCCACCCTAATCTGTTATGAAAAGAAGGAAAAAGAGAAACGGATCCACAGCGGCACCATCTTCCACGATGCAAGTGGACTTTTGCAACATTAGGGGCCTTCACTCAAACCTTAATAAAGTCCACCACCATCTCGAAACCGCGCAGCCAACCTTATTCTTTCTGACGGAGACGCAAATATCATGCCCGGCCGATACAGGCTATCTAATGTACCCTGGTTATAAACTGGAACATAATTTTATGAGTCACGCCGGGGTATGCTTGTACGTCCGGGATGATATTTGCTGCCGCCGTCTTCATATTCATGAAGACAGGGACCTGTCAACTCTATGGGTACGTATAGATCACGGTGGCCACACCCGTATCTATGCGTGCCTTTACAGGTCTCATAGCGGTGACTTGGGCACAACTCAGCTGTTTGAGCACCTGCAGCGGTCGGCGGACAGGGTAATTGAGCAATATCCCACCGCAGACTTAGTTTTCTTGGGGGACTTCAACGCTCACCACGTGGAGTGGCTGGGGTCTCACACGACTAATTTTGCGGGAAGGGCTGCTCACGACTTCGCCCTGACCTATGGGTTCTCTCAACTGGTGCATTCTGTCACTAGAACACCAGATATCGAGACCCACAGATCCTCTATACTGGACCTTCTGCTGACTTCGCGTCCGGATGAGTACTCCGTAACTGTGGAAGCACCTCTAGGTACTTCGGACCACAGCCTCGTCCGGGCGAAAGTGACACTTGTGCGACCTGAACCACCGCGGCCACCTCAGTGGCGGCATGTCTGGCACTACAGGTCAGCAGACTGGGACGGACTGCGGGAATTCTTCGCGTCGTACCCGTGGAGGCAGCTTTGCTTCACTTCAGATGATCCAAACTCCTGTGCAACAGCAGTCACTGACGCGATCCTAGCGGGCATGGAGTGCTATATCCCCAACCGCTGGATCGCGACAGGAGCGAGCAAGCGTCCGTGGTTTAATAGGTCCTGCAGAGAAGCGAGAACTCTCAAACAATCTGCTTATAAGGATTGGACCACGGCCCTCGCCAATAAGGATCCGAACATCAGTGAAGTGAAGCGGAAATTGAATGCTGCCTCGAGGTCCAGTAAGAAGGCAACGGCCAGGGCTAAGTTTGAGTTCATCGGCAGAATTGGTGAGCGGCTTGCGCGGTTCCCATCCGGTAGTCGCGCATTTTGGTCGCTCGCCAAAGCTGCCGAGGGAAACTTCATCCGTTCCTGTCTTCCGCCGCTATTAAAACCCGACGGTAGTCTGGCCCATGGCGCCAAGGAGAAAGCCGATCTCTTAGGTAACCTCTTTGCGTCAAACTCGACTATGAACGATGGGAATGCCGAACCACCTAGTATACCCTGGTGTGGAACTTCAATGGGTGAAGTAAAAATCACCCAGCGGAGGGTTCGGCGAGAACTAAAGTCCCTAGATGTTCGAAAGTCGAGTGGGCCGGATGGCATACCGGCAATGGTGCTTAAGCACTGTGCTCCAGAGTTGTGCCCTGTTCTTACACGACTCTTCGCGCTCTCATTCTCCACTGGACGAGTTCCAGCTTCGTGGAAGACCGCATACGTGCATCCTGTGCCTAAGAAAGGCGACAGGACAGACCCGTCCAACTACAGGCCCATCGCTATAACCTCCCTTCTCTCGAAGGTTATGGAGCGTGTCATTAACACACAGCTCCTGGGATACCTTGAGGGTAACGATCTTCTGAGCGACCGACAGTACGGCTTCCGCCAGCGTCGCTCGACCGGTGACCTTCTTGTGTATCTCACAAACCGTTGGGCGCAAGCCATCGAGAGCCAAGGTGAGGCACTAGCGGTCAGCCTAGATATAGCGAAGGCCTTCGATCGGGTATGGCACAGAGGTCTTCTTGCGAAGTTACCATCTTATGGACTCCCTGAGGGGCTGTGTAACTGGATTTCCAGCTTTTTGTCCAACAGAAGCATCCAAGCCGTCGTGGACGGCAGTCGCTCGGACCGCATGGACATAAACGCTGGTGTCCCACAAGGTTCCGTGTTGTCTCCGACCCTGTTTCTGCTGCATATTAATGACATGCTGTCGGACGACTCCATTCATTGCTATGCGGACGACAGTACTGGAGACGCATGTTACACGGGCGGTGCAGGCATCCCCCAGTCCGAGGTGGAGGGGAGTCGCGAACAACTTGTGTCAGAAATCGAGACTACTCTCTCGGGAGTATCCGATTGGGGTCGACTAAACCTGGTCCAGTTCAACCCCACCAAGACACAAGTATGTGTATTCACCGCTAAGAAAACCCCATTTATTGTAGCGCCGCAATTCCTGGGCACACGGCTTACCATTGCCCCGAGTATCGGGATCTTAGGCGTCGACATTTCGAGTGACGTCCAGTACCGCAGTCATTTAGAGGACAAGGTCAAGCTGGCAACAAAGAAACTTGGAGTTCTTAATAGGGCGAAGCAGTACTTCACTGCGGGGCAGCGACTCCTTCTTTATAAGGCACAGGTTCGGCCCCACATGGAGTACTGCTGTCATCTTTTTGCCGGAGCGCCCGCACGCCAGCTTAACCCTTTCGACTCGGTGCAAAGACGTGCGTTGAGGCTCGTTGACAGTCCCATACTCGCAGGCGATGTGGAACCTCTCAGCCTCAGAAGGGATTTTGCCTCACTGTGTGTTTTCTACCGCCTATATAATGGTTTGTGCTCAGATGAATTATTTGACATGATGCCCACAGCTACATTCTATCATCGCACCGCTCGCCATAGACAGGGAATTCATCCCCACACATTGCATCCGAATATGGTGCGTACCGTGCGGTATGAAAGGAACTTCATCCCACGTACGCTCAAGCTGTGGAATGAACTCCCTGCCATGGTTTTCCCAAGCGACTACAATATGGGGTTCTTCAAGAGGGGCATTAGAAGGTTTCTTCAGGGTAGGCAGCGCGAGTGTAACGCCCCTGGTGTTGCACACGTCCATAGGCCGCGGTAACCACTTTCCATCAGGTGGGCCGTGTGCTTGTCTGCCACCTAAGTGGTATAAAAAAAAAAAAAAAAAAAGACTGGATGCGGTTGCGGAAGGCGGCGGATCGAACGAAATGGCCCACATGAGGCTTATGTCCAGCAGTGGACTGAAATGGGCTAATTAATTGTCAGAATATATTTACTGAATATTTTATTTGGTGTCTCTATTCACTAAAACCTTTCACAGTAAGATGACATTTCCATTGAAGCCTAGCCTAGGTCCTAGGCGGGCCATGGATTAGGCAATCACAGTGCTCATAAGCTCCATTGACTGTAAGTGGAGCACGCTATTTTAAATTAAATAAATAAACACGCAGAACACAGTCGAGCACGCTGTGGTAACGATTGGAGAGTAGCTGCGCGGCGGTGTCGACTTGCTTGATTTGCTCAATTCAGCACCACTACGCGTCAAAGGGAACGACCAACCCTAAAAAGTAGCAATTATTGACTGAGTTATGGTCATCAGAAGAAGTACACATTGAACCTTGAATGCATCAATATCTATTATGAGAAAAACTCTTTTCAATTAATTTATATTTGTGAGTTTTTCACGCCTTTTTCTCCCAAGTGTAGAGACAACAGGTAACATTGGTTTTAAGTGTTAATTATTTAAATTAGTGTACATTTGACTGTACTAGATAATCATAATATATCTAACATCCTTCAATTAGGCCCCTTTCATAGAAGCCTACCTTCAAACATCCCAGCTTGAGTTATTCTGGTAAGTCATAGTTTATTAAAGATCAAATTATGTAAAATATTTCATCAAACTTACCGTAATGGTCTTGAGGCAATCTTTTCTTCTCTATGCTCAACAATGAAGTATCCCATATCTCTATCATAACTAGAGAACTTGAGTCTACCCCATAGGACAGTGACATCATCCAGAGTCTCTAGTAAAGGTGCCAAGTAGCTCATTGGAAGCAGTCTTAGGCGTTCAGTTCTTTTTATCATTCTGTCCAGCTCTTCGACATTTGGTGATGGTGGCAAACCTGTTTAGTGAAAATATAACATTAGTTACCTTAAGTTCGAAAAACATCGGAAAAAATGAAACGCTCAAGTGAGACTTGAACTCACGACCAGGGGGAATGCTCTTCCAACTGAGCTATTGAGCCACACCTGAATCATTTCAAATTTTCCTTCTCTTTATATCCGTCTTTAGGGCGACGGTGGAGCCATCTACCAACATTCTTACGAACTGTTGGAAACAATGAATGATTTTTCAACCATTTTTAAACATTGAATTTTGATGACTCTGTCCCAATATTTTGAATGATTTTTTATAGCATTTATTATGCTAACTTTTAAGTTCGAAAAACATCGGAAAAAATGAAACGCTCAAGTGAGACTTGAACTCACGACCTTTCCCTTAAAGGGGGAATGCTCTTCCAACTGAGTTATTGAAATATATAAATTACTAGCTGTCCCGGCGAACTTCGTACCGCCAATTTTTTAGATCCCGTTCCCGCTGCACCATTTAGGGGGATGAAAAATAGATGTTGGCCGATTCTCAGACCTACTCAATATGCTCACAAAATTTCACGAGAATCGGTCAAGCCGTTTCGGAGGAGTATGGCAACGAAAAATGTGACACGAGAATTTTATATATTAGATAAATAAAAACTGAAGTGACAACCCTGACAAAACTGCAAAAAGCGGCATTTCCGCAAACATCAAATACGATGAACTACTGTAAGATCTCTCGTTATACTGTGCCTATATACTATTAGATAATGGTAAAAATACAAAAAAAAAAAAATTTTGAGCAGTTTGTCAAAACTCAAAACTAGCAAGAGCTAATTTCTACATTTTTTTTTTTAATAATGAAAAAGATACAAACCTATATATTTTGCAATTCCCATATCAATCATAATTTTCAATAAACTGCCTGCAAAATGGCCTTGTAGTATCTTTTTAAGTTCAACCCAAATTCTCTCTCCTGATATCTTCTCCAGACCCTGAATATTGTTGCTTAGAATCTTGAGTGTTGATTCTTCATGATTATCGGCGGTCTCTGATATTCTACCATAAAAGCGAAAGTATCTCAATATTCTCAGATAGTCTTCCTTAATTCTTGTATCAGCATCTCCCACAAAAGCTATTCTTCGCTTTTGTAAATCTTCATAGCCAAAAAAGTAGTCATACACAGAACCATCAAAACCTGAAATTATTAATTTTTTTTTTTTCAAAAATTCAAAAGGATTGAAATGTCGCCCTTTTGCCCTTTGCCACTTATGGCATGAGAGCAAGTATTATATTGTGATTTAGGTATACTATAGAACCCAAATGACACTGTTGATAATTTTTCAGTACCCTGAGTGGGAAGCCTCTGCCTCATCAACAAACTTGAACCTTCAAGATATTGGTGGGCCCCTAAACTTATTTAGGACCTTGAATAAAAAAAATAATCAAAAAAATAGGCAGTAAGTCTAATTCTAGATTAGAAACTGCCGTCACAACCCACCTAGAAACATAGAATTAATTGTGAGATCTCGTCTATTAGCATCTAATTTCCAGTCCGTTGTAAACTCAACTTCAGCATGACGTCCATCTGTGGCTACATCTATTCTCAGAGTAGTGACTTCAAAGTTCTCTTTATCATTAATTCTAGGAGTAATGGTGCCATGTTTTTCTCCATTGGCATTAATCATTCTAATATTCTCAGCTGTAAACATGTCTTTCATTTGTTGAGGTGTTGCAACTGTTGCAAAGTCAAGATCACTTGGATTCTGGCCCATTAGTAGATCCCTAGAATCAAACATTACCTATTTAGTTATTTTTTTTACTATAGTCACAGATAATAATATGATATAGTTATAGAGAATATAATATAGTTCTATACAGACAGATGCTCAATCAGGAACAAAAAACGGTTATGCTCCTAACTTACAAAAGCAGGCAGGCAGCTTTTATTTCCAAGTATCGTTACTAGATGGCGACAATGCTTTGGTAATCTTTCCAAATTTTTACTATTAAAAACTAACATCAAAAATAAAAAATACACTAAACACATTATTGAATATGACTGAATAAGACCATAAAATCGAATCTATATTGATTCTGCAGTAATTTGAATGATTATAGATAACTTGGATGGTGTCTCTAGGTGGCGGTTTCCTAAGTTATCACTTTTGTCATGAAATCTTCATTTATTATACATTACCAACGTGTTTTATATGCTTAAATGCTTCCATTATCATGTTTTAAAGTTTTGAAATAATTTATGTGATTCTAAATGGGGAAGTGTTTTAACTTTATTACTTAAAATGAGACTACTAGTACCATCTATTAGTTTTAGAGATCATTTTCTTAGCATTCATAGACCATGCTGTAGTTCATTGTGCTTCACGAGTTAGCAAGAGAATCAATGTGAGACAAGGGACAATATCAGGACAAAGGAACATCAAACATGAAAAAAGCCCCTCTGTCCTGTAGGATCCACTATCTCGATCGACCAGTGGATTGAATAGCACGCCGAAGTTCACTGTGATCCACCGATTCTCTCGATGGAACCTATGATACTTGCATCTCCTGATATTCTACACCAGTGGATCGAATGTAAATCAGGGAGTTTGGTAAGATCCACACCAGTGGATCGAATAGCACGCCGAAGTTCACTGTGATCCACCAATTGTCGCGGTGGATCCTGTGATACTTGTGTCTCCTAATATGCTCCACCAGTGGATCGAATGTAAATCAGGGAGTTTGGTAAGATCCACACTAGTGGATCGAATAGCACGCCGAAGTTCACTGTGATCCACCAATTGTCGCGGTGGATCCTGTGATACTTGTGTCTCCTAATATGCTCCACCAGTGGATCGAATGTAAATCAGGGAGTTTGGTAAGATCCACACTAGTGGATCGAATAGCACGCCGAAGTTCACTGTGATCCACCAATTGTCGCGGTGGATCCTGTGATACTTGTGTCTCCTAATATGCTCCACCAGTGGATCGAATGTAAATCAGGGAGTTTGGTAAGATCCACACCAGTGGATCGAATAGCACGCCGAAGTTCACTGTGATCCACCAATTGTCGCGGTGGATCCTGTGATACTTGTGTCTCCTAATATGCTCCACCAGTGGATCGAATGTAAATCAGGGAGTTTGGTAAGATCCACACTAGTGGATCGAATAGCACGCCGAAGTTCACTGTGATCCACCAATTGTCGCGGTGGATCCTGTGATACTTGTGTCTCCTAATATGCTCGACCAGTGGATCGAATGTAAATCAGGGAGTTTGGTAAGATCCACAATAGTGAATCGAATAGCACGCCGTAGTTCACTGTGATCCACCAATTGTCGCGGTGGATCCTGTGATATTTGTGTCCTTAAAACGCTCGACCAGGGGATCGAACGTAATTCAGGGAGTTTGGTACGATCCACCATTGATCTCAGTGGAACCTGTGATATAATTCATATAAGTATATAGGGTGAAGTGGAATCTGGGTTAGCCTCTTAAGCCTGATTATGCCATTGATAATCATTTTGGCATAGTCTGTACGCACGGGTATTTCCAAAACGGTCAAACCGATTTGGTTTTTTTTACCCAACTATCGAAGGAAGGAGGGTAATGTTTTTCCAGACTATGTATGTAAGTATGTATGTATGTCCATTTATTTGGCAAGGCCTACAGCCTGCCATTTGATTCGCCGTGAATGTGTGACACCAGATAAATTAACATTTTGAGAAAAGCAAAATGGCGGATTTTTGGCGCCAAAACATACGCTTGTTGTCAAAAATAATTTGACTCAAACTTATCAAGTGGGGTATCAAAATGAAGGAAATTAGATTGTAGAGAAATGAAGGAGATTACAAAAAGATACACATGCCATATCATAACTAAAAGTATAAAATAAAACATATGATAAAAAATTAAAAAAACCACGTGGTACCCATTAGCCAATCATAAACCGAAAGAAAATTAATGGGTACCGCCTGCTATCAACCTTATTTCGATCTTTTCAGTGGCAGTCGGGTTTTTTATGTTTTAATCATTTGTCTTAACGGTAAAATACTCTTCAGGAGACGTGCAATTTGACGAAAGTAAGTGGATGAATATTCACTAAATAACAAAAAGTGAATTTTTCGCTATATATTTCAATTCTAAATGCAAATGCATACAATATCATTTACTTTTACACCGACTTTGTGGAGCAAAGTCAGCTGTAAGTGTAGCTTGGGATCCACCTATTTAAATTATATCATAGGTTCCACTGAGATCAATGGTGGATCTTACCAAACTCCCTGAATTACGTTCGATCCCCTGGTGGTGCATTTTAGGAGATGCAAGTATCACAGGATCCACCGCGACAATTGGTGGATCACGGTGAACTTCGGCGTGCTATTCAATCCACTGGTGTGGATCTTACTAAACTCCCTGATTTACATTCGATCCACTGGTGGGGCATATCAGGAGATGAAAGTAACATAGGATCCACCAGAGAGAATCAGTGGATCACAGTGAACTTCGGCGTGCTATTCAATCCACTGGTGGATCGAGATAGTGGATCCAACAGGACAGAGGGAAAAAGCATATACTTGTCTGAAATAAAGCTAGAAATTAACACTTATAAAATTTAATATACCATTTTTGGGATATCAAAGTTTATTTTTGTTGTTAACTAGTACATAAAGCTCCTAAAAAAATTACTGAAATGCTACTTGTGCGAGTTAAAAGTAATGACTGCAAAAGAAATTTTGATTTTTCGAGAGTGCCATATTTTATTATTAATTTCTTAAATTCTTAAATCATAATTTAATACATTTCTAATTGTAAGGTTAAAAAATAAACAATATTCATGACATATCTTTCTTATGATATGCTTGTGTTATACATTTTGTAAAGCTGAAAGCGTAACGAATTAGGTAAGTAGGTATATTAAATAAAAACACTGTAGGTGAATCTACATTTTTAGACTTTTTTTCTAAAAATGGAAATATTAATGTAAATATATTGATGAAATGTTATCCCATTAAAATGTTTCGGGTTGGCATTACAATCGTACCAATCTAATTTGGGATTGTTAGTGGTTGTGTTAGATAGGGGTTGGTCTCCCCTTCTCAAAAATACCCCGGAGATGCATGGTTTCTTTTTAAGGGCTGTTTAAAGTTTTGTGTAACGGAACGAAATAATGTGTGATAAAACGCTATATTATTATTTTTATGCATTATAAATATAGTTTATTTTAATAATTTTACCATTTGAATATATATTCGTTTCCGGAGGTTGGGAGTTGATGGGGGGGTACCCCTCATCTCCCCCCTCTCCCACTCTCCCCCCTTAATTCGATTGGCACGATTCTAAAGCAATCCCCGAGCACCATATAGTTTGCTCTAATAGTACATAACTATTAGAGCAGTACGTAACTATAAACTCAAGTGGCTTTAGTTTAGGAAATCTGTGCCGCTACGCAGGAGGCACGGGTTCGATCCCCATTTAGTGTAAATATTGGAAAGGATATCAAGAGAAGAGACAGCAGAGACTAAACATGCCAAATTCAAAGAGGACATAATATTTTTAGTGCTGTCAGCTCTTTAGTTAGTAGCTAGTTTACTGCTTGAATTATGACAGTACACATGCATACTAAGAGGGAAAAAGTCCCATATATTATTTTTATGTTATTATATTGATTGTATTTAATCAAACCACACAATAGCATCTAACGAGGCTGTCAAGCTGAGTGCCACCACTGTTAACATGGTACATGTTTCCGATGGTGACCCTCTTCCCGAGACTTTGCCTTTAGCTTAACATCAGGCGAGGTGAAGTCAAATTGACGTGTCCTATATATAAAAAAAACGGTAGAACGAATCTGGATGAAAATTATCAGAGATAGAGAAAAAAAAGAATCTTTCATAATCCAATCAATTCAATTATAAAAATTCAAGAAATCTATACTAATAGGTATTATAAATGCAGAATATAGTAAATCTGTATGTTATAAAGTATTATGACAAAGACTCATTAAAATAAATCAATATAAATGTTCCAACAATAACAAAACTCAACAAAATCTAACAATAAAAACTACGAAATTAAAATGGACAACAGTCACTGTGATGCGGACGCTACTGCAGGACGAGAGTGGGGCATCTCACACTCGCACGAGCTATAGGTATGCTAGCTTTCAAGGTGATTGATCATATGGTTATGTTTAATCGATTCTATGCACTAACTCTACAAACAAACTAACTTCTTTATCATCTTAGTTACCAATAAACAATGATGTAATAGCAAGTAAGTAATGCAATCATAGCTACCGGACTGCTCCACCCGCCATCCTTATTTCATATTGGTATTTGTCGAACACTCTTTTGAGTTCCAAAACCTCTGGGGTAAATATGCTTCTGAATTCTGGAGAGTCTAGCTTTAAAACTACAGGATTCTCTCTACTTTTAACACTCATATTGATCGCCGTTCCCACTGTCTTCGTCACAAAAGTAGTTCCGCTGCTATAGGCCTGGAAGACAAGTAAATATTACCATTCAAATGTTATTAAATCATCATAGTTATTGTAATCCAGGCTGCTGCCCAATTAAACTTAAAAATGTAATATTATAACCTGTAAAAAATATAGGTTCGGAACAGATTTAGTCAATTACCCTATTTGAATATTTGAAACACTTGGATAATCTTATGGACGTAGTGTACATAATTATACACTGAAGAATTTAAAATTATTAAAGACCGAAATGTAACGCATTAAACTGAAACTGCAGCTCTGCTTCGAGTCGAGTTTATTTATTATTTTTTTTGTTCGTTCGTGAAGTTAGCTATCGGCCGGCGTAGTAAACTGCCCAATCGGCCAATCATGTAGACTCCACCACAGTCTAACGATTCATACTACATACAGTCTGTCAACGAAGCCATCTAGACTAGACAGAGCAATCGTGCGGGGGCAGGGGAGCGTTGGAGGACGGGGTATTACTCGGTACGCCCATATATTTTACTCGGTAGTAAGGATTCAGGGCTGTCTCATTTGTAACCACACTAATCACGTGATTAATTTTATTTCATGACTCGTTCTGTTTGTTAAAATTGTTTTTTTTTTCGTTTTCACAAAAATCGATGTGGATATCGTTTTCAGGGTTTTTGGGGTTGCTGATTACGAAGATATCATCCATATACCGATCCAAGATGGCGGACTCGACATTTTCTCCAAAATCTATATGGGTATAGTTTTCGGGGTTTTGGGGTTGCTGATTTCGAATATAACATCCATTTCGTGATCCAAGATGGCGGACTCAAATATTCACTAAAATCGATGTGATCTCTTCCAGGGTTTTTGGGGCCGCTGATTACGAATATATCATCAATTTAGCGGTACAAGATGGCGGACTCGACATATTTACTAAAATCGATACGGGTATCGTTTTCAAGGATTTCGGGGTTGCTGATTATTCATGTAGCAATCCAAGATGACTAGATGGATGATATATTCGTATTAGCAACCAAAAATCACGAAAACGATGCTCATGTTGACTTTGTGGGAAAATTCAAGTCCGCGATCCTGGATCGCTAAATAGATTTTATTATTCGTAATTAGTCACCACGAAAACCTCGTTTTTTTTTAATGTCAAGTTTGCCATCTGTGATCATCGGTAAAATGGTCTTCAATCCCGATATCAGACAGTTTCCGGCAGGCAATCATACGATGGGAAACTGTCGACTCCCAACTGTTCGTGTGTAGCCGCAAAACTGACAGCAGGGAATGGCCGGGAGGCGAAAATCGCTTTCGTGTGTGGGTGCTGTCAACTTAGGACTGCAGGCCGCCCGGTAAGATCTGAAACTGCAGGCAGTTCACCTGCATCGTGGATAGGCTCCATAAGAATAAATCATCAATTTCAAACCCGAACCCGAATCAGTATTCAAATTCAAGTCAAAATCGAAATCGAAGTCGACGCCGAAGCCGAAGCCGAAGCCGAAGCCGAAGCCGAAGCCGCAGTCGAAGTCGAAGTCGAAGTTGAAATCAAAAAACTCTGACTTAAAATATTACGTAGGTATGCTTGATCATAATTGGTTGAGTTGAACCGGAGATATGACCAAAAGTCGCAAGAGCCGGCATCAGCTAGTAATTTATATCAGCGTGAGTTGATGTGCCTTGCCAGAACAAAGAGAACAAATAGGGGTTATATATAGAATATTACAGAAAAATAAATTATAAATAAAAACTGAAGTGACAACCCTGACAAAATTGCAAACAGTGGCATTTCCGCAAACATCAAACGCGATGAACTACTGTAAGATCTCTTGTTATACTGTGACTCCACTATTCGCCACGGGCGTTCGTGATTGGCCTATTTATAGATTATTTATTATATATACTAGAGATTGGCCAAAAGCCTACTTGCCAAACCGAACAATCTGTCAAAGTCAATGATAAACTTTTTTTTTATCAGCAACGGACACAGGTCCTTAAAGCTTACAGGACTGACAAACTCTGTTTTCGACACGGGGAACACTAGGTATAAACATCAGTACAGTAGGTACCTACACCTACCCGAATAAAATTTCTTCGCATTACAAGGTTTAATTTGTTGCCTTGATACCGCAGTCAAACGTGCAATGTGCCGGTTGGACTCAGATCACATACACTGCTCGCTCTCACCCCGGTTGCCAATTTTTTTTTTTATAAACACTTCCTCTGTAGTGTCAGTACACAAGCGCCTAGTTTGCAAAACTGATTGATGAAAAGCGACAAGCGCCCGGGTATCATGCACCCCTAGCACTATTGGGTAAAGACCGCCCTGTGTCTAATTGGTTACCTTCTGGCGGCTGGTTTTCTGGGTTCAAAAAGGCTATATCATTACCTAAGTTATATATCTGGGGCTAACACAGATGTACTATCTACAGTAGGCATATAGATAGGGAGACCACGTAGGTAGCTAAATTTTTAATCACTCGAGAGTCGTGGAAAGCTATTAAAATTATTGTTAGATTATTGATAGAAAGAATAATGGTTTATAAAGTTTCCTCCATAATAATAAATAAATACATATATCATCCATATTAATTAAAGTTTTGTATTAATTTGGTTTTATTCCAATGTTTTTCAGTTATTCTGGTTTGTTTAACTCTAAAATAAACAAAAAAAAATCCGCGTTCGAGTAAATACAGACATATCTTTGCAAGCTTCCAACGCCCTTAGGTTACGCTTAAATCGTGAGATTTTCAGAATAAAATTGACACTTAATTGGCTATTTTATCCTACCTTACCTTACGCGTGTAGGTATTTTGTATTATATTATATTATACGTGTATGTTTAAGTGCACATTCAATGACGTAGACTATCGGGGAAGTGGACGTCCAGGGAATGGGCTTTCAGAGAAATGGGCATTCAGGGAAGTGGACATTCAGTGAATTGAACATTCGGGGAATAGGACTTTCCGGGAAAGAGACCTAATGAACCGACTGGACATTCCGGTAAAAGGACCTAACGTTCCTGAAGGGTAAATTCGTAGAAACATAAACATAACATAAACTCACGCCTATATATTCGGAACGGGTAGGCAGAGGTGGTAGCACCCACATAAATTCGTAGAATCATAGATTAATAGATATACTAGAGACTTAGAATGAATTGTTTTGCCCACTCATCCATATTGAATGCTGCCTACTGGCTGGAGGAATTTTTCAACATGTAACTAGCCTTCCCTAGCTTAATCCGACGCGCTCGAGTTACTACTGAATTTCCTTGTACGCGTGCCCTGCTACTACTAGATTAGACACAGGTGTAATTAAATTTCTGTTTCAGTTTAAAATAAGCTGCAACGGCCATGTTAGGTTGGAGAAAATGAAACTAATAAATGTTGGCGTCCAACTTTATTGGTTAAATACAATTCAATAATTACAAGTGCTTATGGCAAATCAAAGTCTACTGTCATTTGCCACCCATTAAACTATTCATCCCGCTGGAGCCCTGTTGCAATTGCCTCATCATGTTGTGCAATCCTGTCATACCGCCCATTTGTTGTAGAATGCGTGGATCCATCATTTTAGCCATTTGTTGATTGAGCTTAACCATTTGTGTTTGATTGACATTCTTTGCCATGTCACCTCCTTTGAATAATCCTTTGATTCCGCCCATCTTCTTCACCACAGCTGCAAACTTAGTGTACTGAGCAATCAAATCTTTCACGTCTCTTTCTGTTACGCCGGCACCTTGTGCAACGCGTGTGATTCTGGTGGGTTGCTTAGAAAATAGTTTCGCGCCATCACGATGGTCAAGTTCGCCTTCATTCATAGAGTCCATGATTGTCATTAGCCGTTTCAATTTAGCCATTGATTCTTGTTCACTACCTTTTGACATAAGATCCTGTGAGAAACCTGGTATCATTCCCTGTAAACAGTAAAAGGTTTTATCATGTGTGCAATTAAATATAGAGTTGTGAACTTATACGGCAGCAGTTGCAGAGAATGTGCCTACCAACTTCTCCTTCGACATTGCATGAAGACCCACGGATGCTGTGCACTTAAAAAAAGGAGGTGGCTTACCATAATTTGTGAAAAGGGTCCCATTTTCATTATATTTTGAAATTGTTCATACATAGCCCTTAGTGTGAACTGTCCATGTTTGAGTTTTTCTAAGAGTTCATCATTATCATCAAGTTTGAGCTCATTCACTTTATCTAGAAGACCCTCTATATCTCCCATCCCCAAAAGTTTGTTTATAAAAGGCTTTGTTTTAAATGGTTCCAAATCATCAATGTGTTCGCCAGTACCTATGAAAATAATTGGACTTTGTGTTGCTGCCACACTGAAAATGGTGAAAATTGTAAAATTAATATCCACATGACAGTGGCGTGGCGGTAGTGCACGTGACTGTCACGCAGGAGGTGCGGGTTCGATTCCCGCTCAGTGCAAATATTTGTATGCATGAATATGGCTATTTGCATTGGTCTGGGTGTTTCTATGTATAATATGTATGTATTTACAAAAAAAAAGTATATAAGTATGTTTATCTGCCTTCTAGATTCCATAACACAAGCTATAAAAGCTTACCATGGGTCTAGATAGCATTGTATAGAATGTTGTGGATTTTTTTTTTTTAAATAATAATTTAATGCACTAGCTAGCATCACAGTCCTGATCCTGTGGGTATATTGGTATAAAAAGTACCCCATATTACTCAGAAGAAGACAGAAAAACAGAAAAAAAAAATACTCAAAGACAATATAGCATTCCAATTGTGAAAGAATTATTGAATTTAGTCCAGTAGTTTTTTTTGCTACAGACATTATGTACCAGTCAATAAGGTGATGCAGAGTTATAGACTCAGTAAGGGACTGTAAATAATACTTACGCGGATAGGGCGCCACCACCCTTGGCATGGCCATCCAATTTTGTGATAATAACTGAACCAATATCTACTTTTTCTTTGAAGGCTCTAGCTTGAGCCTCGCAAGCTTGACCAATTGTTGCGTCCATGACGAAAATAATGTTATCGGGTTTCTGTAAAAAAAAAATATGCTACAATTTTATTTCTAAGTTAGCATTAATATCCGTAGGTCTGTTTTTGTTCACCAATATATTTTGAATTACTTATTGCCATGTCACTACTGCCGCCAGTGGGGAAGCCGTTGGACCGCACGTGCGGATGGGTGATCAGCCCTTAATAACTGCCATATGGCAACTGGGACCAACACCTTTACCTGCTCTCCGAGACACCACACTAATGCAAATACTCATATTCATGCATACGAATATTTGCACCTGCGTAGCGGCCGCATTCACTACCGCCTCTCCACGGAGGCGGTAGTGAATACCCACCTTTACCATTTACCTTCCCACCTTATCTATAATATAAAAATGAATCGCAAAATGTGTTGGTAAGCGCATAACTCACCAACGGCTGGACCGATTTCACTAATTCTTTTTTTGTTGTGTTTGTTATTATCGGGGGAAGGTTCTTACGAAAAAAAATAATAAAACAGTTGTACAGAAAATTTCAGAAAGTAACTTTTCTTTTTCTCATACAAACTTTTTCTATTATGTGAGAGAAGTTTATGTTTACGTTACGGGATTAGTATTTAGTAGTAGTAGGTAGTAGTAGGAATGGGAATGGGAATAGGAATAGGAATGGGAATAGTAATGGGAATGGGAACGGGAACAGGAATGGGAACAGAATTGCACGCGGGTGGAAAATATGGCGGTACGAAGTTCGCCGAGACAGCTAGTTTGTCATAAAAGTCACCAATCTCTTTGTTAGTGCTGGTTGCACATGAGGGTTTGCTCTTCTACTCTGCTGTACATTTGATTTTTATTGGTGTGATTGCCCTCTGCCCCACTAACCCTCAGAAAAAAAGCCTGCATCAGAACCTCATCTCTTATTCAGCAGAGAGTTCTAAGGAAGGATCCCAGTGGAACTCTATACATAGTTTCATTCAAGTATTCTACTACACTATGATATACAGATAGAAAGATCAAATGCTTCTATTAATGATCTCAAATTTGGTACTAGAATGGAAACACATGTATACTCACTATTGCATTTGCTACCGCCAACATCTCCTCGAACAATGATTCCTCTTGTTTGTGACGACCACTAGTATCCACTATTATCATTTCAAATCCCTCCTTCTTGAACATCTCCACACCGGTTGTGGCTATCACCACTGGGTCTACTTCTGTATAACTTTAAAAAAGAAAAATAGGTAAGTATACAATAGTAGGTGCACATTAAAAGCATAGCCAGGGTTTAGATTCAACCTCTAACTCAGCTAAAACATAACATATACATTGATAATAGTTGATAGTAATTAAGTTATGACCACAAGTGCTGTAAGGCACCTGAAACGACAGCAAAAGTAAGTTTAAAAAAAAAAACGTGTGAAGTCCCGAACTATTAAACTATGAATATACATTGATACTAGGGTAGTTGAATTCATGTTATCTGGAAACTATTGTGCCATATAGTATGTGCATTACAAAATCATAAAAATAATTGGTTGTATTTCAACCATAACTGCCGCCTCCCATTGTCAAATTTATATTGCACAAAAGAAACTGCACAAATGAAATGTTTAAGGATTATAATAGAATTATTGGTTTATATGCTAAAGAACCAGTACTTTTTTTCCAATAAGAGATATAAAATGACCTTGATTATACAAACCTTCCGTAAAACGGTATTCTGGCCTTGGTACAATTCTGTTTCACCTGATCATAGGCACCGGCTCGAAATGTGTCAGCACACACAAGACTAGACTTCCAGTTCTTCCTCAAGTAATGGTATGCAAGTTTTGTGCAAGTTGTGGTCTTACCAGAACCCTGGAGACCTACAAACATGATCACATTGGGTTTACCCTTCACTGGCTGGTATGGTTTCACTGCGGGATCAACTAGCTGGAAAATAATTAAATGTATCTTAGTTTTTTTTTATCTATGGCAATCTCAATGAAACTGTTTTTTTTGGATAGCTCGCTCCCGCATTAGCGTTCTAACCTATAGAAGGCTAATGCGGGAGCGGAGCTCCTGCATTAGGTCTTTGTGGTTATTTTTTTTATAACCACCCAGAAACCGGATAAAAAGTCCATGATTTTTTCCTGTTTTTGACAATAGGACCAAATGCGTATTTGACCAAACGCAACTAAACAAATTAAACAAAACATTAAACAACATAATGTTAATGTTTTGTTTCACTTTACATTATGGTAGAATCTGTATATTACGTTATGTTATGTATTAAGATGATAATTACTTTTTACACTTAAACATTCCAACTGCAACATGAATGAAACCTTGAAATAGAGAGTGAGTCTGACCATAAACTAAGCCCCATTACTTTTACTTTTCTAGTCTATATTTACATTCTGAGAAGAAGTAAGAACTATACATTTCTTACAATATGATTGGGTAGGGATTAAGATCTACCTTAACAAGTTCCTTGAATACAGCAGATTGGATCATCCTTCGCTTGTTGAGCCCACCAGCCATCTCATCAAAATCAATGACTGCCCTAACATTTTCACGCAAATTCTTCACCAGTCGAATGTTAACATCAGCTTCTAATAGAGCAGCGCATATTTGTTTTAGCATAGAATTTAACACCTGTAAAAAGATCTTTCGTTAACTACGATCGAACAATAAACAACCATACGAAATGGGACTAAAACCTTGTATCTTACTTCTTCATTGATGATGGTTGCCCTGCTTAGGGATTGCAGGGCAGTGGTGATTTTACGACCTAAATCTGCTAAAACCATCTTGGATAATATTCAGTGTTCCTAATTTATACAATTAGTTTGTCATCAGCTGTTGAACTACAAAATATGTTTTTATCGAGAAAGGATACCGATAGCTGCACAGTTCTGGCACATTTTAATTGAATACTAAAGAACACAATAATTGGATCCACTATGTAAACCAATATCTCACAACACCATTCGTATTTTTTAATAATCTATTCGACAATAAAAGCTAAACTATGAACTGCAAACTGACATGAGGCGTACACGACGAGGAGACACGTCAAATCATTTATTTTTAATTCTCTATTGCGTTTTATTATTACCCTTTAATGGTTATTGACCACTTAATTTTGGTGTTAAAATACATACATTATAGTGACTTTCAAGCTCTTGTTATTATTTTATTTTTGTTTTTCCGTATTAAAAATGCCATATTTATTTGTCAAACTCGAATTATGCGTACTTTTTGTTACAAGCAATAAAACGTTATTAGTAAACTAATCGACAATATCAGTAACTTTCGATGTTATTTATCTGTGGCTAAAATTCCGCTTTGTAATCATCCATCAAAGTTGCTTGCAGTCATTGACTGAATTGAATTGATTTGAGAAACCTTCTTTCAGATTGTAGAAAATCTTCAATGGTAAGTACCTAGTTTAAGTATTACCCACTTTCTACCACGTTTACTTTGACAAATACTGATTCCAATTGCTACTCCCTAAGGGTCAAAACCAATCTGGAGGTGGAAGCGGTGGCGACAAGAAAGATGACAAAGATAAAAAGAAAAAGTATGAACCTCCAATCCCTACCAGGGTGGGCAAGAAGAAGCGCAAGTCAAAGGGTCCAGATGCTGCCCTAAAACTACCTCAAGTTACACCGCACACAAGATGTAGGCTCAAACTATTGAAACTTGAAAGAATCAAGGATTATCTACTCATGGAAGAAGAATTCATTCGCAACCAGGAGAGGTTGAAACCCCAAGAGGAGAAGATTGAGGAAGAGAGATCGAAGGTGTGTATATAGGTCATGGCCTCATTATAATTCTTAACTATGTTGTTCACCAACATGTACATTCTCTCATATTGCAACAACTTGATGTGCCTTGTCACTTTTGTTTAAAAATAATATTTAGAGTTTATTTTCATTGTTTTACAACAAATTAGCTACTGAAGTGAAATCCTTATAAGTTTTAATTTGGAAATAGTTAACATTATGAGTGCAACTCAGACCCACAGCATTGTTTATTGGGTGGATATTCTATTCAAACTAAATTGAGTTTTAATTTTGGAATGATTTGCAGGTTGATGACCTTAGAGGAACACCAATGTCTGTTGGTAATCTTGAAGAGATAATAGATGACAATCATGCTATTGTGTCTACATCAGTGGGCAGCGAGCATTATGTCAGCATCCTCTCATTTGTAGACAAGGACCAACTAGAGCCAGGTTGCTCAGTTTTGCTGAATCATAAGGTATGCTTCTATTTTTGAATTTTACTAACCACACAATCAATTGATAACATTTGCGTAGAGTTTTTTATTGTTGTACAATATTTATTGATTCTCTACACAGTAATGAAACAGCACCAGCATGCAGGTATTTACTCAAGGCAGTGGACAGCATCAAGCTTACACTATGGGAGTCCTCTTCTACTCCTTACCTTTTAGAATTTTTTCTCTTACCTTTTATGGTACTGACTGCTGTGTGACCCCTTAAACCCAAGGCCTCATCTGTCAATCAGTGACCAGCTGTTTGGTAAAGCAACACACATCTATCAGAAATTACTAACTATATATTTTATTTAAAATCTAAAAGTATTTTCACATAAACAATCCTCAACAGATTGTACCAACTTTTTTTTTTTTTCAATATTTTATAACTTATTTGTTTATTTTACTAGGTCCATGCTGTGGTAGGTGTTCTTGGAGATGATACAGACCCAATGGTGTCTGTCATGAAGTTAGAGAAAGCTCCACAGGAGACATATGCTGACATAGGAGGGCTGGACATTCAGATCCAAGAGATTAAGGTAATTAATATGCTTAAAGTATGCCACATGGTCATTAATGTATTAATCCCTAGGCACAAACAAAACAGATAACTTTTATTTTTTCATTCTGAATTCATGTAACTATATGCAGCTGTTGTTACTATTATCATGATTTTCCAATTGGATAGTTACAAAGTAACAATAGAATTTATAAGTTTCATACTTTTTTATTATAATTGAAATAATTAATAATTATATTTGTATATAATACATGGTTTAATAAAAAATTACAATCAGACTTTTATTGTTACTTTTTATTGACAAAAATAACATGCCATACACACAGGGTGTATTTTCGAAATGGGGCAGTAAAGGCAGGTCCTTAACCATTGTAGTTAAAATGTTCTTAGAAGACCTTCCCTAACTTTTTGAGATATTCTGAACTGCATTTACAGATTTTTTGAAAAATCGTATGTCAGCAAGAAAAATGCTAAAAGTCCAAAAAAAATTTTTTGGTGCCAATTGATCCTATTTCTTGTGGGGATCAAAAGACTGTATGGGCCTTAACTGCCGCCTTTCAAAAATACACCCTATAATTTAAATGAAAAAGATATTGTCAGTGATTTTATTATAACAATTTTTTTTATCAGGAATCTGTGGAACTTCCTCTCACTCATCCAGAGTATTATGAAGAGATGGGTATCAAGCCTCCCAAAGGTGTCATCCTGTATGGCCCACCGGGTACTGGCAAGACTTTGTTAGCTAAGGCCGTAGCCAACCAGACCTCTGCAACTTTCCTAAGAGTAGTAGGATCAGAACTCATTCAAAAGTATTTGGTAAGTTGTAATCATACTCTCTTTTATGTATAACTAGCTTTTGCCCGCGGCTCCGCCCGCGTGGATGTCGGTTATCGCGACCAAACATAGTCTATGTCCTTTCTTAAGGTCTAGTCTATCCCTATACCAAATTTCATTGAAATTGGTTCAGTGGTTTAGGCGTGAAAGCCTAACATAGAGACAGAGTTACTTTCGCATTTATATTATTAGTATGGATACTGATTTGAACTTGCATTACAAAAATATTTATTACTTAAACAGGGTGATGGACCGAAGCTTGTTCGTGAACTGTTCAGGGTTGCTGAGGAGCATGCACCTTCTATAGTATTCATTGATGAGATTGATGCTGTAGGCACTAAAAGGTAATCTATACTTATTATACTTATATTATTATAAAGCTCAAGAGTTTGCTTGTTTGAAAGCGCTAATTATAGGAACTGCTGGTTCGAATTTAAAAACTCTTTTAGTGTTGAATAGTCCATTTATCAACAAAGATTTATCCTATATATAAGCACGCTACTATTTAAGAGAAAGTCAAGGAATCTGGCAGATTTCCATACATTATTTGAAGACATCAAAATATGCCACGGGCGAAAAAATATCTGGCTGGACCTGTATAGGAAATAAGGGAAGTAATGGAAATAACAAAAGTATTTATTTATACAGATATGATTCCAACTCTGGTGGTGAGAGGGAGATTCAAAGAACTATGTTGGAGTTACTTAATCAACTTGATGGTTTTGATTCAAGAGGAGATGTTAAAGTAAGTTTCGTTATATTTTATTTTTATTCATAATTTCGTAATGATATACTGGGTGTAAGGGGAAGGCGAAAACTCCAAGTAGTACTGCAGGTACATAACACATTGGCATAAAAATAAAATCGATTTGGATTTCTTTTTGACTTTTTTTATTTTTTATTTTGCATTATTTATTCTCCATTGTGTCACTAAAGTTAAATGAAACGGTAATTCCATAAAAAGAACATAACACAAAGAAAAAACAAGCGCGTGCTCTTTTGTAGTGGTGTTTTATTATGAAATTGCCGTTTCATTTAGCTTTAGTAACACGATGGAGAGTAAATAATGCAAAATAAAAAAAAAATGTTTTTTTTTCAAATCGATTTTATTTTTATGCCAATGTGTTATGTACCTGGAGTACTACTAGGGGTTTCGGCTTCGGGAGCGGTCCCCTTACACCCGGTTTATAACACTTAACAAACAAATTACATTTCAAATACAGGTTATCATGGCAACAAACCGTATAGAGACTCTGGACCCAGCTCTCATTCGTCCAGGGCGAATAGACAGAAAGATTGAGTTCCCATTGCCTGATGAGAAAACAAAGAGGAGAATTTTTACCATTCACACATCGAGAATGACACTGTCTGATGATGTCAACTTGTCAGAACTAATCATGTCTAAAGATGATCTCTCTGGTGCTGATATTAAGGTACGGAATATTCTATCAACACACTAATTAATTACAGTATTATAACTACAATATATGCTAAACAAAAATATACAATATACTTGTACAGAAATGAGAAAAAAACGGGTGGAAGGTTGTAACTTTAGGCATGGTAGAATTCCTCCCCAAAATTAAATAATATTTATTGCGGAATATTACATTTTGTAATTGATATTTTCAGTTTGAGTATTGACGTAACATTGTACGAAATATTCTCTTTTACAGGCTATTTGTACTGAAGCAGGTTTAATGGCTTTGAGAGAGCGCCGAATGAAAGTAACTAATGAAGACTTCAAGAAGTCCAAGGAGAGTGTCTTGTATCGTAAGAAAGAAGGCACTCCTGAAGGTCTATATTTATAAACAGTTATCAATAGTTGTTTATTTACATATTTTTTTCATAATTTCTCTCAATAATAAATACATGTTGTGTAACTAAGTTATCTGTTTTATTGTAATGAAATACACGTTGCATTGTCTAAAGTACGGTATAGATACTAGACGCCTTTTGGTGCTTGGTACAAGACGTCCTCGCCCGTGCACTAGTCGCTGCCGCTACTACTTCTGCTGACCGATGCAGGGGCGGCCCTATAGAGGGTGCTCAGAATCTCTCGCTGTGCACCTCGCTAGACTCCTTAACACCAAATAGTGCTAGCAATGGCGGAAGGTTTCCATCATGGAGAAGGCAATGATAGACATTCAGTCGTCCGTGGTTTCCGCACAATAAAAAATGAGAAAGTCCCTGTGTGAAATGGGTTCGAGTCCCACATGACATCCTTACTTGCATAATTAGGTTCTGTGGTATAAAAAAATAGTCTACGTATTACTCTTTACGTCACAGAAGAGATTTTTTCTTTTCTTTGTACCTACGTAGACATCTAAGTACATACGAATTGTGCAATTTGTGTTTCATGTGACTTATAACTGCACTAGCTTTCATGCAAATTTTCATCCCCTAAGTCTCACCCCTATAACGCCCCTTTTTGCAGTGTGCATTACCCCAGCAAAATGTTGTGCTTTAGAGAGTTGAAAGTATATCACGTATATCAGATTTTTAGTGTGTTGAATGCAATGATGTTAGAAGTAAAAAGAGGATGCGGATAGAGAGATACGGATGCACCCATCGAACTGCAATTTGCACATACATATATGGTTGATATTTAACTAACACTTAAAAAGTGCGCGAGAAAATTGCAGTTCGGTGTTATACAAACGCTTATAACTTATAAGTACATAAGGGACATCACTATCATCCATAGATATAGGAAGAACGCTCGCGCGCTTAGTAAATATCCCTTATGCTAGGTTTACACGCTTGCCAAGCCTTGGCAAGTCTCGACAATCACAAGCGTGTAAAGAAGGCGTTTGGCTTGGCTTGCGTTAGTTTGTCGGCGCTTGCTTCCGATCCAGTCGAGTGTCGGTTTTTTGACGCAGATCAAAGGGCGTTTGCGGCAAACGTTTGCGACGCATTTACACGTTGTAACCCTTTATGGGCGAGTCCGACTCGCACTTGGCCGGTTTTTATTTTTTTAGCACGAGCATGCATGCGTGTTGTCGCCACGAGAACACAATGGCTACTAAACGCGGACCAACGTGTAAATGCGTCGCAAACGTTTGCCGCAAACGCCCTTTGATCTGCGTCAAAAAACCGACACTCGACTGGATCGGAAGCAAGCGCCGACAAGCTAACGCAAGCCAAGCCAAACGCCTTCTTTACACGCTTGTGATTGTCGAGACTTGCCAAGGCTTGGCAAGCGTGTAAACCTAGTGCCGGGTTTACACGCTTGCCAAGCCTTGGCAAACGGCAAACAGCCCCAAGGCATCACAAATCTCGTTTGGCGTTTGGAAAGCGTTTACACGCTTGTAAATGGATCAGTCTGCAACCTACTTCCAAGCATGGCGGACACCGAACTTCACGGCAATTGCATTTGGTTTAACGTACTTTTATTTGAAATGCAAGCAAAGTGAAACAAAAAAAGGAAAGTGCTAGCGAAAAGTACTTTTTTAATTTTTAAATGCTTCACTGGCCTTCCGATAAGTTCAACAAGACGAATCAATGCATCTGCTTGTTTCTTCTTATCTTTATGATTTGCATCTTTTTCCAGAAACGAAAGACTCTTCTCATTCGACCAGACCTCGTTTTTAGGGTTCCGTAGCCAAATGGAAAAAACGGAACCCTTATAGATTCATCCTGTCTGTCTGTCCGTCCGTACAAAAAAAAATTTTTTCATTAAACCCATACGTGTGGGGTATTTATAGATAGGTCTATGCTATTGAGGTTTCTAACATTGTTTTTTTCTAATGGTATACATTGCTATGCAAACTTCCAACGAAAATTGGTTTGAACGAGATCTAGTACCTAAGTAGTTTTTTTAATACGTCATAAACCGCAATTTTCGCCTTTCATTCAATTTAACATAACATAAACATAAACTAACGCCTATATTCTCCGAAGGGGTAGGCAGAGGTGCTAGCACACACATTTCGCCAGTTTATGTTTAGGTCCCAATGTAATATATGGCGAGCCTATTGCCATTAACCGGGCACTTATAAACCTGCGATAAATACACACATAACTTCGAAAAGCATCGATAAGTCATTGGTGTGTGAGATGGTAAACCTGGGATCGAACCCGAGACCTCGTCTCAGCAGTCCATTACCCATACCACTAGGCTCATTCAATTAACTCAAAAAATTCTAAAAAAAAAACATTTAATGAACTACAAGAATTTTTATATTATATTACTTAATGCTGCGAAACCCTTTATGGGCGAGTCCGACTCGCACTTGGCTGGTTTTTATTTTTTTAGCACGAGCATGCATGCGTGTTGTCGCCACGAGAACACAATGGCTACTAAACGCGGACCAACGTGTAAATGCGTTGCAAACGTTTGCCGCAAACGCCCTTTGATCTGCGTCAAAAAACCGACACTCGACTGGATCGGAAGCAAGCGCCGACAAGCTAACGCAAGCCAAGCCAAACGCCTTCTTTACACGCTTGTGATTGTCGAGACTTGCCAAGGCTTGGCAAGCGTGTAAACCCAGCATTTAGATATCCTCACTATGACATTTATGTGTCACTCACTATTTATTACCTATGTATTACCTGTTTAGTCTGTGGTTTGTGAATGTTCTATGTTTGTGAATTATCAAAAAAAAAAAAAAGTATACGACGCGTTGTGCTAGAAAACCTTTGTTTTTTATTTTATTCATATGTAGCACACCAGCGATATATTAATAAAAGTTATAAACAAAATGTCTGTGGCCCAAAAAATTGATGAATGAGTGATACCGGTAGTGATACAGAGGAGGTGACAGAACATACGGCACTCATGGACGGCCACATAGCAGAAGCTCGCCCTGATAGGGAGATCGCTGATAGAATAGCCAGGAAACGAAAGACTAAACCCGAAACTCAACGCACGTATGGTGTAAGTATAACAAAATGTATTGTATCGAATACAGGATGCATGTATGCACTGCTGTACCTCTCTGTATGTGAGTGTGCTATGACTAATCTTCTCACGCCCACTATCTTATCTGTTTAGACAACAATTTATGTGTTATATGAAGTGGGGATATTAGTAATAAACAACAATATATAGAACAGGGGTACTGCCCTATAAAAGTATCATTGAACCTGAATAAACAATTAAACATGATATTGTATTTGTTTCAAGCTTCATATTGTCTTATTTGAGTCAATGAATGTGTTTACAGTTTATACTTGAATAGTAAAATAAATATTCCACAACATTCTACACAATGCAATCTAGACCCATGGTAAGCTTTTATAGCTTGTGTTATAGAATCTAGAATGCTGATAAAGTTGCATGCACTACCACCATGCCACAAAGACTATAAAGAAGAGTATAAGAATAGTTCATTGATAGAAATGATTTTAGGCTTATTAACTTTTAGCATCTATATATACTATTATATTTTTTGTGCTCTTAAGTATTTACTACTGAAGCAATTGACTAGATTTCTCTATTTCTTTGAGTGTACAGAGGAGTTACAACACCCACATCTCATATACCATATCTTTTGGTCCCCAGTAGTTGCTATAAACTTATTAACATCAACTAAGGGCCGGTTCTACCAAACGTGAGTAAAGTTTATTCTTCGAATACATAGGGAAAAAGAATCTTCTCAGGCGGTATTTGAATTGTATAGTTAGCATATTTAATGCTTTAAAAATTCATTCAATTGTTTGGGTGGAGTTATCAAAAATCAATGTTTTAAAATGATTGTAACATCATTCACTGATTCCGATAGTTTGTAAGAAAATCGGTAGATGACTCCACCGTCACCTTAAAGACATATAAGATGGGAAATTTGAATCACATCGGGCGTGTCTTGGTAGCCGAATTGGTCAAGGCATTCGAGTCCTGCCCGAGAAGATTCTTTTTCCCTATGTATTCGATTTGTATAGTTAGCCTACTTAATGCTGTAAAAATTCATTCAAAAGTTTATTCTTGCTTGGTTATTCTAGGAATATACTTTAATCGCGTTTGGTCGAATGTATCATTAGTGGCCTATATGTTAGCTGTCAAATAGACAACAGCATTATCTCTACTTCCCTTGATACAAACTTAGAGGTAAAATGGGATATGAGCAGAACCACTTCCTTAAATATCATGTCAATTAGATGAATGATACTGGAGTTCATTAGGGATGAAGAAAATTTTCGCTTCGGCCATATACAAAACCACACTTGGAAACATTTTTGCTTTTGAAATTGGTTTCGATAAAAGGATAATGTTTCTTCTTTTGAAACTCTAAAAAAACCTTATTTCATGAAGGTAAGGCAAACAATTTACTATCCAAAAATGAAATCTCAAAGAAATGGGTATGATTTCAATTAGAATAAAATATATTATGAGAAAAGTAACAAAATAATGAATAAAAAATGTTTTAAAAACTTCTTTTTCTTAACAAATGTATTGTACTAAAATTCAAATAATGATTTTATGCAAAGGTAGTAAATTGTTTCCTTTACCTTCAACAAGCAACAGCTAGTATAAAATAAATTTAAAATTGTGATTTCAGTTATATACCTGTTTTATTTTATTTATGTATTTTTATCTTTTAAACTCCTCTTGTGTGGTCTCCATTATTTATGCTGTACTTATTTTCAGAGCGTCGAGCAGACAGAAGGCAGTGGGTCTGGGGAAGCGAGTACGTCAGCACCAGGAGGTGCGGGCGCAGGGGCGCCAGCCCCAGCCCCAGCCCCAACGTCAGAGCCTCAGTTGGAAGAATTGGAACTAAAATATGGAGCCCGTCATGTTATCAAGCTATTTGTACCTGTCACTCTCTGTATGATTGTTGTAGTTGCCACAATATCATCAATTAATTTTTATTCAGTTAAAGGTGTTTATTTGTAAGTATCTAAATTTAACATTTTATATAATAATAATATTATCGAGGACATACTACAGAGCACTATCCATACTCCATTTCAGTGGCAAGCGGTCACTATAAACCGATTCCTGCCGGCTCGCTTTTTAAAAGGAAGCTGTCTTACATTTATACCGCACACTTGGCTCCCCTTTTAAAAACGAATCACCCTATGTCATTGCTCCATTTGAATAAGGGCTTAACTGAAAGTAGCCAATCTTGTAGTGACATTTTATGAAGACATAATTAAGCTAACTACCTGACTAATTATTGCTTCAATTTCGATTTTATATCTTTAAAACTAGTTCCAAACGGATTTTTTTCAATAAACTTAGTTTTTGAATAAAATACACATCAAGATGGTTTACTTTTAGTTAAGTACCTAGCCAAAACGGAGATTTATTATATAACTATTCTTGTATAATAAGAATACAATAAATTATATAATTAGGTTAATTCTTTTCATGTTTAAAACTAAAACTAGTCCATTGTTTCTTTGTATCCATAATTATATTCTAAAAAATTTCATTCCTTCTTCATCCTAGCGTTCATCCCAGTCGCATCCGAAGCTTTCTGGGGTGGGTCTGCTTTTATCAGTTTAACTGTAGATTTGGCTGAACTTCGTTATTTTCTGTGAAGTGACTGCCATTATTCTGACCTTCACAACCCAAAGGCGATATCGAAGCATAGCAGTTAGGCCAGTTTTTGGACTTTTTAGGGCTCCCATTACCTGTAACTACTGCCATAGTTGTTTGTATGACTGATGGCTTAACATGCTCTTCGAGACACAACCAGACCAAGGCAAATACCAATCATGCATACAAATATTTGCCTTGAGCAGGGATCGAATCCATACCTCCTGCGTAGCGGCTGGGTAAACCACCGCTACGCAGCCAAGTCAAGCCAAGGATAGTCTCCGTGGCGTGGCGGTAGGGAACGCGGCCGCTACGCTACTATTATTTGTATGCATGAATTTGTGTTTGCATTGGTCTGGTCGTGCCTCGGAGAGCACGTTAAACCATCGGTCCCGGTTGCCATACGAAGAGTCGTTATAAGGGAAATGGGTGAAATGGCCCCGCATCACGAAGGACAGAATATGATTAAGTAACGGAGATGCCCCATTGATATTTCTTCTAATAAAAACGCGTCGCCGAATGCGGGTGGAAAGAGAGACGCGCGGGGTGTCAAAAGTCGAAGGACGTCATAGGTATAACGTTCTTACCGAATGAGTCCATTTGACGTTTGGGTGGCACGCGACTCGATTGCCTTGCAACAACTCCGCTATTATTTCCTTCTCCATGCCCCGCACAGATGGGCTGATTACCCGTCCGGTAAATCGGCGTCCCCATTGGAAGTAGTAGTAGTTTTGTGGGCCCATCTGGAAACCAGCGCTGTGCATACTCAACGAAGGGTGTGCGCAGCATTCAATTTTTTTTTTTTTATACAGGACACGTCAATTTGACTTCACCTCGCCTGATGTTAAGCTAAAGGCAAAGTCTCGGAAAGAGGGTCACCATCGTAAACATTTCCCATGTTAACAGTGGTGGCACTCAGCTTGACGGCCTCATTAGATGCCTTTTCACGCCCCGCTTAAAGGACCCGGGACTGTAGGAAGAAGGAAACACGTGAGCTGGCAGGGCCCTATTTGGGTTCGCATAGTGTGGAATGTTGCACCCGTAGCTTATTTTAATATGTTACATACTAATTAGAACTGTTATAATTACCTTCCTAATTGTACTTAAGATACCCACTGTGTAGAATTTAAATAAAATATATTTCTTTCTTTCTTTCTAGTACCATCGCCACAGAGGCGTATCAATTTACATTCCATTTCAATCAATGTATTTTCTGGTTCCATCCAGTTATAACTAATTAAAAAACTAAACCATCCTTACAGAGCTTACACTCCATTTCACGAAGAGAGTCCATATGCGGTAACGAAGGTATGGAATGCGCTCGCCAATTCGTTGATCCTGCTGTGCGTGATAGCTTTGATGACGGTGTTACTCATAGTGTTGTACAAGAAAAGATGCTACAAGATCATACATGGGTGGCTCATACTTTCTTCACTCATGCTGCTGTTTCTATTCTCTTATTTGTATATAGAGTAAGTATACATTTTGACTCATTCTAACGGTTGCCTCGGCTTCATCCACATGGATTTATGGGTGGGGTACAATATGTTTGCGGGTTTTTTTTATTAAGGGCACGTCAATTTGACCTCACCTCGCCTGATGGTAAGCTAAAGGCAAAGTCTCAGAAAGAGAGTCACCAGCTTGACGGCCTCATCAGATGCCTTTTCACGCCCCGCTTAAAGGGATAATATTTCTTCGAAAATAATGCTAGCCTAAGTAACGCCTTTCTTAGAACATCACCTATCTCCCGTAAAAAAATTGTTAAAGCAGTCCAGTTATTTCGAAGATTAACCTTTTGTTTGTACACACACAAAAAATTTACTTGCTATTCATTATAAAGCTGTCATTTTAACATTAGAAACGGTCACTCCATTTTTATTTCTTTGTACCTAATAGATGGTAGATGACACTAATACTTCGTTTCATAATGTACTTATTACATATTTCTTCCGTTTTTTCAGGGAAGCTTTACGGGCTTACAATATACCTATGGATTACATAACGTTAACATTTGTCATGTGGAACTTTGGAGTAGTGGGAATGATAGTGATCCACTGGAAAGGCCCATTGCGGCTGCAGCAAGCATACCTGATCTTCATTGCGGCGTTGATGGCGCTCGTTTTTATTAAGTACCTGCCAGAGTGGACCACCTGGGCGGTCCTTGCTGTTATATCAATATGGGGTAACTATTATACCAATTCCTTTATTTGTCTCTTATAAAAATATTAGTAATTGAGAAATAAATAACTTATGTTAGGGGTGAGTTCATGTCGGCAGTGGATTTCCACCTAGGACCTAGGAACCTAGGACAGACAGCCTCTGTGGCGTGGTGGTAGTCAACGCGGCGGCTACGCAGGAGGCGCGGGTTCGATACCCACTGAGTACAAATATTTGTATGCTTACTACTAGGCCGCCAATGCCTATAAGACGTGATCAGTACAATAGAATATTAAAACTTTGCAAACTTTTTAAAATTCATGAGAATGTATTTGTTTCAGACTTGGTAGCAGTGTTAACGCCTAAGGGTCCATTACGAATATTGGTAGAAACTGCACAAGAACGAAATGAACCAATATTTCCTGCATTAATATATTCATGTGAGTATAATATATACCTAGTCTTGCTTGCTATGGCCCAGGAAAACCTAACTTACCCAGGCTGAGATGTATTAACCTATCAAACACCAACCGGTGCCCGGGCACCTCGAGTCTATTGTTTATCTATTGTTCTATTTTTTTGCGTGCCTTGACAGGTTAATACTTACATTTCGACAGCTGTGACTTTCGGCCACACGTAATAGGGGGCGAGCCTATGGTTGTCCAGCAGGTGCAGTATATTTACTACAACCAACTCATCATCATCATCAACAATGTAGATATAAAGCATACAAAATAAGACATGAAAGGTTTTGTAACCAAGATAAAATTTTCCATAAAAAAAACTTTTTTTTTTATAGAAAGGGGTTATAGCGTGTATGACTCGGGAGCTATTTTTCTCTCAGGCAATGTACTTTGAATTCCTTGCTGCGCTCAGGATTCTACATTAGAATTCTTAGAATCCTTCGCTTCGCTCGTGATTCAAAGTAGCGCCCTTGCCGTAAAAAGACTATTTTGCTCCCTTGTGATGTAATCTACTATTGTAAAGATGCGGTAGAAGTAGACAGCTATACCTCGTACCAAATGGATTAAGAATAAAGTTTGTTGACCTTGCGACCAGTTACTTCGGGGTTGTAAACATTTTTCACATTGTAGCGAAACCGACTGCAGCACCATGTGGCGCCAGCGTGAACCTTTATTTTTGTTACGCAAAAGTCACTTCTTATAACACGATGTTAACTGCAAACTTTCTTGTTCTATAGTGAACATTTTTCACATTGTAGCGAAACCGACTGCAGTACCATGTGGCGCCAGCGTGAATCTTTATTTTTGTTACGCAAAAATCACTTCTTATAACACGATGTTAACTGCAAACTTTCTTGTTCTATAGTGAACGTTTTTCACATTGTAGCGAAACCGACTGCAGCACCATGTGGCGCCAGCGTGAATCTTTATTTTTGTTACGCAAAAATCACTTCTTATAACACGATGTTAACTGCAAACTTTCTTGTTCTATAGTGAAAATTTTTCACATTGTAGCGAAACCGACTGCAGCACCATGTGGCGCCAGCGTGAATCTTTATTTTTGTTACGCAAAAATCACTTCTTATAACACGATGTTAACTGCAAACTTTCTTGTTCTATAGTGAACATTTTTCACATTGTAGCGAAACCGACTGCAGCACCATGTGGTGCCAGCGTGAACCTTTATTTTTGTTACGCAAAAATCAGTTCTTATAACACAATATTTACTGCAAACTTATTCTCAATCGATCTTGCACGGCCTATAGTAAGTACGTGCGTTTTGTTGCAGCGACGGTGATGTACTGCCTGGCGGCGAACGCGGCGCCGGGCGAGGGCGGAGGCGCCGGGGAAGGTGAGCAGCGCCCGCGGGAGCTTCGCCCTCTCAACCCACACGGTCCGTTCTCTTCACATCCCGTTCCTGCTTACTCATGTAGAACGCTTTCACAAGCTGCAAGCGTAGCATCATAGCACCTTGCAATATGAATTGCAAAGGCTCAGTCATGTGTTGGATGGAGGTGGCTAGCTTTGTTAATTTTCAATGTGGATCAAATAGACTTATGGCGTAGGTAATTTGCTGATACAGTAGTCTCCACGTTACTTATAAAATGTACTTTTGTCATGCGGTTACAGCGCGATTCAGATAACTGTCGCGCGCGTAACACGCCTATATGTGAAAGCACTCAAAATTAGTTTTGTTTTTTAGTGCATTATATCGATATATTCATTTTAATGACATATCATTCAATTTTTTCCAATACAACGCATTCACCAGCTGACTGACTGACTTTAAAATACTTATTAATATTTGAAATGTATATTTTAGAGCTTGCTAATATTAACCTGTGCACCATTATCCTACTAATGTCATTAATATTATCAATCGAACCAACATACTAACAAAAACACAAGAACTTTCACATGATGCCGTTGGTTTACACGAATATCACAAACCAAATCCCAAGGTATAATAGTGGTATAGTTCATTCATGTATCTTGGACCTAAATCGCGAGATATAAAAGGCCTTGGTGCGCGCAGATTGTTTTGTAAAAATCAATATTTTTGGTGAATTTGAGCTAGTTCACCGCAGTAGTACACAACAAACAACAAAATACATCCAAGAAACATATAGGTACTGCGAGTACAGATCACGATTTGAGCACATTTTACGTCCAAGGTTTTTTTTTTTTAACTGGAAACCTTAATTTGACTTCACCTTGCCTGATGTTAAGCTAAAGGTAAAGTCTTAGAAAGAGGGTCACCATTGGCAGTCACCAGTGGCACTCAGTTTGACGGCCTCATTAGATGCCTTTTCACGCCCCGCTTAAAGGACCCGGGACTGTAGGAAGAAGGAAACATGCGAGGTGGCAGGGAGTTCCAAGGTAAATGAATAGTACAATATGACTGAATGATCACACTCCTGGCAGGAGGTCAAGCGGCTCCGATTGCGGCGAGCGGGAACGGGAGCGGCGGTGCGGCGGGGGGTGCGGGCGGCGCGGCGGCGGGCTTCGACGCGGCGTGGCAGGCGCGCGCGGCCGAGCAGCGGAGCATGCGCGTGGACAGCACCGCGCCGCCGCGCTACACCACGCGCATCGAGAGGCCGCCGCAACCACCGCCCGGCGTCGACGACGAGGAGAGTGAGTACTATACCTCGTACCCATATTTTTTTTCATCCCTTCTATTCTCTCAATTACCTCTCTTTTCTTGTAATTAGTATTTAAGTTGTATTTTGCAAAATAATATGAGTTCTACTTCGAGTTAAGGAAGTGACAATGCATTAACTCTTGAAACAATTAGATATTACTAGCTGTCCCGGCGAACTTCGTACCGCCAATTTTTTCCCGCCCCGCGATTCGCGTCAGATCCCGTTCCCGCTGCACCATTTAGGGGGGTGAAAAATAGATGTTGGCCGATTCTCATAGATACCGGATAAGCACAAAAAATTTCATCAAAATCGGTCAAGCCGTTTCGGAGGAGTATGGCAACGAAAACTGTGACACGAGAATTTTATATATTAGATAGAAGCTAACAACGCCATACAAAACTTGTTACGCCCGAAATCTCGGAAGAAATAAATTTTCTCATAGAAAGGGGATGAATAACCCGGGAGCAAATTATTTTTCCCTCGGGCGGTGTACTTTGAATCCCTCGCTGCGCTCAGGATTCTACGTTAGAATTCTAGAATCCTTCGCTTTGCTCTTGATTCAAAGTAGCGCCCTCGCCGTAAAAATACTACTTTGCTCCCTTGTAATACAATGTACTATTTTATATCGTGCGAAAAATCCCCACGGATTATGTCCGACTAAAACCGACTAAGACGCACAACGTCTTGGGTCTTTGGTTTTTTTAAAATTATTATTATGGGAGTCCCATCTAGTGGAACTCCCCATTTGGGTTATGGGTTTATGGGTACCCGCGCTAGATAAAACTTGCGCGGTTCTTTTATGACTTTTGAAGCAATTATTAACCGTAGAATTTAGTCTGAAAGAAGAATAAGGGAAGAAAACTAAGGAGATTAGTACTAGATGATTTATCGCAATTAGATTTAGACTAGATAAGCTGAAGGCGATTTTTGAAAAACAAGTTATGAATTTAATTTTACTAATTTAGATTTTAATTGAATAATTTACTTTTATTTGTAAGTGTAAGTTTGTGTGTAGTGTTTTTGTTTCTAGCGGTTTGTTTTGCGGCTTATTATTTAATAAACCACAGAACGCCCGGTTATCAAATAAAAAAAAATTGTGTGTCGTATGTTATGTTCGTGCTGTAATGTGATGGGTTCTATATAACTATTTAAGTTAGTATAAAATGTGTATGAGTGTGTGTTGTGTTTATGACTATACATTGTGTATGTACTGTAGTATTTTGTGTGTTGTGTTGTTAATTTAAATTTCTTAGGTTTGGTTTACGTCGGGTACAAGTCCTTTATTGCTAGTTATTAATTATTCTATTTTTTGGGTCTTTGGTTGCCGGAGGGGAGATTGCTGAAAGCATATCTCTCGCACCCCGGCAGACCCAGGATCATCTCTTTCGAGGTAGCCCCCTTCGGGTTGTGGGGACCTTAGTGTCCCCATCTAGCCCCGGGTACGGGGAGGCGCACTTTGCGCCGCCGCCGCGGCCTGCTTCTGCTAGGGTGACAGGTGGCTCCATCGGTCACCCCCAGACCAGCGATACGTCGCGTCGTAACCATGGCCGTACACACCGTCCTTTAAGGGAGGGGGCAGAAAGGTTGCGAGCCCCTGGGTTTCCATCTACGGAACCCCCGGCCACATTTAATTTTCCTGAAATCACTTCTGGTCAGGGAGCAGTTTGGGGCACGCGCCCTACTTGTCCTGGGTACGCCCACGCTCGTTACAACTACTCGACTAATGTTTGTTGACCTTGCGGCCATTTTGGACCGGTTACTTAGGCGCTTAGGGGTTGTAAACATTTTTCACACTGTAGCGAAACAGACTGCAGCGCCACGTGATCCGTTATTATTGTTACACACATTCACCTAAAGTAAAGCCAACGAAGCGAGAGAAAAAAGGTAGACAAAGTCCAAACATATTTATGTATTTGAAAATTATTACGTATCACTTCATGCGCATTCCAGACAGGAATGAAATTACTCATAAAATGGCGGATCTGACAGTTTAGAACCGCTGTGCTGACAGCTTTCCTTTATTACGAAACACGCAACGACAGCATTGTCGCTCGGCCAATTGCCGCGTACGTGTAATATGTGCGACAAGAACAGAGAAAATAATCGCTAGTTATCGCAACGTAACTCAGAAATGGACGTTTTGCTTACCTTTTTTCTCTCGTCACGTTGGCTTTTTTTAATATATAAATTATACATGATACGCTATGCATATACAGGGTGTAATCGTTAAGTGTGTCCAGGCGACTATTCCGTAACTATTACAGATATCAAAAAACTGTAAACTGATATCGAAAGTACGTTACCTAATGAGTAAAATTACATCAATAACTTTTTAAAAATCAAACGAGAGGTATCTAACATTTTGACACTAAACACTCCCATACATTTAGTATGAGATTAGTAGAAAGGTTTTAGTGTCCATATTTTAAAAAAAATATTTTAGCTTAGTACTGATATAAAGGAAACTGTTTATTAACCTAGCAGAGTAATAAAACTAAAAATAATAATATTTATTTATTAGTAAGTACAATTTTTTTTGTAGTGTGTTGCTTTTCAGTCTGCTCAAATTAATGCGATATTGAAACACGGTTTATTACTAATTAAGTGGTAAGATAATTAAAAAAAAATATTTAAAAGCGTCGGTAGCTTAGTGGTTAAGGAGTCGGCGTTCGATCCTGGCCATTACACTACCGGCGTGAACCCACTCCTAGCACAAGCATTTTAGCTTAGTTGGAGGGGTTAGAGGGAATATTAGTAACTTCGGTTCTAATATTCTTTAAAAAAAAAAATCTTCACATGTATCTACTTGCAAATCATCATTATCATAATCATACGTAATCACAAAATATGAATAAGGTAAAATGAGTACTAGACCACTTAAAATAAGGAAACTAAAACCTTTCTATTAATCTAATACTAAATGTATGGGAGGGTTTAATGTCAAAATTTTGGATACCTCTCGTTTGATTTTTTAAAAGTTATTTTATGTAATTTTACTCATTAGGTAACGTACTTTCGATATCAGTTTAAAGTTTTTTGATATCTGTAATAGCTACGGAATAATCGCCTGGACACACTTAACGATTACACCCTGTATATATGAAGCAGTACGCAGTGCAGGCGGCCGCACATGTGCGACCAAGGCATCGTTCTTCGTATAGCATTAATAACTTATACATAAGTGTGACCAGCGTAAGGAACCCACATTCTACGCGACAGAATCCGCGGGTTAGTATATTATAAAGTTCAATTGATAACAAGGCTCTCTTTGTTCCACAGAGGGCGTGAAGCTTGGTTTGGGCGACTTCATATTCTACAGCGTACTCGTGGGCAAAGCTAGCTCATACGGGGACTGGAACACGACACTCGCGTGTTTTGTAGCTATATTAATTGTAAGTATATTGTTTAACTACAAGTTTTTCAGTGTAATATTAACTACATTCATCAGATTCTTCAGCAGGGCTAAAAAGGCCGTAGTGGATGTTTCATTAAATGATCATAATATGACGATCACCTGTCAAAATTCACTTATGGTAAAATGCCCACTTTTGATGAATCATAAATGTTGCTCATTTATGTTTCATATATGAACATCATCTTATTTGACAGTTTTGTATGAAAATGAGTAAAATGGTCGAAATATATGAGCCATTCAAAATGTCAAATTCGTGACGTATTAGATGTTACTATGGACTAACATTTATTCTTCATTTTGGTGTTTTCATTAATCATGGTTATATTTGAGATGTTTAGGACCCTTTGTTTTATTTAGGCAAGAAAAAATGTACATTCCGCGGGCTCGAGGAAGCCGCGGTTGGGCTTTCACCACACTAAAATAACAACTGCCATACTTGAGTAAGTGCGGCCAACCTCACGATGTCAGTCCATACACCTGCTGATTAACGGCCGAGGATTTGGCGCTTAGTTTTATCACAGGTTAGGTCAGAGTTGCTTCTACAAGAGCCAAGTACAAACTTTGAGGACAGGGTCGTGGCGATGACTCCCTTGAGGGTGAAAAGTATTAAAACGCAGTATGTTAAACAGATAGTCATTTATTTAAAACACAAAACAAAGAACAGAAAAATATTCAAATACTGGGTTTTTAAATAAAACATGAAAACACAATCAAGATTGTTTATGTTTAGCCTATCTTAACGGAGTATAGGTTTATTATTATGTTGGAGAATTAAAAAAAAACTCTTTATACGATTAAAAAACCTTACAAATTATATTGCACTCCGACAGAAGTCCGGCGGCTGATCCTTGAGCTGGAGATGAGAAAAGCACCGGGCTTTGATCTAATTACTGCAGAGATACTAAAGAAACTTCCGAAAAAGGCAATAATCTACATCACAGCACTGTTCAACGCAATACTCAGGACATCATACTATCCCTGCATTTGGAAGGTCTCACAAATAACCATGGTCCCAAAACCTGGGAAACAACCCAATTTGACCTCATCGTACAGGCCAATAAGCTTGTTGCCAGTGCTATCGAAGGTTCTAGAGAGGATTATTTCTGAACGGCTAAACCGATGTCTCTATGAAAATTCGAGTATTCCGGAACACCAATTCGGTTTCCGCAGAAACCATGCCACTATTGAACAAGTGCATAGAGTCTCAGAACACGTAAGAAATGCTTTGGAAAATAAAGAATATTGCTGTGGAGTATTCCTCGATGTACAGCAAGCATTTGACAAGGTCTGGCACGATGGTTTACTGTTTAAGCTGAAGACCCTACTACCACACAATATGTACCTGCTACTTAAGTCCTACCTGGAAGATCGTATCTTCTACGTTAAAATAAACGACTCTTGTTCAGGTTTCTCTGACATTAAGGCCGGAGTACCACAAGGCTCAGTCCTAGGACCGTTACTTTATCTAGTGTTTACAGCCGATGTACCAGAATCCCAAGACGTTATGACAGCTACCTTCGCAGACGACACAGCAGTCCTATCATCCAGTTCAGATCCTGTAGTTGCGTCCAAGATAGTTCAGAGACACCTGGATAAGGTCCACGCCTGGATGAAAAATTGGAGGATCAAAGCCAGCGCAAACAAATCCAACCAAATCACCTTCACGCTCCGAAAGGAGGACTGTCCTACAGTAAAATTGGGTGAGGAGGTACTACCACACCAGACAGTTGTGAAATATCTTGGCTTTTATCTCGACCGTAGGCAAACATGGAAGCCGCACATACAAAAGAAGAGAGACGAGTTAAACCATAGACTCAGATCGCTGGAATGGCTCCTTGGCAGAGGCTCACGACTGTCAGTTGAAAATAAAATTACAATTTACAAAGCTATACTGAAACCAGTATGGACATATGGAATCCAACTGTGGGGTTCCGCCAAAACTTCAAATACTGAGATTCTACAGAGATTCCAAAATGGCGTGCTAAAGAAAATAGTGAATGCTTCGTGGTTCACACGAACGGAAGATATCCACGAATATCTGAAAATATCCACCATCAAAGAGGAGATAAATAAAATAACAAAAACCTATAAAGACAGGATTGCACATCATGAGAATAAGCTTGCCCAAATCCTTACTGAAGCACCCAAAATAAGACGCCTTAAGAGGCTGCACATATGGGACAATCTCAATTAAAAAAAAAAAAAAATTAAAAAAAAAATGTAAAGGCTACCTGACAATGGAAGGGAAAGCCTAGCACGCCAATTAATCACCCATAACAACTGCTTATGGTCCAGGGACCGATCGCATGTTAGCAGAAATATATAAAAAAAAAAAAAAAAAAAAAAAAAAAAATTATATTTTTCTATACAAATTACATAAGAAAGATCTATTCAGATTCAGATTCAGATTCATTTATTTGCATAAACATTGGTTACATGGAAGTTGTTACATGGTCATTGCTTGTTACAGTGCATGTTTGTGCATGTACGGACATGTTTTGCCCAGAGAGGCGTACAAAATTTATTGTTAGACAAAAAAAAATCATTAAAATAAATTATGAGCCATGCTATGTCACAATTAAAAACATTACAATTAGTCACAAAAAATATTTAAATGACATTCATGTCAATAATTTAATAATGTCAATATAAAAAAATTCAAGTTCCCAAAAATAGATTGTAATAAAAAAGTAAAATGTAGCCAAGAATGACATGCATTGTTTTAAAAGTCATTTATAATTTCGAAATATAAAAAACAGTATCCGACCGACTGCTTACAGGGACCAAGCTACCAGTGCAGTGGTTAGGGTTATATTACTATTACAATTAAATGATGGAGGAGCAGTAATTTGCTGATTGTTGATTTCATTTCATGGTGTTGGAGTATAGTTCAGTCCATACATGTCACTACTATTGTTTACTGTTCACTAGTTATTTATGTAACCAACACTTGAAGTTCATCGCATCTGACACCACTTCCTCGGGTAATTTATTCCATAGTTGCACAACACAGTTTTGTAGAGAGAGGCAAGCAGTCAAGGAATGTTGGTGTGAGCATGAGAGTGAGGTTTGTTCACTATGTCCCTATTATAACTATGTCTAACTCTTCTTCCTATTATCGCCATTCTTCTCACTCTGTACCATTCATAAGTAAGATTTTTCACAAATGTCTGGTGGCTTTCACACGATTCTCTTGGTTCACATTACTCTCAGATCTAAGATTTTCTAGCTCATTACTTGAAAGTGTCACAGAAATCCTCTGAATGTGAACTACAGGCTCCTCCTGGTGTGTATGTCCTGTATAGATTCGTGTGTTATTTCTAGATCCGTCTGTTTCACATCAATTAGTAGATTGTTCACATCGCTGCCGCTCCATCACTGCTCGTGGATAATTTCACTGTCCCACTCCGCTTTTCACCTGTTTCGTACCCGTCGCTAATGCTATAATGTGCTAAGTTTTCAATTATATCGCCGTCACTCAGCTTTCGCGCTGCCCATTCAATGTTTTTTGCAGCTAACAAACTTGATAAATTATTATTGACAACAAACAACAAACAATGATAATTGACGAGACAACATTTTTTTAAAAGCTATGTCAGGCAAAAATTGCCACACTAAAAATAAAAATATAAATAGAAATCATATTTGTAGTATTTGCTTTATTGTTACTTCAATTAATGTTTATTAGATGGGAAATCATTATCTATTGGTATATAGATCATAATTACTACCGTTTTACGCTGTATTAATGGCAAAATCTTAATCTAGGAAAAACCGCACAAGTACGATTCGGTGTGTCTCTATATTTTTTCTTCATAGTAACATTGTCACTAGAATATGATCATAATTTCCTTCATATTTGAGATGACATATTATAAAACGCGACCATTTTACGGTCTTTGAAATATGTCATCTACTAATCTGCAAATGAATGTCATTTTAGATCAAACATCCAATACGGCCATTTTAGGCCTGCAGATCTCATTATGAGATGAATCAGATTTTTTCTTAACCCTTAGAATCTTTCTTGTATTTCATATAATTGCGTCAGGAAGCACGAGTCCCGCTTTGTACCTCTAAGGTGAACGCAGACTTGGCCGCACCGCACGCAACGCAGTACCCGCATTCGGAATTCTTTATATGAAGTTCTATGCAATCTCGCATACCTACCCGCGCCGTAGCAGCCGCAGCTGATAACGACACCCGCATCGTCGGTCTGCCCGCATCGGATGCCGCGTAGTATTTCATTTTCTTCTTCCTCGAATAATAAACAACGGATAACAAATTGTTCGTCAAGAGCCATACTGTAAATCATGTCCACTCTTGATTTAAATTGGAAACTGAATGAAAAACATTCAGTGCGTTGCGTGCCGCGACGGGAATGACTGCGGCGCGGACAGATGTGCGAGGCCATTAACAAAAGCGACGACTGCGGTGCGTGCGGTGCGGCCAAGTCTGCGTTCACCTTTAAATTACATAAATGTATTAAGCATATTACATGCCGATTGTTTATTATTATTATTTCTCACCAGGGTCTGTGCCTAACGTTACTACTGCTAGCGATATTGAAGAAGGCGCTCCCGGCCCTTCCGATCTCGATAACATTCGGTCTGATATTCTACTTCGCCACGCGGTGCGTCGTCAAGCCGTTTGCGGACGCCCTTGCCGCCGAACAAGTGTTCATATAGCCGCCAGCCGGACCTTGCTCACATACTTAGCTAGATAATCGTTTTAACATGTATTCACAAACATTACGCCTATATTCTCCGTAATGTATTATCACTGTGATTAAATTTCTTAAATCGAAGGCACTACGCGATGTAATGGCAATGTTTGTGAATATGGATGTAAATGTTTCATTATATTATTAAAGACTAATAGTAGATTTGCAGATTGACTAATATAAGTACCTACGTGATAATTATTTTGAATGTAATAAAAAGTTAATTGTTTATACCGAGGGTGGGGTTGTTTGTGGAGACAAAAGTAGTCTACTGTAACACTGACGTACCGGTGCCTTTGCCGGGAAACGCAGTATGCCTGAGCAAATACTCTTAATCAGACAGATACGCACAGAAAAAACGAGCAAGCCAAACGGGCTTTCTCGCCTCCGTACATATTGGGATACTTTCTCCAAAGGTGTGATCAATTATGTAAACTACAAATTCCCTATGACACCGAAATGACGTGTTCAACTTGAAAATGGCTCAAACAGCTAGTTATAAAATTTGTTAAGAACCTGGATTAATTTATTTTTAGTGATAAGCCTTCATAAGCTATAACCTACCAATGAATTGTGAGATTTTGTAGCGATAAAATAATAAAACAATTTTACTCTTCTTACAAACAATTGCATAGTAGTTTTAACTGATTAAGTTTTTATTGCATTAGAATTGTTACTACGTTTGCACTGGAGGCCAATTCTGTTAAAAAAGATGTTCAAAATTCTGTCTCGATCTACTCTCTCCCAAATGTCAAATACGATCACGATTTCTACGAAAACAGGACCACTTTTTAGGATTCCGTAGCCAAATTGCAAAAACGGAACCCAAGATTCGTCATCTCTGTCTGAAACCGCAATTTTCGTCTTTCATTCAATTAACTCAAAAAAACTTTTATATTATGTTACTTGCTGCTCCAGAAGCCTTCATGGGCGAGTCCGACTCGCCCTTGGCCGGTTTTGTTTTTTCGTTTTAATAAAAATATGCCATTCCATTAATACAATTTTTTTTTTAAATAAATAAATTAAAATTATTTCATGAAAGATTCCCATAGTAAAAATTGATTCATTGATCAATTCCCATACTGTTAAAAACGATCACGATGTCAATGTTTTTTCTTTAAAATTGTATGTAAATATAATACCGTTTTTGACAGATCAAGACTGAAGTTTGAATATCTTTTTCGGGCCAGTTGATCAGAACAACTAAAATAATAATAACGTGTTTTTATCACCAATATTTGCGAACCTATCCTCAAATCGATGTTTAGTGAAACTAAACATGTTACGAACCATATGACACAAAATATTTGTATGGTGTTACAGTAGTAGATGCCAATTTGTGGTTCGCCTTAATTTAGGCGGGCATAAAAATAATGTAGATATTGGGATTACTGAGAGAAGTGAATTGATTATGCAATAAATTAAATTAGACATCAATAGTGTTAATATTTGCAATGTACATAGTAATATTTATTGAAAATAAAGTGTTACGAATAAAGTATGGAACAACCTTGTGCATCTCCTTTGCGAACTCTTACTCAACTATTTGGCATAACTCTCAAAGTAAAGGTTTTCAAAATCGATGACTATGATTTTCTTTTTTTTTTGTTGAGTGGTGATAAACCGTGGTAATTCACGCTTAATTCGTGGTTAAGATTTCAATGAAACCGGTTTTGTGATCCTACCTTCAATGCCTGAAACTTTATACAATCAATTCGAAAGACTTATTAAAGCCTAACGTTGTATTATTTATATGTAAGTAGGTATCTATCTTTTGCTAACAGTAGCAGACAAACCGACACATTCCATAAACTAAGTTACACATCTTTAACTCAATAATTGTGCGCTCTCTTGCATCAGTTGCCTTACCTTCGTTTAACAATTTGTAATGTACACATGTATTCATATTTTCATTGACAGAAATAAAAATAAGTTACACATTCTAGTTTTTGTTATTAATATTTCCATCGTTATGGTCCAGTCCTTGGCCCACACTCTTTGAGTCGGAGAAGTTGCGTACAAGGAGATGGTGACATGCCTCTTGCACGTTGCTCCAATCTCACCTGTTAGCGATGTGGAATAAGAGACCACAAAGCATGCCTCTGTCAGATATTTTCTGTGCAGGATGGTACGGATACGGACACCACGTCGTATGCCATTACCGTTATATGTATATGTTACCGGCAAAGTGTATAATCCGGTATTCTATACAATGCCTAGGCATTGTATACAATACCGAGTGCGCAGCAGGCAATGTATGAAATGGTATCAAAGAACATTGAATTGATGGTGGTTATAAAAAATACAACCACTTAGGCTAATGCTGGAGCTTCGCTTTCGCTTCAGTCTTCTAACCTATAATATATCCAGGTCGGGGCGCAATGTCCACACCACGCAATTTAACTTGGATAGATTAGGTTAGAAGATTAATGCGGGAGCTTCGCTCCGCTCCGCTCTCGCATTAATCTTCGTAGTTATTTTTTTTATTCATTTATAAATATAAATTTTCCACAAAATCATCTGCAAATATAGACAATAACCCATTTATTTCACATATTGCCGGTGGAAGTGCAGGCATTCTATGTATTAACACACATTGCCTAGGCATTGTATAGAATACCTGCATTATACACATTGCCGGTAACATATATATATAATACACGTCAAAAGCGGCAGCGACGGCGGCGCCTCAAATGCAACCGGCTAAGTTCGCCACATCAAATACATGATGTTACAATCATTTTTAAACATTGATTTTTGATAACTGCGCCCAAACAATTGAAGGAATGTAAGGGAAAGACTGCGGGTTCGAGTCCCGCCCGAGAAGATTCTTTTTCCCTATGTATTTGATTTGTATAGTTAGCATACTTAATGCTGTAAAAATTCCTTCAATTGTTTGGGCGCAGTTATCAAAAAACAATGTTTAAAAATGATTGTAACATCATTCATTGATTCCGATAGTTCGTAAGAAAATCGGTAGATGACGCCACGTTGCCTTAAAGACTTATAAGATGGGAAATTTGAATCATATCGGGCGTGTCTCGGTAGCCGAATTGGTCAGGCATTCCCCCTGTAAGGGAAAGACTGCGGGTTCGAGTCCCGCCGGAGAAGATTCTTTTTCCCTATGTATTTGATTTGTATAGTTAGCATACTTAATGCTGTAAAAATTCCTTCAATAAGTTCGCCACATTCTCGAAAATCTGCAACGGTGAATGGATGATATGGAATACATTTTTTTAAAAGAATAATATTACTGAAATTACTAATATTGATTCTAAACCCTCCAAATTGCTGAGTGAGTTCACGTCGGTAGGGTAACGGCCAGGATTCGAACCCGGGCGGGACCTCTCGATCGTAAGACCGACTCCATAACCATTAATCTCCGACGCCTAGTAATAATACATATCTACATGATATGAAACAAACTTGGAATTGGGTTTATTATTATGAACATACGCTTCTTTTGAATTAGGATAGGGGTAGGACCATAGGTCAGTGGTAATTTATCAAATGATGGATCAGGCAGGTACCATCATTATAATCATCATCCGTCGACCGTCATGAAAATAATAAAAGTTATAATTTAAAATATTTTATTATATAAATGTACATAATGTATTAAAATATACTCTATTGCTTAAAAGTCGAATATTGCTCAACAATTTATAAAGTAAGATGAAACATCGGTAGTGTACTTTATTTCTAACATTTAAACATATTTTGGTGCATACGGAGTCTTATATTTGTGATTCAAAGTATAACACTAATCATATAACTACTGTCAGACATTTTTATTAATCCACACAGATAAACAATACTTCTATAACGAAACATTCACATTTTTTCATTATTTTGTAATAGGCAAATTAAGTTTAAACGATTAGACATTCATAATGTCTTCAATAGTATTGCACTTGCTGATGACTGGTAACTTGAGTAACAATAAACGGCACAATATTTAACAAAGCTGCTATTAGGTACGAGTACATTTTACTGGAAAACATCGTGCTATCATTAAATAAAATAATCTTTAAAATGACTTTATAAATAAATATGTATTTTAGATTATTTTCAACTTGTGACAATATACATTTAAATTGGTCCTCTGTAAGGTTTTACTGTAACTCAAAGATCACAATTTAAACTGTTTATGATTACACAAATGTGCGACTTAGTATTAAAATTTAGACTATATTTAGAATTGATTGCCTAATATTAGAAACACTAAAGTGCTTTGCAAACTAACGTGATCAATAAATATCTGAAATTACTCTAATTGTCTCCACTATCTTTAGGAGAGGAATGCTTAATTTTCCTACTTTGTGAGCTAAGTGCATAGTATCCTAATATGTTTTTAAAATATATATCTACAGAGTTACATTGGAATGATTTTTGAATGGTACAATTATTTAAATAAATATAACTAACCATTATCACAAGCGTCATAAATGCAATTTGCAGATCATAGAAAAAAATATAGAAATACTACAACCAAATTTTACACCTTCACATTTGTTCAATATTAAGGAATCCTTACACCGAGATCTGTTGCAATACTTGCAATACAACATAATAATATTGCCTGAATGACAATCCTTTTTACTTACAGATTACGTGCAGGAATCTCAGTATTCACTCCACCTTTTTTGATTACTTTTAACGTTTCTTTGGGTGGTTGGGCGGTGTCCGCGTGTATGTCTTCTTTTATGGGTATTTGTTCTTTTGTTTTACCTTGCTCTTTTGGTTTAGTTTGTGCTTTAGCTTGTTCTGGTTTCTTCGTAGTTGTTTTTGGAGGTGGAGGGGTGGTTTTAACTTCCGGTTTTGGAGTAGTAGGCTTGGGTTGTTCTCGTGGTTGGGGTGTCGTTTTCGGAACTTCAGTTTTCACTGGAGCTGCTTTAGGCGGTGGTGTTGTTGGTTTTGCAGGCTGTTCTGGGGCCTTTACTTGAACTGGTACAGGCTTATCAGGTTGCTGACGAGGTTTACTATCCACATTTGCCACTTTTGGTGCCTCCTTCTTCTCTTCTACTTTAGGTTTCGTTTCGACTTTGGGTTTTTCTTCCACTTTAGGTTTTTGTTGCACTTTGGGTTTTTCTTCAACCTTTGCCTTTTGTTCTACTTTTGGTTTTTCTTCTACCTTTGGTTTCTGGACTACTTTTGGTTTTTCTTCCACCTTAGGCTTTTGTTCCACTTTAGGTTTTTGTTCTACTTTAGGCTTTACTTCTTCTTTCGGTTTTATCGGCTCTGTCTTCGGTACCGTTTTCGGCTTTTCTTCTACTTTTGGTTTCGTAGGTTCTACAGGTTTTGCCTGTTGAGGCTTTTCTACTTTAGGTGCTTTAGCTGTAGTTTCAAATGCTTTCTTTAGTAAAGGCGGTAAAGGCAATGCTCCAATAAAGTCTTGGTGTGGGCTGCCTGTGTACAGTTTGTCGTTAAAAACAATAGCTTCACTAATTTTTCCCAAGGTACTGTCTGTATTGATATAGGATGCAATTATATTTCCATTCCAATCAATTTGTACCAACCCAGACAGAGGTGGGAGCAACCCTGCGATACTTTTGAAGTGCCCAATCTGTAAGCACGAAGTATGAGTTATACTAAAATGTGTCAGAACTAAACGTGACTGTCTATCAGAATCGCGATTTATCTGATGACAGACTGTATAAACAGATTGATAGGTAAGACATATTGCATGTACAATCTGTTCTCAGACAAATCGAGATTTAGGCTGTGTCATTCTAGAATACGGGGCAAAATGTCTGCAAAACATAAAAAATGTTTCTTATGCTGAATTATTTATATAGCTGTGAGTGAGCATTAACTAGAGAACTTAAATGTTTAGGTAGCCTAAAAGCAATAGCTCGAGAAGTTAGGCCCACATTTCAACAAGTTATAATGGCTCTTATAAGCTTTAAATATAAAAAGAATAATTATGCTCACATAATCCACAATGTCTTCAAAGAGCACATGGGGGTAGACAGTGTTGAGATGTTCAAAGGGGATCTCAATTAGTCTCTGCAGGCGTGCCAAGAATTTTCTCACAAGCGGTGTGTTGGACATCGAACGCATCAACAGAGGGTGTTCGTCATCGTACATTGTGTACAAAGCCACGAGTAGCCCGGACCCATCTGGTAACACGCGCACATTGTCGGGGGAACCTGTGTCAAATAAAAAAGAGTATTATATGAAGAATAAATAAGTTGTATATTGTTAGGGCCTTTGCACACGAAGTTGAATAAACTGACGCCTTGCGTTCATATTGAGCGAGTTCTCTGGGTGCCATCAGGGTATATGCGTTTTGGTACACGACACAAATGCAATTACAATGGTCATCAAACAGTCTAAGCGAATGCTATAACTAGCCGATTGCATTATTGAGTGTCATATTTAATCATATTGCATGCATAGTGCCAGTTGGTTGAAAAATCGTCATGTGTAAAGGCCCTAGTACGTACTACATCGATCATGAACGAATGTGCCTACACCTGTGCAAATATTAGGTATACTTTCATAACATTTGAAAGGCATTTCAAGACACTTGGTGTTATAACAGTATCTACGTTATACACAGTTGTTGCAGTCATGCATTGTAATACAATCTTTATATTCCTTGCCATATTAGTGGTAAAATGTTTCGCCCTAACGGTGTACGAGAGTGATATCAATTTTAGGGTTGAAGCTGGCTCAAAAACTTGTATCTTTGAAAGAGGAAGTGCTGGACAGGTGATGGAAGTGTACTATCAAGTCGTGGACGGCCAACATGGAGACTTGGATATCTCATTCGATATAATCGACCCGCAGGCCAAAAAACTCGTATCGGACTACAAAAAGTCTCAAAACTCTGTCATATTGGATCTAGAAGTAGATGGAGACTATGCACTTTGTTTGGACAATACATACAGTTTGGTGAATTCTAAACTCGTGTTCGTGTATGTTCTTGTAGAGTATAAACAAGAACCTGAGAAGACAGAACCCGATGAGGCAGAAGTTGCTGTCGTGGAAGCTGATGGGAATGAACAAATAGAGGAAGAAATTCTCGAGTGGGCGGGCATCGATGAAGAAGGCCAGCAGTATTACGTTGAAGTTGAATATATTGCAGATTCATTGACTCGTACATTGAACCACGTGGTCAAAGCGCGGCGTATGTTAGATATTTACAGCGCTAACAAAGCGCGGGACAGCTACGCGGCGTTTGAAGACACTTTCGTTGTGGACGTGTGGTCGGGACTCCAAATTAGCTTAATGATTGTGGTTGGAATGATACAAGTTTTAATGATAAAGAAATTGTTTACTTGTCCTGGTGGTGGAGACAAATATAATTATTTCAATTAAATAAAGTGCATCAATCATTAACTTATCTAAGTATTATTATTCCATATTGTGTACTTTTAAAGACCTAATGAGGTACCTATAACTAAACTGGCCGAGCTAGTTTTCTCACAATCCATCTGCTAACAGTATAAACAAAAGGCGTTAATTATATAGAAAAGGCGGTGTAAGATATAATGAAAGCAAGTATGTAGGTACGTAGCGATCCGCTTTTGCTCGTCGCTACGTACCTATTATATTGTCGATAAGTACGATTTTGCCGTATGCCTATTCGGTATAAATCAAGCCATATTTTCTGGTAGTAATAAAATAATACATATGCATTTACATAAGTATTTTAAAGAGCCGAAATATTTTTTTGAACTGATACCTTATCACTTATCACAAAGATCAAATTTAAAATATCAATAATTGTTTTGATTATCATATCTAAAATTAGATATCAAAAGTCAAATTATATAATTTAGCAAGTATTGGTTTTAAGTAAACCTCAAATACAATACTTAATGACTTCATATCAATGAGCATGAGCAACCACTCCAGTATACTCCCCGACCTGTGGCGTCGCGGTAGTGCATTTGACTGCTCTCGCGGAGTTAGATTCTCATTCAGTGCAAATATTTGTATGTATGAATATGAATATGTCTATTTGCATTGGTCTTTGCATTTTAAATTTACAAAAAAAAGTATGTTTTCTGGAATTCATACTACAAGCAGTACAAGCTATGGTTAGTTAAGATATACTCTAAATAAATGGTTCAGAGTATTAAATGCCCTACAGCCTACAGTATTTATTTAATAGAAGTCAGTGGTCCAAAAAATGGCTTTTGTATTAAATGCTAATAGTTTTCAAATAAATATAAGTTGAAAGCATATAATTAGGAATGTTATTTGCTCTTGGAGAAAGCAGCAAGTGTGTAGTATTATTACCTGGCAATCCATCAACCAACACCTCTGTTTTTCCTTTATTAGGTCCTGAAACATAGTGTTTTAGGAGCCGAAACCGACAGCTTTCAGCAATCACCAAGAATTCCTTGTTGGGTGACAGAGCCAATCCATTTGCTAGCCACAAATCATCAAGTAATGTTTTACTTTCATTTTTGGCTGCACTGTAGTGGAAGAGTCTGAAATGGATAAAAATTGTCATCATTATTTTATTTTATTTATTCTTTATAAATGTACACGTCAATTTGACTTCACCTCGCCTGATAGTAAGCTAAAGGCCAAGTCTCGGAAAGAGGGTCACCATCGTAAACATGTACCATGTTAACAATGGTGGCACTCAGCTTGACGGCCTCATCAAATGCCTTTTCACGCCCTGCTTAAAGGACTCGGGATTGTAGGAAGAAGGAAACACGTGAGCTGGCAGGGAATTCCAGGTCTTAATGGTGCGGCATAGGAATGATTCACCGAACCACTTGGTTGTAGAAGGTCATCATAGAGAAAGGTACGTTTTGAGCATGGGATGCATTTTGCGAAAGGTACATTATGAGACGGAACGTATGTAACACTAGCACTTAGGGTCTTCTCTATTGAGGTGCTTAGTCCGAAACCTCCATACATTGCACCCTAAGCATCGGAGAAAGAAGCGTCCCTTTCGCGCAAAAGAAACGCTGCGACCTACGTTCAATTTACGGGTCGAGGTGGGAGTGGCCCTGTAGAGAGCTGTTTCGAGGCTCACCACATTTTTCTCTGAAGCCTGCCTGAGAGCAACAGATGCGGCTGCCTGTCATCCGGGGGGTATATGTGGCGATTTCTGCACGAAAAAAAGGCACCTACATTCTCTATCAGAATGTAGTGTATGCATTTAAGATATTCTGAAGACAACTAAATTAAAATAAATAATATGTTGATTGCTAATATAGGATAGGGAAAAAGAAATCTTCTCTGGCTTTCCCTAACAGGGGGAACGCCTTGACCAATTCGACAACCGAGATCATTTTTAAAAATCAATGTTTAAAAATGATTGTAACATCATTCATCGATTCAGATAGTTCGTAAGAGAATCGGTAGATAATTCGACCGTCGTCGCCTTATAGACGTACAAGATGGGAAACTTGAATCACATCGAGCGTGTCTCGGTAGCAGAATTGGTCAAGGCATTCCCCCTGTAAGGGAAAGACTGCGGGTTCGAGTCCCGCCCGAGAAGATTCTTTGTCCCTATGTATTCGATTTGTATAGTTAGCATACTTAATGCTGTAAAAAATAATCATTCAAATGTTGATTGCCAGTCAGTAAACCCAGTACACTGCTGATAAAATGCAAGTGTCATTGCAGTTTATCTATTGTGCCCCTGGCAGCTAAAAGATAATGGTAACGACAAAGGTAAATAACGCATTTATTATGTTTACTACATTGTAATTTTATCATCATGAACATTGACTTTTTAAGTTGAGATGGAAAAAAACATGTATCCATCCATTTTTATCAATAACTAACTGTTGAAATAAAAAAGGCCCCGCAGTTTACGCATCTATACAAATAAATAAAATTGGAGTGTCTGTTTGTAATATTAAAATAACCGCTTTCTACTACATGCATATGAATGTATATACGGTACACATACCAAAATATATATTTTTAAATTTTTTGTCTGTCTGTCTGTCTGTCTGTCTGTCTGTCTGTCTGTCTGTTTGTTTTGGCTAATCTCTGGAACGGCTGGACCGATTTGGACGGGACTTTCACTGGCAGATAGCTTATGTAATAAGGAGTAACTTAGGCTAAAAAAAAATGCCAAAAACAAAAAAAAAACTGATTTTTTTTATTAAGTACATTCCACGCGGACGAAGTCGCGGGCACAGCTAGTTTAAAAATATAAAAAGTACTGTGGATGAATAAACAGAATAATAATAATTGCCACCACTGTTAACATGGTACATGTTTCCGATGGTGACCCTCTTTCCGAGACGTTGCCTTTAGCTTAACATCAGGCGAGGTGAAGTAAAATTGACGTGTCCTATATAAAAAAAAAAAAATATATTTTACCTTCCTGACGGATCACTTAATGCAACAAATGCTCCATCTTTCAAATGGAAATCACTGGTAGAATCAGTCCAGTAAAAATCACCATTCTTGTCCAATACAATTGAATTAAACACTTTTGGGGTACGTTTTGCAATCTCCACCCTTGGTGAAACTAACAGCTGTTTCTTGTCAGTCTTTAGGTCTACCTTCCAGATCCCATAGTAAGCATCAGTTAAATAAAGTGTGTTGTGCTTCTCATCTATTTCAAAGCCAAGAGGCCTTCCACAGATATGTTCTCTGTGTCCAGCTGAAACAACAAAGTATATTGAATACATTTGGAAAATGCAGGAACGCATTTATCCAGCATTTAAGCATGAGACTGTACACAACTCATAAAGACAGTTTCCGTGTCGTGGCGGTAATGAACGTGGGCGACGCAGGTTTGATCCCTGTTCAGTGCACATATTTATATCCATGAATATGAGTACTTTGCATTCGTCTGGCGGTGCCTTGGAGAGCACATTAAGCCATCAGTCCCCGCTGCCATACAAATATATATGACAGTTGTTATAGGGGATTAGCCTCACACAGAAGGGCTGATCAACAGCCCAGTCAAACAGCATCCCCACAGTAGTAGTAATGTCTGTCATTTGTATTTTGTTTTGTGCACGCTCAATATTTCATATGTGTATATTTTGTTAGCTCCTTTGTCAAAAGTCATTGATTCAAAAGTCGTTATAAATCACTGCTGTTTCATTAGCATTTATAATGACTGTGAATACAATGTTAAGCATAAATTACCATTGAAAAGCTTCACCTAATTATGTTTTTGACTTTGACCCTTTAAATAAACTGTTCATACATAAATGTTTCTCTTAGTTTTATGCCATAAATTGAGATTAATTTTTAATTTTCAATTAAGTATCTTTTTTTTAAGTTTCCCGCTTCTTTGTAGAAGGTTCAATATGGGAAAAAAAAGAAAATTAAGTTTAAAACTAAAACCCGACTACCGAAAAATCACGCTTTAAAAGTAACAAACAAGAAAATATCAAGGATAGCCGTGGTCGCATGCCACTTACTCTAACAAAACAGTATTTTCTAGGGAAAAGTGGCATATATAGCTTTATCGTATAAAGCCGCTTGTAATGATACCTCATTTGTCCAGTTCTAATAAGTAGTTGAGGAGGTATGAGGGAACAAATGAACATACATACATACATAGCCTGTCAAAATCATAGCCCTCCTTTTGGCTTTAGGTAAAAATTAACAAAACTGAGAATATTTCAGTATGGGTATGCTATGCTATAAGGGCTGAGCTGCAACAATTACATAAATAAATAAAATTTGAAATAACAATCACAAAGTTAGTGTACTTGTTAGTCATATGATAATGTGCGAACAGGAATAAAATAGCTATAACTATAATTTCTTAACACTGTGGTGTGACACATTGAAACTATAGACTTATACAAAACTTTAGACTTGACTTGTAACTAAAAACAGTTATGTAAGTGTTACTTACTGCAAGGTTGACCCACTTTAGTGACAAAAGTAATATGTCCTCCAGGAGAAATCTTCACAATTTCGCCTGTTTGTAAACTGGTGTACAGTTCACCATTATATATCTGGAATGCTTCAGGTCCCACCAGTTTGCCTTTGTATCTTGGCTCAGCATTATTTAAAGCATTGTTTGGCGCCAAGGGTCCTACTCTTGGCTGTGCTGGAGATTGCCTACAAATAAATAAATGCACATTAGAAAAAAACTTATGCACAGTATGGTATTGCAATATTAACTTAGGTTATACTTACTCAATGCTTGTGAACTTTGTGTATGGGGGCAAATTGGGTATGAGAACAATTATACTAGCAAATACAGCTAAATATAATGTTAACTTTAAAAATAATTTTATTATTCTCTTTAAAAAATTAAAAATGAACCCCATTTTCAATTGTGGAATATCTGAAAAAAAAAATAGCTTATTAAATAAAATAATAAATGAAAGTATTATTGATAAGTAATGATAATGACACTGTTATCAGGTTATTGGCTATCACAAGTTCACTTACTAAAAAAATCAATTATGTGTTATGATAATAATCGAAAAAACAGATTCCAAAAATGTCATGCTTTGGTTACTTTGACCAAATAAAAAAAGTGCCCACGAGTACATAACGTCAACGTGGCCAGTGCCTCCAGATAAATACAAAACACTTTCACTGATTTGTTGTAGCAGCGCTGTGGTCAGAATATAATTTATTTTTAAATACAGAGAGGGGAAGAAATGACTACCATAGAAATACTAGGTAGCGCTACAAAGTTCAAGGTAGTTATTTCATTGTACAAGTCGGCAACTTATTATATTTACAAAATAAAAATAATACTTTGAGGATACGATTCTTAGATTTAGAAATATGTTTGAAATAAACAACATATCCTGCTGGAGTTATCTCGCTTCTTTCACAGATCAGAAATTATAAGAATAATACACTATACTTTAAACAATACGATACATACATTTAGCTCTTCCATGCACTTCTGCTGAAGAAAATTAATCTGTCATTGCCTGGCTTGGCTTCTGCACTTGTCAGTCAAGTCAAGTCAAGGTCAAGATGTTGTCAAGTCAACTGTCAAGTAAAATTGTTAAATATTATTCTTATTAGCCGCTTTTATATTATGAATCGCAACGGCGTGCAATAACTTTCTAGGAATATCAAAGTTTGCAAGCTAATTTAAGCTATGCTCATAGCTTTAGCGGTCTAGATTGGTCTAGATAGCATTAATTATATGTAGAAGTAGGATGTCGTACTTTAAATTAAATAAAAATTTTAAGTAAAACAATAATATACACCATAGACCATTAACATTTTTCCATCCATCCTTGAAATTTGACTTACAGCACAGCGATTCTCTTCTCTGTGGTTTCCTTCTTTCTTTCTATCTGTGGTGCCGACATTTTGGAGGTGTTCCGTATTGCTGCGCAACACAAAAATTGTTGTAAACTCAACATGGGTCACGCTAATATTTGGTATTCTCACCCTCGTAGATATGGCCAGGGCTCCCGGTCATGGTAAGTTTCAATTTCGGGCTGAAATCAATCAAGATCATAATACACTCAAATTGGTTAGAACACGTGTTTGATGTTCCATTTGTATGTTCCAGCCGCGCCTGTTCCAACAGACATGGACTTATTCGCAAATATGGCCTAAATATTTGCAGACAGTGCTTCAGAGAGTACGCTCATGATATCGGTTTCAAAAAGGTATGTTTTTACTTTTGTCTGGTATACCCATTGCATGATACTATTCAGGTCTAATACTTTGCATCGCTGGAAGGAATATGCGTGTGTATGCATGTATATTTTCTTCTCGCTATTTGTTGTTTCATTGCAATCTAAGTTCGATATTATTTCATGTTCTCATTATGTCAATAAAGTCAGGTCTAGGATGTGGTTGATGTTCAGAGATGCCAGTAGATTTAGACACTCATGTACCTTCTACTACATGCATAGCATACTCTGTTTTAAGTATTTGTGACTTGAAAACAGATTGATTCCATGATTTCTTGTCGTTATTTGTATAAATATGTGATAAGGATAACAAACTTAATACATCCCCGGGGCAGGAAGTATAACAGCTCATTCTTACAAACAAGCCTCTACTATGTCATGAAACCTATACAAACCCATTGGTGTGTAGTGATAGACGTTGGTTTTGACCTGCCCTCTTATCAAAGGGCCCATAATCTAAATTATTGATTCAATCACACATTCAACTTCTTCAATATGTAACTCCTTACAATGGTAAGGATTTACAGTGGCTCTATATAACTATGTACTTGTGTCATTGTGAGGACTGATTCAGGCAATTGATGATCAGAATATATCCATGGAAGCATAGCTCTATAATATAGAATACAATCTGTCCTCAGTACTAGTTTTACCCAAAAAAGGCCTGTATTCTAGAATGACACTCAGTCTAAATAGCCATTTCTGAGGTCAGATTGTATAGACAGATTGATAGATTTGAAATATTGCTTATAAAATCTCTCCTTAGACAAATCAAGATTCAGGCTGAGTGTCATTCTGGAATACGGGCCTAAGTGTGGACAAAAGCTTGCCAAGAGCTTCAGTAAGCTCTTTAGTCAAACAAATATCTAAAACGGCGTTGATAGGATCTTACCAAAAAAGAAATAAATAAATTTGGATAAGTAGAGGGGGGAACACGACTGACGGTGGAGGTGAGCGCTGATGCATCACAAGGTGGCCACCCTAAACCTACACCTGGGTCGCAAGTCCCAGGCGCCGTCACAGTGTTCCTCTCTGTACCACGCCATGGACCCGGCGACCGCACTGTGAATGCTAAGAACCGGATCTCTTCTCTATCCAGTACTAGTTTTAAATCTAGATTCGGATCTGAGTATTATTCTGAAATATGGACCTTAGTAATACATAGTCAAATATAGAATAATATTAAGCCAACAATTTCTGGTCCTTATTGAGTACTGGGATATGGGTTGTGATTGTTTTGTTTAATGTATTAACATTCTTTTTTTCTTTTGTTTCAGCTGGACTAAAATGTTTATTCAATAAACTTTAAGTTAAGTAACATTTATGTGTTTTATTTAGTGAACCTCTTTACTATAAAACTCATTAAGTTGGGTATCCATTATTTAGGTATAGTCAGCATCAAAAACAGATGGTATTTATTAGATTATAAGATTTGGATTTGATCTAAGTAATTTTATTGAAAACAATTTTTTTAACCATTTGGTGGACAATATTTAAATCTTCAAAAGTTTATCATCTGCTTTTGATGCTCCCTGTCTGTGCATCAACTACACTCCACACATTTGCACTTACTTTGATGGAGACAGTACCTGTACAGAAATTGGTCCTTTTGTGTTCATTCTAAAACTGCCACCGAAGATGGTATGCTGTAATGTGAAGGTCAGTCTGGTGCACTCTTTATAGGTAGGTATGGAATGTGTCCACATCCTTTACTAGAGCAGTTTTGCAGATATGTGAAGCATTAGTTGGTTTGTGAACAGCAGTTAACCAGCTTAGAAGGGACCAGAAGTAGAAAGTGTTGAAATTGATGAAGAGTTCTCCAATTGCAAGTGTGAGATCATATTCATAGAGGAAGTTTGAGCCTAGATACAAACTTTTATTTACTGACTATCTCTGAACTAAGTGACAATATATTTTCAATGATAAAGAGAAATGCTTCTTTTGGTTTGTATATGATTAACATGACCACAAGAGTTTAACCCAACCACTAGTGGTACAAAGACTAGGTACCTATGACGGGAGCAAAACCCTATCTCTGTCAGTACTTTGTCCTGTGTATTTTGGCTTACTGGCTATCCGTATATATCCGTGGCGTGGTGGTAGTTAACGCGACTGCTACGCAGGAGCCGCGGGTTCGATTCCTGCTCAGTGCAAATATTTGTATGCATGAATATGGCTATTTGCGTTGGTCTGGGTGTTTCTATGTATAGTATGTATGTATTTACAAAAAAAAAGTATCTAAGTATGTTTATCCGCATTCTAGATTACATAACACAAGCTAGTTAAGCTATGCTTACCATGGGTCTAGATAGCGTTGTGTGAAATGTTGTGGAATATTATTGTAGATATACGATTATTATTAATTGCCATTCCCAATAACCTACAGTTGAATGCAGATAGTACCTCCACATAACACAAAAGTTTGAATTATCTGTGACTGCTGTCCACAATATTATAATTTATCTCTTACCTTTTTATGGGACAGGCCCTACAATCTATAGGCAGTAGAATTACAGATCAATTAGATTCGGATACTAAAATCAGAGATTGATGATGTTTTCTATCTTTATTATCCCGAATCTGACAGTAGATACGTTATTGGGAACGGGCGTAAGTAGCTTTTTGCTAAGCTTACTTTAGTAACTTGTTGTATAAAGATTTTTAAGTTGTCAGTAGGAGCTTGGAGTCGGGAAAATAATCTGTAGTGAGGAAATGAAACAAGTAAATATAAATACAAACAATTTTTATTTTACAAAACTGTACAAAAGTATAAAAAACTAGTAAATTTCATTATAATTTTAATATTTATTATCTACAAAATAGTAACTAACGAATTATGAATTGGTTCTCGCTTGTCGGAAATTCATCAGCGTGGATCCTACTCTCTGAAACAATTATATTTTAATAAGTAAGTATATGAGGTGGCAAACAAGTATGTACAGTGATATAGCTTGAACAATATATTTTGGACGTAAACTGTGCTCTATACACGCAGTACACGTGTCTTGGCTGTATTTGAAGCACGGAGGACAGAATATGATTAAGTAACGGAGATGCCCCATTGATATTTCTCCTAATAAGAACGTGTTAGATTTAGGGGGGGTAAAATTAGATGTGACCATATATATAACCTATAACTTACTATATATACCCATAAACAGCATGCCATTTGTAATTATGTATTTGAACCAAGGAAATTAAACAATAAATACAATTCTGTTTTATCACTCTTTTATTCTGTTATACTACGTCAGTTCCAAAGGCTGTTGTAGACAGGAAAGAACTAACAAGAAAACCTGTCTGCCTTCTAACAACAACATAATTATTATTTCACTTTCATGTTACAGCAGGCTCGTAGCCAAATATTACAATATAAGACAACCCTGGTTTCAGCCCAGTTACAACAGTATAATAGCTAAAACTATAACACAGATACTTATCACATAGGAACCACATTGGAGTCGAACCACTTTTCATAATTATTAGTATGACAATACTTGCACAGTCACTAATACGCTATAGTGATATTGTATCATCTGGTATATCAGTTAAACAGACTAATAGCCGACACTATGATATATAGGTAGTACATAAAACTTAGATACCACACTGGTATCGAACCAGCCCTTACAATCATTAGTATAGCCATTAGCCATACTTTTACAGCCACTATTATTATGATAGTTTAATATCCCCAAGGATTATCGCAAATACATCAAGTAATACTTTGATTCGGTTACGTTACGAGATATTTTAGTTACACAATATTTAGAACACCCAAAGAGGGTATTTAATTATAATTGCTAATTCAATTACTTATTAAATACCAATCCACTATTATATTATTCACTATAATAGTAATTATTACTACATTCACTGTTATAACACTAAGTAGGTACATATTATTATAACATTATAAATATAACAGAGGTATATCGTACCTCACACTTCGACGGCTCGGGATAGACTGTCCGAATGACATCTGACATCTTCTTTTTATAACATTTGAGACGTCGCATTGCATCGAATGATTTTCATCTACCTACTTATAAAAAATATTGTATAAAGTAGTTTCTTATTTACAAATCCTTTAAAATATTCTTTATAGTAATATAAATACACTATAATACATCAAGCTACACCTCACCTGATCGCTGGCCACTCCATATTTTAACATGATTCTAACACGGCCATACTGACAATTACTTCGCTCTCGAAGTATATACAACGAATTTTATTGCAAATTGCGATCACATATTACATACTTAAACTTAGTCATTATAATTATATTTCTTTTACATCACTTTTTGCAAAACAGAATTTATACATTAAAGAAAAAACACTTCCTTAGTATCAAAATTACCCCAAAAAGAATAGTCAACACCAAAAAATATAGATATTCAACAACATTTTGGTACTTTGTCTCAAACTTAAGATTTAAACATTATTTAGTCTTCGATCTTTATGAAATCTTAGCATAGTAGAAGGGCAAAAAACATTTTATAAAATGTGTGTAAAATATATATATATATATTATCTTCTGTTATTATTCAGTTATCTAAGAACATTAATTACCTCCGAATCCAACGGACTAATGTGAACTTTTATAAAATGTCTTTTGTTATTGTTTGGTTATCCAAGAATATTGATTACCTCCGAATCCAACGGAATAATCTGAACTTTTATAAAATTGTTATTGTTCAGCTATCTACGAATATTGATTACCTCCGAATCTAACGGAATAATCTAAACTTTATCATTTCAAACACCATCTATAAATTTACCATTAAATTAATTATGTATCACGGCATTTGATTATAACAGTTGTATACCCGAGATAAAGTCTCTTATTTTACACGAGGTATAAGTCTTGTTTTTTAACCGAGATATAACCGCCTCGCCTTTTTTCCCCATGAGACAAAACCGTCTCGCCTTTTACCCGAGATATCATAGTCTCACCTTTTACCCGAGACATCATAGTCTCTCCTTTTACCCGAGACATCATAATCTCACCTTTAACCCGAGACATCATAGTCTCTCCTTTTACCCGAGACATCATAGTCTCACCTTTTACCCGAGACTTCATAGTCTCGTCCCTTTTGTTTTTTACTTACAACCACCACTAATGCCAAAAGCCAATAACACTATATATATAGTAACACAAATAGCAATGTTTTTAATCCATCACGGCCATTCTGAACTACACTTTGATCTCAAAGTGTTTAGTAAATCCATAATAAAATAATATCTATTGTAGTCCTTATGGTACATTGTACATACGTAGTGTAAATGCTATTGACTTTCTTTTTTATTCGAATTTTGTTCGTTTTAACTGTACTTGACTTTACTTTGATTGTAATTTACTTTATTATTGTAGCTTAATTTGAATAAACTTTACTATTGCATCCACTGTACTCCACGTTTCAAACCAGTGGTCCATTTGCTAAATAGTATTTAATATTTATTTTTTATATTGGCGTTTTACAAGCAGAATAAACGATTTTGTTAGAATTTGAACTTAATATTAAATCGACGGTAGGTACTTTTCGTGTAATATTAACTTTAATATTGGACCGACTGTACTTTTACTCTAATATTGAACCGACTGTATATTTACCTAAATATTGAACCGACTGTACATTTACTTTAATATTGAATCGTCTGTACATTTACTTTAATATTGAACCGATTGTACTTTTACTTTATTATTGAATGGACTGTACTTTTACTTTAATAATAAATCGACTGTACTTTTACTTTAATAATAAATCGACTGTACTTTTACTTTAATAATAAATCGACTGTACTTTTACTTTAATAATAAATCGACTGTACTTGTACTTTAATAATAAATCGACTGTACTTTTATTTTAATAATAAATCGACTGTACTTTTACTTTAATAATAAATCGACTGTACTTTTACTTTAATAATAAATCGACTGTACATTTACTTTAATATTGAACTGACTGTACATTTACTTTAATATTAAATCGACCTTACTTTTATTTTCTTATTGAATCGACGGCACTTTTATCTTTAATATTGAATCGACGGCACTTTTATCTTTAATATTGAATCTACGGTTCTTTTATATGAATCTATTGTACTTTTAACTTTATTGGCTTTACATGACTTTTAACTTTATTGGCTGTACATGACTTTTAACTTTAGAATGTGTCCAACTAAATAAAAAAAAATGGGTCGTATTTTAAAGTCCTGGTAACCATCACACATTAATGAGTATCAGTATCATGAACTTAAATTGTAAAGATATGAATCCAAATAAATTAAGAATGTCTTTCAATCTTTTTATCACGGTGTATGTGTATACATACCCTTTTAGTAATTCTCATAACAAATTAAATCTACTTTACACAGTAATCATAAATAAGTAACTGTTCGGCCAACCTGATATATCTTAATAGGTTACTTGTCAGGTACCGAAAAAAAACTATTTTAGAATACAAAATATTAGCACCACTTAATCTGATCAAACCATTTCAGATCACCAAAAAGATTAACTTTGCTTTAAGTATTAGTCAAGCCACATATTTTGTTCAAGAAAATAAAACGTTTGACCATTACTTTTTTTCCATTAAATATGAAATCCAGTATTACATCAATGATAATAGCCAGAAATTTTAAAATAATTCGTCAGTGATCAGCCCGGGTGGTTTGCAATTAGAACTATCAAGAAGTTACACTATCCAACTTGAACCTTATAAATCACAAAAGCTACAATACCGTTTTTGTGCACTTTTTTTGTTGATGGTTTGGAAATACACTGCTTCGCAGTACCGCTGCAAATTGATGCTGGATTTCACTGCCTTGCAGATAGCTGAGCCGTCAGTCATTGCTCCAGTGGGTAGCAAATATTACAGAAGGCTTTTGGCAAGCCTCCCAGATACAGATACAATCTGAAACTTGTACAATATGTATTAGAAAATGGTTTTTGCGCATCCCACTTCTGATGTTAGATTTAGGGGGGGTAAAATTAGATGTGACCATATATATAACCTATAACTTACTATATATACCCATAAACAGCATGCCATTTGTAATTATGTATTTGAACCAAGGAAATTAAACAATAAATACAATTCTGTTTTATCACTCTTTTATTCTGTTATACTACGTCAGTTCCAAAGGCTGTTGTAGACAGGAAAGAACTAACAAGAAAACCTGTCTGCCTTCTAACAACAACATAATTATTATTTCACTTTCATGTTACAGCAGGCTCGTAGCCAAATATTACAATATAAGACAACCCTGGTTTCAGCCCAGTTACAACAGTATAATAGCTAAAACTATAACACAGATACTTATCACATAGGAACCACATTGGAGTCGAACCACTTTTCATAATTATTAGTATGACAATACTTGCACAGTCACTAATACGCTATAGTGATATTGTATCATCTGGTATATCAGTTAAACAGACTAATAGCCGACACTATGATATATAGGTAGTACATAAAACTTAGATACCACACTGGTATCGAACCAGCCCTTACAATCATTAGTATAGCCATTAGCCATACTTTTACAGCCACTATTATTATGATAGTTTAATATCCCCAAGGATTATCGCAAATACATCAAGTAATACTTTGATTCGGTTACGTTACGAGATATTTTAGTTACACAATATTTAGAACACCCAAAGAGGGTATTTAATTATAATTGCTAATTCAATTACTTATTAAATACCAATCCACTATTATATTATTCACTATAATAGTAATTATTACTACATTCACTGTTATAACACTAAGTAGGTACATATTATTATAACATTATAAATATAACAGAGGTATATCGTACCTCACACTTCGACGGCTCGGGATAGACTGTCCGAATGACATCTGACATCTTCTTTTTATAACATTTGAGACGTCGCATTGCATCGAATGATTTTCATCTACCTACTTATAAAAAATATTGTATAAAGTAGTTTCTTATTTACAAATCCTTTAAAATATTCTTTATAGTAATATAAATACACTATAATACATCAAGCTACACCTCACCTGATCGCTGGCCACTCCATATTTTAACATGATTCTAACAAACGCGTCGCCGAATGCAGGTGGGAAGAGAGACGCGCGGGGTGTCAAAAGTCGAAGGACGTCATAGGTATATCGTTCCTACCGAACGAGTCCATTTGACGTTTGGATGGCACGCGACTCGACAGCCTTGCAACAACTCCGCTATCATTTCCTTCTCCATGATTTGAAGATAGCTCGTATAATATTGTCTGTGATGAAGTGTTACTGCGTTGGTGCACGAACCCAAATTCATCAAGCATAGATTATTACAAAACAATCCGCGCGCGCCAGGGCTTTTTATATCTCGCGATTCAGGTCCAAAATATAAGGTTTGAGCTATACAGTGTACAACACAGAGTGGATAGTATTTACCACACGTTCTAAAATTTGACAGGTATAGCCAAAGCTATAGGTTTTCATATTTTATGATCAGAAACGGTATTATATACTCTAGAAAGGTATCAATGTAATAATAATATCACTATGAATTCAATGTACGGTAAAGAAAGAGAACGCTCTGCAAAATGGAACGAAAGTAAAATCTTGGTCGAATTCTCTCTCAGTTGAGTAGCGCCCGAGGGCGATGTGCGCTGCCAAACAAAATTGAAGTTCCACATCATCCCGCTTAATAGACCCATATAATTCTACTGCGAGCCTGCCGTATGAGTACATACAATGTTGCATGTCGGGGTGTTGATATAGACTTATTCTTCACTGGTTTATTTAAAGTAAAGAAAGTAATAAGTGATCACTACTTTGTGGATTGTGGATTAGAAATTTACTTTTAGTATTGCTTACTATTACCAATTGGCTGGGTATCTACTTTATTAAAACCGCCCGTAAAATTGTGTTGCCGTAAGATCTTTTAAATTTTTTATACAAAATTGTTACAGGTGAAAACTTGTAAATTACCTTCACTATTTTACTATTTATTATTTTTCAATATTTACCTAATGTTATCTTTTAGCTGTAAGTTTTCCTAAAATGATAAAATAAAATAAAATAGTAATATTTACATAGCCAGTTACCGTTTTGCTTTTGAGGCTTTGTGTACCCAGTTTGCTAAATCTTAGGTGTTGATAAATATACTGTGTAATGTAGATACGTATTAGCACAGATATTATAGGTACTTAGTATTAGGTAGGTTAGTACTAGGTAGGCGTTGTCTTGTCAATAAGTATTACGCTAAAATGTGTAGGAAGGTGTTGTGGTCGTAATTTTGACCCTAACGGATTTTTGGTGCTATAAACAATACAGTGAGTCTCACCAATCAGGCGCTCCAGTAGTCCGGCATGTTCAAATTATGTATGATAGGTGAAGAAATATGTGAAGAAGCCTTGTAGAAATATTGGAGCCACCGATTACTACAATCAAACGATAGGTATAGGATCTTTCATAAAGGCGCAAAGTTCTTAAATAAAGACTACACTATTATAGTTAATACTAATACTACTAAAACTACTATTGGTTTACTAACTACTTAGTAGGTAAGTAGGTACTAGGTGCAAAAAAAAAAAAATTATGCTTTAACAAAAATGAATGTGAACATAGATGTAGATAGTCAATTATGAAAAAGTCGGCAAAGCTAATATCCAGTACAGGACTTCACCCCGCGATATATTAATCCATGCCCGCGATCAATCCCATTCTAAGGGGAAATACCTACTCTGACTCTGACCAACTTACTCAGTGACAACTTAGGAAAGTTTATAAAAAATATCTAATGAGTATGATAAAATTCAAATTCAAACTGAAAACCTGTATTTTGAGTACAAAACGCAATAACTATGAGTGATTCTGAATCCTCAGGAAACCGCGAGTACCTAGGTTTTAAATCGTACCTGAACACCAAAATGTCTTATGTTAATGTTTGTCTTTCTAATTGAATTGAAATCATACGTTTTGTTAAGGGTATTTATTTTAGGTAGGTAATTCATACGTTATTTTGTTATCATAATTTGTAATTGTTGTTGCAGTTTGTTTTGTTCCTGTTGTGTGGTTATTTTTACCCTAATACATTGTCATCTATGGTTATCTTATTATGTATAGGTGTACCAGAATCTCATGGCAAATTGTAAATTAGAAAATTGTAAAGTGCAATAAGTACTGGGGAAATTGGAGTAAACTATCTTGATACTTTTAAATTATGGGGAAAATATATATATTTTTTAAACAATATACAGGGACTATAAATACCATAATAAACAATTAAAACAAAACAAAATTTTTATTAGTATTTCATACATAGCAGTAGACATATTTAGGTATTACTTATACTCCATTTGTTTAGGTACTTAAAAAAAGGTAAACAAATCGTAAAAAGGGTTCTTCTATAGGGGCATTTTTTGTTCCGAAATAAAAAGAAACCAAAATAAAATCATTTTAGAACTTAAAATCCATTTCTATCGTATATTTTTCTATATTTAACTACTTTGTTTAATATTAAGTTGCATTTATTATTTCCTAAGCTGAAAAACTATAATAACTATATTATTTAGAATGATTTTAAAAACTATTGCACCGTGCCTACCATAAAGAAACTAAAAAGACAGATATTCAAAACAGTTTTTTCCAGATCGCGCCATAGGTGCGTGACTGTCAAAGTCAATCCGCAGTTTGTAGTTTGTTATTATTCGGTACCTTAAAGAGCTGGCAAAGAAGAGGAGAAGATGTCATCCCTAGATAAGATAATAGACGAAACCTATAATCGCTTTGTAATTAGTGTTGGTGATAGTTCTTCGGACTCAGACTAAAATTTTATTTAGTGATTGAATTTGAAATCACTTTAATTGTGATTATAATTTTGTGAATGTGTTGAACGTGTGAGTTTAATATTATAAATTTTAAAATTATTTAGTAAGGTACATGTAGTCTTTATGTTGCCCATAATCATGCACAAATATACTATTGTCATTGACGGTTGACTATCTCTGAAATCCACCATTTTTCTTGTTTACCTTTTTTTAAGTACCTAAACAAATAGAGTATAGAGATTTTTATTGTTATTCTTGAAAAATGATCAACAACATACTGAACTGCTAAAGTGAAATATTTTTATAATAAGATTCCTAGTGCCATCAATTAACTTTTGAGTTATACCTATTAAAGTTATTTTAATCCTGTTGGCACCTGTTGACGTTGCTCACCAGTCGACACGACACGTTTTCAACAAGGGCCTTATCACTTTTCTGTAATAATCCAGCAAGACGAGGATCCCTCACGCCATTCCCATTCCCATTCCATCCAGGATCCTAAGACTAGCGAAAAGGATCCACGTCCTGAAAGAACCTGTGAGCCTACCCTACCATCCTACCTGCGAAGTATTCCTGTTGTTGCGATTGTTCGTATTTTACGATACACACGGAAAACAATATTTCGCGATTGGGTCTGAAGTCGCTTTTTTGACATATTCACAATACATTAAAGATTTTTTCTTGCAAGAGTTGACAAACCTTATTCCCATTTCAAAATCATCACAAGTGGCAAAGAATAAAAATCTATGTAAAAGTATCAAAATTGTACAAGCCAAATGATGGTCAAACCGCTGCAAAGACCAGAAACTTTGTAACAATAAAATATTTGACATTTCGGTGTATATCAATGTCAAACATTGTGAACTTTGTATGCAGGTCAGACTTGTGCGCATGTGCGTCTTATGCATTTTTAAATAAATAGTCGTATAGGAGTTTCATCTCTGTGAGATGGTCGAATTTGACGCGATGACATCAACATTGCCATATGAAAATCGTAATTCTTTTTTTAAAATCGTGCCATGAGATTCTGGTAGACCTATAGGTTCTAACGTGTAATTCAAGTGTATGTGTGGAGCGAGCGGAGCCCCTCCAAGTAGTTCGCTGGCCACGTAAACTTAACCTACAAACCGGTACATCCGCAAACTGAACCTACAACCGCTGATTGACAGGCTTAGACGGAAGTTACTGCCGCAAAAACAGAAATAAACAACCTCTTTATACGAGGAGTAGGATGAGATTGGCGCTTCATGATGCTGATAGGATAATGGTAACTATCACCAAAATTATAACAGTTTTTCATTTTACCTGACCGACACCAGCGAGAAGAGCTAAAAGACTGCGTTGAGGTGGCCTACAGTGCTTTAGGCCACCCTCTGCACAACACAGGTTTGGGAAGCAGTCGACACTCGAACTACACTTCTGAGGAAACGTCTCAAATGCTGGAGGTGGTGTGCACTGTAAATACTGCTGGAACATCCTTACGGCTGAAATGATATAGAAAGTGGGTATAGTTCCCGACATTTAGTTTGGCACATCGGGAAATAGTCCGATTATTTATTTTAATTTTTAGTTTTTTTGTTTTTATTATTGTTTGCGACAGTTATTTTGGTGTTCGTGCTAATATTGCATCGTGCTAATGTGTATGGCATATCTACATTTGTACGGCATCGTCTCACAAAAAAAAATTAAATGAGCCACCAAAAATTATGGAAAATTAAAAAAAATATGCAAGTTTAATACTGATGTGTGTCATTGCTGCATCGACTTAGACTAGTCTGTGCCGCAGCGACACATATAAGGATTTAGAACGGATTTAATAGGAAGTATGAATAAAATGGGTGCCCCTTTTTTCGTATAACATTTTCTGTCCTAATGTCGAATGGCATAAAATGTTTAGGATAATAGTCACTTCGCATAATGGTCTTTTGGCATAATGGTCTCTACGCATAACGTATTCTTTGGCATAATTATCAATTTCCCTAATTGTCTTGACCATTACTTTGTTATCTATAAATTTTAAAGTCATAATAATCTTAACGCATAAATGAAACAAATACGATAAATCAAAATATGTAATGTCATTCATTATTGATTGATTGATTAATGATTAATAATAAGGAATATTTGCAATAGCTTTGGTTTAGGTTAAATAAAAGTTAGGTAGGTTAGGTTAGGTTAGAACATGACAAACAACGCACGAGCCGAGCGAGCGAAGCGAGCGTGCCGCGGCAGCGGCCGGCGAAGTGCCAGAAGCGAATCGCACTCATCGAGTTAATTATTTTTATATAAATTTACCTGCTTCTTCAGATATATTTGTTTTCCAATCAGCAAAATAAATGGATTATGTAATGTAATTAAAATTTAAGGAGTTAAATTATGTTTAAATATCGTTATACGATAAACCATTATGCTCAATAATTTTATGGTTAAAGATGATTATGAATAAAGTAATTATGCGAAAGAAATTATGCGTGAAAATTTTATGCCGAAACAGCGTTATGCGAAAAGATGATTATGCTAAAACCAGTTATGCATTTCGAAATTAGGACTTTCAATTTTATGCAACCCAATATGGACCCGAATAAAATTGCACAATATACTTACGCGCTTCGATCCTATTGGCAACAGGTACCAGGTCCAGTCTTGCATGTGCAGTGCGGCAGTATGAGCGATTGCCATCGGGACAGCAAATTCGCGGCCAGCAATCTGCGTCAGTCTTGCAACTTTGCACCTCGAACAATAGTTCGCCTAGCGGTGTTGCCGGACATTCTCGGGGAATAACGCCTAATAAAGCTGTAAGATTTCACAAAAAAGATTTAATATAAGTATATATTTGTTTATGTAGATAATAAGTAATTCTGCTTTTTTTTTAAAGAAAGAGAATGTGCTGCGTAGTCCACGTTTCTTGGTTATCTTTTGAGGATAGCACGAGGTGCTACGGCGGTGGACGAACTCAAATTAACCATTTATTACAAAACAATCCGCGCGCCAGGGCCTCGTTTGGTCCAAGATATACAGGATGGAAGATTTTCATGCTCCCTGGAGGGGAAGTACTCGAAATACTAGAGATTTAATTTATTAAAAGAAACAAAACTGCATTCAAAGATTTTCGAAAACTCGCTTGACACACCCGGTAATCGAGCCGACTAAAACCCGAAAATAATACATCCCTGTATTTTTATGACTTCAATCGATAGTGACAATCATAAGGATCAAATTCTCTTACAAACATGGTAATTTAAATGAAAGGAAATATCTGAAATCTACCCGGCCTATGGATGTGTGAGGTCTTAGAGGGTGATGAGAAATTATAACTAGAAATTAAAACTTACGTTGGTGTGGTATCGGCGCCGAGGTTGGCCGCGGGGCTGGAACTCCTTTCACACATCGCCCATCACAGCACACCTGGTCTGGCCCGCCGGTGGCTCGACACTGAGAGTTTTTCTGGCACAGGATCGGGAACAGGATCACCGGCGCTTGAACCGCCTTCGGGCACACGAACTTTTGCGTCTTGCCTGTGCTCGGGTAATCCACGTTATACTCGTAAAATATATCAGTGTTGCGTGTTCGTTCATAATTTACGTCAGCGGTAACTGAGTTGCCTACGGACAATACGAGTCTAGTCTATTATTAATGATGTCTGGTGTAAGCTTCTACTAATTTTACTAACCATAGGTATAGATAATACATTCATTCTACTTCTAGGTACTAGGTAGCAATAGCAACTAGGGAACCTCTTTAATGTAGCTTTAAGATTATTCAGTTCGGATGTACGGTCAGCATCAATTACGTAATACAGTCAGCATCAGAAAGATGTTGACGTACAAAGTACTCAAAATGATCTTAACCTGTCATAGTAGGGGAGCCCAAGAGGGGATTTGAAGAGTTACTCGAGCGCGTCAGAAAACTATATGAGGAGAAACCGTATTCCTTCTAATGTACTCCTACCATATATAAACCCTTCATATAAGGGCGTGCTCCGAAGACAGCCTGTCAGATTAGTAAAAAAAAACAATCCTCAGAAAAATTCGAGCGCGTCAGATTAAGGCTAGGTAAGTTAAATACATACAGAACAAAATACCTATATTTCAATAATCTGAGAATTCTTCATCCTAGCCACACTACTATCTGTCGCCATACTGGCTTAACAGCTAAGTTGTTTGTGTTTCGTAGATGTATGGTGTTTTGAAGAATTATTTCTTACGATGGAATCTTTTATCTGCCAGCTATATGGTTTAAAAACTAAATGATGTCAATTATGCTTTTTTTTATCGTGCGATAATCCCCACGGATACCACCCACGCCAGACCCAGGACCAGAGATGACCCCCTTCAGGTTGTGGGGACCACAGTGTCCCCATCTAGCCCCAGTTACGGGGAAGCGCATTTTGCGCCGCCGCCGCACGAACGAAATATGTTTTTATCTATTTTTGTATTAATAAATAATAATAAAATTACACCTACATACCTATATGCGTAATAATTTATTCCATTCAGAAATTGGAAAAACTTTTTTTTTCTTTCAAATTTCCAGATTAAGAATATTCCTTCATATATTTGTCAGATTATCATTTGGGACGACTAGAACATCAAGTTAAACCGTTTGTGTAAAAATCTGATGCGCTCGAGTATTTCAAGGTCACTTTTTTTTACATTTTCAAAAATCTACCATGACTTTTGATCACATCCAAATCGTCAGATATTTTAATAGGACACTTTTTTGAGTTTTCTAAATATTCCCTTCGAATATCTGACACGCTCGAATAACTTTTTGTTTTTTTTCCTCCCCTTTTTACTCGTCAGAATAATATCTCTCGGTTGATAGAAATACAAAGCGGGTAAACACCGTGAATGTCTGAGGCGCTCGAGTATTTTTATGTAAATGATGTTTTTAACATTTTTGAAAATTAGCACACGCTCTCCTCCTCACTAAAATGGCAAAATTAACATAAATTATTTTTCGTTTTAGGCCCAAATTTTCAATCTAATCGGTCCCCATGACGCTTTAGTACCTAACTGAAAATTTAGCGGACCGGGCTCCCCTACAAAAGCCACGCAACAAATAGAACAATAGATAAACAATAGACTCGCGGTGCCCGGGCACCGGTAGGTGTTTGATAGGTTAATTTAGTTTTATACCCAGTTCCAGTTGACTGATATTTCCTAAAAACCTTTAGTTTGGACAATAGTACCATTTAAATCAATAAAACAGTTTGATTTCCTCTTAGTACGAGAGTTTTGAAATAATTTTGAGACTTCGTCGTTAATACATTTATGACGCTGACTGTACCTACCTACTTGTGACCGGCAAAGTGCCTTCATTTCTAGACTACTTCGCTAGTTCGTGTGTCCAGTCGACATTCATAGCAAAAAAAAATGTTGCTTACCTGTACTTGTTGAACAAATAACTTTAAGCTAATTTTTATGAAATTATAACGAATGTAATCAAGGCAATGTCACGCTAAAATTACCTACAATAAACCTAATAAAGTTGTTATAAAATTTTGCGCTCAGGTAACCTAAATACACAGATTCATTCTAATAGGTTCCTTTCTAAATCCTCAGAATCTGATATTGGTGGTCACAGATTACCTAAATAGTTGTGTAGGTAGTAGTAGATCATGTTGTAAATCGGTTATCTAAGAGACAGGAAGGCTTTATAAATGTGCTTTTTAATGTTATTTATTGCATGCTATAAAATTTATAGTGGTAGTTTCATAAATTATATTGTACTACACAGATAAATAGGCATCTATGTAAGCAATTGTCCGCACTTTCGTCAGATGTTATCTACTAAACGAATAAAATCTTAAAAATATATATTAAATAAGATGAGAAGCATAATATTGATGAGAAATGCGGAGCCTAAATCGCTGGAGCTAAAAACACTTGCAATTTCGGCAGTAGATGTTTTTTTTGTACCTAAGCATCCACTAAAAAAGGATTTTTCAGAATTTCGTCACTAAGGCGGTACATACCTAACTTAAGGGATTATGCAACTAAGGAATTGAAAGAAAAATGGATGGGATTATGGAAGTTCGTCCTCTTTGAAGTTGACAGCATGAAATTTCATACACCTGTGACATTTTATAATAAATGGATTCATATAGACGCAAAATGGACAATGAATTGTTGTATGAAAAATCAGTAAACAAAAAATTGCATACTTTTAATAAGTTTGCAAATGAAGTAGCGGGAGCAGCTAGTAGGTACCTACATATAATAAAATATGTCGATTGTATCGAGTGTCAACATAATTTACATCGCGATGAAATAGAACTGAAACTACTGTAAGCCTTGATTGTGAACAGACACTTTATTAACGGTTGCATTTTATTAATGTCCTCAATTTTATTTTGCGATGCAATATCATTACATTGAGTAAAATGTAATAGAATTATAACAAAGACATGTTGTTATTTGAACCGCTAAGGTAGCAAACAAACCCGCATCGTTCTTTGGGGTAAACCCTAAGCAAGATCTAAGAAATCGCACCTGCTAGCTGGACTTCGTATACCTGGTGATTTATCGGACTAGGCTTCCCTCTCGGGGTTGCGGCTGCCAGGAGCAGACGGTAGCCGTTCCCGCAAGGGTCAAGATAAGCCAAATCAAGAGAGAGAGATAGTATGAGAGCGGGCTCTGTGCTCCAAAATAGGTACGAACTTTGGATGACACAACGTGAAGATTTTATTTATTTATCATAATTTTAATATTTATCTATTGTATGTAGAGCAATTAAACTAAATACCTACACTTATAAAACACAGAGGCTAAGGAAGCAGCACAATGTGCGGCCTTATCGCTTGATGCGATTTCTATCAGGTAACCTTAGGATAGTACCTATTACTTTGATTTTAATCATTGTAAAGCGGTGTATCTACTGATGCCAATGACCTGCGATTATTTCACCGCTATTATAGTTTAATCGGAATAAGGTAAAACCAGCAAACTGTTGTGCAAGAGTTCCGGCAGACCGTGTTCCAAATGTTCAAGAACTCAGCCTTGGATATTTTTTAAGGTTAAAGTTTTCTTTATGATTATAGTAGGTACTTTAATCTACCTACTTACTTCGTCTAGGTATTACTAAAACAATTGTATCTATGAAAATAATGGGACATCGTAGGTTCAAGTTGTTTGAAGGTTTTATTATCATTTATAATTAGTAGGTAGGTTACTTAGGCACCTACTTCGTCTTTTACACTATTACGTACTAAAATAATAGTGTACCTAAAAGAAAATTGCTTGTTATTTAGACAACTAACAATTTAAGAAGTCTCAAATCTACAGATCAAAGTCTCAAAGCGAACCTCGGAATCAAAACTAAGTATAAGTAGTAATAAACGCTTGATGATGATGTATGTGTTATTACAATAATTGTTAATTACGGACATGTATCTATTGAAACTATCATTACCATGTGTTGTTTTAAGTGGCCGATATTTTGGCACATTTCAGTATACTTAATCATAGCGCTAGCAATAGTGTTGAAATATCGGACACTAAAAACAACTTAATTCCCGATACAAGAACAGCAGCCGGGAGCAACTAACAGCGGCCAGAAATTGTTGCTGAAAAGGTCTGTGCAACTTCAAAATGGTGTAACCGACACAGCTCTTTCAGTGAGAATTGACCCAAGTCCCATGCCTCTCTATGAGGCCATGGCCACGTCGCCAGCCTCGTATTCAAGCAGTTTGTATTGAAATGTACGGTTACCAAGCCGTCGCCAAGTGCTTCTCAATACTAGCTGCTTGGATACGTGTCGGAGACGTCGCCATGGCGTCCTAGAGAGTTAGCGAAGTAATACTTATAAGGACTTACTTGTTTTTACTGGCGCGTTGACCGGCGTGGTCGGGGGCTGTATCGGCAGCAGCTGCAGGAACGGCCGCAGCACGTCAGCCGCGGTGGTGGTCGGCGGAGGTGTGGTCGTAGTCGTGGTCGAGCTGGTGGTACTTGGAGGAGTTGTAGTAGTCGTAGTGCTAGTGGTAGTGGTGGTGGTGGTGGTGGTAGTGGTGGAGGTGCTGGTACTACTGCTACTCGTGCTCTGGGTCGGTCTACAATGAAACCACCAAGTTTAGTGAGTCTATTGAAGCATGAGTTTTGGTGTAGGTGTGATTTGGAATAGGTATTCCACTTGTCCCATGGAACTACTGGGACGTAATCGTCTCAGTTGTCCCATGATGGGACAACTCAATGGAACTAGTGGGATAGACGGGTATTTTCAAGTTTGGACTTATCGAAACTGGAATTGTAACAGGAAGACATTCAGAGGGCTTACCATGACGTGTTAAAGCATTTGTGTTATGGACGAAAAAGAGGGACGGAGCTATAGGTATAAAGTGTTGTAGGTAAAGCATAGCTCCATCACTCTATCTAGCTCGGAACATGGACGCTTTATCACTTGATATTCCCTTAGATATAATTTTCTTTAGGCCATCTCCTAAATGGGAATGTTTAGATGAATAAATGGATGGAAAGGATGGAAAATTTAATGAATGGCCAGAAAATGGCCAGAATAGCTGAACAAAACTGAATGACATAAAAACATTATTTTTGGAGCCCCGTCGCTCGTTGTCACAGCTGGTGTATCACACATTTGTGTGATCTGCAATTTTAGATTTATAATTTAATTTAACTAAAACAGCACTTATAAAATTATGTACAGCCATATTTCTAATTGAAATGTGTGCAGAGCTGACAGATGATAAAATTAGAAGAATGGTGAACGAAAAGACAGAAGAAGAAAGCTAGGCAAAATGTAAGGTACTTATTTGTAGTCAAGATAATGTAAAAAAAAAGGAAATAAATTAAGATGGTACGAGTATACCTGTAGTAGGTAGGTACAAGAGAAAGTATGCTAATAGAAGAAAAGGTAGAAGAAGATAGACAAAGGTTCCATTGCAAGTTGAACCCTAGACAGGTTATTAACAGCCTCAATGATGGTGATTGGCGAATTAGGTGTGTATCAGACAGTGCATGATGAAGATGATATCTATACCTAGTGCGTTAGTATTTTCTACTGTTGTTTTTGATTAGCGCGTCATCGAGAAGAAGTGTAAGTCTGCCTGAGGTCTATTAATTTGCTTCGATATTGTAGAGCGTTCCCTCTACATTATTCGTAGCTACTTTTGAAAAAGGAGGATTTTATCGCTGGATACATAATTTTATTATGTTTACAGTAGTTCATCATTCATAAAGAATATTAGAACCGATATTACTAATATTCCCTCTTAACCCTCCAGCTAAGCTAAATTGTTTGTGTTAGGGGTGGGTTCACGTCAGTAGTATAATGGTCAGGATTCCATTCCAACCCGGGACCTTAAGGCCGAAGCTACCGACGACATCCCACCTGCCTTACCTACATGCGGCAAGTAATGTCGTGCTCAAATTGGTTTATAGTAAGTTGCTATTAATTGTACCTAGTGATTAAGCGCGTTGGGCATTTTTCGTTGAAATAATTTAGAGATTGGATTAAAACATGAAACTCGCGACACCGTTACCAAAAACGGACTAAGTTATGCTGAACTGATAGGTGCAACAAAAACAAAACGGAACTCGGTGAGAAACTTGACTATATTTAAGTCTTAAGTACCAAGTAAAACCCTCAAAACTAATAAGATATGCTCTTGTAGTAACCGCATAGAAAATTACATAAACGCCCTAGATAATTACCGGGGTATGTAGGAACTACAATGAAATAAGGCTTGGTCTTGGTGTACCTCCATAAGCATCAATGCATCCAAGCGTGAGGGAGTAGATAGTGCAAAAAGTATTTCACGCTTTGTAACGATCTAATTCTAATCTATTTGAATTACAACTTAGTTAAAACTATTTTTAGCGGATTCTATCACAATTTATTTGGTGTTATTTTAGTTTTTATCCTGATGTTTCGTTTGCTTTTTGCAGTGCACAGGGAGACCACTGGTTTCTATCTAAGAAAATATCAGTACTTATGTTTTTATTAATATTTCACAACATTCTACACAACGCTATCTAAACCCATGCTAAGCATAGCTTGTGTTAAGGAATCTAGTATGCGTATATACATACTTAGATACTTTTTTTTGTAAATACATTCATGTTATATATAGAAACAGACCAATGCAAATAGCCATATTCATGCATACAAATATTTGCACCGAGCGGGTATCGAACCCGCGGCACCTCCTGCGCAGCAGTCGCGTACACTACCGCTACGCCACAGAGGCTGCCAGTACTTATGTACCTATGTAAGTATGTAAGCAAAATTATTTTAGATAAGTTACAAAGCATGAATAAGCAAAAGCCTTAAATATAATGAACAGTCGGTACAGTTATCGGCAAAAAATTTGAACCAACGTAAAAAACTTCTTGCACTGGCCAATGAAAAAACCAATAAAACCCGTGATTAGGTAGTTAATAGCTACATTAAAACGCGTTTTGCGCAAGGTTCATTAAGATTACCGATCACTATACCAAACTAATTAATATCTAATGAATTGTTAATGGCAGCAAATAATGAACGATCTACCAACCCTGGTATTTCAATTTCTGTAAATTGGGTATTCTACTGACTAGTCAAATTACTTAGTTACTATTTACTAAAAGTCAAAACGATAAGTTTTATGGTAACTTGTATGAAAAAAGCTTTAGTCATAAAATTGTATGCTTAAATCTGTTACTACGTAGTCAATGATTAAAAATAAATAAAAACTATAAAATAAGAACCGACGCAATTTTCACCACTCTTTTACCATTCTTATTTTAATAAGCTCGGTTAGATAATTTATTTTGACTATAGGATAATACCCAATTCACTGAAAAATAAAAACTCACGCCTGAAGAGCTGCAGCCGTCCTGACACCTTTTGTGCAGAAACCGTTGCAACAAAGGTGTAGGTTGCCCATGACCAGGCACTCGGAGTGTTTTCTGCATGGCAGCGGGAACAGGTCCAGCCAGCCACTACTTGTTCGGACAGCTGGGCAGGCCAGGGATGATTGACCGGCCACTGTTGACAATGGATATTGATATTGTTAAATTTTGAAGAAGTTAGTATGCCGACTGTTGCTAAAGAATTCAATCGTAAACGTGTAAAGTCCGATTAACCGAACTACCACCGGACTACTGCTACACAAAAAGTAGCAATAGTTCGAAGCCTTTTGACAACCGGACTACTGCTACTAAATAGTCGCAGTAGTCCGGTCAACCAGACTAACAACCGGACTACTGAGACTAAAGGTAAAAAATGATATGTCATAATTATATTGTCATAATCTCGAATTTAAGCGAATAAATGATTATCTTATCTTATCTTATCTTATCTTATCTTATCTCGGTAAACTTTAGTGTAGCCACACCACTTAACGCAGTAATTTTGGCGTCAAATTTAATGCCATAATTATTGCGATACAGCCCGGTAGACTGAAGATGCTGTAGCCGTAGCAGCGTAACATTACCGGCACATCACAAGATTGGTATTAAGACTAAACTACTTGAAATACCCAGGCAATAAAACCATATAGAGCATTTGAAAAAATTAAGTTGTCAATCTTGTTATTGCTTTGTACGTCAATGACAAGATATTTCAGATCGTAAAAAGATTATATCAATGTTAAAACCAATTTTATTTTTTAGACAGTGAAATAATATTTCTAAATTCATCATGGTGATTACGAAGGACGTAAAACTTCCAACTGATAAGGAACTCACTGTGGAAGAAGTGAACCTATCGGCAGCAACCCTGTTAACAGCCGCCCCCTACATTGGCAAGATGTGCGAAAATTATAACAACGAATTTATATTATGCCGCCAGGAGCTAAATGATCCTCGACCCTGCGTCGGAATAGGGAAACAAGTGACCGTGTGCACTTTGAATGCTTTAAGGAAAATTAAAAAATCATGTTTGGAGGAGTTTAAACAATACGCTAACTGCGTGGATAAAAGTTCGGGAAATTTCGCGTACCGACACTGTCGTAGAACGCAAGCTATTTTCGACCAATGCATGAAGGATAAGTTGGAAATAAATCGACCGGACTTTGGGTACTTCTGTCGAGGGCGAGTCCACAAGAGTAGACGTGCGGCACCCCCGAAAGGGCCCTGCCCTTGCACTCCAGTCGTACCCGACCCGACCCCTTCTTTGCCAGACAGCACACCTCGCCCGCCACCACGATTCGGCGGTAGGTGCTATTTTATGACAGAGTGACGCTTGTCGCAACCCAATGATAAACTATATCTGTTGTGCTTTATTTGTGCTATAAATTTTTGTATTGTAAAATTGTGGAATCTTATCCTTCAATATAATTAATATAGTATTGCATTTTATTAGTTCTTTCTTTATTTATATCTACTATTAAGGTGATAAACAAAATAAGAAGTTTAATCACACAAAAACAGCTGGATACGTTTAGCCGATTTTTTTTTATCTAGGACACGTCAATTTTACTTCACCTCACCTGATGTTAGGCTAAATGCAAAGTCTCGGAGAAAGGGCCACCATCACAAATATGTACCATGTTAACAGTGGTGGCACTCAGCTTGACGGCCTCATTAGATACCTTTTCACGCCCCGCTTAAAGGACTCGGGACAGTAGGAAGAAGGAAACACGTGAGCTGGCAGGGAGTTCCAGGTCTTAGTCGTGCGACATAGGAATGAGTCACTGAAACGCTTGGTTCTAGCTGGTATACTCCGCACCGTATATGGATGGCATCTTAGCCCTGCACGTGTCGTCCTGTGAAGGAAAGGGGAGGGTGGGACTAATTGGAAGAGCTCGTCAGAACATTCACCATGGTAGAGACGGTAGAATATTCAATTTTCCAACAAATTTTCTACACAGATTGAGCATAATATAATAGCATAACCCTAATGTTGAAATTTATTTATTACACACATGGCATACATAACCATAGAGTATATTGAATAAATAAGGAGAAATAAATCTATATATATATAAAAATGAACCCCTATTTCCCTTGGTCACGACATCACGCCTGAACGGCTGAACCGATTTCGCTAATTCTTTTTTTGTTGTGTTCGTTATAGTTAGGAGAAGGTTCTTAAGAAAGAAAAAATTAAGAAACTTGCGCGGAAAATTAGAAAATTTAAGAATACATTAACCACCATATAAAAGAGCTGATCCGACATACGCCATGTCAAAATTTTGAATTTGGAATACGAATTGGAAAAAAATGTGTTTATTAACCTAATAATGCTGTATGATATTCTTCTATGTTATCTGACGTTTGTTATAGAATTGACATAATGCGTGCAAATATCGTCAGAGGGTGATGAGACATTCTTCTGAATTAACAAAATGCCCGTTGCTTGGGCCGCGAAAATATTTATGATGGCTATTTTTTTATTTAGGTCGAAAAATTGATGGTTTATGGTAGTATGAACGCCCTCGAGCGTAGAGGTATATGGTTGTATGGGTCCCATAGGTATATAGGCTCCGTAGGTGTAACGGTGATCTATTAGTGTCGGGCCCAAATCGAAATGCTTTCCGTCCTCAAAATAATTAGGAGAATTTGATACAGCTAATTGATTCTAATTTCTAAGGCGAAACGAAGTTTGCCGGGACAGCTAGTAATAAATAATAATACATAACTACCTACTCTCTCTAGCTCTGTACCAGAATAAAAGTGTATGTTATAGTACAGTATGAAGGTTTTTTTTTTAACCGTGGGGGAAATCCTTCATGAATGTTATGCCGGACTCCTACCGACTAAAACCCCCACGGTGTCGCCCAGCAGCCTATAGTTGGGAGCCCCGGGTAAGTCCTCGGAAGGATGTCCCAGGGCTGCCAACAGACCCACGGCTTCAATGCGACCTCGTCTAGGGGGTGATTCGGGTGCTATAGGAGGGGGGGGGGGGGGCGTGCGTGAGGCACGCTGCTGTCATGGGCCGCTGGTAGTTGGCGCTTGGCGTCTAAAAGTTAATGTACTTTAATGCAAATATTTGTAGAGACCTATGAATATGTCTGTCTGAATGTTTCTATGTAGTCTAAATATATATAACTCAAAGGTTGACTGACTGACATAGTGATCTATCAACGCGCAGCCCAAACCACTGGACGGATCGGGCTGAAATTTAGCAAGGTAGATGTTATGATGTAGGCATCCGCTAAGAAAGGATTTTGATTAATTCTACCCCCAAGGGGATAAAATAGGGGATGAAAGTTTGTATGAAACTTTGTCAATTTTAAACCGATCGGGCTGTTTATGCTCAATAGCGTTGACTCAACACTAAGCGGAAACCGACTTCCACGCAGGCGGAGCCGCGGGCAACAGCTAGTTAAGTATAATTGTAACAAAATAAATAGTGTTTATTTTACTGTATGTTTATCATCATTCCTCGAATCCATATTATGTATTACGAGTAGGTATCCATACTAATATTATAAATGCGAAAGTAACTCTGTCTGTGTGTCTGTATGTTACGCTTTCACGCCTTAACCACTGTACCGAATTTGATGAAATTTGGTATAGGGGTAGATTAGACCATGAGAAAGGATATAGGCTATGTTTGGTTGCGATAACCAACATCCACGCGGGCAGAGCCGGGGGCAAAAGCTAGTATACAATATATGCTCAGTTTGGGTTTAGATGACTGAACTCAAACTGAATAGGTACCGCGCCCTACAAAATACCGGGGCCATAATAACCGTGTGTTGTGTTCCCGACGGTGAGTAGGGTAGTCAGAGCTCTCTGGAGAGTTTTTGTGCTATCAGTGGGAAGACCAAAGGCTTGTCCTGCTTTGTCTTCTGCACTGATGACAAAGAAACTTTCTGTTTTTACAGGGTCGGCAGCACAAGTGTGACTCCCTTGGTGTTGGACACGTTCTTAGGCCACGGTAACCGCTTTCCATCAGAGGAGCGTGTCGTCCACCTAAGTTGTATATAAAAAAACTATTTTGTAAGTCTGTAAGTAAATAATGGCAATGAACCCATACCATATTGCCCACACCATTGAGTCGATCGATTGTAAGTAAGTACAATATATTATAAGCTATTGTGCAATCACGAAACAACACAATAATCGATACCACCTTTTTAGCCGACTACGGCGAAGCCAAACGGCGGGTTATGATTTTGACTGGCTATGTATGTATGTATGTTCATTTGTTCCCTCATAGCTCCTACTAATTAGAACTGGACAAATGAGGTATCGTTACAAGCGGCTTCATCGTCCGATGGTTACAGGCTATATGATGTGTCACTCAATCTTGTGTGGCGCCCTCGAGCGCTCATAAGGTACTGTGTCAAAAAATAAATTTGAGACAAATATGCCGTGTTTGGTATCAAATGAAAGGGCATATGTATAAATTATTAGCTTTACCTTGCCTCAAAATAATATAAATAAAAAAATGAGTTTAAAACTAAAACCCGACTACCGAAAAATCACGCTCTAAAAAGTAACAAACAAGAAAATATCAAGGATAGCCGTGGTCGTATACTACTTTTCCCTAGAATGTATTGTTTTGTTACAGTAAGTGGCATACGACCACGGCTATCCTTGATATTTTCTTGTTTGTTACTTTTTAGAGCGTGATTTATCGGTGGTCGGGTTTTAGTTTTAAACTTATATTTCTTCGTGCGGAGACAGGATTACCTTTCAGCTTATTATAAATGAGAGCCTCTATTTGTGTAACTACTTACGTGTATATTTTTTATGACCATTGTAACAAAATTTTGGAAAGGGTGATCTGGTTTCCTATTGTTATGAACTTTATGAAAGCAATGACAGTAAAGTTGCGTATCTTATCTATCTATCCACATAATATGCTATACCTAGAACCAAATATAATATTAATTTATTGTTCGTAACAACGATCTTCTTTTAAAATGAGATTGATACTATCGTGATATCAAAATCGTTCAACGTAAGGTCTATACCACACTTGAGGGGTTTTATATCACGGATTATCTGTGTCGGAAATATAAATAATTTATTTGCTCTTATACATGGTAAGTAACAAAGATCTTAGAAAGTAACTAAAGTATAACAGCACAACATGTTTAGCCGCAGTAAGTGGCATGCAAATTCCGATTATTAAGTTCAAATAATTATTGTAAATGCTTATGCAGTCTTATATACATATTGGATAAATCCAAATAGACATAGAATTAGAATTAGAAGAGATCTTTGAGAATAACAATATACGCACACATAAATTAGGTATACGCACACATTTTTTTAATTTTAAAATTAAATATATATATTACATATAGGTACCTACAATATCTTGCAATATATACATGGTCGCGGTATTCGTAACGGGGACAAAACCCCGGATGTTACGTGGACGTGGCGTGGACGTGGCGGGCACGTGCTTTTTTTCATATGGCGTTCCCAATAATTCCACCTAGGCACTTGGTTGAATGTTGTGTTAATGCATACGAACTGTGACAGTGATTCGGATCTAACGTTGTGAATAAAGAAACGTGAATTTTCGGTTCATGAATTGGCGTTAATCTTCAACATCGTCGGCAACGAGATTTTTCTTGCCCATACATTTTGTAAGAAAAGATATTTCAGAAACTTCCCGCTCCGTTTAGTACGTGCAACGTTAGTAAACACCCCTCTTATTATACTTGCTATTAATATTATGCACTAACTTGTACGTGCGAGTATTGAGTAGCATAAGCGTAAGTAGCGGGTGCGTAGCCCGAGCGTGACCGCAGCATAGCGCGAGCGTGGCGTGAGCGTGGCGTGGATGAAACAGTCGCTTGGCGCGAGCGTAACGTAGGTCTAAAGTTGGCTTTTTGTGCTCGTTCACACTTACTGATATAGTGCAGGTGCATTGGGCGTGTTGCACTCGCGCTAGCGTTGAGGCAGAAGAAATTAGCCTTGTTTCTAAGAACACGGTGGTATGCCTATCTTTATTTTTTAATCTATAGGTATCTACAGACATACATAATTTCACGCCTTTAAATCTCCGATGGGGTAGGCAGAGGTGTTGCAGTGTTTTTCAGTTCTACGTAATAAGAGGCGAGCCTATTAACGTCTAACGGGCACGTAGTCGTGGGCTGTATGTTTACTATAATAAAGGTATATTTTTTCTAAATAAGGTAATTATTACTTAATCGTTAAATATTCTGATATCTACGGTAGCCTAGTGGTATGGGTAATGGACTGCTGAGACGAGGTCACGGGTTCGATCCCAGGTTGACCACGGCACACACCAATGACTTTTCGATGCTTTTCGAAGTTATGTGTGTATTTATAGCAGGTTTATAAGTGCCCGGTTAATGGCAATAGGCTCGCCACCTATTACATTGGGACCTAAACATAAACTGGCGAAATGTGGGTGCTAGCACCTCTGCCTACCCCTTCGGGGAATACAGGCGTGAGTTTATGTTATGTTATGGTGTTAAATATTCAATTTTTTGACCCTGGGTCTTTAACTCTCTAGGTGTACATGACTTAATAATAATAGCAAGTAACCAATAATTTATGGTTCACAGTTATTTGCGCACCGTAAATATTACTTGGGTGCGGTAATCAGTAATTTCCGATACTGTGGAACGGAAACTAATACTTACCTTTATTATCTAATAATTTTAATTTATTTATATTTACGTTTAACTTTTTAGTATTATACTGACATTGTGCTCAATGCGGACACGATACAAGGCAAATTGACCTTTAAATTGCCGTAACATTCGACCTTTTTGTACAAGAAGAAGCCCCTAAAGACCTAACCAACTCACCGGGGCTAGAAGTAAGCTATATTATATATAAGCTTCGATATCACCTTTGGGTTGTGGAGGTCAGATGGCCATCGCTTCACAGAAAATATCGAAGTATAACCAAACTAGCTTTTGCCCGCGGCTCCGCCCGCGTGGATGTCGGTTATCGTGACCAAACATAGCCTATGTCCTTTCTCATGGTCTAATCTACCCCTATACCAAATTTCATCAAAATCGGTTCAGTGGTTGAGGCGTGAAAGCGTAACATACAGACAGACAGACAGACAGACTGACAGAGTTACTTTCACATTTATAATATTAGTATGGATCCGCAGTTCGACTGTTAAATGGACCCCAGACTCCAAGCTGAAAGCTTCGGACGCGATTGGGATTAACGCTAAGGTGAATAAACGCGAAGCAAAAGAACAACATAATTTTTGCGTTAGTCCTGGCTGTACCCGAGGATCCTATCGCAGTAAAATTATATTAAACTTGGTTCAGAGGTAGATTAAGGTCTGAAATAACGTATAGACTACAAATTTTTACCCTTGGAATAAGTTCTCATGGGTTGTGGGAACGGAAACAGAATTCAACGCAAAACCACATGCAAACAGCGCGCGTTGAACTCTATTCCATATAAAAACATAAGTCTAACTGAATCACTTTTTCTATCCAACGCATCTATTTTATATATAATAATAATGAACCAATATGTTTATACATTAGTACTACGGTTTGAAGTTAAGTATGCGAAAAATTGAAACAATGTGAACGTAAGCAACCGTGTCCGAGAACTCCGAAAGTTGCGCGGGCGCAGGCGAAGGCAGTGTCCGGCTTAGGACCAACAGTCCGACACAGCCGCTGCACCGTAGAAGGTCAACGAAAATGCACCGCTAAAGTGGGTTAAACACCTCTGGTTGAGACTATGTGGTAATAAACTGGTCACTAATTCATCAAACGTAGTTAATACTAGCTATTGCCCGCGACTCCGCCCGCGTTGATGTCGGCTATCTTTTAGTTTTTTTTTTATCGTGCGATAAATCCCCACGGATACCACCCCCACGGAGCCGGTGGAGGTGGTTATGTCGGACTCGAACCGACTAAAACGCACGCCGTCTTGGGTCCTTAGTTGCCGGAGGTGAGATTGCCAAAAGCATATCTCTCGCAATCGGTTAGTGTTGAGTCAACGCTACATACAAACTTTCATCCCCTATTTTATCCCCTTAGAGGTAGAATTGATCAAAATCCTTTGTTAGCGGATGCCTACGTCATAACATCTACCTGCATGCCAAATTTCAGCCCGATCCGTCCAGTGGTTTGGGCTGTGCGTTGATAGATCACTATGTCAGTCAGTCAGTCACCTTTGAGTTATATACATTTTATATAGATACTAGCTGTCCCGGCGAACTTCGTACCGCCAATTTTTTCCCGCCCCGCGATCCGCGTCAGATCCCGTTCCCGCTGCACCATTTAGGGGGATGAAAAATAGATGTTGGCCGATTCTCATAGATACCGGATAAGCACAAAAAATTTCATCAAAATCGGTCAAGCCGTTTCGGAGGAGTATGGCAACGAAAACTGTGACACGAGAATTTTATATATTAGATAAATAGATAGATAGATAGGTAGGTATTAAGTATTGCCACATTATAATGTAGATTTATATCTGTAATGGCTTGCTCAGTATCGAAATTAGTTTGTAAATTACAGTTCTAAAGTGGTATACACTTAAGTAGGTACAGTGGGCATCATAAAGATGTTGACGTACAGAGTACCTACTCAAAATGATCTTAATTTCGTTTTTTACCCGCTTCCACTTCACTGATTGTTCTAATATTTGGTACACACCTTTAGTTTGGATAATAATGGGTATTTCTTCGAAATTTCATTCTTCAACTGATTCATCTGGCCGAAATTAAATTTCACTATCAGCTTTGTAATACATGTTCATATGAAAATATGGATTCTAAAGAACATATATTTGAATGAGGGACTCATTTTTATACAGCAGTTTTCAAGATATCGACATTCAAATATTTTGTGCCCAGATGAATCAGAATTGGTGACAATCCGAAACAAAAATTTAAATTAAACAACTTTAATACTTAATCAAATAGACAATCCTTTTACAATTAAAAAATCACAGTACTATACTACGTATGTCAAACATTCCATATAATTAAGTACTTTAATTATATGGAATGTTTGACACCAATCGTATTTCCAACTATCAAAACAAACGTACACAAGTAAGTCAAGTATAAGTTAATAAAATTACTAAAGGAAATATTTTCTTGACTTTTTGCAAGGGAGCGATCTGCTTTCAATTTCCTCAAAGAGTTTTTCCTGAATTTTTGGATTTTTCTTATGTTTTCCATCTGTAGGTATGCGTTCAGCCAGTGTCTTTTTCTTCTTCTTTTTATCTTCAGGTTGTGGCATTGTTGTAAACTACAATATTAAAAAAAAAATAGAGATAAATAACTTTTCATGAATAAATGAAATGAAAATGAAAAATATATACCTATTAGTGAAAATTAATCTTAAAATTGCCATTTTATCAATTGCGTGATAGTATACGTTATAGTACAATGTAAAAAAAAATGCAATTAAATATTTAAACTAAATACATATTATGATAGTATGTATAGCAGCTATATACTTGTAGCAGCCATACTTTAATATGTATGTTACAAATAAAAGCAAATTTGCGCTATAAAACCGCTCTTTTCTAATCCATATGGTGTTTTGACCATATGAAGCAGGCACAGATGAATCAGGATTTTGCCTATAATTATGCATAACTCCATATTCATACAGGCTTCAGTATTCAAAGTTTTCCACATTAAAATATTACCTAAAAGCATCACAGCAAACGCAAATTGAGGCTTTTAAACAATAAAATAAATAATATAAAGTAGGCTTTGTAATCAGAATGCTACCTGAACCAAGCACAGATGAATCATATATTTACCTTCGTAACACCAGGTTCTCTGGCTATAAGCCGCATGTCCACCTCCTAGCTTGTTCGTTGCACGACTCATTCCCTCTGCGCGCAAAATCAGTATCCTAACTGTATTACCCGGTCAACTATGGTCAAGCGCAGCTTACACCATATTAATCAGTATTATACGCCGGACACATAAGTTTTACTTATTTATAAAAAAAGTATTAGTAGTTATAACTACCACGCATTATTTTGTAAAAGTATAAGTCATTTCCTTTCAATAAAATTATTATTTATATGCATTTATCAAAAGAAAAACGCCACATCAAACATTTTCTTTCGGAAAATGGCAAACGGACGCGTTATATGAATCAGAAGAACATACTTCAAATATTTTTATTTTGTACCTAGACAGCAATTATTTCAAAAATATCATTTGACCAAGTTAGGGACAAAGCTAAAGTATCCAAAACAAAAAAATACAGGCAATTATGTTAGTTGGCTACAGAAATATACCCTTAGAAATAGAAAATTTTGTCTTCGAAGATTAATACCATTCAAAAAGATAAAACAGTTTGATTTGCTCTTAAGATGAGAGTTTTAAGATCATTTTGAGACTTCATCTTCAAGATATTTATGACGCTGACTATACTAAGTATGTAAAGTAAATGTAAAAGGAACAAGTCCGCTATTGCTAAAAGCTTCCTAAACTAGGCTATGTCCGTACAGTAGACTGCTTTTTTTTCAAATCAGCAGTTACGACATTACGTAAGATATATTTGATACTAGCTTTTGACAACGGCTCCGCCCGCGTGGAGGTCGGTTAATGCAACCAAACATAGCCTATATCCTTACTCAAGGCTTAATCTACCCTTATACCAAATTTCATCAAAATCAATTCAGTGGTTTAGGCGTGAAAGCGTAACATTCAGACAGACAGAGTTACTTTCGCATTTATAATATTGGATTCTATGTAGGAATGTCTATTAGTTCTTAAGTTTTAAATTTAAGGTTTTGATATAGGAATGGCGAAATTTGGGTGCTAGCACCTCTGCATACCCCTTCGGGGAATACAGGCGTGTGTTTATGTTATGTTATGTTATGATATAGGAATTAAGTTTCCAGTTAACCGGATCTCGAGATTCCCACAATTTACATCATCTCTACTTTACTAAAGGCGGCTTTAGGTAATGTGAAAGTTTGCGTTATGTTGTGTTACTTAATAACGTAAAATCGACAGAACATATTTTGGATTGGCACACAGAATAGCCTGGTTTTATTTTCCTTGTGTATGTAATATGTATTAACCGTCGTTCCCAATACCATACTGTCAGTTAAAGATAGATCGCATCTACGTCTAAAGTGCTCGGCTGTTTACATTCAAAACATAGTAACTCCTATTTCACACCAATTTCGGAAAATAAAATTATACCACGATTTTTTTTTTTTTTTATACAGGACTCGTCAATTTGACTTCACCTCGCCTGATGTTAAGCTAAAGGCAAAGTCTCGGAAAGAGGGTCACCATCGTAAACATTTACCATGTTAACAGTGGTGGCACTCAGCTTGACGGCCTCATTAGATGCCTTTTCACGCCCCGCTTAAAGGACCCAGGACTGTAGGAAGAAGGAAACACGTGAACTGGCAGGGAATTCCAGGCCTTAGTGGTGCGGCATAGGAATGAGTCACTGAAACGCTTGGTTCTAGCAGGTATACTCTGCACCGTAAATGGATGTTTTTAATTTAAATGTATGTCAATGTTTTCAATTTAAACAGCCGATACGTCAAATTTGACTGTTGCGATCTATCTTTAACTGTAAGTATGTTATTGGGAACGGCCGTAAGTCGTGTTGGTTCCCGGCGGATTAGAATAGGGCCACTCCATCTCTTCCTGTTGGTGTCGTAAAAGGCGACTAAGGGATAGGGCTGTTCCCCATCCGACAGTAAACATACAGCCCAAGACAAAGGGCCCGCTAGACGGCAATAGGCTCGCCCCCTATGACGTCGTGGGACCGAAAATCATAATCGGTGAAACGTGGGTGCTAGTACACCTCTGCCTACCCCTTCGGGGATTTACAGACAGTCAGTGTTTCGATGGATAGAAAGAAAGAAAGAAAGAAAGAAAAATTGTTTTTATTGCGGACTAATCGCACACATTACAAAATCCAAATAAAAAAAAAACATAAAAATAACAAAACAAATCTGTATATAATACCCAATACATGACAGGAAAAATGGATAGGGACCTTTTTTTTCTTTTTTTTTTTTCCGTGCGGAAATCCCCTCCGATACCCCCCTGCCGGAGCCGGAAGGGGAGGTTATGTCGGACTCGAACCGACTAAAACCGCACGCCGACTGTGGGTCGTGGTGCTAGGCCGGAGGTGAGGTTGTCATCGACATATCCCTCGCTCATCGACATATCCCTCGCAATGGATAGGGACCCACTATGTTTATAATGGATGCTATATGTAATTAAGTATGTAGGTATTTTAGTAACAATTTGGGACTGAAAACTGGAATTTTGCACTGAAATTCTTATCATAACTAACGAGAGCAAAGCTATGATTGTATTAAATTCAATTAGGACATTTTGAATGAAATTTTATTAACTTTTTATACTGGAGATTGATGGCACTTGGTGGAATCTACTACATATATTGAATAATACACTTGTACTTTTCCACTGAGCTTAATTTTATTTATGTTTGCCGTATGGCGAAACCGGTCAGGTTCAGAAATAAAATTAAACTCAGTGGAAAAGTACAAGTGTATTATTCAATATGTGAAATGTTACAGCATTTTTTATGCCAATTATAGAACTCGATTACATCAAGAAAAATTAATTACTCTGGTGGGGCTTGAACCCACGACCTTTCCCTTACAGGGGGAATGCTCTTCAAACTGAGCTACTAAGCCACATCTGAATCAATTCAAATTTCCCTTCTCTCTATGTATTATATATCCGTCTTAATGGCGACTCTTACGAACTGTTAGAACCAATGAATGATTTTTCAACCATTTTTGAATGAAATTTAGGGGACCTTGGATCGTTTCGTTAACATGACAGAGTGCTTTGCCAGTTAGGGTCCCCCGATATGACAACGCTTGAATCAAAATGTACCTATATCGAAGTTAAAGGGCTAAACAACACAATATATTTTCAACTTTTTGGAGGCATTTTTGTCACGGGGGTTTTTAAATTTTTAATTTTTTTTTCCTTTTTACTTGAAAGAATACATATATTATGTAACAAACATGCATTCATTTAGTCAAACTTACACTTATACAAGTGTAAGTTAGTAGTAATTAGTAGTCACTAGTTAGTAAGATAATAAATAAAATCACATATTAGTTAAAGTTACGGTTATCTGTCAGATACTCAGGTAAGATTAGGTCAATTAAAATTCAAACAATCAAAAATGCACTTGACCATGGAATAGATAAGATACTTCGATCAGATTACCAGACGATAAATATACATACATATATATAATCACGCCTTTATCCCCGAAGAGTTAGGCAGAAGTGAATTAACACCCACATTTTACCAATAAATTGTAGTCGGTCCCATGTAATAGGGGGTGAGCCTATTGCAATAATATTCCGGGCACTATTGACTCGAGCCTATATTATCTGAGCCTGAGTCTGGGCTGTGTTTATATGTCTGATGGTAAACAGCCTTATCCTTTAGTCGCCTTATAGGAATCCTACTAATATTATAATCGCGAAAGTTTGTGAGTATGGATGGATGTATGTACGATTATATAAATGGATGTTTGTTACTCCTTCACGTAAAAACTACTGAATGGATTTTCATGAAACTTTACAATAATATAGCTTATACATGAGAATAACACATAGGCTATATATCATCACGCTACTACTCAAGGGAACGGAGCAGTGATCATTTATGTCAACAAATTCGGCCGGCAATGGCATATACGCAGAAGTGACAGTGTGGTTATTTCTGTTGCTGTTTAGATAAGTATATCATACTTAGTAACTCCCATCGTCGCCCCAAGACAGATAAGGGAAAGATCGCGAGTTGGAATCCCACCTGAACTGATTAAAGATTTCCTTTCTTAATCGATTTAGATTAGTCAACTATTTATTACATAGTAATAAAAATAAAACCCTGCCAAGTAAAACTAAAACTAGGAGCGATTATACAGTAAGAGCGGAATTTCCAAACACAAGCATCATTTCAACTTATACATATAATATGGAAATTCAAAAAATTTGTATTGTAGTTAAAATAAACATTTTTATTTATTTAATTTATGTATTTATTTGAACATTTAACATACTAAATGATTTACGATTTCATTCAAAAGCAAACGGTTTGTAACTCAAGGAAACTGAGTTCTAGCACACAGACTATATGCACCTGACCCCCGAACCTATTGTTATACGCATTAATGAATAATAATTCGGTATTTAATTGCAGGTGAGGGTTTACGGTTTACAGTTATAATGATAGACATGCCTATGCGTACGACACGACACCTAAGATCACCAGATGCTTAGATTTTCCCACCGACTATTTATTTGACAATAGCGAATGATTGTATTAAATAATTATATAATCTTCATAAGACTTTTTTTATTCAATCATTAACTACGTAGGTATAATAGTAGGCTTTTAATTTGACTCGTCACGTCAGAGTAGGTATTCATGCATACAAATATGAACGGAATTCGAACCCTTTCTAAGTTCTAACTCTATTTCTTTCAATGAAACTAAATTTAAAAAAAAAGTTACGTGTTCTAGAGATAGGGGCTTGGTTTTTTTTTACTATTCATCATACTTAATTAACTTTTTATCTGTATAACGAGTTTGTAAGTCTTATTTTAGCCAACTTTTGCTTTAAGCAACTAAAAGTAAAAGAATTAGCATTTATTTTTCAATTGTTTGTTTTAATTCTTAACTATAAAGTGTTTTATATACTTGTTGTGATGTATTGTTTATCCAGACGCGAAATGTACATTCGTCCACATTTACCTTTAAGAAAATAAATATTGTAAATTGACGTCTAAGAAATGCCGCAGTGGAGTTTGCTGCGTCGTTTCTTCTCCACGAGCGCCTTGGAAGCGGTGGTAAACTTAGATTAAGTATGATTAAAATTGACGTCAATAAGAAACAAATTTTATTGTTCTATATTGAAATATAAATGACTATGACTACTATGACTATTGAAACTGAATATGAAGCCCTCGCAAAAAGTACCTACCTATTAATTTCGAATAAATGCTTAAGAGACCACCCATCTCCTGTTTTTTGCAGTCGAGTCATGAAAATGCGTCATCCACTGCCACTTATTTAAGTTTTTGGGTCAAATCGATCAAACACGGTCACTGTGAAAGGAGAGGTCAAGAATATTACTTTCAAGGTCGTCGCGACCTACCGAACGAAAGTTTGCGAAATCATTAACTAATTAAAAGTTCAACTTAGTGTCAAATTATCGTCACTTTGTTCTAAACTAATTAAAAAGAATTAATTAAAGAAAAGGCATCTGATGAGGCTGTCAAGCTGAGTGTTAACATGGTGCATGTTTACAATGGTGACCTTCTTTCTGAGATTTTGCCTTTAGCTTACCATGAGGCGAGGTGAAGTCAAATCGACGTATCCTTAATAAAAAAAACGCTAATGTTTGAGGCACATCAGGTACCAACTTGACACTAGGTAGGGTAGACTTGTGGAACGGATTACACTCAGACCTCCCAACTCTGAGAGTCTGTCCCGTAGCTTCATCGTCAATCAGGATTGCAGTCAATAGCTTGATAGATTTCAAAATCTCGAAGGAGCCCACATTCTCATAACTCTATATAGTTTAGTACTATACTATCTATTACAACCTTCGTTGTTCGGCACAAATAGTGCAAACGATCGCAATATCTTCTTTTTATTGAACCAGTAGTAAACTCTGTCGCAATTGTTAGTCATCTCTACGGCAATTGAACAACATTTCTAATTACAGATCGTAGGCAGCCTTGACTCTTTCAACTTTAAGTTCAATTCTTTTGCATGTATTGCATGCTTGTAAATAATTCTTTCGCATGTAGTACGTTACAAGTTACAAGTCTGATAAGCCGGCAGAGACATTGCACTTGGGCAATATGTTTGGGGCATGGATCTGTGGGAATGGAGGTAGAGACTTTGAGGGAACAAGCTTGTTACAAGCTTGTTCCCTCAAAACCATTATTTACCGTAGTAAGCGTTGCTTCAGGGATGGCGAATCGGATAAAATGGGGTTACTAGAAGGCTGGAGGTGGGTGTCATGTATAAGTATGTTGATAATCTTTAGAGGTCAAGGTTAATTATTTGTCGTTTAAATCTTAACGGAGTCTATCGCTATTTATTTGGTGTTATTTACTTGTGTACCGCGAGAAAGCAGAACGGAAGGTAGGACACGCCAGGACCGACAACCTGAAAAAGGTGGCTACGACAGTCTGGATGCGGAAGGCGGAGGATCAGCCGAAATTACACACATTGGGAGAGGCCTACGTCTAGCACTGCGGTGGGCTAATTGATTGATTGATTGATTTTGACTTGCGTTCACTCTTTTGAAGAAAATGTGTTTTTATAAATCAGGCCCCTGGGTATTATATGTTCCGTGATACCTATATCCTGTTTCATAAAAAGTCATTAGAAGCAGTAAGTTGCACGGTATTTTAATAAGGAAAGTTACCTAAGAGATACCGGTTGATTGCATGACTACGTGTTCACTGCACTGCCACAGCGGCACCCGGCGGCTGTGCGACGGCGCTGTCAGATCACTGCAGATCAAGCGGGCCAAATACATATTAAATCATTATGTGTAATGAGGAAATACACTTTTGGAACGATGGAAAGGTTGCGGAATTTTTAAAACCTACTCTTTACTGATATAAACCCATTCCTGGTACGGTATTAGTATTTAGCAATAGTGTGTTTGTTATAAAGATTAAGTAATTAACCGCCGTTCCTAATACCATACTGACAGTTAAAGATAGATCGTATCTACGGATAAAGTGCTCGGCTGCTTAAATTCAAAACATAGTAACTCCTATTTCAAACCATACTATTTATACCGCGATGCGCTTCCCCGAAAAAAAATCAGTTACCATGTTTTCAATTTAAACAGCCGATACGTCAAATTTGACTGTTGCGATCTATCTTCAACCTGTAAGTATGTTATTCGGAACGGCCGGTAGTATACTAATATTCTTATTAACCCCTAAAGCTATGGTAAATTAAATTTGATTTTCTACAGGATTCGTATAAGGGTCCCATCGGTCGTAAGGCTGACTCCTTAACCACTAAGCTACCGAACTATAATAATTTTGTAAAAATGCTGTGTATAAGTTATATGAGAAATATTATACTTACCTCTATTTCATCACGTTACGGTAAGCTGTTCGAGTGATATTCTTGAAAGATAAGACAACACGCGTCAGTGCCATTAACCATCATGAGCTATTCACTGGAAACGGATATGGCTACCTACCTTGCAAGCCGACATTAGGCAGAGGCGCACCCGCTCTCTAAATGGTTGCCTTGATGTTGGACAGATGTTAATACTCATAAGAGAGTTTTTTTTTATCGTGCGATAAATCTCCACGGATACCACCCCCGCAGAACCGGTGGAGGTGGTTATGTCGGACTCGAACCGACTAAAACGCACGCCGTCTTGGATCCTTGGTTGCCGGAGGTGAGATTGCCAAAAGCATATCTCTCGCTCTTAAGAGAATTTAGGACATACTGCTGAAATACTGCTACTTAGGGCATACTGCCGAAATACTGCTACTTACAAAATACGTGTCAATCCCATACATTCATCATTCTATTCTACAATACGCTGGTTAACAAATTGCCACTAGTCTAGAGGGGCTGTACAGATTTCTGTTCTTAAGCTCTACTAGTAGCACGGGTTTTTTAATCACATATCTAACCGTGTCCGCAGTAAGGAAGGAGACACCCTTAAAAGTTCGTCATTTACCTATTTATAGAATACCAAAATTGACATTTGTGTTATGCCTATTGCATATCTGTTAATCCAGGGCGTCAGCTAATCCCATACCAAATTTTATTAAAATCGCTCCAGCATTTTAGATGTGAAAGAGTAACTTTTTTTTTTTTTTCGTGCGGAAATCCCCTCGGATACCCCCCTGCCGGAGCCGGAAGGGGAGGTTATGTCAGACTCGAACCGACTAAAACCGCACGCCGACTGTGGGTCTTGGTGCTAGGCCGGAGGTGAGGTTGTCATAGACATATCCCTCGCACCCCGGCTGACCCAGGGCCATCCCTTACAGTCTGGCCCTCCTCGGGAGGGGGGACAACGGTGTCCCCAACTCGCCCCCGGAATGGGGAGGCGCGCTATTCAACGCGCCGCCGCCGCCGTGGCCTGCTTCTGCTGGGGTGACAGGCGGCTCCACCCGTCACCCCCAAGCCCGCGCTCATGGGGGACGGAGGTCAGTCAGTGCCCTCCGACGCCCGAGTTGCCGTCGTGAGAACTCTCACTTCATGTGAAAGGGTAACAAACATTCATCCATCCATACTTACAAACATTCGCGTTTATAATATTAGTAGAATTACTTGATTTGTCTTAGTAGGTACTACACGTCATTTCTAGGTCGGTATTACACTGGATTGTGTAATACCGATGCTTATAAACTTATCACGAATGTGTAAAGCTCAAACGGGTCTAGTGGTTTATAAACTACTATATAAACTATAAATATAAACTACAAATATAAAACTATACTACCTACATAATACTATATTATAAAGGCGAAAATAACTCTATCTGTATGTTACACTTTTACGCCTAAACTACTGAACCGATTATGATGAAATTTGGTATAAGTGTAGATTAGAACTTGAGAAAGGACAGGCTATGTTTGGCCGCTATAACCGACGTCCACGTCGGGGGAGCCGCAGACAAAAGCTAGTACACGTATAAAACTAGTATAGCAATGGTAGTTCTGTTCACAATGTGGTAAATAACGCTACTTGGTGAATTAGACAGACACGGCCCGGATAAGGTGCGGAGGTGATTAAAATTAATGAATGACGCATCGTACCGTTTGCACTTCTTCTATATAATTTTAACCGCATCCGCGCCTTATCCGTGCCATACTCTTTCGTAATAAACTCATTATATCCCCTTCTTATGGAAATCAGTTTCTTTAACTCTCCTTTCAATAAAATTTATGTTCGGATAACGCTAATGAGGAGGGTGATGATGATGAATGTAGAGTGAAGAAACCAAGACGATTTATCAGGCATTTTTTTATTTATTTATTTATATCCTTTTGAATGAATTTTTACAGCATTAAGTATGCTAACTATACAAATCGAATACATAGGGAATAAAGTTTAAAACTAAAACCCGACTACCGAAAAATCACGCTCTAAAAGTAACAAACAAGAAAATAGCCGTGGTCGTATGCCACTTTTCCCTAGAATGTATTGTTTTGTCAGAATAAGTGGCATACGACCACGGCTATTTTCTTGTTTGTTACTTTTAGAGCGTGATTTTTCGGTAGTCGGGTTTTAGTTTTAAACTTTATTTTTTATTTATATTATTTTGGGGCAAGGTAAAGCTAATAATTTATACATATTTGAAATGTGCTTATTAAGCCCTTTCATTTGATACCAAACACGGCATATTTATCTCAAATTTATTTTTTAACATAGTACCTTATGAGCGCTAGAGGGCGCCACACAAGATTGAGTGACACGTCATATAGCCTATAACAATCGGACAATCAAGCCGCTTGTAACGATACCTCATATGTCCAGTTCTAATCAGTAGTTGAGGTGCTATGAGGGAACAAATGAACATACATACATACATACATACATACATACATACATACATACATACATACATACATAGCCTGTCAAAATCATAACCCTCCTTTTGGCTTCGCCGTAGTCGGGTAAAAAGAAGAATCATCTCGGGCGGGACTCGAACCCGCAGTCTTTCCCTAACAGGGGGAATGCCTTGACCAATTCGGCTACCGAGACACACCCGATGTGATTCTAATTTCCCATCTTAATACGTCTTTAAGGGAGCCCCCTGTAAGGGAAAGACTGCGGGTTCGAGTCCCGCCCGAGATGATTCTTCTTTTTCCCTATGAATTCGATTTATATCCTTCATTGAGTAGCCACCTAAAATTCAAGTGGCAATTCGTTGGCCAACGTTTTATAGAATAGAACGAACGAATTCTCACGTTTATGACAGTCGTGAACGCATGTCAACACAATGACTACAAACGCCGCTTGTCTAGAGCGGCAGATGCACCGACTAGAATCCAGAATATGATACGGTTAATGATAATTTTCCTTTCGGCGATTGGCACACTGCGACGCGCGACGCGGCGTCGAGCGTTGTTGCGTCGACGCGGCGTCGCGCTCGTCCCCTCTACGGAGCTCATTTTGTATAGAAAAACGCGGGGTCCCACACACTGACAACGCAATCACGCGCGTTGCCGCAGAATACGCGCGTACAAGCAGAAAACGCGAGGTATGGCACACTGAAATCTGCATTCACGCGCGTGTTTTTCGAGGGATTTTTAGTCCGAGAGCTGTTAGAAATTTCTGTGTAGGTAATTGAGACGAATTTTAAATTAATATTATTGCAATGCAACATGACTATTTAACGGCAAATTTAGAACGCTTTCACATCAACTGACGTCCGATATCCAATATCCGATATCCGAGATCGGAGGAAGTCAAATATCGATGCCCAATATCGGGTATTGGAGCCGACACCACTGTTTTGGCTCGTTATCGAAACACGCAGAGACTGCAAGCGACTTTCAACGTCGCGCGTCGCAGTGTGCCAATCGCCTAACACTAAGGCGTTTGGCACACTGCGACGCGCGACGCGGCGTCGAGCGTTGCTGCGTCGACGCGGCGTCGCGCTCGTCGCCTCTACGGAGCTCATTTTGTATAGAAAAACGCGGGGTCCCACACACTGACAACGCAATGACGCGCGTTGCCGCAGAATACGCGCGTACAAGCAGAAAACGCGAGGTATGGCACACTGAAATCTGCATTCACGCGCGTGTTTTTCGAGGGATTTTTAGTCCGAGAGCTGTTAGAAATTGAGACGAATTTTGAATTAATATTATTGCAATGCAACATGACTATTTAACGGCAAATTTAGAGCGCTTTCACATCAACTGACGTCCGATATCAAATATCCGATATCCGAGATCGGAGGAAGTCAAATATCGATGCCCAATATCGGGTATTGGAGCCTACACCACTGTTTTGGCTCGTTATCGGAACACGCAGAGACTGCAAGCGACTTTCAACCTAAATGGCATTTTCTTAGTTACGTCTCTTTTCGCGTTAATAGACGACGCTGATCACGAATACAAGAAAAAAAATTAGTTACTATGTCATGTCAATAAGTCGAAAATAGCTTGCACTTCTAATCATTTTCTTTTCATCTCTAGCGTTAATATAGTCTGGGCTATCGAGCTAATGGTTCGGATGGCTTTACTTTACTTTTCTAAAAATTTTAGATTACTTCACACACCTACCTGCCAAAAAAATTCTAAATCTCTCGGACTATACTAGCTCTCTCGCGTCCACGCGCGTCGACGAACGACGCCGCGTCGAGCGTTGCAGTGTGCCAATGGCCTTCACTTCTTGCACATGACACTGTCTCTACATTCGTTACCCTTCCCACTGGTTGTACATGGGTACCGGGTACTCAACTATTCAAGTTCGTAAGAAAATCGGTAGATGACGCCACGTCGCCTTAAAGACGTATAAGGCGATTGGCACACTGCGACGCGCGACGCGGCGTCGAGCGTTGTTGCGTCGACGCGGCGTCGCGCTCGTCGCCTCTACGGAGCTCATTTTGTATAGAAAAACGCGGGGTCCCACACACTGACAACGTAATCACGCGCGTTGCCGCAGAATACGCGCGTACAAGCAGAAAACGCGAGGTATGGCACACTGAAATCTGCCATCACGCGCGTGTTTTTCGAGGGATTTTTAGTCGGAGAGCTGTTAGAAATTTTTGTGTAGGTAATTGAGACGAATTTTAAATTAATATTATTGCAATGCAACATGACTATTTAACGGCAAATTTAGAGCGCTTTCACATCAACTGACGTCCGATATCCAATATTCGATATCCGAGATCGGAGGAAGTCAAATATCGATGCCCAATATCGGGTATTGGAGCCGACACCACTGTTTTGGCTCGTTATCGGAACACGCAGAGACTGCAAGCGACTTTCAACCTAAATGGCATTTTCTTAGTTACGTCTCTTTTCGCGTTAATAGATGACGCTGATCACGAATATAAGAAAAAAAAAATAGTTACTATGTCATGTCAATAATTCGAAAATAGCTTGCACTTCTAATCATTTTCTTTTCATCTCTAGCGTTCTTAATATAGTCTGGGCTAGCGAGCTAATGGCCGGATGGCTTTACTTTACTTTTCTCAAAATTTTAGATTACTTCACACACCTACCTACCAAAAAAAATCTAATATCTCTCGGACTATACTAGCTATCTCGCGCCAACGCGCGTCGACGCTCGACGCCGCGTCGGGCGTTGCAGTGTGCCAATCGCCTAAGATGGGAACTTTGAATCATATCGGGCGTGTCTCGGTGGCCGAATTGGTCAGGCATTCCCCCTATAAGGGAAAAACTGCGGGTTCGAGTCCCGCCCGAGAAGATTCTTTTTCTCTATATATTCGATTTGTATAGTTAGCATACTTAATGCTGTAAAAATTCCTTCAACTATTCAAGTTACCTAACTTGGTGGAATATAGATAGATAGATAGATAATTCTTTATTGCACACCAATATCATTACGAATAATTTTGTACATAGTTACATTTACAGTTAAATGCACAATGGGCGGCCTTATCACTCAAAGTGACTTCTTCCACGCAACCTTAGGATGGACAGGAATAAAAGGTATGTAATATAAGCGAGTGTTTGTGTAATTTGTTTACAAATATAAAGAGTATGTTACATGAATATATATCATAGTATACAAATACGATATATAGGTAAATAAATAAAATGTGAATGTGAGGAGTTTTCAACGACTATGCTATAGAAAGTGTTATTGGAAGATCGATTTGAGTACTACCTAACTACAATGAAATTAGTCCATTATATACGCAGTTCGGCTAAGGGGTTGTACGATTGACCGAAGCGCTTTCGAATAAAATTTTAGATAGACAGTTTCATAATTTTTTGCCAATTTTACAATAAGCACAGTCGGAAAAAAGAGACACGGTTGCACGATTCCATATAATGTTTTATGTAAAGGTGCAATCGTATCTCCTTTGACGTCTGTACTTAATAATTAATATTTGTCGTGTGTATCCGAGCACCAATGGTAGCTTTCGAAGTTCGCACTTCGGAGCCCGCCATGAGCTCGCCTGCTCCTCCTTTTAAATATTTGTTTAGTTTTTATGGGAGCGACTGTCAGACCTCCCAACCTCAAGAAAAGCTTACATCAAAACCACGTCAAGCAATGTAGTACTTACCGGCTTTCAGATGGGGTTTTCCCACATTGTATTTGTAACACTTGTAATTTAGTTGCAACTGAAGCATGTAGACACGTAATAATTTTGTTAATTTTAATCACATTATTTCCTAAGTAGTGGAGTAATCGTTAACACTCTGAAAAATCTTGCAACGGTTGTAAATAATAGGCGTCGAATAAAGTATACTATGGTACGGTATGCAAGCAGTTTTTACCGAGATTTTTTTAATTGAAGTGGTAATTAGTGCCAGCATAATGAATAGGTAGTATTAAGTAATGAAGGAGAAGGTATCAGTATAGTGATTGATTGAACCTCATGTGAGACTTACCCATATATAAAATGACCTTAATTCGACTCAATGTTGTGTAAAATTGATATTTCAATTAAAATAAATTGGTAATAAAGTATAAGGCAGTTACCTGCCTACTAAACGCAATATGGTACGAGTTGCGTTGTACAAGATAGATCTTCTGCTCTTTCATAACATAAATACGTAATATAAGTATACTTTGGTAATAGATCAGTAATGACTAATGACGACATTGTGCGTAAAATCTGCGTACATAATGGTTCTTTGTATTTTCAGTGATACTTAAGTAGATAAGATACAATTGAGTTACTTGTAAGATACTTGTTGTCTGTATTGACGCGCTTTTATTAACTTGGTTTGATGCTATTATATTTTTAGGCAGCCTCTGTGGCGTGGCCGTAGTAAACGCGACTGCTACGCAGGAGGCACGGGTTCGATCCTCGCTCTATGCAAATATTTTTATACATGAACATGGCTATTTGCATTGGTCTGGTGTTTCTATTTATATATCTATACATTTTTACAAAAATATACGTATTTAAGTATGTTTGTCCGCATTCTAGATTCCATAACATAGGCTAGTTAAGCTTACCATGGGTCTAGATAGCGTTGTGTAGAATGTTCTGGAATATTTATTTATTTTATGTTTGTATGTAGTTATGCTCTTGTATTTTTATGAACATGCAATGAGAAGTACTTGGAACCAGCAGGCTTGCACGAAAGGTTTAATGGCAATAGAGGAAGCTCGTGAAGTAAGAAGTCAATGGTAGCAGCGGGCTGTTGTTTCTGCCTATCCCGGAGGCTGGAGCAATGTATGTTTAGTACGTAGGTATACAGATGAATCTTAGAACTCGATTTTAAACGAGTTTAAACATTTATCAAGGACATTTATTCAAACACACATTCATTAAAAAATATTAAAGAAATAACAATTTAACTAGTTTAAAAACTAAAAAAATCCATAATAATTTCACACTCAATAATACTTCAATATTTATTACTTTTATTCTACCCTGTGATTCTACCGTTCAAACGAACTCTTTTAGTTTTTTTTATGTGTTTATGTTTTTAACATTAAAAAAAACCTAAAAGAGTACGATATACTTAGATAAGTATTGTTCTGTATCTTTTAAATTATTGTGGTTACTTATATGAAATTATTAATTTGAATTTTGCATATTCTAATGTAATGAAAATCAACAAAAAGAAACGTGAATCCGTTTTATGCAAATCTAAACTCTATGATATGGTTAAAATGACTATCAAATTTAAAGGTTTTATGTGAGTATTTCTTTCGAAAAATTTTCACCAAAAGTCCTTGCTCGTTTAACCTTCAGTTTGAAAAAACAGACACAAAGAAAAATAGTTAATATTCAGCGTTACCTATGCTATAGGTACCCCACGTATGAAGAAAATACAAATGAACTAGTTTGTTTGTTTCTAGAAGGTGATGTAATAAATACTTATACCTACATACAAAGATCCAGAATGTAAGATAAAAATTCATCATTAATAATTTGCATTGAGTTAGCGGGGTTCGAACCCGCGACCTCTATGACATAGCTAACGACAGCTCTACCTGCTACGGCGCTACATAGATTTCTTTTTTATGATATACGTTTGATAAATCACATCAAAAAACTGAACGAATCTAGCTGCAATAGGGTATTCTTATGTTTAGTCAAATTAGGTACTTTTTACTAAACGTCTAAACGATAAGTTATAAGGTAACTGGTATGAAAAAAGATTTAGTGATGTCATATAATTTAATAGTCAAATCAGTTATATATATATATTTAAACTAGCTGTCCCGGTGAACTTCGTGCCGCCAATTTTTTCCCGCCCCGCGATCCGCGTCAGATCCCGTTCCCGCTGCACCATTTAGGGGGATGAAAAATAGATGTTGGCCGATTCTCATAGATACCGGATAAGCACAAAAAATTTCATCAAAATCGGTCAAGCCGTTTCGGAGAAGTATGGCAACGAAAACTGTGACACGAGAATTTTATATATTAGATATATATAAGTTGGGTGGATGATTAAAAATAAATAAAAACTATAAAACAAGAACCGACGCAATTTTTACCGCTCTTATATCAATTTTAATTTAATAAGCTCGGTTAGATAATATATTTTAACTAAGTATAGGGTACTTAATACCCAATTATACACAGTGATATGAGTAGATTAAAGCCTAGAGTGACATACAATACAGGCTGCTTTTTATTCCAGGGCTAAGTTACTGCAATGGGATCCAGTATATTATTTATACCATGCGCTACATCACAAGCTAAGTAGTAGAGTATGTAATAAATTATGTCATCAGACAAACCGACAAAAGCGAATAGGCTATTGTACACGTAAAATAAATAAAAAAAATAAAAGTAAATATATGAACTGTAATTGCAACGCGTAACCAAAATTAACTTTACAAGAGTAACTACGCCGAGAATAACAATTGAAGGTGTTATGAAAGTAGTCGTGCAGGGTACGGTTTTGGGCGCTTTTGCAATCTGCATGAAGTCACTTATTTTTAAAAACAATAAAGGCTTTATGACTTGAGTGCCTCGGTGGCGCAAGTGCTACTGCTAGGCACGATTGTGGGTTCGATTTCCGGATTGGAGTAAACATTATTGTATTTTTGTATCATTATTTTTTTATTAAATTCTTCTTAATTAATATTAAGATTGTTTATGAAGATGTTTGTTACTCAAACACTCTCGGACAGCTGAACGGATCTTGCTGAAATTTGGTGCAGGAAATGACAGGGATAGATTATACTTATTCTGGATTAATATGTACGCTATCAAAGATATACAACGGGCAACAACTAGTAAAGAATATTTATAACCAAAATTACCAATATGGGGAAGTTAAACTGAATTAAGTACTGTTTATGGAATAGGGAGGCAAACGAGCAGACGGATCGCCTGATGGTAAGCTCTACTAGACTAGAGGAGTCACACACAAGTGCGTTGCCTTGTTTAGGTATTAGGAGTCGGGTTACTTAATCGGTAGGTATCTTGTGCAGTGGCCAAGATTCGAATGCGAGACCTCTCGATCGAAAGGAAGTGTGACTCCGTAAACACTAAACTACAAACGCTTTTGAGTGTATGGGGCCCCAGGGCCCCGCCAAGACCTTCGGTGCCCCAACCAACTTCATGAACAAGCCGGGACACCTGCTGATTAACGGCTATAGGTGGCTTAGCTGATGATGATGATGATAATAGTCTGTAGCAGTACAAATAGCTGAAAATCAACCAATAGACTGTCCCACTATGTTATACACATAGTAGTGAAGAACACTTGGCGAAATATATTTAGTATTTTTTACTATCATCTACTTATTATATCATACTATTTTATGAATAAACATCATGCATGCCTCTTGTTATGCAGGCATGTTGAAAATAAATAAGAATGAAGTCGGTCAATATAATAAAAGATAAGTTACAAGATTATTATGTAGTTATAAGATATGTGATTTATTAATGCAGGTTTACTTATTTTATTTACAGAAAAATGGCCCCTTTGGATATATGGTTATGTTGTGTATTCGTGTTAGCTAGAGGTAGAGATTCCATTCCCAGGTCGGTTGAACGGCTGGTAGGTACTTATTGGTGTTAAAAGTCGTACGTCGTACTATTTTACTATTCTGTGCTATGGCTATGTGAACTCGCGAAGGAACTAAACACTACTACCTATCTATCTATCTATTCTGTGATTGAATGAAACATTAAAAAGGTAAATAATAACAGGGTGGTGTCACCAAATGACAATTTCTGCACAAGTAACGAGCCGTGCTTAAATACATCTTATGAAATAAGCAATTTTCTTAAGATTTATCTCAGATAAAAGTGAACGTATACATAAATTGTACAATGCAATAGGTAGGTACCTACTATAAGGAAACGACAGTTCAATCACTACTACAATCTCTTAATAAGAAACAACTAAATAAAAATAAAAGATTCACAAACCTGAGTTAAGATATCCAATTGTTGACACTGCTATTAACAGCAAAAAATTTCGCAAATGCATTTTGTAATTTTTATCGATTCATACACATAAAGAATTGTTTACTTTTTCTAACTATCCGTGAAAACACAAGTATTGGTATACAGTCACGATGTTCAAACAGGCTGGTGGTTGCGACTGTTGTCTGCCCGTTGCAGTTCGCGGTAAGGTGGCCACTGATGCTGGCGAGCGGCGCAGGCTACTCGTCATGTTGCATAAGTACCGGCCGCAGTTGATACAGATTATCATTTGGGGGACACCCGTACCTACTTTCGCTACTTACCTACATTTTATTTTGTTTGAGTATGATTTGAAAAAGTTGCTCTCCTTGTCTGGTAGGTACAGTCACATACAGTCAAACATAAATGAAGGAGAACCGAGAATTATGTTTAAGTGCACATGTAATAGTAATTATATTACGCGTGTGATATTGTGTAATACATTCTTCGACCTCCATACATTGACCGACCAACTTAGCTACTGAATCTAAATGAGTAATCTCATATAGGCACTTTAAACAGTGCGTGTAGGTACCATATTTGTAATTAATAATCTACTTGTCATTGTCGTCAATCATGTAGCTGCTGTAAGAATAGTCTTTATTTTTTGTGTAACGGTGATTGCCTAATGCTGAATCCTAACCTCATTGGGGCTACGGTGATATGGTTATATCAAAACCGAACCGGCTACACGGAGCGGCGTTCCATCACGCAAGTCTTGCTGTTTTTATGTAGCAATTGACCCTGGTTGTTACCGGAAAATTCCTAGGAATATTCTGGTAATAGTGCAGTAACGTTTTTCGAAAAAATACTTAGGGTAAACGCGGTAAGTATTTAGCTTCTATTAGGACAGCTTACCGCAATGTTGCCCTACTGCCTATCAGGTCAGCGATAATAAAGGTCAAACATTATATAGCGCTATCTGAAACCTAAAGCGTCTTGTGGAACTGGTTCAACCTGGTCATTTTGTGTTCTATTAACCCCTGGCAATAAGCGGGAGAATTTTAAAAAGAGAAGAAAAGATAATGGTATTTAAAATAATTTGAATTATAAAATGTATTAAACATTTTAGGAAGCTCCTAATGCTCGTATTTGAGAAATATTTATAACCAATGGCTAAACTAACCCAATGTGACCAATAATGCAATTCCCTTTGTCACCAAGTAGGTATAGCTTATTTGACCTATAGGCTTGGAGAACTAAAGCTGTCTGCGAGCGAAACAGCAATGCCCTTTCTCTCATCGTGTGCTTAAAAATTTATATTGGAAACGAATGTAAGTAAAACCGGTATGTGCAGCTGTTTGTTCTTGAATATACACCAGAGGTTCCTAAACTTTAAAAATAAGTCATAGGTATGACTCGATTCCTATGTAAATAAATAATAAATAAATAAATAATCATTTATTTCAGGCATTTAACATCCCATATTCTTATTACAAAATTATTATTACATAATTATTACAGATTTAGAAATTAAATAAAAGTAAAAATGATATTAAAAAATTGAAAATTAAAAATCAAAAAATCAATCAAAAAATCAACAATTAAAAATTAAATTATATATCTTGAACCTAAATCGCAATGGGTGAATTTGAGATCGTCGTCCACCATTGTAGCACCCCTTCAAAATACATCCAAGAAACGTGTACTTAGCGTACAGAGCACATTTTGAACACATTTTAGGTCCACGATATGTGAACCGAGCTATACATAATTTATAATTTAATATATAATTTAATTAGGTACCTACTTTATAGAGATATATTCATTTATTAAATAAAAATCTAAAATCTAAATCGGTGTTTAAAAAAAAAGTAGATAGCAGGCGGATTTGAACGCGGCACCGTGTGGTGGCAGGCCGGCGCCGTTCCCACCCAGCTATCGTCTCTGAAACTTACCGGGCGGTTTTGAACGCGGCACCGTGTGGTGGCAGGCCGGCGCCGTTCTTACCAGGTCATCGTCTGTTGTACCTACTTTTATTTGATAGGTATAACCACGTTCGCAATTTTTTTCACAATTCTATGTCATTCTACACAATGCTATCTAGAGTCTCTAGACCCAACAATGTAAGCAATATGTTATGGGTTTTAAAATGCGAATGTACATAAATACTTGCAATAAATACATTTTCTTTCGTAAATACATACATATAGGGTGATAGAGTTTCATGCCCCGTGGACGAGAAGTAGGAAGTTGAAATACTGGAGATAGAAAATTTTGCTCATACCTAAATATATTTGTACTGAGAAGAAATCTAACCCGCTATGACCTGACGATGAAGCAATCGAACGCTATACCGCTATGGCGCGGCGCGTCGGTGGACTTCACGTATGTCAGAATAATATATATACCTACTTACTAGCTGTCCCGGCGAACTTCGTACCGCCAATTTTTTCCTACCCTCGTGGCGTCAGATCCCGTTCCCGCTGCACCATTTAGGGGGATGAAAAATAGATGTTGGCCGATTCTCATAGATACCGGATAAGCACAAAAAATTTCATCAAAATCGGTCAAGCCGTTTCGGAGGAGTATGGCAACGAAAACTGTGACACGAGAATTTTATATATTAGATAGGTCGTACAATTTAATAATATCTGTGAGGTATAAACTTAACTACAAAAGCCCGCTTTAGAAATCACTAGTATTACACCAACACACCAAACACCAACTCTATCAAGGTCTTCTGGCTCCGATAACCTAACCTTCAAAATCTTGTAGAGGCTTTTCTCACTGGTTTGGTGTATCAAGCGATCCCATAAAAGTCGAGATAGACAAATCCTTGAAAAAGTGGCATGGAAAAGGACTAGGAAGAAAAAATACTTTCACTTTAGTTTTTGCCATCGGCTTCTATTTTCAAAATGTTCACCCTTCAACACTGCTGTCATCATCATCGTGACATGATCTTGAATCTCACTCTAGCTATTATAAAAACATATCAAAATCCATTGCATAGTTTTAAAGATCTAAGCGTAGGTACACGTACATATAGGCTGTCCCTGTCTGTATATGTACGCTGTACAACGGGAAGTACCTACCTACTTTGTTTTTTTTTATATTTATTTATTTATTCAGAACAACTTTTACATTGTGTTGAATTTGGCAGAGAATGGAAACATAATGAAATTGAATTATACAATAATAGCAACATGTTATGCAAAATTTAACAAAAATAAAATAAAAAGATATCAAAATAAATGTCAGAAATAATTACTCAATAATACCTACACCAAAATGTCACAATAAAGCAGCATTTCATGCAAAAGCTGTAATCAAAACTAGTACAAAAATAAAAATAGCAAATGTCAGAAAACAAAAATCCTTAATACTTAAATCAAAATGTCACAATAAAACAATACAGAAAGACAAATAAAACAAAACAAAACTGAATTTATAACAGGTCATCTAGAGTATAATAACAGCCTTCCAATAAAAAATGTATTCCAGTCAGGGAGTGTTAGAGAACCCAAAATGCTACAATACCCCATAAGTATGGCCGAAAATCAATAGTTTTCGGAATAATTGATTTTTTGAGTTTTTTCTTCGTATTAACCCATATTAATTCTGGGTTAACAATGGCCTTCAAGTGCAAATAAAAAAATAGGTTTTGCCGAATGGGAACTATTCTAATTTATTTTCGTTATGGTTGTACCCATGATAAGCTTAGCATAACAAGCTTGTGATAGGGAATCTAGAATGCGGATAAACATAGGTACTTAGATACTTTTCTTTTGTAAATACATACATACCTATTATACCTACAACATAGAAACCCAGCCCAATGCAAATATACTTACATATTTATTATGCACACAAATATTTGCACTGAGCGGGGATCGAACCTGCGCCTAATGCGTAGCGGCCGCGTTCACTACCACCACGCGCCACGGCCCACGGCACAGAGGCTGTCAAGTCTCGGCACATTTTAGTCATGAAGGAGCGAGATAAGCGAGTGCGTGGACACCGCGCGAGAAGGCTAGATGGAGGTAGGTTTCCTTGTGATAAATGTGATAATGCACTCCGCAGGTCTCCATTGACGTTGCTTCACTTCGTGAACAGTGTACCTACCTAAGTGGAAAAAAAATATTGCATTCACCGTCTTCCGCACTTTAACGATGTCCCATCCGTTAATCTTATTTTAACACACTCTAATAACTTTAAACAAGAGCCGATCGCTGCCGGTTGGTCGAAGCGGGCAACCTGCTTCTTTATATAAACACCTTAATGAAACAATCGTACGCTAATCTGTTATTTCTGCCGCGCTGGCTGCGTAATTCAAATGGTGATGAGATATGAGCGTTACGAGTATCACGAGTAATCATGACTCACGAGGGCCTAAATAAGGTAAAAAGTAAGGTACATGGCAGAGCGCTCGAATAGTCTTATTTATGTTATAAGAATCAATATTCAAGTTTAAATTGTTGTGGCTTAAAATACCGGTAAGCAAAATGAAAATGACATTAATTCATAGACATAGTCATAGACATCGAGAGGGGTGCAGACTCGTAGTCACACCAGTTTGTCACACCCGTGTGACTAACAGGATTTTTTTTCCTGTTAGTCAAACCACTAATAATACAACACCTTTTATCACTTAATAATTAGTGCGGTGACACCATACCTCATATCTCTATCGATATTTCGGCTTATTACCGATTCCCCTGAAAATTTTTAAGATTCGAAATAGCGCTTTATCCAATGTTCATCTTTTCTTATGCGGTGGCAGCGTAGACATAAAAACGTAGTTTATTATAAGTACTTTCACATGAAGTACTAGGTACACAGAAACGCTAGTTGCGGCATTAGTATTTCTGTGAGCCTGGTACTGTTAACGTGGACTAATGGGCTCACAGAAACGTCGGTCGTGGGATTAGTATTTCTGCAAGCCTAGTACTTCACGCATGAAGCACCAGGCTCACAGAAACAATAATCCCGCAATCGACGTTTCTGCGAGCCTAGTAATCGATGCTAAAAGTACCAGGCTCACAGAAATATTTATTCCGTGACGATCCGCGATCATGACCCACGGGAATCTATTCCCAGTATGAAAAGTATCCTGTAACCGTCTCCTAGTTCTACGCTACATCCCCACTTATTTTCAGCCAAATCGGTACTATCGGTCACTACCGCTACGCCACAGAGGCTGTCAATATATCGATAAAACAGCACTAGTTGATAATGTCAACTCATGATAAAAGGTGTTCTATTATTGGCGGTGTGACCACGAGTAAAATAAATTCCTGTTGGTCACACCAGTGTAACAAGCTGGTGTGACCACGAGTCTGCCACAGACGTGAAGCTACTACGAAATTCATTCATAAAATCATATTAGGAAAACGCCAATTCTCCATCTTGCTTTCCAACGTAGTGGGGATGTAGTAGCACCTGATTGGTCAAATAAAATTGCTAGTGATGCGGTGATAGAATTTTAATTATCGATATTTTCCCAAATATTTAAAGAACGAAGACCACTTTCCATACATAGTGAATGACTTTTGGAATGCCGTTGACTTTTTATTATTCTATCGCATAATGGTACTGGTATTACTGATGAATAGATACTAAAACATTTTTTCAAAAAAAAAAAACAAAAATATTAAATAAAATATTTTTTTTTTGTCCAAATCGATTTTATTTTTGTGCCAATGTGTTATGTACCTGGAGTACTACTAAATATATATATATATATATATATATCGTTACTCAAAGACTGTAAAGAATCTTTGTAGATTCTACGTCCTTCTGGGCGAATTAAGTATTCGAAACTCCGGCTATCACAAGGAAAGTCTGACAGAAAGCCATAAGCACACTGCAACCTGAGAATACAAATAATCGGCATCCACTTAAGCTAATCACTTAATTTCTTCTTTCAAATGTATAAATTTTTAGTCTGTGCCCTTTTTATATCGATAAGTAGTTATCGACAGTTTACTGGATTCCCTACTAGGCCGCCATACTGCTTTCCATTCATTCATAAAATCCAAGTTTAGGTAGGCAGTTTTTTTTCGTAGGTATGGCACCTCTTGATATACTCTAAGGACATAGTACATTAATTTTAACACTTGACACTGACAGTTTTGACATTTCGTTATCTTATTTGTTTGTGTTTATCTTGCGAGAGGTTCTCCGCACGTGTTTATTTAGAAATAATCTTAACAAACTATTAAAATATCTCACTTAACATAGTTTGAAATTGATATTATAACAGAATAAATCCTAGTTAAGTGGATATGCCTCAATTAGACGACAAACCTCGGGTTTTGTTAGAAGAATTTCGTATCAAGGTAGAGTGTTTTACTTATTGCTACAAAGTTACTTTACTAAACCATTTGTTTAACTAATTTAACTATCGCTCAGTCACTATGAGCTATATAACTTGAAACTTACACAAATTGTCACATTGTTAATTATTGTACTACGATGTATAATTTTTTTGTAAAGCAAGTTTAACCTAGAAATTATATTTCAGAATACTTCAAACGACCATGGTATGGCCGATGAGAAGTTTAACTTTAAAAAATTCACAAAAAAATGCCGCATAGTTATTGTTCGCAAGGAAGGTAACGAAATGGAATTCGATATAATCGGTATACCGGCGGCTTTTGCGAATGCATTCCGTAGATTGATGTTGAGTGAGGTGCCTAGCATGGCTATTGAAAAAGTAATGATCCGAAACAATACTACAATAATACAAGATGAGGTTCTAGCTCATAGATTAGGCCTGATTCCCTTGAAGGCTGATCCCAGATTATTTGAAGAGCGCCCTGAAGGTAAGTGGTCTTTACTATTGGTTTATACAAATACATATTGTTACCTCCCTTTCTTCCTCATTAATGCTAAACCCAATTTCATACAAAGCCAGTTCTGCAAAACCTGGTACTCAATCTCCTATTTCTGTCTCCCAGAAATTGTTTTATTTTAATGTTGACCTAATTCCAGATGCCACTGAAGGAACTGAATTTGACACGTTAGAATTTTCATTAAAAGTAAAATGCACCGCAAACAAAAATCCTCCAACCAATTCCTACAGGTTTGAAGATTTATATGAAAACCATAACGGTAAGTATATTGGTTACATCACACTAGTGGCCGCCTGCGTCTTCATACTCGTAGAATGATTTAGCCTGTCATACAAACTACCATCCCCTGTTTTAGTCCCAAAAGGGGTTGATATTTAAGGATACATTATTAGTACACCTCCACATCATCTATAGAGCATACATTTTAAACTTGAAGTCCCTTACTTTTAAAACTTCTGACTCATACCATCTTCCAACCCATGTTTTATCAGGGGTGGAGTTTTATAAAATCTACACTGTAGATGAAAGTTATTGATAAAATATAAATGATAAGTTGTGGTAGTATACCTAGTCTTTTTACTGGTTATTGTAGAAACAAATATATTATTATCTCGACCAAACATAGCCTATGTCCTTTCTGAAGGTCTTATCTACCCCTATACCAAATTTCATCACAATCAATTTAGTGGTTAAGCATGAAAGTGTGACAAACAGGCATTTCATATTCATAATATTAGTATTGATAATATAATATAGAAATAAATCTAAATTTTGCAGTATATTCATCTCAAATAAAATGGCAACCCATCCGAAACCAAGCATCTGTTCACAAAGAAGCAGACATTGGTCCTGTGCACGGCGATATTCTAATTTCCAAAATGAGGCCCAGTCATGAACTTGATCTAAAACTCGTGGCTGTCAAAGGTATTGGAAAGGACCATGCTAAGTTTTCCCCAGTTGGTGAGTATTTTACTTCCTAATTTTCATAAACATCATTCTACCACCAATATCAGTTGCATTCAAAAGTTGAACTATGGAACAAGTTGACTGCTATCGTACTTGTTCTTATGTTAAGGTTGTCTTGGCTTTTGTGAGAGCAAGTGCAGCTGAGTATGAAACTCAACAGGTAAGCCTGAACTTGGTCCGTCACCTGCTGCTGATGTTAGCTTGGAATACTTCCCCTGATTCTGACCCTTTTTTTACAAAAAGAATTTTGCTGAACAGAAGCACTGAAGCAGATTATAAAAGAATATATAATACTAGCTGTCCCGGCGAACTTCGTACCGCCAATTTTTCCCGCCCTCGTGGCGTCAGATCCCGTTCCCGCTGCACCATTTAGGGGGATGAAAAATAGATGTTGGCCGATTCTCAGACCTACTCAATATGCTCACAAAATTTCATCAAAATCGGTCAAGCCGTTTCGGAGGAGTATGGCAACGAAAACTGTGACACGAGAATTTTATAAGTATATTAGATTAGGTATATCGCCATCCTGCGTTGTTTGTATTGAAGTGTAAAAAATTAAAAAATTCAATTACATCAGGGAAAATAAATCGCGCGGCAGCGATTGAACCGGCGACCTCTCTCTTTCAGGGGAATGCTCTTACCAACTGAGCCACTGTAAGGGAAATTTCGCGAGATCAAGCCCCGCCTGCACGATTAATTTTTCCTGATGTAATCGACTTATATAGTTAGCATACTAAATGCTTTAAAAATTTCATTCAAATGTAATAAAAAACATTCAATAAAATTCATATTTCGTATGTCATTCTTATGTTACAGCTACTGCCTCATATCGTCTTCTGCCTGAAGTCACTTTAACGCGCGAAGTACGTGGCAGTGAAGCCTCGCTACTGCAAAGTTGCTTTGCCCCGGGTGTGATCAGCTTAGATTCTGAAGGAAAGGCTTACGTACGTGATGCTAGATACGACACCTGCAGCAGAAATGTTTACAGATATGACGAAATTAAAGATTCTGTAATATTGAGCCGCGTACGAGATCATTTTATATGTATGTTGTATTAATTTTTTAAATTAATTCTCACATACCTATTGATAGTGATTTTAATAAGGTAAATTTTATTTTTCAGTTAATGTGGAGTCAGTTGGAGCTATGCCACCAGACGTAATATTTATTGAAGCTGTGAAAATACTAAGAGACAAGTGCAAATCGTTTTTGGATGAATTGAATAAATTTACTTAGTCTTACTTTGTTGTATAATTTCTACAATGTTGTTATAATTTTTTAATTGTACCTGCTATTTAATTGACTCCCTGGTACCTATATCATTTCAGATATAGGTAACTGGGAGTCACCCTTCTTGCATAAACATAACATAAAATTGCTAATAACTATACTATTACTTAATATATATACGGATAGTATAGGCAATATGTCAAACTATCAATCTGTCCATACAATCCTTCCTCAGATAAATCGCGATTCAGGCTGAGTGTCATTCTGAATACGAACCTTAGACTATCTAGGGTTAAAACACGAACAAAAACAAAACCGCCTAAACGTTTCCACTATCAAATGAGTAACAATTTGAGGAAATTGAAGCTACTAGCCTGTAGAACACATAATGAAACGCTTTCCGTTTAAAATGGTAGAAGTAATCGTTAAAATAGCAAAGTACGTAGGAAGTAACAAAGTAAAGTTTGGTACCATGCAGATACGTTACTGCGACCATAGTTACGCGGGCGCTGATTATAAAATTGACACAACGGCGCAACAGCAAGAACTATAGATGGCCCAGGTTTAGACGGCGTTAAGTCTTACCTCACTGGCAGAGTACAAAAAGTTAACATTAATGGCACCAATTCATCTGAATCGCCCATAATCATGGGAGTACCCCAGGGCTCGATATTAGGACCCCTTTTATTCTTGTTATGTAAAGTAAATGATCTTCCTTACTTCATCCATTCTATACTATTCCATACTAATATTATAAATGCGAAAGTAACTGTCTGTATGTAACGCTTTCACGCCTAAACCACTGAACCGATTTTGATGAAATTTGGTGTAAGGGTAGATTAGACCTTGAGAAAGGATATAGGCTATGTTTGCTCGCGATAGCCGACATCCAGGCGGGTGGAGCCGCGGGCAAAAGCTAGTTAAAGATCTTTGTGAAATAGTATTATTTGCTTACATGCCACTTAATAAATTTAAAATTGAAGGGAAAAATTGCTTAGTGAAAAAAGGTTCATCATCATCCACATAGAGACGTTAGTCCTGATTGCATCCGAGGCCACGGTGCCCTCGGAGCTCAGGGTCCGCCTTCCGGCTCTTCCTCCTCCACTTCGCACGATCTTGGGCGTCCAAGGTAGTGAGACCGTTTTCACGCATGTCACCCTCCACGACGCCAAGCCAGCACTTCTTGGGCCTACCCCTTCTACCTGGACCGGGTGGGGGCGCCATTGCCAGGCATTTGTTACCCACGTAGCTGGGCGGTTTCCGCAAGACGTGGTGAAAAAAGGTTATCATAATAAAATAGACGAATACTTAAATGATAAAGATGCATGGTCATCCTAATCTAATCTCTTGCTCGCTTAATAAATAAGGAAAATCGAGTTCACTGGGTTTCATGGTATCTTCTCAGTAGAACCAAACTACCGAACCAGCAAAATAATAATTTTCAAATGAGTTATTTTCAGTTATTATTCTTGTCATTAATGTAAAATTAGGCAGAGCACATGAACGTCAAGTTCTAATCAGAATCAATTTGGTTTATTCAGTTTAGGCAGAGCACAATATGAACTTTTCGTTCATAGTGTGCTTTGCCTAAAATGAATAAACGAAATTGATTCTTTGATTATTTAATTCATTGGAGTGCAAGAGAAATGCCTTGTTGGGTATAAACCCGTGTACCGATGTACCCCGGTAATTGAGACTTGAGAAGGTAAGCGGTTTTACATAACCACTCTCGGTATTCAGTTTTACCGTTTACAACCTAGATTTAGATCGGAAAAAGTGGATATCCTAGAAGGGAGTTGACCCGAGAGCATTTTCTTACAGGGTAAACCCACTTAGGGTTGCATGGACACGTCTTTTGGGAAACGTCTTGGATAATATGTGAAATTCTCAATATTTGTGTTGATACGACGATAGAGCCAACTGTACCGATACTTCTACGATCTATCGGATGCGTAAAATTTTATGTAAATGTAAAAAGAAAAGCGATTACATAATTAATTACGCATTTCAAGATTAATTTATGAGAGATTCCATATTATTAAAAGTAATTAACAATTAGAGTCAGGCCAACAATAACTGGCGCAAAAAAGCAGCGCTATTTTATTGTTGTTGACTGACTATTGAGAGTGCCGAGAATATTTACCATAGAATAAGAATGGTTCACCCACGGGGTTCACCCCATAGGTTCACCCTATGGATTCATCTGGGTCATGATCTGTTAATTCTTCATCCTAGGGTTCACCACTAGCTCACCCCTACCCTATGTTACTATGTCTCTATGGTTCGCCCCCACAGCATAGACATAAATATACAGACGTGAAGCTACTACGAAATTCATTCATAAAATCATATTATGAAAACGCCAATTCTCCACCTTGCTTTCCAACGTAGTGGGGATGTAGTAGCACCTGATTGGTCAAATAAAATTGCTAGTGATGCGGTGATAGAATTTTAATTATCGATATTTTCCCAAATATTTAAAGAACGAAGACCACTTTCCATACATAGTGAATGACTTTTGAAATGCCGTTGACTTTTTATTATTCTATCGCATAATGGTACTGGTATTACTGATGAATAGATACTAAAACATTTTTTACAAAAAAAAAAACAAAAATATTAAATAAAAATTCGATTTTTTTTTGTCCAAATCGATTTTATTTTTGGCCCAATGTGTTATGTACCTGGAGTACTACTAAATATATATATATATATATATATATATATATATATATCGTTACTCAAAGACTGTAAAGAATCTTTGTAGATTCTACGTCCTTCTGGGCGAATTATTCGAAACTCCGGCTATCACAAGGAAAGTCTGACAGAAAGCACACTGCAACCTGAGAGTACAAATAATCGGCATCCACTTAAGCTAATCACTTAATTTTTTCTTTCAAATGTATAAATTTTTAGTCTGTGCCCTTTTTATATCGATAAGTAGTTATCGACAGTTTACTGGATTCCCTACTAGGCCGCCATACTGCTTTCCATTCATTCATAAAATCCAAGTTTAGGTAGGCAGTTTTTTTTCGTAGGTATGGCACCTCTTGATATACTCTAAGCCCCACAGCCACGGATTATTAATTTATTAAAATAAAATGTCAATCAATGTCAGCAGTCAGCTGTCATCAGAACAGCAGAATATTTGTCTATGGAATTATTGAATATGGATTCCAGCCACTGAAGAGTCCCTATTTTATTTACTAAAGATTTTGTAAAATACTCCGATATTTGGAATTAATTCAATTAATTGGGGTGCTGCATAGTGCATACACATTACACAGTGCATTTAACTGTTGTGAATACAGAGATAGATTCATTTCAAACATTGTTGCCTTCAATATTTTTTTTGGATTGTTTTGTTTCAAAAATTTTTCAATAAAACTAAGTAATACATAACAAGTTTTTGCTAATATTTAGAATCATGGGAAGTTTAGATAGAGCGGTTCTGACAGGCTTTATTTGTCGACTGTGTTCGGAAATGCATCGTGTCGTGCTCCATATTTACAGTGAAGAAGGGATACGCTTAAATATATCAGAGAAAATCAGCAGATACCTCTCAATAAATGTATGTCGTAAGCGTTAGCAGATTATACTTACTTTTCGCTAATAATAATATGTTTCTCTAAATCTATTTTGAGATAATATTGCATTTTGTACCTTACAACTATCATTATAGGCTTTGCTCAATACAATGTTGTTTATTTTTAACTGACTTTGTTATTATTTACTGTTCATCAGTAATTTGTCAAAATATTGTCTTTCTGTTATATATTGCATGTTCCTTTGCTATTAAATTAACAAAATCATCTAAATAACTGAAGTCCATAACAAAATTACTGTGAAGTCCTTTCAAAAGAGCAGGTATTTATTGATAATTTCTTAATGTTGCAGGTCTCAAGATCAGATCCATTGCCAAAAACAATTTGCAAGATTTGCTTAGAGAGATTAGAGAGCCAACACAAGCTAGTCATGGTCATGGAGCAAGCTGCCACTATATTAAAACGCCAGCGAGCATCACAAGCCACTACCCAGCGATCTGATACCCCTGAAGTAATTGATTATAGTACTCATAGAGATAGAGATGATACATCAGAGTCGCCCTCACCTGAATAATATGTACCTAGTTAAGTACTTGTTTATATTCAAAATTCATAACAGATTTATAGATGGACTATCCACCCATGACTGATCTGTATATTGAGTGACAAATTGGGTGTATGGACACGAAAGTTAAAATTTTATGAGTTGGTCCTGATTATCTGATATTTATGTGGAAGATTATAAATAGTATTTATTCAAAGTGTAAGATAAGGAACATTCCAGTTCACACTTATTTGAGATCTGTAACTTAGCTATCATTAGAACTTACTCACTGTTGCAAGTTGGTCTATCCACAACTTCGAATGTGTCGCATCATCAATTTAAGTTTTGAATAGTGTTGGCATTTAACGAATTGTCATGAATATGAGGATTATCTGCAGCCTTTTATTAGCTAACACACTGCACTGAATAATGATATTCTCCACTGTTGACTGTATAGAAATAAAATTATTGTAGATTTACTACAAAATGAGATAAAAAACCCTAGGTTAGAATTAAAAATTTCATGCCAACTTTTTTACTACCCTATTTATATCATAACTAATTTATAATAGGTAGGGAGGCCACAGCTCAATTTGGAGTAACTTGAGCGTCATGGAAACCAATTAGAATTGGTAATTAGATGATAGAAAGAATAATGGTATATAGAGTTTCCACTTTTAGTGGTGGGGGAAGCGAATACATAACATAGTAATAAATAAATACATATATCGTCCATCTTAATTAATGTTTTGTATCACTTTGGTCTTATTTAATGTTTTTTCAGATTATGTGTTTCACTTAAATCAAAAATAAACATAAAAAAGACCATGTACCTACAAGTAAATACAGACATTTCATTGCAAACTTCTCACGCCCTTAGGTTACGCTTAAATTGCAAGATTTTCAAAATGGACATTTGTTAGCTAGTAAGTCACCTACCTTATACTTATTAATCTGACGCGTAGGTGTAAATTCGTTGAATCTTTTTTTTTTCTGCGCACCCACCTTTATTGTAGGCTTTCTACCGGCTGGAGGAATTTGTTAATATGTAATTAGCTTTTTTAATATGTAATTAGCCTCCCCTAGCTTAATCTAACGTGCTTGAGTTACTACCGAATTTCCCTCTACGCATGCCCTACTATAATTAAATACTATAACCAATTTGAGTCTTGCATTCATATTCTTTTTTCACTTTAGATCAGCTTTTTTGTATATGGTTATAGTTATATCTTATTGTCAACAGGAATCTGAGCTGTAAACAGTCTTGTAATTACTTAAATGCAATGATATTTCGGTTCAACTATTGATCAAAATTATTTTCGATTAGGTGCTTTATTTTCAATGGAAAATATTAGAAATAGAAAATTATTATTATTAAATATTTTAGAAAATATGTCATCATAACTAAGATTATGTAGATCTCACTGAAACATCAAAATAAGAGGCCCTATCTGGCAGTGGAACTAAGGGGAATGGGAATGAAAATGAATTAGCCCCCTCCACCCTCTAATAAAAGCAGGTATGTAGGTACTTCCTACTTTTGTATCTAGTAGTTAATGTCAAAGTCGAAAATGAGAGGGGGTGCAGGAGTGGGGTTCAAGAAGGGCATTAGAACTGTTTTGTGAACACATTTTAACGCCAGGCTAGCGTTACATGCACACTGCGGTAACCATTTCCCATGAGGTGGGTGGCATGCTCCTGCCAATGACCCAAGTGGTAGATGTAAAACTGAAACAGTTCATTGGATAGATTTCTAACGTATTGTACCATTTTAGTCATAAGGCTAGTAGAGGCATAAATATTAAGGCATGTATGTTGCTTATTTATTTTACTGTGTTATACTGAATAAAGTAATCATAATATGAAAAAGCTATTTACTTTTCGGTGTAACTGGTGTAAGTCAAGAATATCAAATGTGTCATATGAAGAACAAAAAATATTACATAATTTTAACATTAGTTTTAGGCAAAATTAGTGATTTTTTAAGGTTCTCTATTTTTATTCCTACGATTTTATGTCATAATTTAACATTGCATAATGTTACTTGTCCTAACATTATTTACGCATAATACTCACTTGCCATAACTTTTTAATCCTATTTACTATAAGCATAATATTACTATCCTAAAGCATAAGTTTACTTAAGCATAACGACGCGTAACCATAATTATTTTAAGCATACAATGGCGTCTAGTAACTAAAGCTCGACGGAGCCCCGCTTCGCGGGGCTCCTACTTCTGGGTGGTTTTAAAAAAAAAACACGAGGACTAAGGCGGGAGCTCCGCTTCGCTCCCGCCTTAGTCTTCTAACCTGACCTATCCGAGTCGGATTGCACTGAGTCGGGGTGTTAAAGTAACTATTAGACAAAAAACAATATGCTTTACAACTTTATGCATATCAAAGTTATGAATAAAAACATTAGGATATACAATATTTATGCTTATGCTGAAAACTAATTATGGCACACTATTATTATAACAAAGAAAATATGCCTAACTTATAATGACAATTTAAATTATGACGAAAACCATTGTGAGAATCCGGAAATTGAGAGTAAATCGAGAATCGTTATTAGAATTACCTAGCCGTCAGATGAGCTATTTACCAAAATATTTTTTGGACGAATTCAACCCTTTTTTATACTCCTTACAATAGGTGGCTGGCATACAATTAGACGGCTCAACCTATCATAATAGAATATTTAAAATACTGTCATCTAAATATTCTATTAAGAAACTCAACGTGTGGCCATGCCTGAAGATTGCTTTATTTAAAATATATGTAGGTAATTTGAAACGCTTCGGAGCATAATGTGCAAAACGCTAAATATGCACTACAAGCAAAATGTGCAAACGCAAAATGTACAAAAAGCAAAATGCGCAAAACGCGAAACGAGCACTACAAGCAAAATGTGCAACAGATCCTAAAGTCCAGTACACAAAAATTCAATTCTACTTGCGCGTAATCTATATCTATAATTTTATTATATAAAAGGCTTTGTCCTGAATGACTGAGGTATTCAACGCACATCCTAAACTACTATCGAAGAGACTTGAAACTTGGAGGTTGTGTTTTTTGTTGGCATCCGATCAGAAGGGATTTCCCGAAATTGCACCCTTAAGGCACAGAATAGATAAGGCTTAAGGGAGAGAATCCCCCCTCAAAGTTTATATGGAACAACGAAGGTAACTTGGTCCAATCTACTTCAAATTTTGCATAAACCATGTTGAACAGAAATTGGTAGTAAACCTGATACTTATTTATTAAAATTCACCCCCTAACTGGGTTAAATTGAGGTTTAAAATTCATTGTATTTTGAAAAATACGTTCATAAAAATGCCGGTAACAGTCAGAGACACCCATAAGGGATATTAAATAAATTTAATAAATAAGTCAATTATATAAGTTTTTGGTTTTTAAGAAGCAGTTTTATTTAAGCTCAATGAAATAGGTCTACTAATATAAATGTTATATTTCCCCTACGATTTTTGCTTTAGTGTGAACGTGGACTCTGTTGCACATTATGACATTTTGCTTGGCTCATTCGTCTTTGGACAGATTCTGGTTTGGACAGATTCTTGTTACGGCAGATTCTTGTTATGGCAGAATTAGTCCTTAGCCTTGAATTAGTACTGTCGCGCATTACAAAATTATGGGTTGGATAGCTAAATGTTTGTTGTATGTCATTTTCAGAGATTGATGTACTAAATTAAATAAACCTGTGATTTTTTAAGAAATAAATGAACACGTGTATCAGACTTTTTCCAAAACTTTCTACTAAGAGGGTAAAATAGGTGATAAACGTTTGTATGGAAAGTTCGTCATTTTAAAAGTTAGAAGCATAAAACTTCGTAGCAACAGCTAGTGGCATATACAGAATAATAATAATTTATTACTTAATAAATGCCAGAAACAAAAATGGTCTCATTTTTTATTTCACTCTGTGTGTGTGGGAACCCCGGAAACGATCACACAGGCAAAGTCTATAAGGTGATAGGCAGCAGTCCTGTCACCCTGCGTGCACACTCCTAAAACCAGTTCACCCCTTACATGCTCCCTATTGGGCTCTCTGCTCGCTAGAGGAACACGTGGAGAGCCGAGAAAATAATAAAATAATAGACGAGAATATTTTATAAAAAGGTTGTCAAGCACTAGATCTATTCTAGATCTACTAGAAAAACAATTCTTCCTTTGTCCGGCTGGCCGGACAAAACGACCGTACTACGGAAAAAGAGGGATAATTACATTAGGTATTAGACCTCTTTAAATAAATCGTAAAAACGGAGTCTAACGAAATAAGTGTACAAGAATGTCTTCAACGTTTGGCAACCCTAAAAAAATAAGTGGCTACGAATTTCACGTGTTGTTGTCGTTTTGTTTTTTTTTTTATTAAAATAATTGTTTTATTTAGTTAATAAAAATTCAGTTTTTTTTTACAGAAATTCTGTAGTTATTTTGTTGGTGATGTTACTTCTGCCATAACAAGAATCTGCCGTAACAAGAATCTGTCGTAACCAGAATCTGTCCAAAGACGAATGACATTTTGCTTTTAGTGCTCATTTTACGTTTTTTGCTTATTGTACATTTTGCTTGTAGTGCACATTTTGCACATTATGCTCCGAAGCGATTTCTAAAGGCCGCGTCCTGGACGACGGCGGCTGGAGCGGGCGGCGCGGGCGACGGCACCCGCGTCTTTATCAAAGTCGTACATTTGTGTGAAGCTGTTCTCGATGACAGCGGTGCGGGCGGCGCGGCGTGGCGAAGGACACCGCGCACACCGCCCGCACCGCCCGCTCCGCCCGCTCCGCCCGCCGTCGTCCAGGACGCGGCCTTAAATATAAGAATTCTAGCTCCCGGCGCGCGACGGGGCAATCACCGAGTCATAGATTATTATATACCCGAGTTGTTATTTTTTGTCATAAAGGTCTACACATACACACACAATGGTCTTCCATATGAAATGGCTACATAACTCGAGAATGGTGAATTATTTGTATTTCTGTAACACAAAAATACAAATAAAATAATACAATAAAACAATTAGATTTACTTTATTGCAAATATCAAATCTACACTCTACCTACATAATTTATTTTATTGCACGTTCCCACTAGTAAGTAATTTTTCAATTCTACTAGCATTTTTATGTATCAATATCTTAAGATCATTTATTTTATCATGCTTTTCTTCTATATCGCCTTCAAATTGTTTTAATTTTGTGTGAAAAGGCATCAAGGCATCTTCGTTGAGACTGGAAACCAAAAATAAATTATTGTACCTTAAGTTAAAGTTTACCCCTACTGGGACAAAGGTGCTAGATGACTGACGAACATTCTACAACATCTGAAAAAGCGATCGGCGCTCGTATGTTATAGCTATAAAAATGTTCTTTTCGATGCAAGTTAAATTATTTTTACACCAAAAATCTGACTTTTGCAAAAAAAAATGGCGGTGCGAGGACATTGCCTTATTGGGTCACTGTTTTCCGGGCGAAAATAGTATCAACTATAAATTGATTGCAGTAATATTCTATAGTGAAAATCTTCAAACAATGTTTCATAATAGAACTGTCTCTAGTTCTTGATCAGGATAGAGCGAGATTGCCTTTCAGTACCCTTTGGTGGATGCTTTCTGTCGAAAAACGCCACCAAAATATATATATTGTGCTGAAATCTTTCAGCCGCGTGGTGCGAGTAAAGTATATCTGAATTTCAGTAAACTAACGTTTTTTGTTTAAGCATTTCTTTGTTGACTTCTTCATATATATTCGACCATTGTTGTAGTTCCTGGCGCATCACTTCCACGTCTTCTTGAATATGATCCAGTAATTTACCAAGTGGATTTGCTACTCGTGACAAAGCTTGAATATTAAACCTTAGTTGTTCTACATCCTGGTTCATAGCCTCCCTAGCTTTCTGTGCTCCAAATTGCCATTCCTAAAAGAAAAAAGCTAAAATATGAAATTCAATTTTACTTTCTAAGTTAGATGTGAATTTTCCCACGTATTTTGTAGCTTCATTTATGTATTTTGAATTACAGTGCTTTGAGCACTGTTGTTAAGTCTTGTCTGTATTAACCCGAAGTCCTAAGTGTGTTAGATGACATTATAAATTAAGCTTACTATTTCTGTTTTCCCTGAAATTTGAGATAGTTCTTTTTGCGAATCAAGAATTTGTTGTACAAGATGACCATGTTCGTTTGATGATAGTTTCAATTCTTGCTGGTCTTGAGCTATCGAAACTGCATCCGCCTGGTCCAACAAAACTAAGCTAGTATCCTCGTCCTATAACAAGTTAGGGTTAGTAATAAGATAGAGTTAATGTTGTGAATAAACTGACACTTTAAACATTTATAAAGTGGATACAAAACAACCGACCTCTTCATTCTGTGTGTTTTCAACTATGATATTCACTTTTCCTATAAGTAAATTATCAGTGTCTTTGATAACATTATCGACCTTCTCTCTCATTCGGGGAGCTCCTGGTCGAGAGGAGGAAGGCCTTACGCTTAGAGGTCTTACACTTGCTGGTCTTGGCATTTTGAAATCATTGCTACCGTTTTTGATAGCATTCAACGAGTCATCCTTTTCTATATCTATCATTTTGTTACCACTTTCCTTATTAGTTACAAGATTAAGTTGAATTTTATCTGTATTAGTTTTATCCGATTCTAAGCTTTTCAAACCCACATCGTCATTCTCCGCACTAAGTTGTCGTTGTGGAGTATTATTAGCGACTGGTATTTCTATATTATTGGTATTACTTTGAGGGGATTTATTTTCCGTCCTTGTAATATGTGGTGTTTCTATTAAGTCGTTAGAGGAAGAAGATGTATTTAAATCCTTCTCATTTATAGTATAAGAGTTGTTAAGATTGCCTTCATCGTCTTGCTTATTTGTTGGCAAATCTTCATGAGTCACGTTTACTTGTTCACCTAGGGGATCATCTTTTTCGAGAGATACGTCAGAATCCTGACTGCGAAAACTGCTTAGTGTATTTCGTACGGTCTCTTTTTCGATGATAGCCTTCTCTTTTTCAGGCACATTGTGTGTTGAATTTTTTACTCGAGGCTGTGTATCAGTTTCTTTCAGTGACTCCTTTACACTCTTTTTAGGAACCGTTTTAGCTTGTTGTGATTTCTGAGACTGAATTCCAACTTTGTTAGACCCATTTTCTTTACGTTTTGATTTTACTTCGTTTATTTTTTCTTTTTCTTGTTTGTTTGAAACATCTTTCTTTGGCTTCGATATTTTCTCAGAAACCGAATTTTTAGCATCACCACCTTTTTTACTAGATTTGCTTATTTCTTTAGTTTTAGTTTCAATTCCTTGTGTCGATTTTAAGCTATCTTTATATTGATTTACAGCTTTATCCGAAGATAATTTATTATCTAGAGCCTGAGCTAAGCATTGTAGCAGTTCATTAGTTTTCTCTGCCTCCTGGCCAGCTACAATTTTTGAGGGTTTTACGGATAGTGATTTTCCCGTAGTGGCACCTGTAAACATATTAACTTTACTACTAAGAATAATAATTGTAGTACCTACTCTAAGTGGAAGATGTTTAAAAATTTAGATTTATTTACAACCTGCTTCACCAGCTGAGATTGGTAAAACCTTAAAATGTGAATCAGATCGTCCTACGCAGGTGCGGGTTGGTTTATGTGAATCGGTTTAGATACTCAAAGCGGCCTGACCCAGATAAACATCATCATTTTCACGCATAATTTGGTTACCTGGGCCGTTAAAATTATAGAACTAGATAAGTGCTTGTGGTTAAGTGGTTTACCACCACCAAAACCAAACCAAGTAGGTAACAAATTGCAAAGTTAACCAATACCTAATCGGCAGGTAGTTCTTTGAATGGGTATTGGGTAACCATTGATTTGAGAGCCCTCTGCGCCTCGAAGAGCACGGTACGGTAAGCCGCCGTTGTCGGTTGCAAAACGAACATCTATGGCAGTCGTCACGAGTTTACAACCCACAAAAGTCCGACAGCTCATCTAATTACAAAACTGCGATACCAGAGACTTAGGAAGTCAGTCGCTTCATGGAAACATCGAAGTAGCGCCAATTCGTAGTCAGACTGTAAAGCTAACTCCAGCCGAGTTGGGGAAAAAGACTCGAGGGACCACAATTACTAGGGTGCTCGTAACGTGTAAATCAGATACTTCCTACCCGTTTTGGATTTGGATTGAATTGGCTCGTATTGTGCAGTGTTACTACCTACTTAGGTACGTATCTTTATTAATAAATTAATGTTGCACCAACTTACTTATAACGAATATGACTTTGTTAAGAAATGCAATTTTGCTATCTCGATCTTTAACATTATCCGAAATTAGTTCGTCATCATTGAATAATTTATCGAAAAATCCTGTTGTCTTCAAAACCTGCAAAGTATCAATAGATAGTAGGTACTCAATGCTTGTATAATACACATAATACAACTCTGAAAATTGTGCAGGGGTGTACCAAAAGTACCTTGTGGTACCTGACTACATGGTTTAGTTGCTGGGACCAAAAGAAATTCATCACATATAATTGAAAATTATTGCTTACTGTAGTTATGACGTCGTGCAAAAACCTAAAAGGTGGCTTTTTCAGTAATTTTTCACTTAATGGTGGTCGCTTTACATATTTTCCCAGCGCGGTTTGAGTTAATTTTATAACTTCTGGATCTAATTCCTTTTCCATTGTACATGCTTTTAAACGCCCTAAATTCTAAACACACTAAATAAATTAATACACATTAGATTATTATTCAATATTTACTCTACAAACAGATGTTGTCACGACACGATTGCTGACAATGATTTTTCAGTATTTAGTTTACATCATGCGTTTCTATAGCAACCGATAGTATACCTACTGTAGTACTTTTTAGGTATAGTTCGCTAGTTACTATAGTTACCATTGGTAATATAATGTTACTATCAAGTTACTGAAATTGGTAATAATATAAATTATATTTTTAAATGGATATTGCTGGGATACGGCAATAGGCTTACCCTGTATTAAGTATTCCTACCTACAATTAATGGTGTAATGTGGGTCCTCACCTCTGCCTAACCTCCGCAGAGTTTTAGCGGGAAGCTATTATAAGTGGAAAAATTTGTTCACAAACTTTGACTTATTTTTTTCTTCTGTGTAATTCGAAATACGTAGCTGCAATACGGAAGTGGTTTATTAGGTAAAGTGTCTCTTTTGTTCAGGTGTTCACTATTGTCGCTATTTAAGTTCATTCAATATTTTAAGGTAATTATAAGGTATTTCCCACGCACTTCGGCCCACTCTGGACTCTGGGTCACCTCCTATTTTGAAATGAACCCAACCTTCCCAGGCCGGTAGGGGTGGGGGGTTTAAGATAGATAATGTGAGCAAATTATTGTAAATATTGATTAAATTGAATTGAATTGGAATTAGGTAGCCTATTTTATTACGTCTAAGCGTTGAAGCACACCGAACTGGATTAGAGTTGCATACGTTGTTGGTATATTAAGTTTATATAAGTACCTATGTACTAAAATGTAGCCATTTGACCACTTTTAGCTTGTACCATTTTGATTTTTACAGGTATTTTTATTCTTTGCCATTTATATTATCACTTCTTTGTGATGATGGCGATGATGATAAAGGTGTAGCGAAATCAGATTAACATACAATAATTTTAATCATATTCCATAGGTATATGTTATCGTACTTATATATTATTTATTTCAACATATGCGGGGAGTTTCATGACACATTTTAAGGTTTAGTTTCCATGGCCTCCATGACCGGGGGCCTGAGAACGATGAGTTGGCTGCTCACCGTCTTTACGGAAGCAGGCCCATGACGGCAGCGTGAATAACACCCATAGACGCGGGATAGCACCCGAACCACCCCCTAGGCGAGGCCGCAATTGTAGCCGTAGGTCTGATGGGAGTCCTGGGACATCCTTCCGAGGGCTTACCCGGGGCTCCCAACCATAGGCTGCTGGGCGTTACCGTGGGGGTTTTTAGTCGGTAGTAGGAGTCCGGCATAACATCCATGAAGCATTTTCCCCCACGGTTAAAAAAAAAGCAAAAAAAAAAGGTTTAGTTTAATTTAGTTTTTATAGTTTTTTAGTTGGTTTTAGTAATATATTGCTGCTATGTAAGCGCAATATAGACCGAGGAAATATGAAGGATGTTACGATAGACCTTTGTCGGGTATGCCACCACCAGCACCACCCTGGAGAATAACTCGGACACATTATTTCCCGGTGTCGTCTTACTAACGGCGAGTAGGTATTTGCACAGGCCTAAGTCACAATCAAGACCATTGTACAGTCGACAAAGGAGATACGGTTACACCTTTTCATATAACTTTATATGTAATAAAAGTGCAACCGTATCTCCTTTGTTCACTGTACATTAGCAACTTAACCTTAAATAATATCTTGTAACTTCGGAGGCGCCATAGCCATACGACAGGTATATGTGCCCAAGCCAGTTCTCAAAAATGGTCACAGCAGACAGGATACCTATATTATACAGGGTGGAAGATTTTGACTTTACTTAATATTGGAGATGGCGAATTTCACTCAAAGAAAACATTCCTTTGAGCGAATTCAAAGCTGGATTTGCAACAGCTGCAACACCCGATAGTCGAACCGACTAAAATACCCGAAAGATATCATCCTGTAATTTTATAGCATCAATCAAACATGGTAAATTAAACTAAAAGAAGTCCATAAAATCTTGACTTATAAATTCAATACCAACAGACACAGCTTTTCCTCAACAATAAATTTATTTTTGAAGCCACATACTCAGGCTAAAGAATATAGACGAACGTATAAAACTAATAGTACCTAAACGACTGAACTTTGTTTCCGGTCTAAAATATAAGTTTATTTGGTAACTGCAAAGAGTTATGATAGTAATTTGGAGTACCTACGTGATTGGAAATCTAGGTAGGTATACCCAAGTTGGGTTACCTATATCCTTGAGACTTGAGATGGTGTGCGGTTTTAGACGGTTCGAGCCCGATATAAATACCCATGCTGATCACCGGGGGGTGACCGCACCGAAACATGGAACAAGTAATAAAAGAGTCAAAGTAAGGTAAAAGCACCAATGTTAGTCACTATAAGGACAAATGAAACTTCAATCTACAAAATATTAAATTATAATTCTTGAATAACAAATGGTTGTTAAGTACATTATTTTTTAACTGTTACAGGAACATTGAGACATTAACTTTTGCAGATGGAATCTTTGAAAACTGTCATACTTTTACTGTAGATAAAATCTCCCCAATACCTATTGTCACCCATAGTAAACACTCAAATAATATAAAATAATGACTTACATATTTTTTAACCATGCGTGAGTACGTGTGTGCGTGTGTGTGTGTGTGTGTGTGTGTGTGTGTGTGTGTGTGTGTGTGTGAGTGTATGTGTGTGTGTTAGTAAAATATTCGTATTGTAGAAATATGCAATGAAGAGAATAAAACATTTAAAAACGCACAACACAACATAGACGTCATAGACGTTTATAGCGCCCCCGGTACGAGTTTTTTATTTTATTGGTCGGGCTTTACATATCTACAACATTCATTCTAAAATTAGTAATAATGTCACACCTATTAAAAAATTGATAGCCTTATCATAAATCTTAAGAAACAACACGATCGTGTTCGCCGGCCTACATTACTTGCTTCCAACTGTCGGGTATTCTACTGATACCATGACTGATACTGACTCTGACTGACTAGTCAAATTAGTTACTTCTTACTAAACGTCAAAATGATAAGTTTTATTTTTATTAGGGTAATTATTACGAAAAAAGATTTATTGACGTCATAAAATTGAATAGTCAAATCAGTTACTATTTATAGGTTGGGTGGGTGATCACAAATAAATAAAAACTATAAAATAGAACCAACGCAATTTCTTCCGCTCTTTTACCATTCTTATTTTAATAAGCTCGGTTGGATAATTTTTTTAGCTACAGGACCCAATAATTGCTTTGGATTGTGTGGCGAATTTTTCATTATGTCTAATAGATGATACTAGGCATCTTTAATGTCAATACGTCTGGACTGGAATAGTAATCGAATGTTTACTATTGGGTCTACGTCTACCATTGGTGCTTTTACCTTGAGCCGAAATTAAAAAAAACGGAATCAAATAGAACCAGAAACTTGATTGTTATTTATTAGACTCATAGACTAGAGACTAGACTTAATACACTTATTTGTACTCTGTCCAGCGTTGCCAGATTGTAACTTTTGTTACAATTTACGTAACTTTTGACCCCCTTATGTAACATCTCCGTAACATGACTCAAAATGTAACTTTATTGTAACTTTTGCCGTATTGGTTCGGGTCAATATCAGTCAGAATTCTGTAGTGTTCTGTAGTCTGTGGTAAATATTATTCTACTAACTACGCTACCCGTATCACCAGTAATATAAGAGTAATACCAACCTTGGTATTGTTAGAGAAATCGCTTGTATGGAGATGACAAGGTTCAAACAACTTTAAACTTTTTTTCCCAGTAATAAAATTTACTTCTGTTCGAACAACTATCAATCAAAGAATAATACCTATATTTTCAAATAATTATTTCATGTTCATTCACTAGTGTGGTAGAAAGGATAATAATTATTATTATATAATGTATTTACGGTGGAAGAGCAATTGTCATAATTTCAAAAGATTTTGTCTCGATTCGATTCGAAAATTTCAATCAGCTGTGCAATTCACTAAGCGAGCACAACGATGCGAGTCGCAACGTTGTGCTCGGTAGAGATTGTCATTGGTCGGATTGTATCACGTCACTGGAGATCTACCAATGACACTCTCTATCGAGCACAACGTTGCGACTCGCATCGTTGTGCTTGCTTAGTGAATTGCAGTGCAGTAAGTACCTATTTAAAAAAGAAATTGAAGGTTAAAAAAAAGATTTTCTCGTAACGTAACTTTGATATCGTGATCGTTTTCAACATTTGATCGAGGTAAAATTAAATAAACGCAGTAGAATATTTATGTAATTTACCAAATTATATGATTTGACACTGGAAATTAATCACAGAGTGAGCCATAGAAAAGTTTTGGCACGAACACTGAAGAGAATGCAACGCGGTATTATTTTCCAAAATTGGTGTAAATCCGAGTTTTTATGTATAAAAGTGGTGGATTTTTAGACATAAAGTCTTGGACAACGCACATACGTGTAGATAATTGGCATATTACAGTGAATGGCGACTCTTCGCGTTAATTTCAACTCTCCCTAGTAAGCTTTAGTAAAGTCCCCACAACTTTACTGAGGTAGCAATCATCTTATCCATCGTCATCATCAACATCATCATCATCAACAATCATTTTAACCAAATTAATATGCTACAAAATAAGACTTAACATAAAGATCTACCTGCGATAATCATAAAACCTTTAAAAAAGATGAGCCATAGCCAAAAAAAATGCCGTCAACTCGTGACTAGTTATAAATCCAGTAGGTATTTAACTAAATACTTTATTAATTTGTCCATAGAGACAATTATCTAAGTCTCAGTGAACAGTCAATGTTTCAACTGTGATCAAAATCAAAATATTGTTTGGTATTAAAATGGGAAACAGAATAGATAAATAGTTTATGATGAGGACTTTTTTTAAATAGATTAACAAAGTAAGTTTCTCCTTCAAGTTTGTAGTTCAATTTCTGAATTATTTGTTATATTATTCATAAATAATTCGTTTTATTGTTTTCGTTATATATATTCTTTTGCAGAATCACCAGTCAATTCTACTCGCCACCTATGGTATATACATAAAAAAAATCGAACAATTGCTGCATTTCTTTTGAAGCTTAATTCATTTTTTATTTATTATATACTTTATTGTACGCCAATTACATTATTAATAGTATGGAAATTAGGAACACAAGAGCAGTACAAAGGGCGGCCTTATCGCTTTACGCAATTTCTGCCAGGCAACCTTTGGATGGAAATGTATGTTGGTTGGAGTACTTAACTGGTAGTTGTTGGCGTTCAATTATATATTTATATCATATACCTAAACATTTATATAAATACATAATTATATAAATATATACCTACTTAAATATAAATATACACACATACATAAAATATATATACATTTCTACATACAATATAAATTTGTAAAAATATATAGGTACATAAACATCTACATACTTAAACAGATATAATAGTACACTATGTTAGACGTGACACACTGGACAAGTAGTGCTCCCTGACCATTCCTTTAAACTTCACCAATGTCTGAGCTCGTCTTATTTCCACTGGCAGTTCATTCCACAGGCGAACAGCTGTGACGGTAAAAGAATTGTCGAAGAAACCTGTGGAATGCCTTGGCATTTTTAGAACAAATCTCACCGATGATCGTAGACTCCTCTAATGGGTATCTGAAAGGAACTGAAAACGTTCTTTTAAGTAGGAAGGTGTTGAAGGGTTATACAAGATGTTGTATAGCAGGGAGAGGATATGTGAGTTCCGGCGCAGCCTAATAGGTAACCACTGTAGTTGTGTACGGAACTGCGATACATGGTCAAACTTGCGAAGTCCATATATAAATCTTATACATAGATTTTGAAGACGTTCTACTTTGTCAAGCTGGTTTTCGGTCAGATCCAAGTAGCTAATATCTGCATAATCCAATAACGACTTAATGGGACTGAAAACATTTTAGATTAAGTGTAATAAAGTGCCTTATTAACGTTGGTATTGAAGTTTTTCTCGTAATATAAGGTCACGTAACTTTTACCCCGAAAATGTAACTTTTTAAGCAGTCCTGTGTAACATTTGACAATATTCCACTGGCAACACTGACTCTGTCTGTTCATAATTACTTACTCTGTGGTCTGTTCGTGTACGTGGCGTTTGTTTGACAAAGTTTCTTTGCAAATTATAAGCGCCTGAGTGAAAGGAATATCAAAATTGGTAAATGTGAACTCATTGCATTTGTATCAGTGATAAACATCATGATCAAATGATGTAAACAGTTGAAAAATCTGTTTGAGAATCCAAATAACATGCCTCCCAAACGTAAAAAGGGTAGGCCGCTAGGGTCGAAAAATAAGAAAATCTCTGCGAGAAACCTGGCAAACAAATCAGTAAAAATTAAGAAGGATGACGAGGAATCAGTGATTAATCAATCGGCTTATAAATGTGATGTCTGTAAAGTAGATTTCCAGTCGAGGAAAGGGTTGCTGGAACATAAAGAGGTAGAATTATGTGGAACAGTTTATGCAAAAGTAAGTTGTGCACCTAAAGTTGACTTCATTGCCCTACGCATTCGGTGGTCGGGAAAAAATAACTGATAGGCGCTTCATAATATATTGAACTGAGGATCAAATTAACGTTTTTTGGTTTTATAAATTGTTTACATGTTTTATGTTCTTATCAGTTGAAATAGTTATGATAAGATCCCACATATTTAATTTCAATAAAAAAATTAAAAGTTATTTTTATTTTCAGCCAGCATTCAGTTGCCAAGAGTGCCGCAAGAAGTTCACATTTGAAGAAAGCTACCACAAGCATCTGTTCAATGAACATTCCAAGTTGCCTGATAGTGTTGCATGTGACAAATGTCATGTGCGCTGTCCTGATAAAAGTACACTGAAGGAACATATTGAAAAAGTGCATGAGAGAAACATGTATTTATGCCCACATTGCAAAAAGGAATTTGTGAGGCACTCCCATGTCCTAAGGCACCTTTCACAGAGTGGATGTGATGGACAGAGTACTTCTAGCTTTGCATGTGAAGTAAGATTTTCTATCTCTTCCATTTCAATATATTTTACACCACTGTGTACTCTGGTTAACATTAGACAGATATTATATACAGCACACACTCGGCCTTACATGTGTGGCTCGAGTCAATAATAGTGCCCGGAATATGGCCATGAGAACCTATTTCTGGTAGTATGCCTATATGGTATTCCAGTTTATAGCTTATTCCTGTAAATTTCAGCCGTTAGAGAGTATCATACGAACATACAGAAATCTTCACAAACTTTCACATCTATAATATTACTAGCTGACCCGTCCCAGCTTCGCCTGGGAAAATTTCATATACCATATTTGATAGTGACTTAAATGATGAACTTTCCATACAAACGTTTGTCACCTATTTTACCCTCTTAGTAGTTAAATTTTGAAAAATGCTGATACATGGCTTCATTTATTTCTTAAAAGACACATGCTTATGAAATTTTGTGTGTAGCTCTGAAAATGACAGTCTTTCATAGAAACTACCAGCCCTCATTTTACCCCTTTAGTAGCATAATTTCCACAAATCCTTTTTTAGTGGATGCTTACAATATAAAATGTATCTACTGTCAACATTCAGGCTTAGGCTACTTACAGTCGGGACAAGTTAGTTTATATGTATAGATTATAATATTATTAGTATAAGAATGTAAACAGTGTAGAATATTCAATGGAAGTTAATTAACTTCTTTCTTTTTTTCAATATTTTTTGTATTTCGAATCAGTAACTTCATTTTAAAGTTTTTCATCATCAACAGTTTCTTAATTACGTTTACAAACAAACATTCATACATTAAGAGGACTAGCTTTAACTAGCTCATCACTATCAAATATGTATTTAAGTATGTTTATTTGCAATTTAGAACTTGAATCTAGGTATGAATTCAGTTCAGGTCTAGATATTGCTGTGTGTCACATACAGTGGCCCAAAAAAGAGGCTAAGTGCAGACAAAAGAGTTCTCTATCCATTTTGGTGTTGCTGTGTGTTTATCAACTATTTATTTTCAGGTTTGTGATGCAAGATTCTCAAGAAAAGATAATTTAACAGTTCACATTCGGTTACAACACTTATTCAGAAAGGATTACTTTTGTAAGATCTGTTTATTCAGTACCAAAAACTTCTCAAAACTAGTGAACCATTGGCACAAACATCATTCAGGTAACAATAATAATACACCTACCTACAGGGTTACTGGTAACTCGAATTAGAAGTCCCAAAATGGGTTGGCATTAGAATCGTGCCAATCGAATTTGAGATTGTTAGGGGTTGTGTTAGATAGGGGTTGGTCTCCCCTTCTCAAAAATACCCCTCCCCCCCTGCGGAGATGCGTGGTTTTTTTTTAAGGGCTGTTTAAAGTTTCGTGTAACGGAACGAAGTAATGTGTGATAAAACGCTATATTATTATTTTTATGCATTATAAATATAGTTTATTTTAATAATTTTACGATTTGAATATATATTTACACTTGTATTATTTAATTTTGCAATAATTAATAAAAAACAAATAAAAATTTGGTGAAACGGAACGCACGCGTCCTCCATTTCAGACGTGAAGCTACTACGAAATTCATTCATAAAATCATATTAGGAAAACGCCAATTCTCCATCTTGCTTTCTAAAGTAGTGGGGATGTAGTAGCACCTGATTGGTCAAATAAAATTGCTAGTGATGCGGTGATAGAATTTTAATTATCGATATTTTCCAAAATATTTAAAGAACGAAGACCACTTTCCATACATAGTGAATGACTTTTGAAATGCCGTTAACTTTTTATTATTCTATCGCATAATGGTACTGGTATTACTGATGAATAGATACTAAAACATTTTTTACAAAAAAAAAAAACAAAAATATTAAATAAAAATTCGAATTTTTTTGTCCAAATCGATTTTGTTTTTGTGCCAATGTGTTATGTACCTGGATTACTACTAAATATATATATATATATATATATATCGTTACTCAAAGACTGTAAAGAATCTTTGTAGATTCTACGTCCTTCTGGGCGAATTATTCGAAACTCCGGCTATCACAAGGAAAGTCTGACAGAAAGCCATAAGCACACTGCAACCTGAGAATACAAATAATCGGCATCCACTTAAGCTAATCACTTAATTTTTTCTTTCAAATGTATAAATTTTTAGTCTGTGCCCTTTTTATATCGATAAGTAGTTATCGACAGTTTACTGGATTCCCTACTAGGCCGCCATACTGCTTTCTATTCATTCATAAAATCCAAGTTTAGGTAGGCAGTTTTTTTTCGTAGGTATGGCACCTCTTGATATACTCTAAGGATGTGTCGTAGTATTTACTCTGTGGTAGGATAGGATTGCATTCCGTTTTGATTTCCCGACTCTGAACTCTGAATGCTCTGTTTTGTTTGATAATAATGATAATGGTTGGGAAGTAGGTTACAATTGGGGTAGGGAGTTTAGTCGCGTTTGGTCCAATTGTCAAAAAACGACTTGGATAGATTAGGTTAGAAGGCTAATGCGGGAGCGGAGCGGAGCGGAGCTCCCGCATTAGGCCTTCGTGGTTATTTTTTTTATAACCACCCAGAAAGACCACCCAGAAAAACAGGGCCTCGATTCTACTAAAGCAAAACTATAGTCAAACCACAGAGATTGAAAAAGCGGCAATACATCATAGACTTTAAAGCGGTGCATTTAAAGTTCAATATTAAATAACTTTTAGCAGAGTGAATAAATGACTCTAATAAAACTTGTCATTCAATTTTGGACCTTACAGTATAGAAATAAAGTCTAAACTTTAATGCCGCTTTTTGCAATCTCTGTGGTTTGACAATAGTTTTGCTTTAGTAGAATCGAGGCCCAGGAAAACAGTTTCCTGTTTTTGACAATTGGACCTAACGCGACTAAATGGGGGTAGAAGTAGGTAAATGGGGGGCTAGGGAGTAGGTATATGGGGATCGGAGTTCTCTACACATCAGAAACTTACTCAATCCTTGTTAGTTACATCAAAAATAAAGTTTTAGGTTAGGTTATGAAAATGTTCATAACTTAAAAACTACGCGTTTCCGCAAGTTGGGAGTTGATGGGGGGGTGCCCCTCATCTCCCCCCTCCCCCCTCTCCCACTCTCCCCCCTTAATTCGATTGGCACGATTCTAAAGCAATCCCGAAATAATTTCATGACTGATTCAATGGAGGTTAGATGGTAACAAAATATACTTACGTGGGTCCAAATTGTAACCAACCAATACTAAGCTTCTGCCCGCGGCTCCGCCCGCGTGGATGTCGGTTAGCGCGGCCAAACATAGCCCATTTCCTTTTTCAAACGTCTAATCTACCCCTACACCAAATTTCATCAAAATGGGTTCTGTTGTTTAGGCGTAAAAGCGTAACAGACAGACAGAGACTTACCTTCGCATTTTTAATATTAGTATGGATGAATGGTTGATAAGCACTCCCTATGCTTACTACCAAAGAGAAATAAAGACAGCATTTTCAAGAAGTTTGCTGGTCATTAAACACATAATATAGCATCTTTTTTTTTTTTTTGCAGAAACACCTGATCAATATCAATGTAACGACTGTTTGAAATGGATCAGTTCTCGTGCAGCTATGATGAAGCATCTTGAAATACATGGAGAGAAAAAATATGCATGTGATGTGGTAAGAATTTCTGTAATATTGTTGTCTAGTAGCCACAATACAGGCATTTTATGAAGTCTGTGGTATCAAAATCTATATGCAAAAAAAATCTGATGATTTTAAATAACTTTATAATTTCGAAAAACATCAGAAAAAATGAAATGCCCAAGTGAGACTTCAATTCAAGTGAGATTCAAATATTTGGGCAGAGTCATCAAAATACAATGTTTGAAAATGGTTGAAAAATCATTCATTGTTTCCAACAGTTCGTAAGAATGTTGGTAGATGGCACCACCGTCGCCCTTAAAGACGGATATAAAGAGAAGGAAAATTTGAAATGATTCAGGTGTGGCTCAATAGCGCAGTTGGAAGAGCATTCCCCCTGTAAGTAAGGTCATGAGTTCAAGTCTCACTTGGGCATTAATTTTTTCCGATGTTTTTCGAACTTAAAAGTTAGCATAATATATGCTATAAAAATTCATTCAAATAACTTTATAATCCCTACATGTCTCACCTAGGATCTGGAAGGTAAGTGAAGTAAATTTATGTGTTCACAACAAAACTTGTAGGTAATACTGTATAACAGGCGCGTGCCCGATTCTCGCTCCATATGAATATTTCTATACATGAATATTTTTATTATTTGCGCACCTCGGAGACCACGTTAAGCCGTCAGACAAGATTGTCATACAAACATCTATGGCAATTTGTTACTGTTTAGTAGGAGCCCTAAAAAGTCCACCAACTTGTCTAACTGCAATACTTTGCTATGGGTCTATCGCTAATGGGTTGTGGAGATCATATGATGTCGCCCTGTCGCCCTACGGTACTTAGACTTCGAGGTAAGGCGTCGAACACGACCATCGTTAAGTAACGCTAGGATGATTATGAGCTCTAGAAAGTTGAACACAAATTTTACTAACTAGTTCTACACCCCTGGGCACGCCGTAATAGCGGCGGTAAGACCCATCATGGAGGAGTGGCTAGAGAGGCCTCACGGCAGCCTCTCGTACCGGCTGACGCAGGTGATTACCGGACACGGGTGTTTCGGGAGTTACCTGTGTCGGATCCGGAAGGAGCCAACGTCCGAGTGCCATCACTGTGATGCGAGCGAGGACACAGAGCTGCACACGCTGACCGAATGCCCGGCGTGGGACACGCCGAGGCGGGTCCTAGCGGCGGCTCTGGGGGTGGGAGTCCTCACACTCGCCACGTTGCTCACAGCGATGGTAAGATGCGCGAATGCTTGGGGTGCGGCTGCCTCCTTCTGCGAGCAAGTAATGCTCGAGAAGGAGGCGGCCGGTCGGGTCCGGACTAGACTCCGGGCCCGAGAAGCCCGCGCAGAGCGAAGGCGAAGCGGACGCCGGAGGTCGCAGAACGACCTCCGTCCTCCATGAGCGCTGGCCTGGGGGTGACCGGTGGAGCCGCCTGTCACCCGGCAAATGCGCCTCCCCGTAACCGGGGCAAGATGGAGACACAGTGGTCCCCACAACCCGAAGAGGGCCATCTCGAAGGAGATGGTCCTGGGTCTGCCGGGGTGCGAGAGATATGCTTTTGGCAATCTCACCTCCGGCAACCAAAGACCCAAGACGGCGTGCGTTTTAGTCGGTTCGAGTCCGACATAACCGCCTTCACCGGCTACGTGGGGGTGGTATCCGTGGGGAATTTTCGCACGATAAAAAAAAAAAAAAACTAGTTCTACACCCAATAGGCTATTTGCCTAGGTCGTCGATTCTTTCCAACGCTGCTTAATATGTTAGCTTAAAATAAAATATTGCATATCTAAACTGAATCTATTACTTTTCATTAGTTGAAATTCCCAAAAAATGTCAAAATATAAACAATCAAATTCAATTCAAATATAACTTTTTAGATTCCTCATTAAATAAACGCAACGTAGATCGAGATAAACGCGTTATTCTCTTGCACTCAATACAATCTGCACTACACGCTACAGAAGCGTGACGTCACAATGGCGTACGATTTTTTATGGAGCGTTTTCGGGCCGCGCGGCGCGACAAAATGAATATTTCAAAATCAAATATCTTCTAAACTATTTGTCGTACGAACATTTTACTACAGTAAGTTATAGTACACAAAATGTTTCAGTGTGGATACGCGACATACACAGTGGAAGTGATGCGTCGCCACGTCCTGACACACGTTGCAGAGAAGCCGCACAAGTGCCACATCTGCAATCGCTCCTACATACAGCGCGTCCAGCTGCAGCGGCATCTGGCGAAGCATATGGGCAATATGTGCACGGAATGTGGTGAAACGTTCCCCTCTAGAGCCAAGTATGTTGTCTTATACTTATTTATGACTTTTCAAGTAATATCCTTATAAAAAAAATATATTGTACATTTCATTTTTCAACAATTCTTGATGTTGATTCTTGTGATAAGGCTGTCAAGCTAAGGGTTACCATTTTAGCATTAGTACTGTTGTACACACACGACGGTGCCGTCGCTGTGTTTGCCGTGACTGTTAACAAGCTTCCCAGTGCTCCATACAACACTGACGCACACGGCGAATTAACCTGAGACTAATTATAGAATTATTTTTCAGGATGCTGGTACACTTGCGAGATCACATGGGATTGGAGAAATTACAATGTCCGTTCGAATCATGTACTTATGCAACAAAGAAGTTCATGTCTGAAGCCAGTTTGAACAGCCATTTGAATGTACACCTAGACGACAAAGGTAAGTTGTAGAATGGCAGCTACTAGTCTTGTGGTAGTGAACTTTTCCTATAATTAAATCTAAAAAGTCAACAATCAGTTATCCAGGTTGAATCTTGCAATGGCTTAAGACTTGAAGATTCTGATTGGGCCCCATACACCTATACTTTATTGTTGAAGATAAAATTTCATGTTATATTGATTGCGCTTGCTCGAAAGGTTTCGTGACAATAGAGGAAGCCTGAAGTGTGTAAGGACAACAGATGATGGGCTGTTGTCTCTGCATCTCCTTGAGGGTGATCACATATATTATTTTGTATGTATGTATATTAATGGTAGTATTGGGCCGCCAGTTTACAGCTGCGACGTGTGCGAGAAGAAGTTCCACTCGGAGATCAACCTCAAGCGGCACCTGGAGACGCACACGCTGGACCGGCCGCGCCGCTGCATGTACTGCGTGTCGGCGCGCGCCTACGTGCGCGGCGAGCAGCTCATCCGCCACGTGCGCAAGAGCCACCCCGCCGTGTTCCGCGGACACCTGCAGCACGTGCGCACGGTGCTGGTGCGTATACTGTGTCTATTAGACGCACACGCTGGACCGGCCGCGCCGCTGCATGTACTGCGTGTCGGCGCGCGCCTACGTGCGCGGCGAGCAGCTCATCCGCCACGTGCGCAAGAGCCACCCCGCCGTGTTCCGCGGACACCTGCAGCACGTGCGCACGGTGCTGGTGCGTATACTGTGTCTATTAGACGCACACGCTGGACCGGCCGCGCCGCTGCATGTACTGCGTGTCGGCGCGCGCCTACGTGCGCGGCGAGCAGCTCATCCGCCACGTGCGCAAGAGCCACCCCGCCGTGTTCCGCGGACACCTGCAGCACGTGCGCACGGTGCTGGTGCGTATACTGTGTCTATTAGACGCACACGCTGGACCGGCCGCGCCGCTGCATGTACTGCGTGTCGGCGCGCGCCTACGTGCGCGGCGAGCAGCTCATCCGCCACGTGCGCAAGAGCCACCCCGCCGTGTTCCGCGGACACCTGCAGCACGTGCGCACGGTGCTGGTGCGTATACTGTGTCTATTAGACGCACACGCTGGACCGGCCGCGCCGCTGCATGTACTGCGTGTCGGCGCGCGCCTACGTGCGCGGCGAGCAGCTCATCCGCCACGTGCGCAAGAGCCACCCCGCCGTGTTCCGCGGACACCTGCAGCACGTGCGCACGGTGCTGGTGCGTATACTGTGTCTATTAGACGCACACGCTGGACCGGCCGCGCCGCTGCATGTACTGCGTGTCGGCTTTACGATCGAGAAAAAGCACTAAAATATAATACTGTAGATGGTTTTTGTAAAATTATTCACGTCTTCCACTATGTCATCTCATCACTATTATTACAGATGCATCCGAAGCAGTCACCTTGGTCCGCCTACTGCGTGCGTGCGTGCATGCGTTATTATATTTATTTTGTTTATATTTATTTCACAGGGTGCTGCGAATTCAACAGAAAGAGTTAAGAAATCGGAAATAGAATCCATCCTTAATTTATTAGATGCGGAAGCGGATCGTATTCTCCAAGGATACAGCGGCTCAGGGGTGCTGTACGGTGGCATGCAGGAAGACGCGAATAGTTCGACAGAGCAACCTGAGAAGGTAACTCTAATTATTAAGACAAGCACACGGCTCACCTGATGGGAAGCGGTTATCGTAGCCTATGCTATGAACGTGTGCAACACGCCTCTAGCGTCACACTCTTTTAATTACTACTGCTTTGTAAGATTTGCAATTTTTAAGCTAAATTGAAGAATAGCCTTCTCCAATACCCTAGAAGACAGTTGTTCTTAGCCAAAAAATATATGATCTATAGACAAGTTTTGCCATATCTTGCTATGTGTGCGTACCGCGTAGGTGGGACCACTCATTAAGATCCATGCACACCGTCCATGCCGAGCTTACTAAGAGACTACTGAACCGTCTGACAATTTTTATGAAGTGATATTTGAATCGCGTGCATGAACCCCTTGCATCGTCCACTGTGTACCCAGCTGAGTAGACCAAAAGTTTATAGCTTTAAAATTTTCCGTATTCCATTTCAGAAACCAAACAACCCCCTAATGTCGGAAGAGGACCTGGCAGACAATTTGACCAAGCTGATTTCGCAACTCATTGATAAGGAGACACTTCAGCTGTTTGGCTGGCCCGATGCGACTGTCGATGATGTACGTTTTGTTTTCATAAATACTACCTGTTACACCAAGATAATATACACTTATTATGCTAACTAGAGCCACTCTGACACGCCACCACACAGAAGACCTGCCGGACATCAGCCTAGGCGAGATCGAGTTGGCCCTTGGACAGCTTAAAAATGGAAAGGCTCCAGGAGAGGATGGAATCACGAGCGAGCTCCTTAAAGCAGGAGGACTTCCGGTACTTAAGGAGCCCGGCTCCGGCAGGGGGGGTATCCGAGGGGATTTCGGCACGAAAAAAAAAAAAAGGTACTTAAGGAGCTCCAGAAACTATTTAACTCGGTTCTTTTTTCTGGAAGAACTCCGCGGGCATGGAATAGAAGTGTAGTCGTCTTGTTCTTCAAAAAAGGAGATAAAACCCTATTGAAGAACTATCGACCCATATCGCTTTTGAGCCATGTCTATAAGCTGTTCTCAAGGGTCATCACGAACCGTCTTGCACGAAGACTTGACGAGGCTCAACCGCCGGAGCAGGCCGGGTTTCGAAGTGGATATGGCACCATAGACCACATCCACACAGTACGGCAGATAATACAGAAGACAGAAGAGTATAATCAGCCCTTGTGTCTAGCTTTCGTGGACTATGAGAAAGCCTTCGACACTGTCGAGACCTGGTCTGTTCTAGAGTCCCTGCAGCGGTGCCAAGTCGATTGGCGGTATATCGAGGTGATGAGATGTCTATACGACGCAGCTACGATGGCCGTTCAAGCACAGAATGGACAAACGTAACATATCCACCTGCGCCGAGGAGTGAGGCAGGGAGACGTCATATCTCCGAAACTGTTCACTATCGCCTTGGAGGATATGTTCAGAACCTTGGACTGGAAAGATCGGGGCATCAACATCAATGGCGAGTACATCTCTCATCTACGATTTGCCGACGACATTGTCATAATGGCAGAGACGCTGCAGGACCTACAACAAATGTTGGACGGCCTAGCTTGTTCTTCTGAACGCATCGGCCTCCGGATGAACCTGGATAAAACCAAGGTCATGTTCAACGAGTACGTTGACCGGCAGCCGATTGCTGTGAACGGAACTCCCCTCGAGATTGTTTCGGAGTATGTATACCTAGGGCAGATGCTCCAACTAGGGAGAAACAACTTTGAGGGTGAGGTTAAAAGAAGAATACAGTTGGGCTGGGCTGCATTTGGAAAGCTTCGTCAGGTATTCTCGTCGCCCATCCCACAATGTCTTAAGACAAAAGTCTATAACCAGTGCGTTCTACCTGTAATGACATACGGAGCCGAGATGTGGACACTTACGGTACGGTTGGTCCACCAACTCAAGGTCGCTCAGCGTGCTATGGAAAGAGCTATGCTCGGTATATCTCTGAGGGATCGAATCCGGAACGAAGTAATTCGGCAGAGAACTAAAGTTATCGACATAGCTCAACGAATTAGCAAGCTGAAGTGGCAGTGGGCTGGCCATATCTGCCGTAGGACCGATAACCGTTGGGGTAAACGAGTCCTTGAGTGGAGACCGCGAACCGGCAAACGTAGTGTGGGGCGCCCTGCGACTAGATGGAGCGACGATATACGCAGAGTGGCTGGTGGGGAGTGGAGGAGGACAGCCGAAGACCGGGCTAACTGGCGTGTCATGGGAGAGGCCTATGTCCAGCAGTGGACTGCCGCGGGCTGATGATGATGATGCTAACTTGATAAAACAAAATACTGGTATTCCTGTTAACCCCTCTAGCCAAACTAAATTGCTTGTTACTTAGCAGTATTCTCACGTCGACAGCGTAATGGCCAGGTTCGGACCCAGGACCTCTCGATTGTAATTCCGACTCCTTATCCACTAACCTACCAACACTTCAATCTTAGATAAATCCCATTATAATATTAATATGTCGCGGGTTCAAGTCCCGCCTGAGCGACATAGCTTTTCCATTCTTATGGCTCGGACGGGACTAAATGTATGTGGAGGTGATTATATGTCACGTAGACACGGACGGGACGGGAACGTGGCACGTTCGGGGCGGGGGGGAATTCTCGTCGCCGACGATGTTTAAGTATAGCCAATTCTTGAAATGAAAAATTAATCTTTTCTTGTTCACATTCCCGTAGTCAACGGAGATTCCAGGAGGCTTACTCCGAAAAACGAAACTATTCGTATCCGTTAACGTTTCTGTCATTTAGCTACCCCGAAAGTGTTTCGTGTCGTGCTTCGAATCCGTCTTCGTACGTTTGACATTGACGTTGTCGATCGTTGTCAGTGTACCTACTCCCAAAATACATTTGACGTTTTCGTAGTCGTTGTCAGTCGTTGTTTGACAAGTAATCTTGCGGATTATTAGGGTAAGCAGGGGGAATGGCGTTCACTTATGGCAAACACGGTATATTTTTAAAAATATCTATTAAAAATCATAATTAAGAAATGTAACAAAGTCTTTAACTGTCGAGGAATCAACATTTCAACAACAAAAGCATAATATCTTTTACATATTTTTTTTTCTGAATTCCACGCTCATAATACATTTGTTATAATTTTTATCGTCTGCATTCATTTCGTCATCACAGTCGTCTTCGTCATAACTCTCCGAAGAACTTTCTTGTATAATAAGTCACTACGGAGTAATGGCGTTCAGCTGAGCGGTAAAACCCCAAACGGTCGTTTTATAAATAATTTTAAAATAAAAAGAAACCATACCCACTTATTGAAAATTTATTTTATTATCACAAAATTGCAGTTTTACTGTCAGAAAAGTAAAAGTAAAAACTAATTAACAACCATAGTTCTTAACCTACCAACAACACCACGTCACCAAAATTACGTCAGTGCGGCCACAATAAAAAAAAACGCACTTTCCAGTCGCATGACATGCGTTGACTGGCCGTTTGCATCCCAATCTGTTAGAGGCCTCTACGCCGCGTATCTCACTCGGCGTTTCGTGTTGCTACATTGCATTTTGACAGAGTTACAGGGGTGAGCGCCATTACCCCTGCTTACCCTTTTTGAAATTCAACGACGTCTATATAACTACCTATCGTAAGACTTTTGGAGTTGAATTTTAATCGAATAAAATGGCGAGATTTTTATTGTTGGACCAAAACCATAGAACAATATTATGGCACAAGGGTTTTTAAGTTCGTTCACATTAAATCACGTAAATCCTTGAAAAATTAAATTTTGGTGATCTAACGGTAACTTTAGAAACAAAATCTCATACATAATTTAATTTGACGCTGTTTTCATAAGAATACAACTATATTTTTTGATTTTTCATTTGTTAACGGTTTTTAGATTTTTAAAGTATATCCAAACTATTTATCTAGATTCGAACGTTTGTCTATGATTACGAAAACGGCGGAATCCGTCAGTCGTCAACGAAAGGTTTTCGGAGTAACTTTAATGGATCGTGTTCGTTCGGGTTGTCGTTCGTTCGTTCGAACGTTCGTTCGTTTTTCGGAGTAAGGCCCCAGGTGCCCGTCCCGTTCACTTCCCTCCGAGGCTTTATTCCGTTACGTATGCCGCGACCTTTAATCAATCTATACTAATATTATAAATGCAAAAGTAACTCTGTCTGTCTGTCTGTCTGTTACACTTTCACGCCTAAACCACTGATCTGATTTTGATGAAATTTGGTATAGGGGTAGATTAGACCATGAGAAAGGACATAGGCTATGTTTGGTCGTGATAACCCACATCCACGTGGGTGGAGCCGCAGGCAAAAGCTAGTTGAAGTATATAGCCAATTCTTGAAATGAAAAAGTAATCTTTCCTTGTTCACAACACTGTCACGGTTCGTAAGTATTTCGCCACAATTCCGTAATCAACCTGGCCTCAATCAAAAAAGCCTGGGTGAGTACTATGACGCAAATTCTTTAAGGCCGAACCCGAGCAAAACTCAAACGTGCGTATTCCACCTACGCAACAAAGAAGCGGGCCGCAAGCTTACCATCCAATGGCGTGGAGTGCCCATTGAGCATAACGACTTCCCGAAGTATTTGGGCGTCTTTATGGATAGGTCACTAACTTTTAGGAAAAACTGCGAGAGCATTAAGCAGAAGGTGCATTCTAGGAACGGTCTCTTGCGTCGACTGGTTGCCTCAAAGTGGGGAGCTTCGCCTAATGTTCTGCGGACCACTGGCCTGGCGATCTCCTTCTCTGCAGGCGATTACGCAGGCCCGGTATGGAGCCGCTCAGCCCATGCAAAGCTGGTGGATACAGCATTAAATGAAACATGCCGGATCATTACTGGTTGCCTAAAACCGACCTCGGTACAAATGCTGTATCCGCTAGCTGGAATAGCGCCTCCAGAGGTTCGCAGGACTGTGGCAGGCTCTTCCGAAAAGACCAAATTGCTAGACGACACTCGGCACCCACTATTCGATTACCATCCTGTGCCACAAAGGCTGAAAAGCCGCAACAGCTTTATGAAGTGTGTCTCCCCTCTTAAAGTCAACGACCGGTCAAAGGAGAGATGCCGGCTGTGGCGGGAGACTGTCGATCTTCCTAGCCCTTTCGTCCCACTGTCTGAGAGCCCGCCACCTGGACACGAGTTACCATGGCCCACCTGGAAATCTTTAAATAGACTTCGGACGCAGGTCGGCCGAAGTAAGGAGAACTTGTTCAGATGGGGATTCTCAGATGGCTCTAACTTGGAGTGCAAGTGTGGTGCTGCCCCCCAAACGATGAAACACTTGACTTCATGCCCTGCGTGCCCCAACAACTGCACGCAGGAAGATCTAATGAATGCTACTGACAATGCGATTTTAGTAGCAAAATTTTGGGCCGATACCATCTAGGTTTGCTAACGACACGATAAGAAGAAGAACACCTACATGCTCCTCCCGTCCGAGGCTTTATCCCGTCACGTATGCTGCGACCTTTACTTTATTCAATCTGTAACATTAACCAGCAACATTGTCCCCCAGGTGTTAGAGAAAGTGATAGAGCAGTGCGGCGCGCGGCCGGCCGACCGCGAGAAGTGGACGCGCGTGCAGCGCCTGCGCGAGAACACCAAGCACCTGTTCCTCTACGTCATCGAGGACAACAACATCGCGCGCATGCTCGACACGCACACCATCGACCAGATCGTCACGCACATCCTGCGACAGGTCTCCGAGGATGACGCCGCCGCCCCCGACAGCAGTGAATAAACACCAACTTTCATGTCACACATGGTAGCCTACGGTAGCCTAGTGGTATGGGTAATGGACTGCTGAGACGAGGTCTCGAGTTCGATCCCAGTCACCATGGCACACACCAATGACTTTTCGATGCTTTTCGAAGTTATGTGTGTATTTATCGCAGGTTTATAAGTGCCCGGTTAAAATGTGGGTGCTAGCACCTCTGCTTACCCTTCGAGGAATACAGGCGTGAATTTATGTTATGTTATGTTTCATAGCACTGTCAGCGTCATAAATATCTTGTCGACGGAGTCTCAAAATGATCTTAAAACTCTCGTATTAAGAGCAAATCAAACTGTTTTATTGACATAACATAACATACTTATAAACCCACGCCTGTATTCCCCAGAGGGGTAGGCAGAGGTGCTAGCACCCACATTTCGCCAGTTTATGTTTAGGTCCCAATGTAATAGGTGGCGAGCCTATTGCCATTAACCGGGCACTTAAAAACCTGCGATAAATACACACATAACTTCGAAAAGCATCGAAAAGTCATTGGTGTGTGCCATGGTAAACCTGGGATCGAGCCCGAGACCTCGTCTCAGCAGTCCATTACCCATACCACTAGGCTACCGCAGATCTGTTTTATTGATTTGTATGATATTATTGTCCGAACTAAAGCTGTGTACCCAATATTAGAACAATCGGTCAACTGAAAGGCGTAAAAAACGAAATTAAGATTATTCTGAGCACTTTGTTTGTCAACATCTTTATGATGCTGACTGTACCAATTGCCCGAAACTTCGTTCCGCAATTTCGGACGTACGTTTCGTAGTAAGTCTACAGGTTTTAGTTTCAAAGACAAAACGTAAAGCTAATTTGTAGATAATATTATGTTAATTTTCATGGGGTCCTGTTACACCTATGATTTTTATTTTATAGCATTCTCAGATACGTTCAGTCGTAAAAAAAAATAACAAATATTATTATTACTATCATGATACGTAAAAGATTATTTTATTTTAAGATTAAGGCGAGCTATATACTACATCGAATAGTTTTGTGTAGTTATATATAAGAACAAATAATAAATTAAGGAAATAGTGTATGTTAAAAATGTGCAATTTCGTTAAATGATGTGGTCAATTACTGGCATTTCTGTTGTAAATACTGCTACTAAATGCTTAGGAATTATCTTACAGCATATTGTGCTGGGTTAACAAAATCCATGCTAATATTATAAATGCGAAAGTAACTCTGTCTGTCTGTCTGTTTGTGTGTTACCCTTTCACGCCTTAACCACTGAAGGTAAAAGGGTAGATTAGACTTGAAAAAGGACATAGGCTATGTTTGGTCGCGATAACCGACATCCACGCGGGCGGAGCCGCGGGCAAAAGCTAGTTGATAATAAATATACAAAGGCCTCCCCTGTTGTCAATGGTGGATCATCCCCAGCCACTTGTATGCTATTCGATCCAATAGTGCATCTGGCGGTGGACCCTAAAGTTTTTTTTTGAAGAATATTAGTAACCGAAATTGCTAATATTCCTGCTAACCCCTCCAACTAAGCTAAATTGCTTGTGCTAGGAGTGGGTTCACGTCGGTAGTGTAATGGCCAGGATCGAACCCGGGACCTCTCGATCGTAAGGTCGACTCCTTAACCACTAAGCTACCGACACTTAAAGTATCACAGGATCGGTGGTGTCGGAAACCAGTCTTGTCCTAAATCGTATCATAAATGCGATTAAATTGTCCTAAATTCAGGATCCTAAATTTAAGATGGTGTAATACCCCTTATACGAACTTCAATCCCTTTCGTAAAATTACCCTCAGTATGAATATGCTTAATAACTATTGTCTTTTTGTTTAAACTTGTGTGTACAATTGTTTCTTTAATCTTTGGGCTTGTAAGTTTACGGTATCTATTTCTTATGACGGCACTAGAATATTTATTTGTATCTATCGATGACATATAATATACCCAATTAGTTTTTATTATATATAGTGTTACCTAATATAAGAACATAACATCCAATCCATTCTTATATTACAAATGCGAAAGTAACTCTGTCTGTATGTCTGTCTGTCTGTATGTTACGCTTTCACACCTAAACCAATGAACCGATTTTGATGAAATTTGGTATAAGGGAAGATTAGACCATTAGAAAGGACATAGGCTATGTTTGATCGCGATAACCGACATCCACGCGGGCGGCCAGCGGGCAAAAGCTAGTACAACATATTTATAAAAGACTGGTAGCTCACAGTTTGTTGCCAAATACGCAAATATAAATAGCCAAGTGAGTGCCAAAATGTTTGCAAGGTTCAACATACATAGAACCGTTTGCAGCACTGTTAGATGATTGAGATAATGTAGTTTATAATTATCTGCTATTTGCTGTTGTGTTACGAGAACTGTATTTTTAATGTAGTAATAAGTCAACGTGGTATTTCAACCATAAACTTAATGCCGTGTGCTATTCACTTACATGCCGTTTACTGAACGATAGACCTCTGAAATTTGAAACAAGCTATATGTATAAGTTGTTACAGCACTTGAGGGTAAGCATTTTCGAAAATAGATGTAGGTAGTTACTTCATCTTAATAAATACGGATTGTGATTGTATAAACAATAATAGAAATATAGTTTTGGTTTCAAACATTTACTTGGCGGGACTTTATAAATTAAGAAACATCTCCTTTATATATTTAAAGAAATATCGTTTATAAGTGTCACACTGCATTTATTTTTTGTATTAGATTCGTCGTTACATCTGTAATATTTTAATATTTCAACACATTTAAAATCGCAATCTTCTTTTTACAGTATATTTAAAATAGTGATTTGCAACTATGTGCCTTGAAACTACATAGGGTTGTGGGAAAGTGTTGGTTATTATTACATGTTTTAATATGTTATTTTGGACTTTTATTCATCCCTTATCCAACATAGTTTATATACTAATTCAAAAAATTGCATTAGTACACAGTCCAGCTCCATTTTGTGCCTTTTTCGAAACATGAAATGTAACGCTAGAAGGGGTAGACAAATGCCCTTGTTATTGCTCCGCAAAATAATATACCCTATCCAATGATTATCTCATTAATCTACATGTCTCAAATTGCGACTTAAACACGGTTTTTGGATTGCCAAAGTCATATTAATCTATGGCCAAAGTATTATTCCAGTGTAAAGGGACAAAACCATGGAGAAGGAAACCTATTCTGTCCTCCGTAGACAAAACATTGCAATTTTAACGAAACAGGTGTATGAGGCGAGTGTGGAGGGTACCGTCGGAAGGGGAAGAGCTAGGCGCACATACTTGGACCAAATCGGGGAAGTTTTAGAAAAGGGGCAGGTCAGGAGTACCCTGAACCGACAAGCATGCATGAAGAATGTAATGAGAGTGAATGAAGCGAGAGTAGTATGTCAGGATGGTAGCAAATGGAGATCCGTGATCTCTGCCTACCCCTATGGGAAACAGGCGTTATTTTATGTATGTATGTATGTATGTAAAATGTTATGTTTAACGGCCATAGGCGGTGGGTGGTGACTTGGTGAGATATTAATCTATGTTGGTGAGCTGTTAGTTTATATCAACATAGTAGTTATTTATTTTGGCAAAAAGAAGAAATCTTTATGAATAAAAATTTATCATAAACACATTTGCACATTTCCACTTGGACTTGAGTATACAACTTGTTGGCAACACCTAGTTTAGTGATGTACCAACTCTGAAAAATTATTTGATTTGTAACTCAAATATTCGAGTTGCGTCACTCGATATCGTAAGACGATTTAATGTGCAATTATTTTGGCTTTGATGATTTAACTAACGTGTTTAAATTAACGTGAACCCAAAACAATCGGACCAAATAATTCATGTAGTTTTGAAAATTGGTACAGTTAGTCAACTGCCCCCCAAAATATGGGATTGGAAGCGAGGAGTCGATGGAAAATTGGAGCCAATTACGACTTTAGATTCTCCTGCTCCTGACGCGTTGCTAAGTTCCATTTTCTGGAGATGTAAAAGCTAGCAAATGTAGTTGTAACTAGAAATAATTTTTGGTTTCACTGCTAATAAATAAATAAATTCATTCAATAAGGAATGAAAGTTTGTATGGAAGTCCGTAATTTTTAAAGCATCTAAGCTGCGCGAAATTTCGTATATCTACGTCTGATTAGAAATAAATTAACATCTGTATCGGCGTTTTTCGAGATTTCACTACTAAGGGGATAAATAGACAAAGAACAGCGAACGAATTAAGTAGACGAATAGGCCTCAAATATTTACCCTGAAATCTCCATCAGTCCTTTTACTATACCGGGTGCTTGGTATACCTGAAGAATCATCTTTTCTCCAAAATAAATAATGAAACAAGCGCTGGTCTCTCTGTGGCCAAGCTGAGTTGATTTTGTCACGAATTCAATGCTCTCTTACATTTGATCTCTCGTATTTATATAATAAAGTGTCGATTCTACTCTAATAATGTTTAGATATAATTTATAGGGAATTTTAATATAGATAAAAAAATCGTTTATTATTAGCTAAAACTAGGTTACAGCACAAAGCATACTATACTATAAAAACAAAGGTGGGTAGATCTAAATTTATGCATGGTTTACATAGATCACCGCACTAGGCATGCCTGTGTCGCGGGGATAAACTAGATAAACTAGCTTTCGGTAGAATGTCTATACTAGTATTATAACTAGGATGTTGGTTATCGCGACCAAACATAGCCTATGTCCTTTCTCAAGGTATAATCTACCACTATACCAAATTTCATCAAAATCCGTTCAGTGGTTTGGGCGTAAAGCGTAACATGCAGACAGACAGACAGTTAGACTTACTTTCGCATTTATAATATTAGTATGGATAATGTAGAAGTAACTAAGGAGATAATAATAATAGTTTTCAAAATACAAGCAAACGACTGAAAAAAGGACCTTTCCGAGAGGGATTATTCGATTTATCTACTAGTCTATACTACATTATTAAAGTAGTCTACTATTCGATTAATGCTCCGGCCATGCTCTCGAAATTGCACGCACAAAAATATTAATTGACTCGCTGTTTCGCTTGGTTCGTACAACAATATGCAATCTATTCGCAAGTTACGGAAAGTCTAAAATGCCGTTTGAGAGATAACTCGAGTTTATAAATCGAGTTAAGACATCGCTTACCCGCTTATGATCATAAACGTCATTAAAACTTGTTACCTTTTGACATTTTTGACATTGAATGTTTACGTTTTACCTTAGAGTATCAAGAGGTGCCATACCTACGAAAAAAAACTGCATACCTAAACTTGGATTTTATGAATGAATGGAAAGCAGTATGGCGGCCTAGTAGGGAATCCAGTAAACTGTCGATAAGTGCTTATCGATATAAAAAGGGCACAGACTAAAAATTTATACATTTGAAAGAAAAAATTAAGTGGTTAGCTTAAGTAGATGCCGATTATTTGTATTCTCAGGTTGCAGTGTGCTTAGGGCTTCCTGTCAGACTTTCCTTGTGATAACCGGAGTTTCGAATAATTCGCCCAGAAGGACGTAAAATCTACAAAGCTTCTTTACAGTCTTTGAGTAACTAACTTTTAATTTAAAAATGGAAGTAATTTCTTGTTCAACTAGTTATATCATATTGATTTTGTAGTTTTATAGATGTAAAAAATGTTTTAGTATCTATTCATCAGTAATACCAGTACCATTATGCGATAGAATAATAAAAAGTCAACGGCATTTCAAAAGTCATTCACTATGTATGGAAAGTGGTCTTCGTTCTTTAAATATTTGGGAAAATATCGATAATTAAAATTCTATCACCGCATCACTAGCAATTTTATCTGACCAATCAGGTGCTACTACATCCCCACTACGTTGGAAAGCAAGATGGAGAATTGGCGTTTTCCTAATTTGATTTTATGAATGAATTTCGAAGTAGCTTCACGTCTGTATATTTATGTCTATGCGTTTTACTCAGTGCACTTCGGTCGGTGAATTTACTTCCTCATCTACATTATTTCATTGAAAGTTTTTAGTAAATTAGTGATTGCCGTAGAGCTAATAAGTGTACTGCGTGTAAATATGTCTACTAGCGTTCCTGTTATTGTGAGATTGTTGGCCTCTTCTGTGTCAGTCGCCCACAGAGCAGGAAAAATAGTACGAGATGTAATGAGTAAAGGAGAGTTGGGCATTGTGGAAAAGGTTTGCCATTTTTTCGTGATATATTTAAACAATGCAGCATATTTACTACTACTAAATAGTAATGCAGCAAATAAAACACTGTATCTTTGCAGTGTTTTATTCTAATTAGATAATTTTCTTATCCTAGATAAACATTCTTTCATAGATTATTTCAATTTCTACTGTACTACCTACCTTTAGGTTTCTTACTTCATGTTTTATATAACATACGGTTTTATTTTGTCTGATTTGATTTAAACCTTACACTACAGTATAATTTGGCAATTGGAAAGGAGTGATGTGAATTTGATTGTCTGGCTATTTTCTCACACTTCTACCTGTTGCATTGTTCATACTGTTACATGATTAAATAGTTTAATTTAATTAATTTCTCCACTCCTATCATAATGTATCAAGATTGTAGTTCTGTACATTGTTATGTAATTCATGGATAAATTTTCAGTTTATAGCAAAAAGAATGGGTAATTTTTCATCATTGTGATAAATTTGAACAGGCACTTTTATGATGTGTTTATAATTACTTAGTGATATCAAGAAGGCTGTAGCATTACTTGGCACACTTCACAACTATCTTCTGTTTATTTATATAAATAAACAATAATAATAAAAATTCTGTTTATTTATATAAATAATTACAGTGACTATTGAAGAAGACTCTCTGTTATTCTATTCTTTTTATGCAAGAATATGACAATAATAAATAGTACATACTAAACAGAAATATTTGTGGCATTAATGTAATTCCATCTTTCAGGTAGCTTAACAAGTAATAACTAATTTTTTTTATTTCAGGGCAAAGATGACTATCAAACAGAAGCAGATAGGTCTGCACAGCGTTGCATTGTCGCGTCACTGTCGGCTCAATACCCTAAAGTGAATATTATTGGTGAAGAGGATAGCCTTGATAATGAGGTCAGTCAGAGAAGTAAAATGTATCTTGCTTATTAATATGTATCTTAATTCTCTTTCTTAAATTATAAATGTGTCTTATATATTGTGGACTATAGTGTGTAGATCCATAGGCTAAGAAGGTCATGCAAAACTGGTTTTATTGTGAAAATAATGTTTCCACAACATGTGAAAGTTTTAACTAAAACTATACTATTCACAAGAGTAATGTCTATTTCCTACAAAAAGATGTGTTAAGATATAAGTCAAGCCATGCAAAAAATAGAACAATAAATAAACAATAGACTTGCGTGGTGTTTGATAGGTTAATATAAATGGCACATTCCACCACCAATATTTTGCTATATCTACTTTGGGTACATAATTAGTAGCTACTGTGTAGATATAGTTGTATTATGATTGTTATAATGATTTATTTTTAATCATCATCTTGTATCTTCAAATTCAGAGTGAGGTAGCTAGTGAATGGACAGTATCGGAGCCCGACAAAGATGTGCTGTCCTTGGAGTGCCCTGTTAACCTTCAGAGTGTCAAAGAGGAGGATATAGTTGTATGGGTTGACCCTCTTGACGGTACCTCAGAATATACTCAAGGTAATATTCTCACTCTACTAGTACTAAAGTTAAACTGTTTAGTTGCTTTTGGTTAAATAAGCATTTAGTTGAATTGTCAAAACCAGGAAAAAATCGCGGACTTTCTATCCGGTTTCTGGGTTGTTATAACCACGTAGGCCTAATGCGGGAATGCCTTCTAACCTAACCTATCAAAGTAGTATTCGATGCTTGGACCAAATGCATATTTGACCAAACGTGACTAAACGAAGTTAAACTACTTTCTTTTTATTCATACCAACACCCTTTTAATAAACATGCACTAAAATGAGAATACTGACAAAATCTTATCACTACATTATCAAAATTACTTTTAGGTGCCCTTATGTTGAAGAGAGATCCATGGGAAAGATGGAAAATGTATTTAACACATCCACTTATAAGTATGAAGTGGTATTTAAGTTTGCTCCAATCAAAATATGGTAAAGATATCCATGGCTTTAATGAACTTTTTGTGTAATCTTTGTTTAGATGTACAAGCACTCCAGTGAGGAATTTTTAAGAATGTATGTGTTTTAAATAACCATATTAACCAATATTATCCATTATTTCTTACCTGGCTAACTTCGTACTGCCAATTTCTATCCGCCCGCGTGGCGTCAGATCCCGTTCCCTCTGCACCCTCTACTATATTAACCATGCATCATACATATAAACCTTCCTATTGAATCACTCTATCTATTAAAACATATAGCTTCAAAATCCGATGCGGAGTTTCAAAGATTTAAGCATACATAGGGATGGACAGACAGCAACTTTGTTTTACACTATGTGATGATGACTTCTATGTATAATACTAGACTCGCTGCACAGCGCGAGTGTGACGCACAAGATGGTGTTACACAAGTCCATAGGCTACAGTAACCACTTTCCATCAGGTGGATCGTGTGCTTGTCTGCCACCTAAGTGGAATTAGAAATAATTGTCAAGGTGAAACTAAAATCACCAACAAAAAGCAATTTTTTTTGCTATGATACAGATAACATAAAATGCGCATTACGCCTATACATATAGGTTTCAAAATTCAATAACACATTTATTTTCTGTTTCACCAATTGACTCCTTGGATCTCTGATTGTTTTTTTCTTAACAGCTTGTCTTGTAGTTACATTAGAAGTCATTGATGATATTAGCCTTCACTGAGCCCTAAAACATAAATTAATACCATTCCCCTTTTTGTTAAAAATAAATCATTACCATCCAAAAATATCTTCTACACTTAGCCTTAGAAATCTTCTGTAGTGGTTGTTTGCTATATTTTACATAAATAATAATATATTCACATTGCATGTTGCATGGGGTGTTGGACATTAACAATTTCAAAGAAATTAACTTACTTTTGATTGTTGTAGGTTTCCTTGAACATGTGACAGTATTAATCGGTATATCCGTTAATGAGAAGCCTGTGGCCGGTGTCATTCATCAGCCGTACTACAAGACTACTGTAGGCAGTGAGAAAATTATGGGCAGAACTATTTGGGGCTTACAAGAAGTGGGTGTAGGTGGGTTTACACCTACCCCTCCCCCAGATTCTTTGGTTATCACCACCACTAGGAGCCATTCTAATCCAGTGGTAGAGAAAGCATTGCAAGTTATGAATGCAGCACAAATTCTTAGAGTTGGCGGTGCAGGTTATAAGGTATGTTGATATTCAAATTAATACTTTTTCTGTTTATACTGTTGAGTGATGGCACTTAATGGAATCTGCTACATTTATTGAGTATATTATTATATTATATATTTATTTTTCCACTATATTTCATTTTTTAAATAATTTTTCAGGTGAAAAATAAAATAAAATGGAAAGTACTCAATATGCTACTTTTTCATTCATCTCTTTTATTTTAGAAAACAAAAAAATTTTTACTTTTTTCTTCATGTGTGGTATTTGAACTTACAAGAAACAGCATACTGACAGACTATCTTTCCCTCTGGGGTAGGGAGAGACAATAATCTGTCCTCTGTTTCTGTCCTTGCACACTTTACTAGCCTCTACTCAGACTGCTATTGAATCTGATATAAATCTTGTAAACTATTAACATAATGTCCATGAGTAGCTAAGCAATCTAAATTATACCTTGTCAGAATTCAGAATCTCATGACATTTAGCTAAAAACTTTGTATCTTGTTACAGGTTCTACTATTGTTAGAAGGCAAAGCCTCAGTATACGTATTCGCTAGTCCTGGTTGCAAGAAATGGGACACTTGCGCACCTGAAGCAGTATTGTCAGCGGCCGGCGGTAAATTAACTGACATTTGTGGCAACCTGTATAAATATGGAGCGGCAGAGTCGCATCCTAACAAGACTGGTGTCCTGGCAGCTGTGAATGATGAACTACACACATATGCCCTTAACAGAATACCACAAGAGCTAAAAGATGCTCTAGCTAATAAATAAATATTTATTATATAGTTGAAGGAATCAAATATAAATAAAACTATTTTTTTAACCATGTTGTGTTTATAATTTATAACAGAAAAAAAAAAAACAACAACCATTGCAATAATGAACAAAACAAAACAGTGTTATTAATTAGTCAACTGTGTATTATGTATTATGAGGTATTTTATCACTTTTTATTCTTTGGAACATTAAAGCTTACTTTTAAGTTTCTGTAACATCGTTCTCAATTCTCTTCTAAGAATTTTACCAGAGGCATTTTTGGGAATTTCGTTGATAAACACGACGCCTCCGCGGAGTCTCTTGGCCGGCGAAACCTGACAACAAGACAATAAATATAAAAGGATATGGTTGCCTATAATAATAACAAGAAGTTTGTCGTTTAAGCCCTAAATATTACAACGCCGATAAGTGGATTCCATCCGTCGCGGATGAATCGAGTATTGCTAACAAAGTTCATTAATATTCGGCACCGCGAAATCTGCATTGCAGTGAACGCACTGTATAAGTTTAGTACCAACCTTCTACCTACACATTTTATCTGCAGCGCCCATCGCCTTAGGTTATCCGCGTTATCCTGTTGAAGCTTAGGCCTTTAGTAATGCTGATTGTATGAATATGATTACCTTGGAGGCGACGAATTCGACGAGATCTTTCTCTGTGACCTTGGAGCCCGGCTGGGCGACAATAAACGCGAGAGGCAGTTCTCCGGCTTCCTCGTCAGGCAGTCCAATCACGCCTACGTCAGCCACATCCTTGTGCTGAAGTAATAGCGCTTCCAGTTCCGCTGGGGCCACCTTAGAAATAATAAATGGACTATTATATTATGTACTAAGCTATTTCAGAACTGAACACTCGAGCTAAGATTCGAGTTAGGGTAATGACAGCCTCTGTGGCGTGGCGGTAGTGCACGCGACTGCCACGCAGGAGGCGCGGGTTCGATCCCAGCTCAGTGCAAATAGTTGTATGCATGAATATGGCTATTTGCATTGGTCTGGGTGTTTCTATATATAATATGTATGTATTTACAAAAAAAAGTATATAAGTATGTTTATCCGCATTCTAGAATCTATAACACAAGCTATAAAAGCTTACCATGGGTCTAGATAGCAGTATCAGTAGTACACATAATAAAAAAAAAACAAGTCAAGCAGAAAATGCTCATATATGCAGAAGCGTAAATGTATTATTTTTTAAATTGTATTGTATATTTATTAAATTATCAATTCCTATGGTCATACATAATAAATTACAAATCACTTATGCAGGTACAAAGTCAAAGTCGACAAAGGAGATACGGAGAAAAAAAGACAAAGGAGATATATAATTTATGTAAAGGTGTAACCCTATCTCATTATTCAAATGTACAGTAAGACAAAATTAATGGTGAATGGTGCTCAAGGGTGTTCAATAACAGTATAAAATCCTTGAAACAATTCCGTTGTAAATAGTGATTGTACAAAACCAGTTCAGTAAGGAAAAAATAAAGTCACTTACCTGAAATCCTTTGTATTTAATAAGTTCCTTGAGCCTGTCCACGATGTAAAAGTAGCCTTCCTCGTCGTAGTATGCAATGTCGCCGGTCCTGACGTACCCCTCGCTGTCGAAGAGTGCGTCACTAGACGCCTGGTCGCCCATGTAGCCCTTCATGCGGAGCGGTGACTTGATCCATAATTCACCTTCTTGTCTCGGGCCTAGCTTTTTACCACTATCTATATCTAATACCTAAAAAGTATAGTTTTATGTAATACTAGCTTTTGCCCGCGACTCCGCCCGCGTGGAAGTCGGTTATCGCGACAAAACATAGCCTATGTCCTTTCTCAAGGTCTTCTACCCCTATACCAAATTTCATCAAAATCGATTCAGTGGTTTAGGCGTGAAAGCGTAACATACAGACAGACAGACAGACAGACAGTTACTTTCGCATTTATAATATTAAGTATGGATGGTGGTAAACAAGCGTGTTAAACTGTAATTTGCACATCGCGGCCATAGACCATGTAATTTGAATCTGTTTCCTTGTCTGTTTCTTGTTCTTGTCCTTTAATATATTTCTAGACTAGCTTTTGCCAGCGGCTCCGCCCGCGTGGATGTCATTTATCGCGACCAAACATAGTCTACGTCCTTTCTCATGGTTTAATTTACCCCTATACCAAATTTCATCAAAATCGGTTCAGTTAGGCGTGTAAGCGTAACATACAGAGAGACAGACAGACAGTTACTTTCGCATTTATAATATTAGCACAGTCTAACGATTCATACTACATACAGTCGGTCAACGAAGCCGTCTAGACAGAGCAATCGTGCGGGGGGAGAGGGGTGGTGGGGGACGGGGTATTACTCGGTACGCCCATACATTTTACTCGGTACTAAGGATTCAGGGCTGCCTCATTTTTGTAATCACAATAATCACGTGATTTTTTTTTCAAGGCTCGTTTTGTTTGTTAAAATTGTTTTTTTTTTTCGTTTTCTATATTTAGCTATCCAAGATGGCGGACACGAAATTTTCACAAAAATCGATATGGGCGATAAAAAAAAAATTTGGTTTTCAGGGTTTTTGGGGTCGCTGATTGCGAATATAACATCCATTTCGCGATCCAAGATGGCGGACTCGAAATTTTTACCAAAATCGATATGGGTATCGTTTTCAGGGTATTTGGGGTCGCTGATTGCGAATATAACATCCATTTGGTGATCCAAGATGGCGGACTCGAAATTTTCACTAAAATCGATATGGGTATCGTTTTCAGGGTTTTTGGGGTCGCTGATTGCGAATATAACATCCATTTGGTGATCCAAGATGGCGGACTCGAAATTTTTACCAAAATCGATATGGGTATCGTTTTCAGGGTTTTTGGGGTAGCTGATTGCGAATATAACATCCATTTGGTGATCCAAGATGGCGGACTCGAAATTTTCACTAAAATCGATATGGGTATCGTTTTCAGGGTTTTTGGGGTCGCTGATTGCGAATATAACATCCATTTCGCGATCCAAGATGGCGGACTCGAAATTTTTACCAAAATCGATATGGGTATCGTTTTCAGGGTTTTTGGGGTCGCTGATTGCGAATATAACATCCATTTGGTGATCCAAGATGGCGGACTCGAAATTTTCACTAAAATCGATATGAGTATCGTTTTCAGGGTTTTTGGGGTCGCCGATTGCGAATATAACATCCATTTCGCGATCCAAGATGGCGGACTCGAAATTTTTACCAAAATCGATATGGGTATCGTTTTTAGGGTTTTTGGGGTCGCTGATTGCGAATATAACATCCATTTGGTGATCCAAGATGGCGGACTCGAAATTTTTACTAAAATCGATTCGGGCATCGTTTTCGAGGTTTTCGGGGTTGCTGATTACGAATATGTTATTCATGTAGCAATCCCAGATGACTGGATGGATGATATATTCGTAATTAGCAACTCTGAAAACTGGGCGAAATGTGGGTGCTAGCACCTCTGCCTACCCCTACGGGGAACACAGGCGTGAGTTTATGTTATGTTATGTTATGAAAACCCCCAAAACGATGCTCATGTTGACTTTGTGGGAAATTTCAAGTCCGCCATCTTGGATCGCTAAATGGATTTTATTATACGTAATTAGTCACCCCGAAAACCTCGATTTGTTTTTTTTAAATTTCAAGTCCGCCATCTTTGATCGTCGGTAACATGGTCGTCAAGCCCGATAGCAGACAATTGCCGGCAGGCAATCCTACGATGGGAAACTGTCGACTCCCAACTGATCGTGTGTAGCCGCAAAACTGACAGCAGGGCATGGCCACCAGGCCAAAATCGCTTTCGTGTGTGGGCGCTGTCGACTTATACATATACGATTTGAAACTGCAGGCGAACTGATCGTGGATAGGCTCCTTAACCACTCAAACGTCCGGGCGACTATAGTAGCCTAAAACTTTTTGGAGTTGTACGTCAAGGCGACTATGGCAGCCTCTCTGACTCGTAAACTTTATACTGAAAAACGAGCTTGATAGAGTTTTAAAAGGTTCACGAGTGGATTACTAGATGGCTCTGTAGTAAAAAACGCGTCTATGTTGTGGTAAAACAGTGTGCAAGTGGCAGCCAATATTAAAAAAAAAATGTTTTACAAACGTTGTGTGAAGTGCTCCGAGGTGTTATTAAACTCTGCATTTAACATGTAAGTAATAATTTATTTAACGTATTACTATATTAGTGTTATATATTGAAATAATCGTCAAGATTCATTGTTTCAAAATATTATAAGTATTATCAATACAAAGTTTGATAAATTGTCTTTACATGTAAATAAAGTCGACATGAGAAAACTTCGTCTTTGTGTGCCGGTTTTTCGTAAAGTTTTGTGATATATTATACTATTTTAATGAAATTCTTCTTATATTTAGAAGAAAGGGAGCATAATTTATATTTAAAATAAATGTAAGCGAAAGAATAATACCGAGAAGAGTAAGAATTTCATGTTTTTATATTTTCTTTCTCAGATTTTAGGTATGGGCGACCCCATATTGCTGCAGGAATGTGTTGGTTATTTTGGTTTAATGTACAACACTGTTCGTTCCAAGTAATGACTTATTGGTATTAAAAAAAAGGTTATTTAATCATTTGTATTTATTACAGTATTTAATACATAAAATGTCAAAAAATAAAAATTACTTAGGTCAAATTATTTAATCTAGTTTAATAATGGGTAAAAAAACATTAAGGAAAGTAATAAAATGTAGCGTCAAAACTTGTGAAAACCAGTATCTTACTTAAATTTAACCCTTATTGTTAAGTTCAACATTTTTTTTAAGTACTACAGATTAATTATTGCATTTTAATTAAGATACATTTTGATTCCTTAATAATTCAGCTTTATACTGGTATTTTTTAATTTGATGCCACTGCAATAGTAGGCTACAAAATACATTTTGAATCAGAAGCGGCATGGGGCGCTCGACGCGGTTTTACACCGACCGCGCGCGCGGACGTACGAGGTGTTAACAGGTGTCACGCTCGGACGTTTGAATGGTTAAGAATATATCTTTAATTTAGCGATCCCGGCGATTAGCGAAATTCGAATTCGAATCCGAATCCAACCCCGAACCCGAACCCGAACCCGAATCAATATCCAAATTCAAGTCGGAATCGAAATAGAAATTCGAAATCGAAAACGAAATCGAATTTGAAACCGAAATCGAAATCGAAACCAAAATCCAAAAACTCAGACTTAAAATATTACGTTTGCTTGATCATAATTGGTTGAGTAGAACCGGAGATATAACCTAAAGTCGCAATAGCCGACATCCATGCGAGGGGAGCCGCGGGCGTCACCTAGTTATAAATTAGCGTGAGTTGATGTGCCTTGACAGAACAAAGAGAACGAATAGGAGTTATATATAGAATATTACAGAAAAATTATATATAAAACTGAAGTGACAACCCTGACAAAACTGCAAAAGGCGGCATTTCCGCAAACATCAAACGCGATGAACTACTGTAAGATCTCTCGTTATACTGTGATATTAGTATGGATATGGATTGTGATTTGCCTAGAAATATAATTCCATACCAAGCCATATTTAACTCAAGGATCCTCCCTCCTAAAAGAATCATATGATGGAGAAGCCGGAGAAAGCATGTGAGTGCTACTATTGCCTAGCTGGTTTTACTATAATATTTATCAATGTTAGTTACGTAATAGGTTGCCTACCTAACTTTACTACTCATCAACTATAATAAACATTCAATTTTAAAGTACTACAAAATATTTTATTTATTCTATCAGGTAATTTTATTTAACAAAAGCCATAAAACTTGTTCTTGGATACTATTGTGTCTTTATCTTTTAGTATCTTTTGTGTGAATTTTAAACTGAGTCATTATTTTATATTTCGTCAATTACAACGTGACAGCGGCGTTTTCAGGGTCGATCGTAATTGGTCAATTAGTGGTGCCAATTCAGTTGTTATAAAAACTTTTAAATTTACCAGTCTGACATAGCCAATTAAACAATTTAATACCACTTATTATTTGCTTATATAAATTATTATAAAATTACGACGAGTTAAAAATTTCACAGCCATTGTTGCCAGATAAAAAATAACTAAATATTTCTTGGTCTATGTGGATACATATTTAGTCACGCCAAAAAACTTAATAAGCAAGCAATATATATATAATAATAATATAGTTAAATTGCTGCAAATTTAACTATATTTGGCACCTTTGTTTAAATTGTTGGTTTAGTGTGTGTGGTAAAAACATTTTTGCGTACGTGAATATTATTTAAGTTGAGAATAAAATTGAGTAACAAGCATCCATACATCTTCACAAAGTTATACATTTATAATAATAGTAGGATTACCTTAACTCTCATACCGGGGGCCGGCGTCCCACAAGAGCCTACTTTCTCCCCACTTGTCAAGTCCACTAGACACGCCATTGTAGCTTCTGTAAGACCATATCCTTGTTTTATGAAGTCTATACCAGTCCTGACAAAAAAAATTATAAAGCTGAGATATAAGCCATTTATAGAAAAATATGGCCTGAGTATAACGAATACAATTTGGGCCACTCCATCACTTCCTATTTGGTGTCGTACAAGGCGACTAAGAGATAGGGCTGTGTAACATCAGACAGATATTAATCAGACAAAATAGTGCCCGGAATACGGATACACAGACGGCGTGCGGTTTTAATCGGTTCGAGTCCGAAATAACCTCCTCCGGCTCCGGCGGGAATAGAATGATTGGTTTTATGGAATAGAAGGATTCACCTCTGCTTAGTCCTCCAGGGATAGAGGCGTGATTATATGTATGTAAAAAACATTTCAACATCATCCGAACGCCAATCCTCGTTGCATCCAAAACCTGCACTTTGCAGTCCAAGGTCTTTATTGGGCTTTTATGGGAGCGAAAGTAGTCTAACCCCCCAATCACGAGTGGAGGCCCTACAGAACTAGGTATATTCTAGGTTTATCACAGAATCTAAATAATAAAATATTATTGAATGTACAGGCCACATTCAATAATATTTGATTATATAGATTTTACTTCATAATATAATTCTGTAGTTTTATTGTACACTGTACAGTATCTACTCGTAATCAGTATAGCTATAAAATGGCGCGTAATAAACAAGCTCGTAATAGTTACCCGTATTTATGGCACTAGAAAGCTATGTAACATAACATGTAAGTATTACAAAATGTTATGAAACAAGACGTCTTAAAAATAAAATAAAATGTGATGAAATTGATGTATGGAATGACAGTCAGGTAAAAAGGGCAGGTCAAAACACTGTCAAAAGTACTCGAAATTTTATTTTATGACAATTAGAGATCGTGAAGTGTGTACGGACCAAGTAGTGACATAAAGATGGCGGGCTTTTGTCTGCTACCCCAGAGGGGAAAAAGGCGGGAACATGAATGTACATAATACCTTTGAGACACTGCAGCTTGTATATCTTTGGATAGGGGCGCAGCCCCACACCACACCTCCATCAAGGATGACAAGTCGTATTTGAGCACTAAGGGGTGTTTAGCTAGGAACACAGCCAGAGGAGGAACTATTGTTGTCATGTTTATCTGCAATTATAAAAATATAATATGAATAAAAACAATTTTACGAGACTGCAAGCAAACGGGCGTATTTAGTTGACGGCAGACATCATCGGCATCCATATTTATTTTCTTTATTTCTATGCTAGCTGTTGGCTGCGGCTCCGCCCGCGTGGATATCGGTTATCGCGACCAAACAGCATATGTCCTTTCTTAAGGTTTAATCTACCCCTATACCAAATTTCATCAAAATCGGTTCAGTGGTTTAGGCGTGAAAGCGTGACAGACAGAGTTACTTTTGCATTTATAATAAGTATTAAAGTATGGATACATTGTGAGGGAATTTAAAATGTATTTAAACTATCGATTATCTTATCACAATGGTGACTCACATTATTATTAGACGTATTGAGATATTTACCAAGGTCCACTTATGGTTTTTATTTCGTTGTCGGCTTTTTTGAGAGCGACTTCTCCCTGACCATTAGTGGAAAGGTTGGCTTGAGCCTCTAAGGTGTTGGTAAGACCCCGTACAGGTGTTTGTCAATTGCCCATAAGTATCTATCAAAGGGATATATTGGCATATCACTTGGATACATTTGGAGATGTTTCGGCGCCGAGGAATTGGCAGTGGCCAATCAACGATCTCAAATCCTCGGCACAGTGAGGTCGCTCCGGAAGCCTGTAAAGCCCCCAGTAAGCTTCTGCGCTGGGCGGAGCTAGGCTTGCAGACTTAGTCAGTACTCTTCACATACAATGGCCCAAGAAGAGGCTAAGTGCAATAGTCCCCTATCCTATCCTACAATTGGAGATAGACATTGAATACAACACGCAACCAACCCATGTGTTAGTCCAATCTAAGGTATAAGCTTATTAATTACAGCTGTAGGTGGCATCGTCATCATAGCGATGGATAAGGGACAATACCCTTATCCAAGTATTTAAGGCTTTCTCCTCATCACGTGATCTTCATTTGATTTGTCTACCTACGGAGTTTGTGAGTGCGACGGATGCCTTCGTGGGATGGGATCCGATGCCGATGGTGTAATATCATAAACTCGGACAGCTTTGTAGCGTGGCGGTAGTGAACACGACTGCCACGCAGGAGGCGTGGGTTCGATCCCCGCGCAGTTTAAATATTTGTATGCATGAATATGGCTATTTGCATTGGTCTGGGTGTTTTTATGTATAATATGTGTTTACAAAAAAGTATCTAAGTATGTTTATTCGCATTCTAGATTCCATTACACTAGTTAAGATCACCGTGGGTCTAGATAGCGTTGTGTAGAATGTTGTGGAATATTTGTTATTATTTATTTATCGAAAGTGCTGGCAGTATTTCAATCCCGAGGAATAAATCCGACCGTAAGGGATGGTCCTGGGTCAGCCGGGGTGCGAGGGATATGTCAAAGACAACCTCACCTCCGGCCTAGCACCACGACCCTCAGTCGGCGTGCGGTTTCAGTCGGTTCGAGTCCGACATAACCTCCCCTTCCGGCTCCGGCGGGGGAGGTATTCGATGGGTTTTCCGCACGAAAAAAAAGGCGTAAATTTGACATGAATAGAAATTCATTTGGTTACTCAACTCACTCACCTTATACTTTTGTATGGTCTCCAAGTATTGCTCATGCTCAAAACGAATAAGAAACACTATTTTCATATTCATTGCCAGAGTGGCAAATGTAGTGATAAAACCGTATGCATGAAACCATGGTATTAGTGATAGTCCAGTCACAATGTTAATATTTTTCTTTTCTTGTACATATTCAAAGTAGTACCTAGAAATGGGGGATAAATATTTCATTACAGCATACTTTGCGAAACGTGCGAAAGAGATAGAGCGTGAAATGTATGAAATTATGAAAGTGACAAAACATGTAAGGTTGGAAATATGTTTGTTATGACAGTTAAGATGTTAATAGAAGGTGAGGGTTTGGTCTCAGGACTGTTGCTCTGCCTATTTAACCTACACAGCATGTCGGAATTATCGCGGAACAACCTCGTGGTTGAGAAATTATTATTGAGTGGTTCATATATGAAAAAGAAATGAATCAGTTTTCTTGGTTCGTTTAAAAAAAAGGCGAATACAGGATAGCAGAGCAGCATGGCTTGAAATAGGATGTAGTGACGATAGGTCGGTTTTTTAATATAGTTGCTCGTTCAGATACCCAAGTGAGAGCCAGTCTCACAGAATATACCAATCAATCAATTAGCCTTCTTTGCACCTAATGGCCATTTTTTTTTCTATACCACATAGTGGCAGACAAGCACACGGCCCACCTGATGGAAAGTGGTTACCGCGGCCTATGGACGTATGCAACACCGGGGGCGTTACACTCGTGGTAATCAGAAAAATTTACATTTCCAAGTGGCAGAAACCGTTGGGGCCATATGAAATGTTAAATAACTGCAGAGGTAGCATGCAATATATTTGTGGTTTTCAGTGGCTAGCAATTGGTAGGCTTAAGTATCAACCAGCACCAGATTGTGAATGGCTATATGTACAGAATAGGATCTGTAGTGCATTGTGCAAGTGAACACATGCAGGCGCTTTATCATGCAAGTAATACTAAGCTAACTTTATGCGGATAATGTGTACAAATTCGTGCAAGAAAATCATTACATAATTCATGACAGGCACCCCCATTGCATGGGCATATCTAGACAGATGTGGATATCTGGACCATGCTAAATGCAAACCACTATGCATAATATTCATATAAAAACCTTAATAATCTTACCTAAAATGAGCTGATAGTGTTAGGAAGTTAACATGAGTTAGCATCACTCCTTTTGGTAACCCAGTAGTGCCAGAGGAGCACATCACAGCCAATGTGTCCTCTAGTCCGTTGACATCAACCAGTGTGAAGTCATCCACATTTACATGCTCCTTAGTCAGGTCATTGTACATGACACAATCAGGCACCACATCATAATCTCCGAACATGATAAGTTTGCATGCATGACCCAGTTCAGTGCAACAGTCATGAATATTCTGTGATGTGATCGGAGATGTGAAGATGAATTTCGGCTTTGTAATTTTTAATAAATGATTAATCTCTCCTGAAAAATTTATAAAAGTTTCGCTTTGATATCTTACACTTAATAGACAGTTTGCTTTGCATAGTAAAATACTAATAAGGTAAAAGAAATAGAAGAAATATGCTGGGACATATAAAAAGGCCTTCAGTTGAGGATTCTCACATTTGAATCCTGGCCATTACAGTAGGTACCCTAACCCACTTCTAACACAAGCAAACTGCTTACCTTAGCTAGACAGGTGAATAAAGATTATATTAAAAATATTCTTTAAAAAAAATTACTAATGTGACCTGTGATGTTTCAATCAAATCAATTTAATCATACTCTAGTGATAACTTGGTCTCAAAGATAAATCAATTTAATCTACTTATGAAGATAAAAGATGGATCTTGACCATTATACTACCAATGTGAACAACACAAGAAATTAAGGGAAATGGATGTGTCCACGTCCAAAAAATGAGTCAAGGGGTACTATAGGCCGTGCCAGATCGATTGAGAATAAAGTATGCAGTAAACATTGTATTAGAAGCAGTGTTTTTTGTGTAACAGAAAAATAAAGGTTTCCTTGGACGTCACGTGGAACTGCAGTCGGTTTCGATATAGTGTGAAAAATGTTTACAACCCCTAAGTAACCGATTCAAACTGGTTGCAAGGTCAACGAACTGTATTCTCAATTCATTTGGCATGAGGTATAGTAACTTTATTTGAGAATATTCTTACAAAAATAGATTACCAGGTGAGTATGTAATGTTTAGTGTAGAGAGCTGTCCGCCACAGTACACCACAGCGAGGGAAGCCGCTATAAACTCAAATCTGTTCTCACTGCTCAGCCCCACTAGGTCACCTTTTTTCAAACCTAGCTTTTGCAGGCTGACAGCTACATTCACACTCTGTTGAAGTATATCCCTATATGTCATGGACTCTCCTGTTTCGCCATTAATCTAAAATAGAATAAAATTTATTTTACACCAATCAAGATTATGTAAATAGAAATGAGCAGTAGGTACTAAAAAAGTTTTGTTGATTGCAATTGTATTTGAATGAAATTATTATAGCATTTATTATGCTAACTTTTAAATTTGAATCACATCAGGAAAAATGAAGCGCTCAAGTGGGACTTGAACCCACGACCTTTCCCCTAATAGGGGGAATAGTCTTCAAACCGAGCCATTAAGCCATGCCTGAATCACTTCAATTTCCCTTCTCTTTATATTAATTTGAAGATGAATATAAAGAGAAGGGAAATTGAGGCGAGGGTGGAGCCATCTACCAACTTTCTTACAAACTGTTGCAACTTGAGCGCTTCATTTTCCTGATGTATTTCGAATGCAATTGTATTGTCATTCAAACTGAAGGTGTGTACTAAATATCAGATCAATCAGGTTTGACCCAACAAGCTGGTTAAATTAGAGAGAATTTGGCCATGCAGGTTTAAATTATGTCACTATATCTTATGTGGGTATTGTTTTATATTTTTATTTAGATAAATTCTATGTTACACTATTTCCTAACATTTATTTGTCTATAATGTTTTGTATTTCTTCCTATGTATTAGTGATCAATAAGGTTAGTTTTCATTCTGTCAGTGAGTAATAATTATTATGAAGTTGTTAAGGACCTACACTGGTTAATAATTTAAATAGAGCATCAGAAAGACTGGATGGGTGAATTATGCTGACATTCTTTTTTGAAATATTTTTTAGAGATAACAAATTAATTGTACTTACTAGAGCTGTTTGATTCCCACCATTCTTAATCTGGTCAAATAGAAATTGGCCATATGATAAATGCGCTGGAATGCCGCGTTCCTGAGGTCCTGACACCACATTGTTATGAATTGCAGCAACCGGCATTTTTGGGGCTGATGTGTACAGTGGCGGCAACCAATGAGGATAGTCTTAAAATAATACTGAAGGCCGTTTATCACATAAAATGCCCTTATCAGGTAAGTATTTATCAATGTACTTAAAAATCCATCGCACGCTCGATTAACTACGCATAATCATCAAGTTTATGATAGTATAGTGATATACCGGGCTATAATATCCTATCCACATTCCACAACATATCAACAATGTCTTGTCTTGCTTGTCGTATTCCGCCCATAGACATAAATATACAGACGTGAAGCTACTACGAAATTCATTCATAAAATCATATTAGGAAAACGCCAATTCTCCATCTTGCTTTCTAAAGTAGTGGGGATGTAGCAGGGACCGGACGGGTACTCGTTGAAAGGGTTTTTGAAGGGGTTTTTTTAAGCGCTTAATGAAAAAACCCTTACGAACGGCTTACCCTTTCGAACGGGTGTAAAAAACCCATTCCGAAAGGGTTACCCTTTCAAAACCCAGTAACACTGTAACCTGGGTAAGCCGTTCCAACCTAAGACATTGAAATATGCACTTTTTGAGAATTGTCGTAAGTTTGAAAATTGCATAACTACGATCGCACAAGACGCTCAGCCGGCTCGGCGCAACAAAGTATCATACTCGCTATAGTAACGAAGTTGCCGCTGACTTGTAAACATGGAATAATATTTCTTGTTAATATGTTAATACAGTTTAATTTTACTTAATGCACATTATATTTCGTGTCTACTTGTTCTTGTCTTTCTAATTGTTTCGCTCGTCGAATTTCATTTAAATTGGAATTTCGATACTTATTACGAAGCATCAAAAACACCAGTAGGGTCAGTTCGCCAGTTTACAGCCATTTAGCTGAGTTACTCACTTTAGTATAAAAAAATAGGCTACCTATTTCCAAAATAGCTCATAATGACAATAAACCACCGGTCTTTTTGTCTACCTATATTTTTGATTTACAAGAGAAAAAGTGCAAAAGTAGCAAAAATGCTAGTTAAGGGCCGTTTTCGTCAGTTTACGGCCCCCATTTTCAGCTTAATGGATAAGGAGTCGGCCTTACGATCGAGAGGTCCCGGGTTCGAATCCTGACCATTACACTACCGATGTGAACCCACTCCTAGCACAAGCAATTTAGCTTAGTTGGACGGATTAGAGAAATATTAGTAGGTAATTTCAGTTCTAATAAACAAATATAATTGACTAAAAACCGGCTAATTGCGAGTCGGCCATGAAGGGTTCCGTAGCAGCAAGTAACATAATATAAAAGTTCTTGTATTATTTGTGAGTTAATTGAATGAAAGGCGAAAATTGCTGTTTATGACGAATTAAAAAAAAAACTACTCACTAGATCTCGTTCAAACCAATTTTCGTTGGAAGTTTGCGTGTACATCATAATATATATTTTTTATAGATTTATCATTCTCTTACTTTAGAAATTAGAGGGGGGGGGGGGGGGGTCGGCGTGTGGTTTTAGTCGGTTCGAGTCCGACATAACCTCCCCTTCCGGCACGGGCAGGGGGGGTATCCGAGGGGATTTCCGCACGGAAAAAAAAGGCGTTAGAAGTCGCTCATCGCTCAACGACCTGGGGGTGAAGATAAGTAAAACCGCCTGTCACCCTAGCAGAAGCTGGTCGAGGTGGTTATCAATCACCATGCCAGTAGCAATTCCACCTTTAACAGCTAATGACATAGGGATAGCGTGTAAGTTTAGTCGGTTTGTATCCGACATAACCACCCACCGCCTGGAGGCAGGGTGGGAAGGGGTGTCTAAGTCGAAGTAACACCCCCCCCCCCCATTTCAGGCTGCGGCCGCGCCTCATGAATGAATGAATAGGTTACTTTTCATACAATTAAGGTTTCTTTTCGGAAGTACTACTATATCAGCGTCCCCGCTCCATTCCAGGGGCGAGTGGGGGACACCGTTGTCCCTCCCCTCCTGAGGAGGGTCAGACCGTAAGGGATGGCCCTGGGTCAGCCGGGGTGCGAGGGATATGTCGTTGACAACCTCACCTCCGGCCTAGCACCGCGACCCACAGTCGGCGTGCGGTTTTAGTCGGTTCGAGTCTGACATAACCTCCCCTTCCGGCTCCGGTAGGGGAGGTATCCGAGGGGAGTTCTGCACGAAAAAAAAAAAACTTTTGGTGCTTCTACCCTAATAATAAATACGTCATCAATTTTCACAATACTCACAAAACAATACTAACTTTATAGTAAGTAATTTACTCACTACTATAAACAATAATTACCTACCCATATATTATTGCTCACCTAATTATTAGATCGCGCCCGCCAGTGTCGTCACATAATACCTACCAAGTTGCCAAATTCGCGACAACTAACAAAAATAGTTATATATTGAGGCCCAGCTTGGGTACAAGTATGAATGCCCTGACCTTCACGATGATTGGCTAAGCCTGGGTTACCCGAAAAAAACCCTTTCGTGAAGGTAACCCCTTCAAAGGCTTAGTCAATTGAAGGGGTTACCCCTTCACTTAGATACCGCGATAAACGAGTTAAGCCACTTCGCTGGGTTTAGAAGGAATACTCGATCAAGAGGTAACACTGCGATATGAGTTACCCTATCATAACGGTTACCCTTTCAACGGCTTAACTCGTAAACGGGGTTGTCCGGTCCCTGGGATGTAGTAGCACCTGATTGGTCAAATAAAATTGCTAGTGATGCGGTGAATGAATTTTAATTATCGATATTTTCCAAAATATTTAAAGAACGAAGACCACTTTCCATACATAGTGAATGACTTTTGAAATGCCGTTAACTTTTTATTATTCTATCGCATAATGGTACTGGTATTACTGATGAATAGATACTAAAACATTTTTTACAAAAAAAAAAACAAAAATATTAAATAAAAATTCGATTTTTTTTGTCCAAATCGATTTTGTTTTTGTGCCAATGTGTTATGTACCTGGAGTACTACTAAATATATATATATACACTGACGGACTCATAAACTGCATCAAAGTAATAGACGACTTTGAAATAAATATTTTAACCAAGTATGCATACTTTCTATACAGATTTAAATTGAAACCTCTACATTGGTTCGTGAACTTTAAAACAGCGTAGGGTCATATCTTTAAGTTTAAGTTTATGTACTGGAAAGGACCTTAAGACTTTTTTTGAAGAAAAAACAGAAATTTAAGAAAAATTGGTTTAATTAAAAAATTGGTTTTAACAATAGTCACAAACTTTATGCAAGGGTTTATTTGTGTTTTAATAAGGTGTATTACCCCCACGTGCCCTTATTACGGATTCTAATCGGTTCCGCATAGATTTTATAAGGGTTTTTAAAAGATCTTGTCCCATTCTTCTGAAAGTGCTGTTCTTAGTGCTGCCACTGTCGTGGGCGAAGGGTTTCTCGCATATACAGCTCTTTTTAAATTGTCCCAAACATGCTCGATGGGATTAAGATCCGGGCTGCGTGCTGGCCAATTCATTGTACGTATCCCAACCTCTTCGCAATAATGTTGAACTTGTGCAGCTGCATGCGGCCGGGCATTATCCTGCATTAAAGTAAAATTTTCGCCTATGAATCCCATGTAAGGCACCACGTGATCTTCTAATATCTCTGTTATGTAGCGATGTGCTGTCAAACCCCCTCTATTACCGTTTTGACGGACCATGTCTATGAACACAAGTTCTGTTCGCCCGTTCATCGATATGCCACCCCAGACCATACATGAACCGCCTCCAAAAGGAACACGCTCCTCAATGCAACTTTGAGCATATCGCTCCCCACGTCGACGATAGACTCTTCTGCGACCATCTGCACCATATAAACATGTTCTACACTCGTCCGTGAACAATACAGAGGCCCACTGCTCTTCTGTCCAATTCAGGTGATGACGCGCAAATCTTAAGCGAGCTTGTCTGTGAGCTGTAGACAACTTTGGACCATTTGCTGGTCTAAAAGGGGTGATATCCGCTTCCTTTAACCTTCTTCTTATTGTTCGTGCACACACGTTTACTCCACGCACTTCATTAAGCTCGGTTTTGATGTTAACTGACGTGAGGAAACGATTTCGCAGGGAAGTTATAACAATAAATCGGTCATCACGACCTGTGGTTGCTCGAGTTCTGCCTGTACCACGTCTCCTCCTGTAAGAACCTGTCTCTACAAACTTTCTGTATATTCTAGAAACCGTAGACTGGTTTAAATTTAAATTTCTACCAATCGTTCGTTGATCCAAGCCCTCCCGCACCAATGCTACAATTTGTGCCGCTTGTTCGGACGAAGTATCCATATTATGGTTCAAAAACTCTCGATGTGTTAAAAAACTAACCCAACAATTATGCTGGTAACAATAATTCAATTGACAAAACAAAAAAAATCAATGAGAATCAATTTAAAACTTTGCTATAAATAACACGCAAATCTGATACCTACTACAAGTAAATTTTCTTTTCCCGGCTATATTCATTTGTTTTACTGCAGTTCTATTTTTAATTTTTTTTTTTTAAGATTAAGAGCCAGTCTTTCCATATTTATATAATTTAATCTAAAAAGTTTGCATACTTATTATAAAAAATCCTTTTAGAGTAAACCTGAACTTTGATGCAGTTTATGAGTCCGTCAGTGTATATATATCTATATCGTTACTCAAAGACTGTAAAGAATCTTTGTAGATTCTACGTCCTTCTGGGCGAATTATTCGAAACTCCGGCTATCACAAGGAAAGTCTGACAGAAAGCCATAAGCACACTGCAACCTGAGAATACAAATAATCGGCATCCACTTAAGCTAATCACTTAATTTTTTCTTTCAAATGTATAAATTTTTAGTCTGTGCCCTTTTTATATCGATAAGTAGTTATCGACAGTTTACTGGATTCCCTACTAGGCCGCCATACTGCTTTCTATTCATTCATAAAATCCAAGTTTAGGTAGGCAGTTTTTTTTCGTAGGTATGGCACCTCTTGATATACTCTAAGATTCCGCCATAAATTATCCGCCCGTATCCGTCCGTATGACACTTTTGACACATGTCATTTGTCATTGTCATGTGACTGACTGATGCATAGACATAAATATACAGACGTGAAGCTACTACGAAATTCATTCATAAAATCATATTAGGAAAACGCCAATTCTCCATCTTGCTTTCCAACGTAGTGGGGATGTAGTAGCACCTGATTGGTCAAATAAAATTGCTAGTGATGCGGTGATAGAATTTTAATTATCGATATTTTCCCAAATATTTAAAGAACGAAGACCACTTTCCATACATAGTGAATGACTTTTGAAATGCCGTTGACTTTTTATTATTCTATCGCATAATGGTACTGGTATTACTGATGAATAGATACTAAAACATTTTTTAGAAAAGAAAAAACAAAAATATTAAATAAAAATTCGCTTTTTTTTTGTCCAAATCGATTTTATTTTTGTGCCAATGTGTTATGTACCTGGAGTACTACTAAATATATATATATATATATATATATATATATTTATATCGTTACTCAAAGACTGTAAAGAATCTTTGTAGATTCTACGTCCTTCTGGGCGAATTTTTCGAAACTCCGGCTATCACAAGGAAAGTCTGACAGAAAGCCATAAGCACACTGCAACCTGAGAATACAAATAATCGGCATCCACTTAAGCTAATCAATAAATTTTTTCTTTCAAATGTATAAATTTTTAGTCTGTGCCCTTTTTATATCGATAAGCAGTTATCGACAGTTTACTGGATTCCCTACTAGGCCGCCATACTGCTTTCCATTCATTCATAAAATCCAAGTTTAGGTAGGCAGTTTTTTTTCGTAGGTATGGCACCTCTTGATATACTCTAAGGACTGATGTCGTTCAGTTGCGATTTGCGATTTGATGATTGATACAAACTTGTGAGATGCAAATAGAAAGTGAACACGTGCAATCGAATATTATTCCCCATACTTCCCCTCCTGGGGGTATGAAAACCTTCTACCCTGGTATCTGGCAGCTGCACCAGGGTTGACTAAGCAGAACACCTTCCATTAAAACACTGTATTATAGATTGCCGTTATCTTACCATCAGGCGAGGTGAAGTCAAATTGACGTATCATTTTATAAGAGACCCGGTTGTATAAAAGCCTTTCTGCCTATCCAGGAGGGAAAAATACATAAGTGCCTATAAGTATCCATGAATGTACTAAATATGGATAAAAATCCAACTCTGTTAGCCGGTGGGGTTGGTATCCATGGAGAAATCTGCACGAAAGAAACTGATCATAGATTGTACCTTACTACCCCTATCATAGTTTGTACCTAAGGTTTGTACCTACTGCTGGAACATTCTCAGTTTAATGCCACGTCAACGTCATACCTACTATGTGGTTGCAAAGGTTTGTCACAGTCACTGCCCAACAAGCAAATTAGTCTTATAAGGTTGAGTTTATTCAGCTATTCGGTGATATAAAAGTCGAGTAAGTGTGAATTATTCAGCACGTGTCGTATAAAAGCATCTTATATAGCATTTTAGTTATTCAGCATTTCGGTCACATAATGATGCTGAGTAAACGTTTACTCTGCATACTTATATGACTTAAGTGTCGCATAAGATTTGCTGTATAAGTCGCTACTATACGACCCTTATGTTACTATTACGTCGAGTAAAAGCACATTATATAACTTTCTTGTGACACAGTCGAATAAAAGCTACATCGTTGCTTTTATACTGCTATTATGTTGTATAAGTTGCATTCATACGACTATTACAAGCCTAGTGCCAAGTGTCGTATAATTGCTTGTACTGCTCAATTATCACTTGTCTTAGTTTTCTTGTGTACAATAAGTGGTTGATTGAATAAATAAATAAACAAAAGATCTTTTTTAGAAAACTTTTTAGGAAGGTCTAAGGAACCCTAAAATATAATCATGGCGCTTATACTGCTAATTTGCTGTATAAGAAGCTATTATACGACCTGTTAGCAGTAAAAATGGTGTACAAATGAATGTTGATATAAAAAATATTTGTTATTATATTCATATTACTAAGAATTGAAGGGGGGCGTTAAATATTTATGATAAAACCTAGTATATTTCATCAGAAAACTTACCTTCGCAATACTTTGCAAACCTATGCGTGAGTTTACGAACCTACATTTGGTGCAACCTACAAATTAACATGTCTGCTAAATAAATTGTACTTATAATTTTTTATAATTTTTAAAACACAACACGACGCACTTGCTTAATTTAACAGGGTAGGTTAGGTAGGTAGGTGCTCGCCACTAATTTTATTAATTTATAAATAAATAATATTTGTATTTATTTATTTATAAATAGATAAATATAGCATAGGTAGGTATGTAATAATAACTTGTATTTATTGACAACTAGCTTTTACCCGCGGCTCCGCCCGCGTGGATGTCGGTTATCGCGACCAAGCATAGCCTATGTCACCCTATGTGTTAATCCAGGGTGTCAGCTAACTTCATACCAAATTTTATGAAAATAAATCCAGCCTTTTAGACATGACAAATAGTTTTTCAGTTTGTTACTCACAAACATCCATCTCTCACTCCATCCATCCATACTTACAAACATTTTTTTTTAATATTTGTATTGACTTGTTTTGAAATACATTTAAAATTGTACACAGTAGCACAAAAAAACCACAGAGGTTTCTCCTTATGCTAACAATAAAAGGTTCGAATCTGTCTAATACATATATAGTGAATAAAATAAAATCCCTGCAATCTAAATTGGCAATTTACTCCATTCGGTCAGGCATCCAACAAAACAATGTTGTACCGACTCTTTAAGCAAACACTTAAATAACAAATTAATTGCGTTTTTATTATTATTAGACTACCTATGAACTTTTATAGTTGAAGCTATCATAGGTCTTTGCCATGGGCAAAATTAGATATCACTAATCGTCTAGTATTAATATAAGAATATTTTATCAAAGCAATAATATAATGGTTATCAATTTATATCTCTAAGGAGTATTACCAACTAGATAAGTATGTTGAACCAAGTCGTAAAATTATATTTGTGATCACTTTCATGCACTGAAGTTAGAGGTAAAACGTCAATTTACTAAAATAATGATAGCAAACAAAGTGGTCTCAACTGGTCCAGTGTTAAATGTGCCTGGCCATTTGTCTTTTGCACAATATATAATAGATAAATTAAGAGGAAATTGTGAAATAGAAGATGTTATCTCCGTGGTAAGTACCTACCTATAAATAAATTGCGATACCTATCTACCTGTGCTCAAATGTGCTTAAGTTGTCTCCGAAAAATTTAAAAAATATTCATTTTCTTTATTAAAAATGTAATCAAATTAGATTGTAAGAAGTTGGATGAAGATTATACCGCTCGTAATTTTAATATTTCTTTACAGTCTAGATTTGGACGATCAAAATAAACAGCTGATAAATATTTTTAAATATCTTTTTATTTTGTGCATCTGTTTATATAGCCACTATGTGTATGTTAATACTACGCTACCCTATTTATTGGCTAACAGGGGGCCAAGTCTGCTAATTAAATTCGTTGTTATTGAGTCGCGATGGTGTGGTGTCGACATAATTTTACCCATTTCGTAGTCCGCTAAAATATAAGAGCGATCGCTTGCAGTACCACCTCTCATTAAGTGGGCCTTGTGCTTGTTAGCCACCTAAGTGGTAAAAAAACCTCCTTCCTTCCTCGTTTCTGGGGTTCAATATCATGCTTCCCAGTCCCGAGGTTGGCATCTTAAAACAGTAGATGGCATGGATCTGCTTTTTTTATAAGGACACTTCAATTTGACGACACCTCGCCTGATGTTAAGCTAAAGGCAACGCATTTCGGAAAGAGGGTCACCATCATATACATGATGTTAACAATGGTGGCTTTTTCACGTCTCGCTCACGACCCGGGACTGTAGGAAGGAGGAAACACGCTTATAGGTAGGTACCTACAATACAGCCCAAACCCAGGTGCGTAGGAGGCTTTATTGGGTGAACGGAGACGGCTTGCGGTTTTAGTCGATCCGAGTCCAAAAGAAGCGCCCCTGATGGCCGACGAGTATCTGTGGCGATTTCTGCAAGAAAAAAAGGAATGAAGGGTACAGTTAGAGTCAGAAATATCTTGACTACAAAGTTTCAAAATGATCTTATAACTAAGGTATTGAGAGCAAGTCAAACTTTTATTGATTTAAATTGTATTATTGTCCGAACTAAAGGTGTGCACTAAATTTCAGAACAATCCATCAACAGGGAGGGCGAAAAGCAAAGAATTATGTAAGTTATAGCTCGTGCGAGTTAACATGGCACCTGCCTCGAAGACACCCTCCTCCCGCTTCCCCGCGCGCGACCCCGCTCTCGCCGTGCGAGGCTAGTAGCGTCAGCGTACGCGCCTCCCGCTCCCCCGCGCAAAGCCCCGAGCCAGGTGCCATGTTAACTCGCACGAGTTGTGATTTCTAGCACTTAGGGAAGGTTCATATCTAACGGAACATGCGTCGCGTATTATAGACGCTGTACGCTCGACGCACTAACGTAGCATCGGTTGAGTGTGAACGGTCAAGTGTTTTTCTATACATTTGTCTGTTCTGGCGTTACGCGACCGATAATACGCGACGCATGTTCCGTCAGATATGAACCTTCCCTTAGTCAACATCTTTTTGATGCTGACTGTACTAATGACATCCGTCAGCTATACAACGTTACCATATGTGTATTAAAAACGACGTTACCTATACATAAAACATACATTTTTAACATCGCGTTGGTACCTATTTACATAACTTAGATACTTATCCTACCTACCTCATTTTGACAGGAGGTCATAAACTACCTAAATAGAAAATTAGTGATAAATATTTTCAAGTTTCCAAAGATTTAGGTAGGTACATAGTCGCTAAAATATGGCAACACTGCTTAATAATAAACTACTTTACTATTATTTGTATTTTAATGGGCGTATAATGCGCGTCTTGATTGTTTATTACTCTTATCGGCAAGTTACGACAACACTTCAGTTAACAACAGACGCGTGATACTGTAATACTTAATTCAAATTTTATAACCTACCTAAGTTATTAAGACTTGAGTTTTTGTGTGGAAAGTGCTAACAAAATGATAAATAATAAAGTGGTTACAAGTGATGTAGCTCTCCCTGTGCCTGGCCACCTTTCTTTTGGGCAATATCTCATAGATACGTTGCGGTCAAATTGTGCAATTGATGATCTCGTCTCTTTGGTAAGTTTATGTTAATAAGTTAAATGTAGGTACTAAGGTCATTTTTTTCTATCGACCTTGACGTTGCGCTGAGATGTGATATAACATGTAAATATAGGTACCTACTTAAGTAGGTAAATAAAGATTTGCTTAACGGGAATTGAATTCCAATCCTAATGTGTTCTTTGACATATTCACGCCTATATGTTCGGAAGGGGCAGGTAGAGGATAGGTAGGCTAGTGACACCGATGCTGCAATGTATTTTTTAGAATTTTTGTATGTTTGTCCGTCAGAATGTCGTGTGAAAAACACTGAACTGATTTTCTTATATGAAATTTAACATGGATTTTTCCAAGACTCTGGTTATGAAGTAGGCTATAGGTACAGTCAGCATCAAAAAGATGTAGGCGAAAAGAGTAGGTACTCAAAATGAGCTTCAATTTCATTTTTGACCTCCTTCCAGTTGACCGATTGTTCTGATATTTGGTACACACCTCTAGTTCCGACAATAATACCATATAAATCAATAAAACAGATTGATTTGCTCAATACGAGGGTTTCAAGATCATTTTGAGACTTCGTTGTCAAGATATTTATGACGCTGACTGTACCTACCTAGTTATTACATTTTCGACCGTACTTGGAAGGAATACCTACTGTAAAAATTGTGCATAAAATATTTTACTCAAAGGGAATATTCCATTAATTTAAAAAAGAAACGATACTGCATTCAAAGATTTCAGAAAAAACGCTATGTTGTCACACTCGGTAATCGAACCGACTAAAATTTTTCAGACTATAAGTTATTTTGCACCTGTTAGCAAAAAGTGTTAATTTAAACCTAAACATCAGCCAGAAAAATGATACTTAAAACTCCAAAGTCATCAGTTATATTTCTAACGTCATCATTCATCATCATCATCCTTGTGTTAATCCCCTTCACTTCACTCCGAGGTTACCCCACATACCCCGGATTCCGAAATCTGAGCTCAGTTTAAATATAGGGCTTTTGAGCAGTGACTTAGAGCCGTTTTTTCTTCCAGCTTGAGTTGTTGTCAGTGGCCATCAACAGAGTGGTTCGGGTCGCCCAGATAGGCCTATACGTCTTGAACGAAACTGCATACGGAAGCGCTCAGATGTAGGTTCAACCATCAAGCATCCCAATACCTCGATCGTTCACCGAACAGTGAGCGTCATTATTCTTAGGAAATTATATTGCTTCCTTTCTTCTAACAGTAGTATTTTTTTCTCATTTGTGATATGACGTTCTTTCTTTACGTCTGAACTATGTGGCAATTTGTGAGGGAGACTATTGATGTTGCAAGTGTTGCAACTTGCAAGCATTCCTTGGCCATGATAACAGCTCACCACGTGTACTTACTCGCTTACGGCTTACTCCTTTTAAAACCAAGTCTCTGTACTCCTTCTCTTCGTTTTGGTTTAACTTATCACGACTGTTATGGGAGCGATTGCCGTCCAACTTTCCAACCCAGAGAGGAAAACCTCATCCGTCAAACAGCTCGCTCGTGTATCTCGAAGTGCCTCTCTACCTTCGCCGCATAGTCGGGGCGTATCTGTCGGAGAGAGCAGTCGTCTACCCAAGTGCGACCGGGCTCGGTCGGCGAGAGATGTCGTGCGGTGTTCCGCAGGGATCGGTCCTGGGACCGCTACTGTGGAACATCGGTTACGACTGGGTGCTTCGCGGTGAGCTCGCGGACGGTGCCACCGTCACGTGTTATGCGGACGACGCACTGGTGACGGCGTGCGGGGCTACATACCGCGAAGCGACCCTGAAAGCCACGACCGCGGTTGCCCAAGTCGTGGAGCGGATCCGGCGGCTGGGTCTCGAGGTGGCTCTGCATAAAACCGAGGCCATGTTCTTTCATGGGCCTCGGCGCGTGCCACCGGAGGATTCCAGCCTCATAGTGGGAGACATTTCCATCGGCATCAAGCCCCAGATGAAATATCTGGTGCTCGACGGCCGGTGGAACTTCGGGGAGCATCTCCGAAGACTGGCCCCCAAATTGAAGGACACAGCTGCCGCTCTGGGGCGGCTGCTGCCCAACATGAGGGGGCCGGATGACTCCTTTAGGAGACTCTACGCGGGAGTCGTGCGGTCCATGGCCCTATATGGGTGCCCAGTATGGGCGGAGACCCTGACGGTCCATAATGCACGTCTGCTGCATGGTCCGCAGCGTGCAATGGCCAGCAGGGCCATCAGGGGGTACCGCACGATATCCCTGGAGGCTGCGAGTCTCCTTGCCGGATCCCTACCGTGGAACCTGGATGCGAGGGAGGAGGACGGGAACCCGAGCCCGAACAAATTCGGGCCGTGAGGTCTCAGCTCCACAGGGACATGGTAGCAGAATGGGAGCTACGACTTGGGCGACCAAGCGCAGGGCACGCCGTAATAGCGGCGGTAAGACCCATCATGGAGGAGTGGCTAGAGAGGCCACACGGCAGCCTCTCGTACCGGCTGACGCAGGTGATTACCGGACACGGGTGTTTCGGGAGTTACCTGTGTCGGATCCGGAAGGAGCCAACGTCCGAGTGCCATCACTGTGATGCGAGCGAGGACACAGAGCTGCACACGCTGACCGAGTGCCCGGCGTGGGACACGCCGAGGCGGGTCCTAGTGGTGGCTCTGGGGGTGGGAGTCCTCACACTCGCCATATTGCTCACAGCGATGGTACGATGCGCGAACGCTTGGGGTGCGGCCGCCTCCTTCTGCGAGCAAGTAATGCTCGAGAAGGAGGCGGCCGGTCGGGTCCGGACTAGACTTCGGGCCCGGGAAGCCCGCGCAGAGCGAAGGCAAACCGGACTTCGGAGGTCGCAGAACGACCTCCGTCGTCCATGAGCGCTGGCCTGGGGGTGACCGGTGGAGCCGCCTGTCACCCTAGCAGAAGCAGGCTGCGGCGGCGGCGCCAAGTGCGCTTCCCCGTAACCGGGGCTAGATGGGGACCCTGTGGTCCCCACAACCCGAAGGGGGCCATCTCGAAAGAGATGGTCCTGGGTCTGCCGGGGTGCGAGAGATATGCTTTTGGCAATCTCACCTCCGGCAACCAAGGACCCAAGACGGCGTGCGTTTTAGTCGGTTCGAGTCCGACATAACCACCTCCACCGGCTCCGTGGGGGTGGTATCCGTGGGGATTTATCGCACGATAAAAAAAAAAAAACCGTCAAACAGCATCTGTACCTGCGGGCTTGCGGATGACGTTGGTTTGGGTTTAGGAGATTTTTTCCCAAGGGCTGATGACCTGGTGGGTCTGGCATCGCCCATTCAGAAGACGGGCCAGCGAGCGTTTGTGTGATCCGTCAATGAGAGCGTGGTATTTCCGATAGTTTACTCACTAAGTCGCAGCGTATGGCACACAGTAGGTTGTTTTAGTGTTTGTGATGTGAGCCCCACGTACCCGTGCGGCTTCCCCAAGCCCGCGAATGCGGTAGGTGATTTTTTCCTACCTAAACATCCTGCTTTTGCAACTTACAACTATTTACAGGGCAACTATAATAGCTTTTTTTTTCCGTGCGGAAATCCCCTCGGATACCCCCCTGCCGGAGCCGGAAGGGGAGGTTATGTCGGACTCGAACCGACTAAAACCGCACGGCGACTGTGGGTCGTGGTGCTAGGCCGGAGGTGAGGTTGTCATCGACATATCCCTCGCACCTCGGCTGACCCAGGGCCATCCCTTACGGTCTAGCCCTCCTCGGAAGGGCGGACAACGGTGTCCCCGATTCGCCCCGGGATGGGGAGGCGCGCTTCTCAGCGCGCCGTCGCCGTGGCCTGCTTCTGCTGGGGTGAAAGGCGGCTTCACCCGTCACCCCCAGGCCCGCGCTCATAGGGGACGGAGGTCAGTCAGTGCCCTGGGCAACTATAATAGCTTACGATATTGATAGGCACCTTTTAACATAAAAAAACAATTGTGCAGATCAATGGCGATACCGGGCACCAAATCACGACTAGACAAATACTACAAGAGACGGTCAATGTGGCCACCGGGCTGCAGAAGTTGGGCGTGAAGCGCGGCGACGTGGTCGGGCTGTGCAGCGAGAACCGGGATGAGTTCATTCCGACTGCGCTCGCCGTCATCTGCTGCGGAGCCGCTCTTACCACTTTCAATGTGCTCTACACTAATGGTATGTTATTTATATTTTAGTAGTAGTAGATAAACTCCGTCCGAGTATCCCTGAAATCGTCAAGTTGTCGATCCCTTGTGTCAAAACATTGGTTTTAACAGTTAGACAGATGGTATAGTAGCGCAGGTGCGGTCCCAGCCAGAAATGGGGGAGGGGGGAGTTTTACATCCTGAAAATCCTTCAGAAAGATCCTTTTCAGAAGACTTTTCAATTTATTGACGTGCATGATTTGGGACTCGGGATTTCGAACCGCGCGTCCAGGAGCGTAAGTGCTGGAACCAACTTCTCGAGTGATAGGTACTCTAGCTAGGCTAGACCAGACGTATAAATATAAAAGTAACTGTCCACGATTTTACGTAGCTCAATTCTGTCGTATCTAGTAGGTACCATTTTTTTTCCATTCGTCGAATTTGAGAGAGTCTTTTTAGATAGGGATTCCCGCAAATTCAAGTCCTGTTCTGGATGAATGAAACTTTCTATTGGTTAGGGCGTTAGGTTTCATTATTTTCAACTAATAAACAAAATCAGCATAGAAGACGCACGAGCAACGAACTCTCAAATTGTTACTGCATATAACTCTATAGTTCGTTCGCGATAAGAATACAGTGAATCATAAATTGTCTGTCAGCCTAGCCCCGCCCCAAACCAATCAAATCTTTACAAAATACTAAGTCAAGTTCACAGTGTCCAGTTGAAGACATTGCTTCGAACGCAACGGTTGTATCCTGTCATTATTGTTAACTGATTTAAATTATTCTAGACGCGAATCCACTGCATTCTTATGGCGAACGAACTATACGTGTTATTGATCTTATTGTCTAGCGTTAAGACCGTTCACTATTATGTATCTTCTATTTAACCATACGTATCTCTATGTACCTACTGTTTACTTACATGCAACTAACTAGGTAGATATCGTGATATACGGCAAATACAACAATCTCTAGGTAACATGAATTGTTTATCTTCTTACTTACCGGTAGATATGGAATTAAAATTATACAAAATTCAAATATACAAAAGAGTAATTTCCAATTAGCGAAGTTCCCATCCCATGATTGCAAATACATTCAAATGAAATAATACTGAAGAGTTAGGAATGTTCAAAATTACACGAATTATTTGTCTGATCGTGAATTTTCAAATTAATGTTAACTTAAACAGAATACCTACTTGTACAGTTGACGTCATAAAATATTTGATATTCTTTGTTCTCAGAGGAAATGAAGCACGTGCTAAATATATCACGACCAAAAATTATAATCGCCTCTGAAGTGGGACTAAAACGAAATTTCGCTACCATAAAATCAACATCGAGCATCGAAAAAATTATACAGTTGAACGGAGAGCTCGTCGATAAGGACGTCATTGACTACAAGCGCGTCGGTGTGCAGACAGATCCGAACCTCTTCGAGCCAGCAGAAGTCCAAGGCTGGACTGATACGATCTATATACTGTACTCCTCAGGGACGACAGGGTTGCCAAAAGGAGTCATGATTACACATCTTAACGCACTGTATTCTGCGTCCAGTTTTGAGTAATTATCTACCATCTACATAATTTTGAAGGGAAAGTCATTGAACATATTTATGTTACTGTGAATATCCGAAATGCAGTGTACATATCTATGTTAAGATAAGACTGGTGACTGTTAACTAACATCTACCAAGATATTTGGAGTCCGTCCTGTCCGTAATTTATCTTTTTCATGACAATTTAGGTCATTCACGGATGACTGTTAAAACAGACCACGACGGCTTGGTCTATCTTAATTATGAGCGAAATTAAGATGCGCGGGAGCGAACGAAGCGATAACCCCACAAAGAAACAGAATCCCGCGAAGCGGGGTTCCCTTTACTTAAATTAATATAATTAACTATTTGTAAATGAAGGAAAGGTTACATAATACCTAATGTTTAAAATACCGAAAGCACAAAACCTCGAAATTCAAAATCCCAGCACCATCTACAAAGTTTTTGGGTGGTTTTGTTTTTATTATTTTTTATGGATGGTTATAAAAAATAACACAAAACGCTAGTTTAAAACAAAACACCGGCGTTTCTTAACATTCACACACACTGTAAATCGCTTCTAAGATTCACTGTACCTATCTCCTCTGTGTAGGTTAACATTCACCGACGTGTGTCCAATTCAAGTATAAATTAAGAAAAAATTCGAACTAACACCATCGATTTTGGTGAATGTCGACATACAACGGTGAATCAAAATTTTCACTTATTTCGGAAATTCACATTTACTTAATTTGGAAAATACCGTGCGGTTTTCGCCGGTTCGAGTCCGACATAACTACCCCGCCTGGACGTTCTACAGAGCTAGACTTCTGCACGAAAGAAACCAAGCGTTCAAAGAGATTTTAATTTATTGAATAATCCCTACTAAGTATCTATATTTTTTATAACATGCATGAGGTCCTCGTCGATCAGTGGCAATTACACCACACTATGTGTATGGTCTACACACTAAACAGGCACATACTATAATACATTACGTACACAAATACATATGTCAGGCACTTCAATCAACGAGCATGTTATGCGCCAACACTACACTGCCTTTCGCACTTATTATTTACCTAGATTTAAATAAGAATAGATAAATCATCAGGTTTTAAATGATTACAGGGCACGAAACAACAGAAAGGATAGTGTACTATTAACTATTGTGCCTTGGTATCACGCGTATGGTCTGATGTCAACCATAAACTACATATTGATTAAAAAAAAGCTCGTGTATTTGGCTGGATTCAATCCACTTAAGTATTTGAGCACTATACAGGAATACAAGGTAAAAAAACCATTTAAGAACATGCTGTACATCGTACATGTGTACAGTAGGTTCAACACACATGTACGATGTACGGCATGTTCCTATGATACAAACAATACTCGTATGTGTATTTAACACTGAAGTGTAATTTATAAGGTCAAGAAACCCAAAAGATCATTAATCCCAAAAAAATATATAGTCACTTTCTAAAGTTTTGGTAAATTCTCAGGTGTCTGTACCCCTAGCGACAAATAGTTTGAAGCAAAGTGATCAAGTTACAGTGTAATTTATTTCACCTCCGTTAGTAAAAAATTGTTGCATTAAGCCTAAACGTCAGTGACGAGGGTCCCTACTTCACGATTCCTGCCACCTTGCTCTAGAAAGGAACGTGGTAGAGGTTTTTACATTCACATTCCAATATTTCCACCGGCTCGCCTTTTGAAAAATTTCACCCTTCTCCACTATATGCTATCATTCATCATCATCATCATCGTCCTTCTGTTAGTCCCGATCGCATTCAAGGTGTTCACTCCGAGGAGATCCCCCGAGCTTTAAATATGATATGGCTTCTTCGGCTAGTGAGTCAAGAGTCGAGTCAGTGAACTAATTTTCCACGAAGTATTGGTTACCGGTTACAATAGTCGTGGTGATATATCAAAATTATGTTTACTACAGGCATCGACTTAAGTCTGAGATGATAATTAATGATTAATTAAAAAAACACAATGTTTTACTTTTAGATAACTAGTTTGGCAGCGGTGCCTCCGATTGTGGTGTTCCTTGGCAAAGCGCCGGTTGTGGAGAAATATGACTTATCATCTCTCAAAGTTGTATGGTGTGGCGCAGCGCCTCTTAGCGCTGAAACTATCTCGCAAGCTCTGAAACGGTAATTATTCTTCAAATTGATAACTGAACTACGATAGATAGGATGATACATACGTAAAACTTCAATTACAGCATGCCCAATTGTGAGGGTATATATCAAGCATACGGTATGACGGAGACCTCGCTGGCGGCTACACAAGACAAGGATGATGGGAGTGCTCCGCAGAAACCAGGCGCTGGGGGTTATCCTTTGGCTGGAGTTAAGGCTAAGGTAAATTAAATCAATATCCAGGATAGATGAAAGTTCACTCCGGCTCCTAGGGTCCCCAATTCTTGAAGAAGCATATGATGCATTTATTGAGGAAAAGATACAAAATTTCAATGAAGTTTCGGACCGACTCCTCCAAATTAATATACATTCCGCTTTTACAATTGTCAGATATTGCCTTTTCGTCCCCAAATTCACCCATGCTCTACGATCATCACAATTTTTTAAACATTTGGAACTTTTAGGCAAGATGGACAAAATTATTCAAAATACCCTATGCAAAATTTTGAATGCAGATTTGAACGACCGAGCCTGGCTCCAAGCAGCTCTCCCGGTTCGCTGGGGTGGGCTCGGTGTTCGTAAAATTTCTGATGTTAGTTTGCCAGCATTTTTAGCTTCGACTCATGGCACAGAGGAATTAAATAGGAAAATTTTAATACCTACACTGGTTAATTCCGAAGTGCCAGGTAAAGCCGAAGCTATAAATGCTTGGAAAATGTTTTGCCCACCAACCTATACTCCCAGAGACAGTGGGATGAGCAGCTTTGCAGCATTTTAAGGCAAAAATGGTTAAATAGTTCTCCCAGTGTTGCAGAGCGTGCTCGCCTCCTGGCTGTGGGAGAGTGGGAGTCTGGTGTATGGCTTCAGGCTCTTCCGTCATCCAACATTGGCACCATGTTGGATGACACGACTTTCAGGATTGCAGCCTGCCTTCGTTTGGGTGCTCCCTGTGTTTCTCCTCATCGTTGCCACTGTGGAGAAGCAGTCGACAGCCTCGGGCATCACGGCCTATAATGCGGCAGGAGCGCAGGACGTTTGTCACGTCATGCACATTTAAATGACATTATCCGCCGGGCTCTTGTCACCGCCGGCGTCCCAGCCACACTTTAACCAGTTGGTTTGGTGCGCGACGATGGCAAGAGACCGGACGGTATGTCTTTGATGCCTTGGAAGATGGGCAGGCCTTTGGTGTGGGACGCAACTTGCGTCGATACCCTTGCGCCTTCCCATCTTCCAAGTACGTCGTACTGCGCTTGTGCTGCTGCTGCGGCATCTGCGGAGACCCTCAAACGGCGAAAATATGATAATTTGTCCAGCAATTATATGTATATTTGAGCCGTTTGGGGTCGAGACGCTGGGTTCGTGGGGTCCAAGCGCACGGTCGCTCTACAAAGAAATAGCGAAGCGACTGGTCGATGCTTCGCGTGACCAAAGGGCTGGCTTCTTTTTTGCACAACGGATTGGCATTGCCATCCAACGGGGCAATGCCGCCAGTCTTTTGGGCACGTTACCAGTCGACATCGATGGGGAGGAATTTGTCGACGCCTGAACTGCCCTCCCTCCCCCTTCTTCGACTTTTTATTTTTTTCTTTCTTGTAAATATTGTACTTTATTATTATTATTATGTTAGTTTTATTTTAATCGTTATTTTAGTTTTAATTTAAGATTTGTATTAACATGAATTTCGTTGTAGTAATTTTAACTAACTATTACAGGTTGTTGACATAGATACCCGGCAAAAACTAGGCCCTAATCAAAATGGGGAGATATGTCTGAAGGGACCTAATATTATGAAAGGTTACATGGGCGATGAGGCCGCCACTCGCGAGATTTTCGACGAGGAAGGCTATCTGAAGACTGGAGACATCGGGTACTACGACAAAGATGGCTGCTTCTTCATAGTCGATAGAATAAAAGAACTGATTAAATATAAGGGTTCTCAGGTACGGTAAGGAGTAGGTAATATCCGTTTGTGTATTTTCTCACTTTTAAAAAGTCCGTCCACTTTCGTAACAGATTTTTGATTATTTACATATGGAAATTTTTCTTTTTCTAATGAGTGATGACCGACTACGAAATAAGAATTTTAGTAGTTAAATTGATAAAGTAACAAAACACTATAATACCTAGCTTACTTACTAGCTTCTGCCCGCGGGCCCGCTCGATTGAAGGTCGGTTATCGCGACCAAACATAGCCTCTATCCTTTCTTAAGGTCAATCTACCTCTATACCAAATCGGTTCAGTAGTTTAGGCGTGAAAGCGTAACATACAGACAGATAGACAAAGACAGAGTTACTTTCACATTATCATATTAGTATGGGTATGGATATTCAACGTTACCAAATATTCAATCAGCAGAACAGTGCAGGTACATATTATATTATGATGGTTCCATGCTAGGTGGCTCCGGCTGCAGTGGAGAGTGTGGTGCTGCAGCATAGCGGTGCGGCCGAGTGTGGCGTGGTGGGCCTTCCCGACGAGGCAGCGGGAGAGCTGCCCGTGGCTTTCGTGGTCAAGAAACCTGGAGCCACGCTCACGGAGAAAGAGTTGATTGACTTTACTTCTGCACGGGTGCGTATACAAGACGCTTTTTTTTTATCGTTCGAAAAATCCCCACGGATACCACCCCCACGGAGCCGGTGGAGACGGTTATGTCGGACTCGAACCGACTAAAACGCACGCCGTCTTGGGTCCTTGGTTGCGGGAGGTGAGATTGCCAAAAGCATATCTCTCGCACCCGGCAGACCCAGGACCATCTCTTTCCCCTTCGGGTTGTGGGGACCACAGTGTCCCCATCTAGCCCCGGTTACGGGGAGGCGCACTTTGCGCCGCCGCCGCGGCCTTCTTCTGCTAGGATGACAGGCGGCTCCACCGGTGACCCCCAGACCAGCGCTCATGACGGAGGTCGTTCTGCGACCTCCGACGTTCGGTTCGCCTTCGCACTGCGCGGGCTTCCCGGGCCCGTAGTCTGGTCCGGACCCGACCGGCCGCCTTCTTCTCGAGCATTACTTGCTCGCAATACAGGACGCACTAAATCAATCGCTATAGGTTGCGGAAAAAATATGATCAAGCTATGTTTATATCCGTTGTGATTAATTTCCATTCGTTGCCAATACTAGAATAATACCTAACAGTTTTGTTTCGAAAAATGTCGGAGTGTAGTCAAATCCGCAGTTAAATCAGTAAAAGGGTCTATGGTCTCCCAGACTCCCAAGTAGAAAGCTTCTGTTGCGACTGCGATTACAGCTAGGATGAAGAAGAAACTGGTTCAATCGATAATGTTGTACACTCGCACTCAGAAGTTACTAAAAATACAAACGTAACATTGAAATTATTCTATTAAATCAATATGTTTAATAGAAATATCTATATGATATAAGTAATGTTTTATTTCTAGAGCTAAGGTGGTTAGAAACTCTGAATGTTTCAATCTAATACTGATGGCAACTGTACTTGCGTGACACGTGGCACGTTACAGTACAGAGTAAATAGGATTAGTCCTGTTATCTATGGTTTACAGGTTTTAGGTTCATAATTAGAGTCTTATTTGTTTCCGAATTCGAATGTACTCAAGGTATACTCAGCTTAATTATAATAATTAGTAACTTTTGCCCGCGGCTCCGCCCGCGCGGATGTCAGTTATCGCGACTAAATATAGCCCATGTCCTTTCTCAAGGTCTAATCTACCCCTATTCCAAATTTCATCAAAATCGGTTCAGTGGTTTAGGCGTGAAAGCGTAACATACAGACAGACAGACAGAGTTACTTACGCATTTATAATATTAGTATGGAGTTTGGATTTGAATTTGTCACAGGTTGCGTAACGTTTATTGGTATTATTTTTCAGCTATCATCAAGTTCTCGTCTGCATGGAGGTGTGATTTTTGTCGACGAAATACCAAAGAACCCGTCAGGAAAGATCCTGCGAAGAGCGCTAAAAGAAAAACTGCTTCAAAGAAACAAAAGTAAATTATAAATTGAAATAATATATTTTTTTTTTCAATTTATTTGTGATATACATTACCTATGTAATTTTATTGGAACTGCACTGTTAAACCGCGCATTTCGCCGAATCTATTAATTGAATTGTACCTAACCATTAGGTACTTTTTTATGGGTTATATTGTAAGCATTGATGTTAAATTGTAAAGCTCAAAGTACAATTGAAGTTGGAACAGTGCAAGTTTCATTAAAATAATTCCAGTCAGTTGTATTCAAGAATGTACAGACAGATACAGAACAGGCCCTCGATTCTACTAAAGCAAAACTATTGTCAAACCGCGGCAAAAAGCGGCATTAAAGTTTACACTTTATTTCTATAAACTAAGGTCCAAAATTTAATGACAAAAATTTCATTACACTCTTTTATTCACTCTGCTAACAGTTATTTAATATTGAACTTTAAATGAATCACTTTAAAGTCTACAATGTAATGCCGCTTTTTGCAATCTCTGTGGTTTGACAATAGTTTTGCTTTAGTAGAATCGAGGCCCAGTCAAGAGGTCGAGGTAGACTCTAACTAAGTAGGTACTCAGACAAACGGAGCCGTGAAGCTACCTTAACCGTTGTAGCTACAGCAAAAGGTTCCTAGAAGCCCTTCCCTAACTTTCTAAGATATTTTGAACTGCATTCAAAAATTTTGGAAAAATACAGTACAGTCAGCAAGAAAGTTGCTAAAATTGAAGGAATTTTTACAGCATTAAGTATGCTAACTATACAAATCGAATACATAGGGAAAAAGAATCTTCTCGGGCGGGACTCGAACCCGCAGTCTTTCCCTTACAGGGGGAATGCCTGACCAATTGCCTTAAGACGTAAAGATGGGAAATTTGAATCATATCGGGCGTGTCTCGGTAGCCGAATAGGTCAGGCATTCCCCCTGTAAGGGAAAGACTGCGGGTTCGAGTCCCGCCCGAGAAGATTCTTTTTCTCTATGTATTCAAGTTGCTAAAAGTCCAAAAAAATTTTGTGCTAATATATACTACTCTATCTACCATAAGACTCTACGCCGTTGAGTCCTCCTAAGAACACATTGCTATAACTTCAATGGTTTATGTAGCTGCCCTTACTGCACCGTTTAAAACGTTTTTTTTTATCGTGCGATAAATCCCCACGGATACCACCCCCACGGAGCCGGTGGAGGTGGTTATGTCGGACTCGAACCGACTAAAACGCACGCCGTCTTGGGTCCTTGGTTGCCGGAGGTGAGATTGCCAAAAGCATATCTCTCGCACCCCGGCTGGTACAGGGTAGGTATACGGTTTATGGTTATTCCCAGGAATTACATATTGCTTCGAAATTACGGCTGTGGTGTCAAAGGAAAAGTACTACAAGTCATTGGCCAGTTTCTAGTTTTAAGTGATAATTACCTGCCTACAAGAATATTAATTGTAAAATAAGAATAAAAGTATGTCATTATATTATATTTTTATTATAAAATGGAAATCGTAGTTTAATTTCAACTCCATTTATGCTATACTAGCTTAGCTAGCTGTTACCCACGGCTCTGTCTGTGTGGATGCCGGTTATTGCGACGAAACAAAGCCTGCGGCCTTTCCCAAACTCTAATTTATCTGTCTAAATTATCTGTGATCCGGCGCTAACGGCCTAAGACTCTGAAGTAGCTCCGGGCTGGTGAAAGCGCCTGAGAACCTAATATCTCTCTTACAAAGAATAGTGGCGTTTTCAAAAGTGTATTTCATCATTGTTGTCGGTAGCTCTAAGGAGTCGGCCATCGGCCTTACGATCGAGTGGTCCCGGGTTCGATCCTGGCCATTACACTACCGACGTGAACCCACTCCTAGCACAAGCAATTTAGCTTATTAGGAGTGGTTAGAGGGAATATTAGTAACTTCGGTTCTAATATTATTTAAAAAAAAATTAAGTAGTAATTTCCAAATAAGCCAATATGATAATCCCCTCGCATCCCTTGCATCCATACCTACGTCTTCACCAGCACTTGGTAAAGACGGTCCCGAATAAAACTTCTTTCATAACTTTTCATATAATTTTATTTAATAATATAAATTCAATGTATACATATAGATATTATTTCAATTTATTTTTGTGCAAGGAGTTTTTCTTTAAGCGCTCGTCGTAAAATCTTTCCTGACGCATTCTTCGGTATTTCGTCGACAAATATCACACCTCCTCGCAGACGAGAGCTTGTCGATAGCTAAAAAATGGGCAGGTTGAATGCATGAATGTATGTAGGCCATAAACTTAACATAAACTATGACGTAGGCATACCTACTAGTGAATTGGAACTCGCAAGTCACAACCCTTCGAATGTAAGGCCACAAGATGCTTATTCTATCTAAACATTATCCATACTAATATTATAAATGCGAAAGTAACTCTGTCTGTCTGTCTGCCCGTCTATTTGTATGTTACCCTTGCACGCCTAAACCACTGAACTGATTTTTATGAAATTTGGTAGGTATAGGGATAGGTTAGACATTGAGAAAGGACATAGGCTATGTTTGGTCGCGATAACCGACATCCAAGTGGGTGGAGCCGCAGGCAAAAGCTAGTAAACTATATATCTAATTATATAATATTTGCTATGTGATGTAGATCAGAAAGAAATTAACCAACTGGTAATGTAAGTCTTGGCAACGTCTTGTCGTCGTATGAGCAACCTACTCATGAGTCAAAATGGATACATTATTATGAGGTGCGGGTACACAATATGAGGATGACGATAGATTAGGTAACTAATGAAATGAATGAAAAACAAGAAACCTATGAGAACCCGAACCTCATAACACTTATATAAATTGCTGAAATACCCAATTTACAAAAAAAAACATAGCATTCTCCTTAGTTCAAAGTATTTTTGTTTTCAACTTTAGTTTGGTCATTCAACAACAACATCAGACGATATTATACGCACCCGAACGATGGTAAAGTCAATCAACTCTTTCTCGGTGAGGTCGACTCCAGGCTTCTTGACCACGAAGGCAACGGGCAGTTCTCCCGCCGCCTCATCGGGTTTGCCCACTACTCCGCACTCTGCCACGTCGGGATGCTGCAGCACCACGTTCTCTACAGCAGTCGGAGCCACCTAACATGAAATAGTCATGTCAAATTAAATATCTAGTCCACTTTCAGAGGCGGTTTACTTTCGGTGGCCCTTAAGGATACGGGGAGCGATCCGCTACGAGTATCCCTTTTAGCGGGTTTTGACTGGTTTTGACCATTCCATTTCACTTTAATGTCCTACTAACCGGTCTATTTTCCTAACTGTTGAAAATGAAACCGGGGAATCCCGTGTTACTCCATTGGGGCGCTAAATGAACGAATAATCAAATGTAGAACACTAACGAATATATTGTCTCCGTACCTGGGAACCCTTATATTTAATCAGTTCTTTTATTCTATCGACTATGAAGAAGCAGCCATCTTCGTCATAGTACCCGATATCTCCAGTCTTCAGGTAGCCTTCCTCGTCGAACATGGCGCGAGTGGCGGCCTCATCGCCCATGTAACCTTTCATAATATTTGGTCCCTTCAGACAAATCTCCCCATTTTCTTCAGGACCTAGTTTTTTGCCGGTGTCTACGTCTACAACCTGTAAAGTAAGTAATAGAGTGAATAAGAAATAAATATAGTAGGTACCGTCAGTATCAAAATTAATTTTAGCTTATAAAGTGCTCTTGTTCGTGTTCCTCGGGTGTCTTACTACGTCTTGTGCTTCGGTGGTGGACCACCTCAAGTTCACAAGTATTACCTATTACAAAACAATCCGTTCATGCCAGGGCCTCGTTTTTCTCGCGACTTAAGATCCAAGATATATATCCCGTTATAGATAAGATAGATCCCGTTCTGAGGTATACCACAAATAAATTGAATATTATATCGGTAGTCATAGTGTTCTAATAGGTTATTTGACAATTATTTTTTACTTTTGAAAAATGACCTCTTTCTTATAATAAAATGAACTGTAAAAGTAAAATTTTCGTACGACAAATAGTTTTCAAGATATTTGATTTTGAAAAATTCAATTTGTCGCGCCGCCCGAAAACGCTCCATACAAAATCGTACGAAATTGTGACGTCACGCTTCTGTAGCGCGTAGTGCAATTGTATGTAGTGCAAGAGAATATCGCACTTTCACTCCATCCCATGGTTGCCTGGAAGAGATTGCCCTGTGCGATAAGGCCGCCAATTGTATGTTACTATGAATTTTTAATTTATTATGTTTAAAGAAATTGTAATATGTTTCTGTGTACCATACAATAAAGAGTTAAAATAAATAAATAAATATATCTCGGTCTACGTTGCGTTTAGGTACACATATAAAGTTCGTAATAAAAGTTATTTAAAATTTAATGAGGAATCTTAAAAGTTATATATTTGAATTGGATTTGATTGTTTATATTTTGACTTTTTTTGGGAATTTCAACTTATGAAAAGTCATAGTTTCCGTTTAGATATGTAATATTTTATTTTGCAAGGCATATTTTTTCAGAACAAGCTAACATATTAAGCAGTATTGGGAAGAATAGACGACTTAGTCAAATACCCTATTGTTAATGTATCCAGAGTGGTCTAAACATCTTAGTAGTTAGACAATGTAGGTAATCAGTCATTATATAAATGATACATACAGAATAAGTATTGTTTATCAATCTCACAACTTGCCTTAGCCTTAACTCCAGCCAAAGGATAACCCCCAGCGCCTGGTTTCTGTGGAGCACTCCCATCATCCTTGTCTTGAGTAGCCGTCAGCGAAGTCTCTGTCATACCGTATGCCTGATATATACCTTCACAATTTCTCATGCTGTAATTGAATAAGATAAAAAAATGGGTGACCCTATATACCTTCTTAACGGTACGTTACATCTACCAAAACGAAACCCTTTGACTCAAGGATATAACAATTTTTTTCGTAAGGAAGTCTCCACGAGGATGATCCTGAATCTGTCGGGGTGCGAGGGATATGTCCTGCATTCTCACCTCCGGCAACCAAAGACCCAAAGACGGCGTGCGTTATAGTCGGTTCGAGTCCAACATAACCACCTCCTGGTATCCGTGGGGATTTTACGCACGATTAAAAAAATACGGATACCATCCCGGCCGGTCACCGCCGGTGGTTATGTCAAATTCAAATTAACCAAAACTTCACATCGTCTCGGGCCTGTGCGAGAGATATGCTTTCGGCAATCTCACCTCCGGCAACCAAAGACCCAAGACGGCGTACGTTTTAGTCGGTTCGAGTCCGACATAACATAACCACCTCCACTGGCTCCGTAGGGCTAGTATCCGTGGGGATTTTTCACACGAAGAAAAATAAAACACCGTCTCGGGTCTCAATTATCGGGGTGTAAGGTAACCCAATAAGGCATTTCCCTCTGGTTGACCCTGAACCTGGATGTAGTATACCTATGCTATGTTCCACCAGAAGATCGGGAGCTATGGCGCACATTGGGAGAGGCCTGCAATAGGCTAATAGAATGATTAAAGTTCTAAGACATAATTGTTAAATAAGGTAAAACTTAGCCGCGTTGGTGGAGTAGAATAGGACCACCACAGCTCTTCCTGTGAATGTCGTAAAAGACGATTAAGGGATAGGGTTGTTCTTCATCCAACAGTAAACATACAGCCAAAGACAAGCGGCATTACGCTCGCCCCCTATTCCGTCGTGGGGCCGAAGATCATAATTGGGGAGACGTGGGTGCTATGCCAATGCACTACTACTACATATTATTGACTTCATACTATTAACTTATTAATTTAAGTGTAATAAGAATTGTACCATCGAATATAATTACCGTTTCATGGCTTGGGAAATAGTTTCAGCGCTTAAAGGCGCTGCACCACACCACACATCCGTGACAGATGATAAGTTAAATTTGTCCACGACCGGAGCTTTACCAAGAAACACCACAATCGGAGGTACCGCTATCAAACTGGTTATCTACGTAAACAAAAGAATTCTGGATGAATCCTACATACACGCTATGTTATTGTTAGTGGCTACTATAGGTACCTACTATAATAACTATAAGACCTTTATACAGTATTATAAATATTCCGGGAACTCGGCGTAGGCGGTTGCCTCGCTCTCGACAGTTTCTTCTCACAATCTTAATTATGCATCAAAATGTTGTGCGTAGTATACGGGTATACCTATTATTATATTCCCACACCTACCTAGTTAAAAGTTTGATAGCTACTGTTGAGTTGGACTTGCGTCTTGTTGGAGACCCCTATAAGACCCTCAAGGATAACGTCTGCAAGCCGGTACAGCTGCTGATGGACGGACGAGGGTCTGGACAGGCTACCATCTCGGGGTTGAGAGGTCTGACCGCAGTCGTTCCAATAAAAGTCGACATATCAATCAAACACAATAAGCGAACTGACAGCTCTATAGCGCAAACTTTAGCAGCAACAGATAGAAATCATATCAATCATTAGAAATTAAATAACTAAATCATAGAAATTATTTTTATTATGAAAATATATAGGTAAAATAATTAAACAAATAAAACAAATATTTTCTACATCAACAACTGTTTTTCTATTGACTGTAGGTACGACTGTAAAACAGACTAAGGGAATCGGGAATAACTCAATAAAATTTTGGATAACGCGTACCCAACGCACGACCAAGGAAAAAAGTATACACCTTGTAAAAAGTGTGTACAAGTGTCATTGGCCGATTGCACATATATAAGTAATTCTGCTAACCTTGTATTCCTGTATAGTGGTCAAATACTTGGCAGGGTTGAATCCAGCCAAATACACGATCTTTTTCTTTATCAGTATGTAGTTGATCGTTGACATCAGACCATACGCGTGGTACCAAGGCACTATAGTTAATATTATATTGTCTCTCGGTTTACTTTGGGCCCTGTAATCAGTCCAAATCCTAGCGTTTATTTCCATTCATATCTAAATAACACAGAAAAAAGGTCATAGGGTTGTTGACGAGATGATAATGTGAAAAAATCAGTACACCTAAGCGTAGCCACACACAGACTATACGCTACTGCACGGATCGGTCACAAACGCCGCCACTAGAAGTTTGAAGTGGTGATAAAAGTTACTGGAAGGGCGTGACAACCACTTGTGACCGCGTTTGACGCTTACAGTTGGAAGCTGCTACTTTTGTAACTCGAGTGTAAGGCTGGGGAGTCGCGTGAGTAGCATGTGGCGGTGTTTTGTGTCCGGTGCAGGTCACAAGAAGCGACGAGCGGCGATTTGTAGACTGTGGCGGCCACCGGTGTCAAACGTGTGTGTAAACTACAGCAAAATATATGCCAGTGGTGGCGTTTTGTGGATTCTGCCAATGGAAACAGGGGCCATGAGCCACTGGCGGTTAAAATGTTCAATGACTTTCGCTTCAACATTATGTAGGTAGATAGATATTATAAATTAATTACTCAAAACTGGACGCAGAATACAGCGCGTTGAGATGAGTAATCATAACTCCTTTAGGCAACCCTGTCGTCCCTGAAGAGTACATTAAATAGACCGTATCAGTCCAGCCTTGCACATCTGCCGGCTCGAACAGGTTCGGGTCTGTTTGCACACCAACGCTCTTGTAGTCAATGACGTCCGTATCGACGAGCTCTCCGTTCAACTGTATAATTTTTTCGATGCTCGATACTGACTTCATGGTAGCGATATTTCGTTTCAATCCCACTTCAGAGGCGAATATCATTTTTGGTCGTGATATATTCAGCACGTGCGCCATTTCCTCTGAGAACCAACAATATCAAACATTACGATATGACAACTACGCAGACCTAACCAAATGTGAATTCAGTTTACGACTATACTAGCATGACCCGAGTACATTTTTAATTGTTGTACAGGGAGACTCATGATGTGGCGGAACTGTTGCAGTAGAGAGAACTATGTTCCTACTTAATAAAACCTACCAAATCCAATGCAATTTTTTTTAAATCGGTTCGTAAACAAGGGAAATATCGTCCCTTAGCTTACAACACCGCTTAAGTCATTTTTACCAACTTTACAGGAGACGAAAAAAACTATATTTAAAAAAATCTTTGGGTTTTTTTCTATTGCTTCTTAATACATACTCTAGTTAGCGGTTAAGAAATAATTAATTATACTTATTTTGACGATTTACTTTATGGGTGAATTTCAACATCTATGAATTTTTAGCTAATTTTGGTGATTTTTTTTATTTCTAGGTATTTAGGTAATCTCTTTCAATATTTAGATAAAAATACATATTGTAAGTGCCCGGTTAATGGCAATAGGCTCGCCACCTATTACATTGGGACCTAAACATAAACTGGCGAAATGTGGGTGTTAGCACCTCTGCCTACCCCTTCGGGGAATACAGGCGTGTGTTTATGTTATGTTTATGTTTACATATTCAGATGCCTATTATGCTTGAATAGTCTAATTAGCCCTGGGAATTACTTGTTTATTTTATACACCTGAATTGCCAATACACCGAAATTGGTGTAAAGCACCAAAATTGCATATCAACTTATTTTTATTTTTTATTTATTATTACTTATACTATTTCTTTGTTTTTTTTTAGAATTTGGCACTTAATAGTTACATATAACCCTTAATTTTCACCCTTTTATCACCAACTTCATTTTTTATGGCAAAACCTATTTAGTTGTTAGTAGTATCAGTATAAAAGCAAAACATTTGATTGTTTAGAAGCAAGGATTATATTTTACTCTAATGGCGCCAATATTATCGACGAACTTATTCAAGATTGCTGGGAAAAGATTTAGGCAGTTATTCTCAAAGTTGGAGAGGTTGTACTCGGTATGCCTAAGGGTGGACGGAAGATATGCCATGGACATTTGGTAGTGGCAAGACAAGTTGGTAGTGTGATGTCTATTTCTGAACTTACAAGAGTCCTTCAACTAAGTTTCTCACGCGGTGAGCTGATGGGCATTGCGGTTCAAAAGGGTTCCAGAGGTTTACACCATCCGAGACATGTACCACGATTCTGATTCCGTTGTTCGAACCGCTGTTGGTAATATAAGAATCTTCCTTATCACTGTCGGGGTAGGTACATCTAGGATCTGTCCTCAGTCCATTCCCAATCAGCGTGGTATTTTGGTCGGATAGCATCAGACAATCACTCCATAACTGCCCATGTATGCTGTTAATATCGGTGGTGGACGCCGATAGATTGGTGCAACATGTGAGGATGTGGATGTAGGAGCTTGAGGACAGTAGAGGTCAGAAGCCTTCTGTGGAGAAGATTGAGTACCTTTTATACGATAGCAAAGTGCTAGCTGCTGGAGCAACATAAGCAGGAGTTGCGTGTCACCTACATCTTCGACTTCATCGCTTTGTTGCGTGGAGTCACGTGCAAAAGATTGCATGAAGCACTCTTGCATCCACGGTAGCTTTCATGTAAGTGAGAAAGCAGAGGAAGAAAAGCCAAATGATGTTGACAGTGGAGAGGAGGGAAGAAGGTGACGGAAAGAGCGCACGATGCTCCACCACACCAGCCTGTCCCTACTGCGGCATCAGCTGACTTCACCCAACTACTCGCCTGTCTTTTGTATGGGTAGTTCATATGCTAATGGTTAATCTGAGAGAAAATTAGGAAAGCTTCCGAACAACCCTCAACAGCCAACAACCTCTTTCCCACCTAGGGAGAGAGGCGGTGCTTTCTCCATTGCCCAGGGTATACCACGTAGAGGCCACCTGACCTAGTAGCCCGTCGGACTACGTAGAAGCTTAATCAAATAACTATGAAAACAAATTTTGGTGTAAATATACAATTTTCATGATTAGTAAAACCCCACCAAATTCACCAAAATTGCTCCACCAAAATTAGTATCACGTCTAAAAAAAATATTTATAAAAATACTATTTAGAATATATTGGTGACATTACCAAAATTTAATACACATACTGAACCTGTACACTATACTTAAATATTAAAACATACAATGATAATAAACCGTTTTAAATAATCAACACAAAAATTACTATATTTTTGTCCGAGGCTTATGAAACGACCTACTTACGTGTTTAGCAGAAAAACGAAACGGGACTGGGGACAACTGGCACTGGTGCTCATAAACACCCAACTGAACGTTTCCAATGATGATAATGTCGTCCTTATAGGTACTTTCAATACGACTCCTTCGATGATTTTATAAATCCCACCAAAATTTTACATTTGCCGCGGACGCATCTTATAAATTATTTTTAAGATAAAGTATAGTACTAAATACTACGAATGACAGTATCGAAGATAGCTAAAATAATGCCGAATCGAATTATTATTAAGTATACTCAGTAAACTAATGAAGTTTTGATTAAACTGCGATCATTCACAAGAAAACAGGTTGTGGACGCGCCACCAAGCTTAGAATTTAGGTGAAAAGACATTTTTTACACACTCACAAAAATAGTTTCAATAATATAATTTATACGTGCATATAGAGAAAAACGATATCTTTCTTACAAAAAATAATCATTACTATTTACTCTACATACTCTAAGAGTAACCAAAATGCACGTCCTAGCGAAATCAAAAGACGAAACCGTGCAAGCTCTTCCAAAAGACCAAAGTACTAAAGAGCTCGAGTCGCGCCTCCAATTCCATAAAAAATTCATGATAGGCTCGCAGACTGGTAGGGTAGGTTTGGGTAATACTAGGAGGCAGTCAGACAAAGACATAACAAAATCTTTTCTTCAAGTAGATGAAAATAATACCTACAAAGTGCACGCAATGAACCTAGAAGTACAAAACGAATGGTTAACACTAGGTGAATTTTGTATTCCCATAGCCTTAAAATGGCGTACCTTAATATACGACTGGTCACCGGCTCTCCTTAAATTCTATCTCAATGCATTCCAGTTGACCCTCCCCGACCAAAGCAATCTTGTCAGATGGGGAAAAGCCACAGATAAAACATGTAACTCATGTGGTGAAGCAATTGGTACTGCTAGGCACCTACTGGTGGGTTGTAGGACGCTTTTAGACCGGGGTCATTACTCGCGCCGACATGATAAGGTATTAGAAATCGTACGTGAGGCGGTAAGTTTGGCGGTAGCTAGAGCGAAAAAGGGTTTAACCACAAACCAAAGAAATGACGTCGCGTTTGTAAAGGAAGCCTGCTCAAAAAAGACAAATCAAAAGCCGTACTCAATTTTGATAGCAGCCGCTGACTGGACATTACTCGCAGATTCGTATGAGAAACACTATAAAATACCGGAGGATGTTTGTGCCTCGTCATCCAGACCCGATATATTCCTATTTTCAAAACAGCAAAAGCGTGCAGTACTAGTAGAACTCACAGTACCGTGAGAAACTAACATACCTAAAGACCACGCTATAAAAATAAACAAATACTTTGACCTGACCAACGAGTTAACCAAAAATGGCTATGTGGTTAAACTCTACGCCGTGGAAGTAGGAGCAAGGGGAATTCCAGCTAAATCCCTGTATAACTTATTTAAAGACCTCGGATTGCCAAGAGCTTCAGTAAGCTCTTTACTCAAACGAATATCTAAAACGGCGTTGATAGGATCTTACCAAATTTGGATAGGTAGAGGGGGGAACACGACTGACGGTGGAGGTGAGCGCTGATGCATCACAAGGTGGCCACCCTAAACCTACACCTGGGTCGCAAGTCCCAGGCGCCGTCACAGTGTTCCTCTCTGTACCACGCCATGGACCCGGCGACCGCACGGTGAATCCATGGAATGCTAAGAACCGGATCTCCTAACTTTAAGGTATGATTTTCAGTCACGCCGCGCAAATTTTATGTTTGAGAAATTCACCCTTATATTAACTTTTATTTTATGACTTGAGCGGTGTTGACTGATATTTTATTAGATTTAGGCGGTGTTGTTAGTGAAAATGTTAGGGATTAATGTATCAAAAGATGACAGACTAACAACTTGTGCGGTGTTGCGACGCCAACCGACTTGAGCGCTGCCACTATTTTTTGAATTACGGCTTCTGATTGGCTGAAATCTATTTCATGAGACCAATGGTTCGACGCGCAATGCGAAGCTTCATCCAATGGCATTAAATTGTAAAATCCGCCAATTTTCGACTTGAGCGGTGTTGTTAGCTAAGGGACGATATCGGAGTACATACCGGTACATAAAGAAATGAGAAATGTCCTCCTTTTTAAACTCGGTTCAAAATTTTCGAACTATTTCTTTGACTGTGTGTAAGTACCTAAATGAAGTGCCTGATGTAGCTATATTAGGTAGGTAGCATTAGTGATAAGCCACTTTATTTGCAAGTATAATTTTTCAGTCATGGCATGTAGTAATTATTTATCTAATCTGTGGTTATGGTCGGTTATTTTTAGACCAGTATACGATTAGCATAGTAAATGCTTCAAAGATGTTTAGTTTAGATGTTTGTTAGTCTATCACGCTAAATAGCTAAATGGATCTGACAGATATTTGGTAGAGGGATAAAATAATCTAGTCTGGAGTAACATATCCCTGGAATATAATCCCACTGGGTAGTAGGAACGGGATCAAAATACTACGCGGGCGGTGCCGTAGTCAACAGTTATTTAATTTTATTAAGAGGACTTCCTAGCTAGCGAATAATCCTGAACGTGTCATTTGAACGCCACTATTGCCGTCGCCCCCGTCTCACTCCTGTCCCCGTAGAGTGCGATGATGATAGCCATAGCTCAGATCAATTTTTTCACAATTTTTTTGGGCAAAATCGATGTTTCGTATTTCCCATTTTTTCCAGCGAAAACTAGGCCGATTTAAAAAAAATTGACACTGTTTTATTAGGAAATAGCGTATCCATGTTCCTGTTATTTTTATAACGTTAAAACCTTTTCCAATTCGTCTGGTAGTCCTCCAAACATGCCGGTAAGAATTAGTCATATTTTATTATTTTATTTACTGCCGACAAAAGTAAAATAACAGGGACATGCGTACAGAAGATCTTGATTTTACGAAAACAAAAATATTGTTCTAGAAGCAATATTCAGGGAGGAAAAAGGGGAGATCGATACTATGGAGAAACAGATGCTAGGAAGTTCTCTTAACAAAAATGTAACATATACCTTTTTTTTCGTGCATAAATCTCTCGGATACCTCCCCCGCCGGGACCAGAAGGGGAGGTTACGTCGGACTCGACCCAACTAAAACGCACGCAGACTGAGGGTCGTCAGTGATACAGCATAATACCTACTAACCATTAGTGTAGAGCACATTGAGAGTGGTAAGAGCGGCTCCGCAGCAGATGACGGCGAGTGCAGTCGGAATGAACTCGTCCCGGTTCTCGCTGCACAGCCCGACCACGTCGCCGCGCTTCACGCCCAACTTCTGCAGCCCGGTGGCCACATTGACCGTCTCTTGTAGTATTTGTCTAGTCGTGATTTGTTGCCCGGTGTCGCCATTGGTCTATAGATACAAGCATAAGTGATTAAATATATGATTTTGCAATTTTTCAATACCTACGTATAGTAGCATTTGCTGTTATAAGCTGTTGTTACTTAAAAGTTAAAATTGCAAAATCAGAAGTCTCTCTCGCTTGCCATGTAGAACAGTAGAGCAGGGGAGAGCAGACTGGGATAGCGGCAGGCATATTCTCACAAACACTCTACAGCCAACAACCACTACACTAAGCAACACACAGATTACAATATGTATGCTTATATCTTCAAAACTACGCTACAGATTTTGATGCCGTTTCTTTTAATACGTAGAGTGATTCAAGAAGAAGGTTTATATGTATAATACATGCTTAATATAGTAGAGGATGCGGCGAGAATGGGATCGGACGCCACGCGGGCGCAAAAAATCAGCGGTACGAAGTTCGCCGGGTCAGCTAGTAGTTTATAAGTCGGGCTCGTATGATTATATTAAGAAACTAGTAGATACTATAGATAGACACTTTAATACTTTTTCATCCCACCATCTCGGAAAGAGTATTTTTAATCTTCAATATCTGAGTGGAAAAGCCGTTTTTATTCTCTAGAGGATAAAGTAAATTGAATTTAAAACATCGTGTGCACTAAGTTTGTGAATTAAAAAAAACATTACACCTATTTACTGCTACCTCTATGGTGCCGAATATATCATACAACTTTTTTTTAATTTGTGAAAAACTCAGACTCGGAACCTTCTTGGTGTTCTTTTTTCTTTTGAAATAAAAGTGTACCTATCTTGTGATTGTAAATGTTTTTTTTTTGCATTTAGTCATTTCCTCGCTGAGGTGGAATGAAAAGTTACGTCTTGCACTCGAGTGCAAAGATTTTTCCCCTCGTGCTCTTTTGATTCCCTCGCTAACGCTCAGGATTATAACTATTATTTCCAAGTTATAGGCATATTACGACTTATCACAGTGCAGTCGCAGAATAAATAAAATGCATCTCTTGAAATAAAAAGTCATGGAATGTGACTGAAGAAGTTACCTTTAAATTTACTTGACATTGTTGTACTTGAATTATACAAATATTTAGACTGAGTGGGAATCAAACCCATGACCTTTGAGCTAGCAGTCGAACGTTCTACAACTGTGCCCGCACTACTACTGCGCCAAATCGTACCTACGGACACAAAAAACACTTACCACAGAGATGATATCTTCTTTTTTACAATTTTCTCTCAACTTATCTAATACATACTGTGCAAAAGACAAATGCCCAGGCACGTTGAACGCTGGACCACTTATAACCACTTTATTTTTTATCATTTTTCACTTCAGCCAAATTTCACACGTTTTGCCTCCAAGTGCAAAAATCAAGAATAACAATTATTCTATAACTAAAATAAAATACTTATCTAGTGTAGATACCTCTTAGATACATACCTAAGTTGATATTAGAATTAATTATTTAGATAGGTACATTGATCCGATAGAAGATTGTTAGGTAGATGTCACACGCACACATAAACCTGCGTGATAGCACACAACGTCCACAGACGTCGCAAATAAAAAAAACGCGTTTTTAAATTGTAGGTACAAACGCTTCTCTTCTGTGGTGAATTTTTTGCACAACCAGTTAAACTAATATAATTACTTGACACCGAGTGTATATGCATGTATATTTTACGGTTGTACAAACGCTACAGCAGTGTATCGTTTGTACAACTAGTTGAACTACATAGTTGTACTTTAGTACCAGAGGGCCACGCGGGTGGAGCCGCAGGCTAATACATAGAATTAGATATAGGGGTGAATTTCAACAAGTCCATTAAAATCTTCATTTCCGTGGATTTTTTTATCTTAAGTGTTATAATAAAACAACATCGCGTTAATTAAAGATTTTGATACTGTATGTATTCTCGCTTAATATCTAGCAGATAACTAAAAAAACTAACGAGATATACAAGATTAAAAATTACATGCCACGGCGATGAAACATGTGTGTACGGCAATGAAACAAGCGTCCACGGCAATGAAAGAATTATGCCAAGGGAATGAAAGAATCAACCACAGAAATGAAAATCCATATAAAACATAATACTTATACCTACTTACATACAATAATTACAAATTTCATAGGTTAAAAATCTGCAAAAGGAGTAGGTAGGTACAATTAAACAAATATAATAGAATCAAAGAATTGTCCAATCATTTATTTAAATTCTTTCAAACAAAAAAGAAATTTACAATACATATAATATGAATAAAACAAATAATATGGTATACTTTTGTTAATTATGCAAAAGTAAATGCAAACAACATACATAGTAAGTACAAGTTTTTAATTTACGTATCAATATTTAATGTGAAGCGAAACAATAACATTTTTATAAAATCTATAGACAAAATAATCACAGCCCACACCGGTTAAGGTTCTTCTTCATAGTCTTGGCAAAATAAACAATCCATTATTAAAATCAAACTATTTATAATTGATTGTACAGTAAAAAACTCATCAAATCTTTCATCTTATTGTAGAAAGTTTTCGAATCCTCTAATGTCAGTATTTGGTGCTACCTATAATAATGTAATACCTAATCATACTATGGCGATGATAACATAAGTCACGGAAATGAAACATCAGGCCACAGCAATGAAACTAAATCGTTTTACAATGCATGGCAATGATTTTTTTTTCATTGCCGTGTTTTTTTTTTCATTGCCATAGCAAATTTTGACCACGGAAACTACGGCAATGAAAGCACGGCAATGAAAAACAAGACAAAAATATAAAATAACAAAAAATCTAATAATTATTCGAAGTATTAATCACTTCACAAAAATAAACAAGAGAAATGGCGTTCTATTGAATGTTTAATCAAGAGGATAACTTATTAAAATAGAAAGTTATACCTATCCACGGCGATGAAAGAAAAAATGTCCAGTAACATAAAAATGGTATACTTACATCTATGGTGCCAAAACGCAGGTACGTGTGTACGTTCTTCCGCGTCGAGCACTTAGGCGGCACCAATATGCAACGTTTAGCGCATATAAGGGAGGACGCAAGTCGTTAGATAAGACAATATTCTAAAATATGTTTAGAACACGGCGATGACAGGCAGTTCTGGGACAAATGTATTTTATTTAACCATTCGTTGTATTGTTTAAATATTTGAATAAATGTATTTCTTAACAATACTTTAACTATTCACGTATCAACTAAAAATAGGTATTAATAAAAATAACCAATAGATTTTTATCAATGAGGTATCACGACACAGTAGGTGACGTGTGGACAAACACGGCAATGAAAGATTTCGGTGTATTTTGTTTTTTTTTGGAGTACCTATAATCCTATTTAATAGAATATTTAGTGCCCCACATAGATCACTATTTCACCTAACTAGCAAAAAATGTTAGGACATTATAACTATGATTTTTAGTACCGATTTCATCGATGCCACGCAATTCTTGGTCCCGGGAAATTCACCCATAGATGGGATTAGATTCCTCAGTATTCGAGGGTCAGGTGAATGTGGAGGTTACATACGTCATCATGTATTATGTGATCCATTGATAACGAATAAAAATGGATTAGGTATCTAATAATAGAATATCTTTTTTGATAGATATAGGCCCAGGGCAGATAAAGTGAATAAGGTAGATATTGTGTTTTCTAATAATACCGGATAGATTAAATTAACACTGTAGATAGGAACCTATTGCTTGAGCAATATATCTTGGACCTGTTTTTTTTTTTCGTGCGGAAATCCCCTCGGATACCCCCCTGCCGGAGCCGGAAGGTGAGTTTATGTCGGACTCGAACCGACTAAAACCGCACGCCGACTGTGGGTCTTGGTGCTAGGCCGGAGGTGAGGTTGTCATAGACATATCCCTCGCACCCCGGCTGACCCAGGGCCATCCCTTACGGTCTGGCCCTCCTCGGGACCTAAAATGTACTCAAAATGTGCTCTATACGCGCAGTCCACGTTTCTTGAATGTATTTTGAAGATAGCACGGGCGATTGCGATTTAGAGCCAAGATATATGGCCCGACCAATACATTGTCGTTAAAAGAAGTCTACTTTCACTAACTTGCACAGAACATTAACATAACATAAACTCACGCCTGTATTCCCCGAAGGGGTAGGCAGAGATGCCAGCACCCACATTTCGCCAGTTTATGTTTAGGTCCCAATTTAATAGGTGGCGAGCCTATTGCCATTAACCGGGCACTTATAAACCTGCGATAAATATACACATAACTTCGACATCACATTAAGTTCATATAGCATAGCAAGCTCATAAGACAGAACATGAAGTAGGTACCTATCTAATTGTTGTATTATATAATAAAGTATTAAGATAGTACTTAAAACTGCTCCGTTGTGGTATCTTTTAATTACTATGCACTTCATGGTATCACTTTTCTGATCATTCGAATTTGAAAAGTTATAAGATAAAACTATGAGATAAGATTCCTTACTCAGATATAATACCTATGTGTGTTTGTGTTTAGCGGATTATGATATGATTACGATAAAGTGATAGCAGAATATAAAATGTAACCAACTCTGACCAAATGAGCTACAAATACCTACTATTGCGACTAAGACGCACATCGACTGCGGGTTGAAGTGCAAAGCCGAAGGTGAGGTTGTAGGACATATCCCTCGCACCTTGGCGGACCCAGGGGCATCTCTAGCGGTCTGGATCCTCCTCGGGAGCGGGGACGCGCGATCTGTCAACTGATGTGCCCACGTTGTGCTTCATGTAAAATACAGATAAAAAATCTCAACTGTATTTTGTAAAAATAAAATACTTAGAATTCATCTTAGAGTGAAATACATTTGTATAGTTATTATTTACATATAAGCTATCCATATCCAATATATTTCATATTTTATTACAATAGTAGTCACAATAGTTGTGGGCTACCCTGAAGCTCATCAGAGCTACATTGATAGGGACTGTTCGCGGATTCAACCAAAACTATAGCGTCCTGTATTTCACTTTTATTGCGATCTTAGTCAATCTATAGAAAAAGTAAGCACACCTATTGTTCCAAACATTAACTAATTATTTTTTTAAATCTCATCATAGAAGCTTCTAACTTCAATATATATTGATTTTATTGACCGGTACTCTGGTACTCAAGTCAATTATCTGCGAACTGTATGGTACCTATGGCATGTCCCTTGAGGACACCTGTCCATTACAGGAATGATTGATCGTCGTACAAGGGACAATCCAGTCGACTAGGCAGTATTATATAGCTCTCTACATACGACGGACTACGATCCAATTATGTCTAATGGATGAACTCCCTACGCTCGCAAATTTCGATAATAAGGGCAATAACCCAACCACTAATAATTATATCCATATACTCACATCTTTAAATCCCCGATAGGTTAGGCAGAGGTGTATTAGCACCCACGTTTCGCCAATTATGATTTTCCACCCCACGTAATAGGGGGCGAGCCTATTGCCGTCTAGCGGGCCCTTTGTCTTGGGCTGTTTGTTTACTGTCGCATGAAGAACAGCCCTATCCCTTAGTCGTCTTTTACGATACCCACAGGAAGAGCTGGGGTGGTCCTATTTTACTCCACCGTAAATAATTAATTAATAATTCATTGTTAATTATTACTATAGTATATTTTTGTTCTGTTATTATAATAGTTATACTAACATTTTACATAACAAGCAGAGCACCCAATTTAGTGCTCACCGCTCATATTTGTATCCATATTATATCAAAATAGCATAAGAAAGCAAGAAGAAACAGTTATGTAGGGTTAAACTGATGTATCACAAATGTAGCGCAGCCGCAGCGCGTCTTTGGTGGAAAAGCAGTCTAACACCGCATCGAGAATTCGAGATTGATCAGAGCACGATATTTATTCTGTGTCCGCGGTCTCGTGCTTGGCCTTGAGAAAGAACATAGGCTATGTTTAGTCGCTAAAACCGACATCCACGCGGGCAGAGCTGGCAAAAGTATTATAAATGCGAAAGTAACTCTGTCTGGCTGTCTATATATGTTATGCTTTCACGCCTAAACCACTGACCCGATTTTAATGAAATTTGGTATAGGGGTAGATTAGACTATGATAAAAGACATAGGCTATGTTAGGTCGCGAAACCCTAAATCCACGTGGACAGAGCCGCGGGCAAAACTAGTTTAATTATAATAGCGCCCACGCTCCACGTTCGCCGTACACCGTTTCTACGCGATGTTAGTACATTATTTATGTATGGCTTATTCATTATTAGCCTGTTATAAGAAATGAGAACAAAGAGTAGTAAAGTTCTAATATAGACAGCTACCGACGTAATACGTTAGTGTTAGCTGGATGCCAAGCGCCCTGTATCTTCGCCTATGTGTTATGGCCACTAGAAGTCTAGAAAACGTAAATATTATACTAAATGGGTATTTGGTAACTGGTCCCGTGCCTGGTATTCCTGGAGTTGTAACATTACAGGGCCTGACTCACTCACTGTACCTTATAACCATTCAACAACGCGTTGATACCTATCTACAGTATAAGGGCGTCACACACGGCGAAGATACTATAATATTGTTACGAATATGACGTAACATGTCACAGCATCGGAACGATAAATTCAAACTCATTGTTAAATAGCAGTCGTGACTCAACGGTGTAGACTACGGCCTACCAAAACGATGGTCGACGGTTCGAATCCTGCTGTTACGATATGTGGTTTTTGTGTTTTTCTAATTTACCTACTAGCTACCCCGGCGAACTTCGTACCGCCAATTTTTTCCTACCCTCGTGGCTTCAGATCCCGTTCCCGCTGCACCATTTAGGGGGATGAAAAATAGATGTTGGCCGATTCTCAGACCTACTCAATATGCTCACAAAATTTCATGAGAATCGGTCAAGCCGTTTCGGAGGAGTATGGCAACGAAAACTGTGACACGAGAATTTTATATATTAGATGTATATTAGTCCGGTCAAATTAGACCAAAAATAAGAGTAAAGTTACCTAAATTCCCACCAAGCTGAAAATCGGTAAGATTGTTTAAAATATCATTAAAAACAAAATTTGAAAATTCCCCATCATTCCCGTGTAAGGAAAAAAAATTATTCAAGGTCAAAGGTCAAAAAAATGAGTTTTTCGCGATTTCGAGCTGAATCCCTTCTCACCACTGCTATGCTATGTGGACTATTGCGGAGTAAGTAAGAGATGTTTACTCGTTAGGACTGATTTTTTTATTTATTATTTACATGTGCTTATATACTATGATTTATTCACAATAGGTGGAGTGGGAGCGATGCTTGTGGTCACGTAGTATCTTCTCGCTGATTTGCATATTTTGTGTTATGGCAGAGGACGTGATATCTTAGCTTAAATCATTATTATTTGTGCATTCCAATTTCCTTATAGAAATCACGTTCCTGTCTGCCATATGGACCAAGGAATACGATTGCTGAATAGGAATCCACAGCAACGTAGTATAGCACATCTTTAGTGGAACAACAGCCTCAGACCGGCTTGGCTGGTTATGTTTAACTTTGCAATGATTTAATTCAACCTACCCGATTATCACTTAGCCCCTCAAAAATCAAAGGAACACTGAAATTTATAATAAAAATATAACATGGTTACTTTTTTGTATCATTTTCATTCAAAATTGAAAATGTGGTTAAATATGCATAAAGACATTAAGAGTTACTTCAGTAACGCATAGTAGTTAGAAACATAAAGAATATGCTGCGATTCACTCTGACACATACAGTCTCTGTGGCGTGGCGGTAGTGCACGCGACTGCCACGCAGGAGGCGCGGCGCGGGTTCGATTCCCGCTCAGTGCAAATATTTGTATGAATGAATATGGCTATTTGCATTGGTCTGGGTGTTTCTATGTATAATATGTATGTATTTTATAAAAAAAAAGTATATAAGTATGTTTATCCGCATTCTAGACTCCATAACACAAGCTATAAAAGCTTACCATGGGTCTAGATAGCGTTGTGTAGAATGTTGTGAAATATTTATTTATTTATTTATATAAGTACTAAATAGAAACAACAATTTTACAATATTAAATACCTAGGAGCAGTTGTAGGATATTACGCTGTATCAAATAAATTGTATTTCCATTTGTCATAATTTAGGAAACATGCCAGAAGTTCTGATATTTCGAATTATTGATCTTGGCATTTCATCAAAATATGTAAGACGCCAGGTTCCGGTAGAATTTAGGAAGTTGCTGAACACTCATTAAAATAAATCAACAAATAAACAATACTGCTATTTGGTAACTGAAGCTATGTATAAACCGATAATATAAATGGTTAAGTACAAACCTAATTAAAAAAAATATGGTTTATACGTGAATATTTTAATTTAATTTTCTTCATCACTTTCGTACACCAAAAAAGAACTATCGAGGAACCTAGCTAGCGGAGTTACAACTTCATACCTTGCCCAACCCAAGTACCAAATTACAGACATAATATGAGAGCAACAATCCACTGTCCTTAGGCCAACAATGCAGTTACAATAATATTCTTTTATTGTATACTAGCTGTGCCCGCGACTTCGTCCGCGTGGAATGTACTTAATAAAAAAAATCAGTTTATTTTTTTTTGTTTTTGGCATTTTTTTTCTTTTTTTTTAGCCTAAGTTACTCCTTATTACATAAGCTATCTGCCAGTGAAAGTCCCGTCCAAATCGGTCCAGCCGTTCCAGAGATTAGCCAAAACAAACAGACAGACAGACAGACAGACAGACAGACAGACAGACAAAAAATTTAAAAATATATATTTTGGTATGTGTACCGTATATACATTCATATGCATGTAGTAGAAAGCGGTTATTTTAATATTACAAACAGACACTCCAATTTTATTTATTTGTATAGATTATTTGTGGTGCAATCCATTGTAGAATTATATGTCGCACTTCATCTAGGTTTAGAATATGTCTTCTACTATGGGTCACATCAGCACCACAATTAACGAAATGTATAAATTCCACATCCAGTAGAAAACGGGTTATCCATGTTCAAGCGTAAGTCTTCATGTAGAGCGGGTGCAGTATCCAAAGAATGGCCAGGGTTAACGTTTAAAGAAGAAGATACAGAGTCCAAAAGCAAGCCAGGGTCGTCGTAAGAGTTATTGCAATCCATTTTATATCAGAAATATTCAAATAATAACGAGAAATGATAGCAGCCGCACACGTCAAGCGAATGACATAACAGTTGTCGAGTGTTATTAGAGTAAGAAAATAGAATACCTACCCATGCCCTTTATAATTTTTCAATTTAATTATATTTTAGGCATAAATTTTGGTCTCAAATAAATGAAAAATAATCATAACTTACGGGTCTTTGACAATATCTTGATAATTATATTTTTATTTATTAGTCGGAGGTTTTATTTTATTCTTTCTACAGATTTTTATGTGTGCAACATTAACTGCCTTTTTGATCATATTAAATACTTCCGGATTTTTTTTTCAATGTGGGTTCGCTTGATACTACAATATTGTGCCTAATATTATTTCACAATAAAAGAAGACCATTTTCTTTTTGCTACGAAACAGCTGCACAGCAGAGAGCCGACTCTGGCCGTCCTCCTTTATGTCTTATAATTATGTTTGATATCTTCAGAGGTGAATTCAATACTATTCCTTTTTAAAAGTTATTTTTAAGTCTGTTCTGATGAGCTCTTCCAATGGGCTATTTTTTTTTGGGAATTTCAACTAATGAAAAGTCATAGTTTCAGTTTAAATATGCAATATTTAATTTTGCAAGGCGTATTTTTTCACAACAAGCTATCATATTAACTAGTATTGGGAAGAATCGACGACTTAGTCAAATACCCAATTAGTCCCACCCTATCCTTTCCTACACAGGACGACACGTACAGGGCTAAAATGCCATCCATATACGGTGCAAAGTATACCTGCTAGAACCAAGCATTTCAGTGACTCATTCTTATGCCGCACCACTAAGACCTGGAACTCCCTGCCAGCTCACGCGTTTCCTTCTTCCTACAGTCCCGGGTCCTTTAAGCGGGGCGTGAAAAGGCACCACTGTTAACGTGGTACATGTATACGATGGTGACCCTCTTTCCGAGACTTTGCCTTTAGCTTAACATCAGGCGAAGTGAAGTCAAATTGACGTGTACTTTATAAAAAAAAAGTGAAGAAGGCGACTATGGGATAGGGCTGTTCTCCATGACAGTAAACATACAGCCCAAGACAAAGGGCCCGCTAGATGGCAATAGGCTCGCCCTTTATTATAGAGGGACCGTCGCCGTGGGACCGAAAATCTTAATTGGCGAACCGTGGGTGCTAATATACCTCTGCCTACCCCTTCGGGGATTTACAGACGTGAGTATATGTATGTATTAAGTTCTAGAATTTAGGTGCTCGATATCTTGAAACGTGTTAAGCCAATACTGATGATGACAGTACATACAAGCTTTACAACTGGAACTAACGGTGTGATGATGATGAAAGCTGATAAGTATATAGAATTTTCAGAAAGATTCAGTAGATCCGTAGTATTAAAGTCTATAATTATATAAACCAGTGACGAAGTGTGAAAATTTCCAAATGGAAAGCCAGCATAAGACGAAGGCCAATCGGGCGTCGGATGTCGCAGAACGACCTCTATCCTCCTTGAGCGCTGGCCTGGCGGTGATCGGTGAAGCCGCCTGTCACCCTAGCAGAAGCAGGCCGCGGCGGCGGCGCAAAGTGCGCCTCCCCGTGCCCGGGGCTAGATGGGGACACTACGGTCCCCACAATCCGAAGAGGAACATCTCGAAAGGGATGGTCCTTGGTCTGTCGGGGTGCGAAAGATATGTTTCCTGCATTCTCACCTCCGGCAACCAAAGACCCGACATAACCACCTTCACCGGCTTGTATCCGGGGGGATTTTTAGCACGATAAAAAAAAACAAGGATGGGAAGCCAGTGGGAAAAATAACATACCACGTTCTAGAAACATCGGAATAAATTAAATGTTCAAGTGAGACTTGAACTCACGACGTTTCCCTTACAGGGGGAATGCTCTTCCAACTGAGCTATTGAGCCACACTTGAATCACTTCAAATTTTCCTTCTATTTATATCCGTCTTTGCTCAGTTGGAAGAGCATTCCCCCTGTAAGGTCGTGAGTTTAAGTCTCACTTGAGCATTTCATTTTTTCCGATGTTTTTCGAAATTTAAAGGTAGCATAGTAAATGCTATAAAAAATTCATTCAAATACCACGTTCTAGTTTGCCATGCAAGATGCGACCCATTGGAAAGCCGGCAAAAGTCGTTTTACCCCTCGGAACTGAACCTTATCTTACACATTGTAAAGTGAGAAAACTACACACATTCCCTTTAACATATGTTGCAATACGTTTGTAGAATATAATAAAATAGTTGATCAATTTATGGGATTGACATACGTTGATGACTGTCATAAATGTTTAATTCGTGCATTCATCATTCTATTCTAAAAACTTATATATCTAACGAATTACCATTGGTCTAGTAGGGCAGGGCCGCCAAAATACGACACGTAGCTTGCTACGGCGCGTAGCTCTTTGACTATATTTTAAGAACCCATGAAACGTAGCCAAAGTGCTACGCACCGTAGCAAGCTCTTTAAGCAGAAGAATAAATAAAATATCATGTCTGTCTCAGAAACTGTAATTCTAGTTTATAAAAAGCATACTATTATGAAATGGTATAAGGTAAGGGTTACAGTAATTTTAATGGGAATTAACGCGATCATGGTTTAGGTATAGTCGACAAAGAAGAAACATTCGCATTTTTTCTTATAGTACATGTACAGTCAGCTTCACAATTTTTTTGAATACGAAGTCTCAAAATGACCTTAAAACTCTCGTATGAAGAGCAAATCAAACTATTTTATTAATTTAAATTGTATTATTGTCAGTAATCAGTCAATTGGTAGGGGGTAAAAATACGAAATTAAGATCATTTTTAACCCCCGACGCAAAAACGACGGGGTGTTATAAGTGTGACGTGTCTGTGTGTGTGTGTGTGTGTGTGTGTGTGTGTCTGTGGCATCGTAGCTCCCAAACGAATGAACCGATTTGGATTTAGTTTATTTTTGTTTGAAAGGTATATTAGTCGGGAGTGTTCTTAGCTATGTTTGAAAAAAATCGACCCAAGATGGCTGCCGTCACAACATGTTGGAATAAATACATATTTCTTCATAACTCCCTCAATATGGGTATCAATGAAAGAGCTTGACTAGTAGATCACTTTAAAAAGTATAAAATAAAAATTAAATTAAAAAGTATAACATAAAAATTAAATTAAAAAGTATAAAATAAAAATTAAATTCAAAAGTATAAAATAAAAATTAAATTAAAAATTTAAAAAACCCCCGTCACAAAAAACACCTCCAAAAAGTTGAAAATAAATAGAGTTTGCCTTTTAACTTTAACAGTTGACATGTCGGGGGACCTTGAATTGTTCCGATAATATAACGGAGTGCTGAATTAGTTAGGGTCCCCCGACATGGCAACCGTTAAAGTTAAAAGGCAAACTCTATTTATTTTCAACTTTTTGGAGGTGTTTTTTGTGACGGGGGTTTTTTATGAGTACTTTGTACGTCAACATCTTTCTGATGCTGACTGTACAATTGTATGTGAAGATGCAACCGTATCTCCTTTATCGACTGTATACATAACCTTTGATTTGCTTGACCTTTCGACCAGATTACACCGGTAGACGCTCCCGGAAAAAATAACCAAAAACAATAAATGGACCCCGGACTCCAAAATGAGAAAGTTACTGGGAAATTGCTTCAACTAATCAGGATGATGATAACATGTTAAATGAAATTCGTAGTATACGTTATATGGACAGGTAATGAGTACCACGGTACTGCTATTATTCTGACGTATTTATGTTCTACTAGAAATATGAGTCAGCCATAAAATTAATTTGTAGTACCGCATTATATCTTCAAAGGTATAAAACATAATGTTATTCGGTTAGGCACTGGTTTGGTAGATCTCTGACGCGTGTATATACTTGTAGTACATCGGTTTAGTTGTTGGTGAATATCGCGGGAGCAAGCGCGCCGACTTTGAGGGATACGCGGCCGTCCGTCGACTCGTCCGCCGCACTCACTCGACCGACCGCGCTTGGAACACGTGCCCTGTGCCACGTACTTATTTATTTTATTCTCGAGTCGAAAGTTCTCGTCGAAACATGTAGAGGAACTACCATGTCGGTGTGTGGTCAGAGCGGTCACGCGGAGGAAGACAGCGCGTCGGAGGAGGTCAGCGCGCAGATCCGCGATAAGACATCGGATATTTATAAGCAGAAGCCTGCGAGTAAGGTTGTGCGGGTGCTGACTGTGCTGGCCTACCTGCTCTCGGTGTCTCTAGCCGCAATCCTGTTGTCCGTGTACTACATCTGCGTGTGGAAATCCCCGGAGCTGCCTCTTAGCGAGCCTGTTGAGCTGAGCGCCCGTCGCGGCAACCGCAGCGATTACGGAGATGCAGACTACGGGAACATAACATTTCATGACAATGGTAAGTTTAAATTTGGGTATTTCCTCGGTTAGCTTTTTAAAAGGAAAAGGATCAAGTGACTATTCCCTCAATTGTGTTAAAACTTTTTTGTATACCTAAAGAATAGCTACTAGCAATATAAATTACTAGTATTCCCCTAACTCCTTCAGTTAAGCTTCTGTTTGGGTTGGGAGTAGGTTCATGTCGATAGTGAATTGGTATCCGATAGAGTATAAAGTAAAACACGTGGATTTTTAATAAATATTCGTGTTTTATGTTATATACCTACGCGTGTTCACATTTTGCAATTAGTCATGTTTTAGCCGAAGTAATATAAAAATGATTCTCACTTTGTGGTACTCCGCGGGGACGGCGACGTCACGCGGTTTCGATTAATTACTTAATTGGTTAAATTCACTATCATCACTTTAATTGTTGGGATAGTCCGGTTGCACCGCGACACCGGCCCACTTGGAACATTATATTGCTCCACTACGCATATTAATTAGATATTCACGTTACAATTACTTACTTTTGAAATTTTATAAATATATAGCCCTTTTACAGTTTTTAATGGCGCCCCAGGGATCTATCAACCCTAAAGAGGTTTTTATTTCTAAAACGAGTAAATACTTACTTATGTTATTATTATTATAATATACATAGATATACATATACTCACGCCTGTTTCCTTAGGGGGTATGTAGAGACAAGAACCCACCATCTGGTTCTGTATCTGCGTACCCAGGCGTACCTATTTCACAAGCTTCTAGGTACTTCTTCATCGTAGCGTTGATTCCAGTTGCATCCATAGCTTTCAACTTGGAATCGAGGTCCCCTTTACCAGTCAAACTGCGGATTTGGTTGAACTTCGATATTTTCTGTGAACTCCACAATCCAAATGCGATATCGAAGCATTGCAGCTAGACCAGTTGTTCGTATGACAACCGGGACCAACGGCTTAACGTGCTCTCCGAGGCACGACCAGACCAACGCAAATACCCATATTCATACATACAAATATTTGCACTGAGCGGGGATCAAATCCGATCGTCCTGCTTAGCGGCTACGTTCACTACCGCTACGCCACAGAGGCTGTGCATGAACTTCTTCTCCGGTTATAATTATTTATTATACCTACATAATATATAAAATGAAATTATGAAATGAAAAATTATACCTTTAATAAATAACCATCAGTTAAAATTTGCATTCGAATTTCCCATTAAATCTTCATCAACATCTAAGCGTTCATCCCGGTCCCATCCCAAGTTCTTACTTCCTGGCATCAACTCCTCCACTACTTACGGTCTTTGGCATCCACGGTAATGAACCTATGAACGCGATAATCATCCAAGACAGCGCTTCTTAGGTCTACAATTTTTTTTATTTTACTTAATAATACTTAATTTCTAGAATATTATTAGTACCTACACAGCGCTATTTCCATCCAAAACACCTAAGCATAGCTTTTAAATTCATGATAATATACTTAGATATATACATTTTTTTGTAAATACAAACATATTATCAATTAATAGTCGCGTGGTTCCCGGCAGAGTAGAATTCAGGCCACATATCTCTTTTCATGCGTTGTCTTACAAGGCGACTAAGGGATAGCGCTGTTTAACATCAGACAGATATATACAGCCCAGATACAGCCTCAGATGCATGGCTCGAGTCAATAATGGTGCCCGGAATACGGCAATAGGCTCACCTCTGATTACGTGGGACCGAATACAATGATTGGTGAAATGTGGGTGTTAATTCACCTCTGCTTATCCCTCCAGGAATAAAGGAGTGATTATATATATATGTATTTTATTGCTACTTTTTCCGAGAGTGGTATACAAGATTCCAGATCTTATTGTTATATATATAACACTTTATTTCAAAGCTATCCTTGGAAATAAAGTGTTATCTTCGAACAAGTTCGATAACTCACTTAGAGAGTATTGATCGGGTTTGAAGGTTTGCTAAAAATATATATCCATAAAGTGCGTACCAAATCTGATTTACGTAACTATGTTTATACAACTACTGTCCTGTGAGTTTTTAGTTGTTCATAAAAATTTACCTTCTAAGTAGTTTATATAGATGAACAAAATCTACTAAGTACTAAGTCATAATAGCACACCACAGTATATTCCAAACGGTTACACAATATGCACAGAAAATTTCATGAGAATCGGTCAAGCCGTTTCGGAGGAGTTTAACTACAAACACCGCGACACGAGAATTTTATATATATTAGATGTACATGCCTACAGGGCCCTGAAGGGGTGCGCCGAAGTGTATCATCGACACCCACATTTCACCAACTACTTTCGGTCCACGTAATAGCGGGTGAGCCCTTAGCGTTGCTTTTGTGAGCAGCCATGGTCACGGAGAGTCTAAAGATGGTTCTAAGTTCTAATATTTAAAAGTATATCTAACTAGCTTTTGGCCGCGGCTCCGCCCGCGTGGGTGTCGGTTATCGCGACCAAACATTGCCTATGTCCTTTCTCAAGGTCTAATCTACCCTTATACCAATGTTCATAAAGCGTGAAAGCGTAACATACAGACAGACAGAGAGAGTTACTTTCGCATTTAAAATATAAGTATGGATATGGATTTATCTCCAAGCATCCGAACATCGTGTAATCAAACTCTGTAAATAATACAATTGCACCAAATTAAAATCCATTGAAAATAAATGTATTTTTTAAAGACATATCAGTGTTAAAATTGATCTACTTATAACGCTGCCTACAACCTAACCTCGCCAGGGTAGAAGACAGTACGACTGAGTAGTCAAAGTACAGATGCCAGGTACAAACAGTTTCAAATATAATTTTAGATAGTAGCTACCTAACCACACAAACTACAATGCGATAGTAAAACTCTACAATAAATCTCTCGTGTGTCTGCTTATCTGTTCGACTTTCGCAGTCTATTTTCTCAGAATATACTGGACGAAAATAGTTCTCAAAATATACAATACTGGAATAAATAAGAAGCTTACGTAAAAAAAAGTAAGTACAATATCATCTAGGACATTTTACATCGCAAAATCTAAACCCAAACTATGTACAGTTTTGTGAAACCCATATTAGGTAGGTACTTTTTGTAAGATGGGTACTTACCAAAAAACTGAAGATCATGTACATACGCGTTTTATTATTACCTACAAGTTGTTATTGATATAATAACTTAAAACAGAGCACTGGGCCTCGATTCTACTAAAGCAAAACTATTGTCAAACCACAGAGATTGCAAAAAGCGGCATTAAAGTTTAGACTTTATTTCTATACTCTAAGGTCCAAAATTAAATGACAAAAGTTTCATTACACTCTTTTATGCACTCTGCTAACAGTTATTTAATATTGAACTTTAAATGCATCGCTGTAAAGTCTATAATCTAATGCCGCTTTTTGCAATCTCTGTGGTTTGACAATAGTTTTGATTTAGTAAGTCGCTTTCCGCGTCCCTACGTCCCTATGTATGCTTATATCTTCAAAACTACGCTACAGATTTTGATGCGGTTTCTTATAATAGATAGAGTAATTCAAGAGAAAGGTTTATATGTATAATACATGCTAAATATATTAGAGGGTGCAACGGAAACGGGATCGAACGCCACGCGGGTGGAAAAAATTGGCGGTACGAAGTTTGCCGGGTCAGCTGGTTCGTCATATTTGTACTAAGGCGGCGAATGCATTACCGCTACGTCCGCGCCATCCAGAGGGATCATACTGAGCTGATGCAAATTTATGACGATACAATGCAAATATACTCGTACTTACATTTTTTAATTAGTTAGCATATAGTCTTAATGTTAAGTTACTTAATACGAAACACGGAGAAATAAAGGGGCACCGTCGACATCACTCATAAAGTCATAACGTAATGAAATAACCAAGTAATTCATCAGTCAGGTCATTAAACTAATGATTACGTACCTACATATCGTTCAGCCTATTACGATGCCACCAAAGTGGCTTACAGATTCTTGTAACAAACATCTAACCAACTGATGAACTCTGAGCCACAGTGCAAATAATTTCAAAACAGCTACCTCGTAATGTCGAAAACTATAAATTAAAAATATATTAGGCTGGGGAAAAAGTATTTTCGCATTATCATATTATCTATTCTGTGGCATTATAGTATGTATGAACTTGTAATAAAATCTCTTTGGCTATACTATTTGCATCTGGCTGGTTTTGGTATCATTAAAAGTTAAAACTTTAAAGAACATAATTCTACATTCAAATTAGGAAAATGTGTGATTTTCATTTGTTTTTCGTACTGTTATGTTTTAAAGCATGTCCGAATCAAAATTATATTCGAACTATAGTTTTTAACAAAATATTACAGTTGAAACATCACACAACATTCACATACTAGGTTTAACACGAAGGGTTTCCTGTAATCCAATTAGCTTAACCCAATTGTGTCCAAAATTGAACATCAATTACTTCATTCACTTGAGTTTTGTGTTGGCTTTCGCTGTATTTAGCCCAATGTTACATAAATCAGCGGTTAATGTTCATTTGCACTTATAAATTAAGAACTTCACTTCGATTAATGATGTACACATACAAATTACTATTATTTTCTGTCAAGTTCAACTGTAAACTAAACTTCCCAGAAGAAAATATCCATATGAATGTCCACAAATAAAGGTTTAGCCCGGCCATATTGTCGAAATATAACACAGAACGGTTAGAATATTATTATTTATACTGTTGATTGATGGCACTTTTTAGGAATTAGAACATCCAAAACCTTTGGTAAATGTAAACCTTTGAGAATGCCGTAAGGCGAAACCGATCAGGTGTAATGGAATAAATACAGTGGAAAAAGTACAAGTGTTCTCAATATGTCAAAAAAGTACAAGTGTTCTTAATAGATATTAGATATAGAATATTGTTACGTATTTAAACATTTTCCGATATTCTTGTCAATATATTTTGTTAAAAGACATTATTACATAACTCGGATAGCGACAAGATAAAAGGTCTATTGCCCTGTGACGTAAGCAAGGGTTCTCGTCAGGACAGAAGCCCTTCTTTTATTAGATTCCAATATTAAGGGATTTTGACTCAAGCACAATAATATATCGATGTAGTAAATTTCTTATCTTCCAATAAATCTTGTGCGGGTGACGAACTCGATACCAAGTTTTATCGCTAATACGTAAAGTGGGAAATCGTAGAACTTTCTTTTATCGGCTGTTGTTTTTGTGCCAAGACGACTGCACAAACACAACAAAAAGGACATGGAAATAAATGTAAGTATTACAATGAAGTTGTCGCTAACGTAGTCAAAAAGTAATACATGTTCCATTTTTAAAGTAAAGAAGTTTTTTTTTTATTTTACACCAGCTTTTGCCCGCGGCTCCGCTTGCGTGGTTGATTCTTTCTTTGATTTCTTTCTTTCGAATTCAAGACCAAAATTAGCCAAATCGGTTCATGCGTTGGAGTTATAACGTCAGGAAGGAAAACCCGACTTATTTTTATATAGTAGATTACATTATTATAAAATGCTATATATGTATTATCTATGATAAAATGCGAAGTCAAAAACTCTAGGCACAAGTTTTCTCAATAATTTCTTGTTTATCTCACATCTTTCCATACAACTTTTTTAAAAATCAATTAGGCGCTAAAAATATGAACTCGTTTTATTAGCTGATGTTCTTTAAAGTAAATAAACTCGGCTACTTACAAACCGTTGATATATTTATAGACTAAATTCTTTTCAGATGTTACGAAATGTATCTATTTCATCGTTCGATCTTTAAAGCTATACCGGTTGGTTGCTCCGACGAGCGTAATTCATCGCTGCGTGGTTCATACACAAATCGGATTAAGATGTCATAGACTTTACGTCATGGAACAGTTAATACTACAGAGTACACAACCACATCGTGTATCAGGGGAAGTATAATGTTACACATTCAATCTCACGCAGGGCAAGGACGCGGACGTGTTCACGGATCCATGGAACACTTATTAGGTGAACCAAGTCAGTTATTTGATCGCTAGCATTGAACTTATTATCAGAACTTATCAGGCCGTACTTTTGGTCGACTGCACAGTCAGCATTAAGTCGATCTTCAAAGTACTCAAAATAATGTTAATACCGACTAAAGAAATTAATACAGAACTGATTTATTGATTTAAATTGTATTATTATCCGAACTAACGTTGCATACCAGATATCGCAACAAACCATCAATAGGAAGAGAGGCAAACCGAGGAGTTAAGATAGTTTTGATTACTTTGCTCATCAACGTCTTTCTAATGCTGACTGTACCATGTTTATCAAAATTCAAAACTGATAGGCCGTATTTTGAGTCTTTTTTTTCGTGCGGAAGTCCCCTCGGATACTTCCCCTGCCGGAGCCGGAAGGGGAGGTTATGTCGGACTCGAACCGACGAAAACCGCACGCCAACTGTGGGTTGTGGTGCCGTATTTTGAGTCGACTGTACAGTCAGTATAAAATCGATCTTTAAACTACTCATAATACCGACTAAAGATGGTAATCAAACTGTGTTATTGATTTAAATTGAAGTATCGTCTAAACTAAAAGAGTATGTATATCAGAACAATCAGTCAACAGTAAGAATGAATACCAGTATTAAGGTAATTCTGATTACCTTGTTAGTCCAGATCTATCTGTCGCTGACTGTACTGCTGTAACCGGCTTCTTAGAAACGTATGTTGACGTTTTCCATCACTAGACGGCATAAAAGTCTTTAGAATCCAAATCTGAACTCACATGTTTGAATCCCGCCATGAAATACGTTCTAAATTTCTGAGTAAGTGGACGCAACCATCTGGTAAAACACGATTCCAGATTCGCAATTTGATTAAAAGAAACTGATGAATAGATTTACTGTTACCATTTAAAAATAAAAATAGTATTGTGATATACAATAAAAAATAAATTAAAAGTTTAAAAACCCCAGTCACAAAAAACACCCACTAAAAGAAGCTAAAAAAAGAAAAAGTAAATTTTTGATATACCTAGTAATATTTTGATTTAACGGTTGCCATATCGTTACTACATGTTTCCAATCTGTTAAATTAAATGAGTCAAATTTCTGTTTGATCAACTAAAAAACGTTGTTTACGAAATGTATCGTGCCGTACGCAGCAACTACATGTTGCGTAGCGCGTAGCGCTTCTCGTGTCGTAGCGGGACGCGTAGCGACTACGAAGGGTCTCGTAGAGTGTAATATTATTTTGTTTTTTCAATTAAATTGCGCAAAAACAATGATCACAAATATGAATAAATAATATTGTATGTAACCATATTGTAACCAATAAAATTTTAAATTAAAATAGGATAGTGCTAAAACACAATAAGCACGCCGCTCTGGAGGCCGCGGGGTACGATTTCGTCCCTTTCGCGGTGCAGACGGCGGGTCCGTGGGGCCTCGAAGCCAAGAGGTTCGTGGCCGATTTGGGGTGCTAACTACGGAGGGAGGGATGGGATTTCCGCTCAGGCCAATATTTGATACAGAATGTTTCACTGGTCATACAGAGGGGAACCACCGCCAGCCTGATGGACACGTTTGGACGAGGGGACGTAGATACGACTTGAACCCTCGGATCAAAAATTTAAATGTATTTATTAAACATTGTATTTATTCATAACAAATCTAGCATTCTGGAAAAAAACACACGGGTTGCCTCTACACCTGTATATGTGTCGCTGTTTCAAATCTTTAGCTCTTTATTCTTAGTTAGTGAAAAGCCTCTTGACACCATTGACTTCAACAAAAGTTCTCCCTGCGGCGAACATAGGCGCACTGCGGTAGCGTAGATTCTATGTTAGGGATTGTGCAATAGGTCTAAACGAAGTGAAAATGAAAGTGGAGTTTCGTCTTTGCGATATGGCAACAAACAAATAAAACCGAGAGTTTGTTCTCGTACTGCTCTTTATATAATTTGGTCTGAAAACTCCAACCTCTAAAGGACAGTCTCGTCTATTGTTCGGTAACATGAGTTAGATTTGGTCCCTGAATACCTTGGTACATCCTTATGTCAATATAAAAGGTCAATATAATATTTCCAGAAGGATGGCAACGTTGCCACGTTGGATGGTAATGCCAATTCTTTGTGCAAGCTAGGTATAGAAATTGGGTTTTCTACTGACTATACTCCGTCCATCATATTATTGTATTTTAGACAGATGGAAGTAGTGATTGCGTGAAAATTTAAAATATCGATAAAGTTAAAAAACTCGATAAAAAAAACGATTAATCGATAAATGAAAATATTATGATAAATTTATGGTTTCATGTGGAATTATAATCTATTATCTTTCTGTACATAATAATAAAGCAGTAGATATTTCGTGTCTACACCTACAATTTACAAATGTATTGTAAAACGATTGTGGGCCATAACGCACACGCTAATCTCCAAAACAAAACAACCGACTTCTAGAAGAATATTCCAACATGCTGATTTCCTGGTATTTATTGAAGAGTTCCGTGATCTGTCTCTGAAATCCGTCATCAGATCTTTATAGAATTTAAATGGGACCATTTTCGAATAAACCTATTTCAAATCAAAAAGAATTTTGACAATCCGTCTACATATGACGGAGTTACAAAAATCATTTTTCCGTAAAAATCATTCATATATTAAAAAATATAAACATCCGAATTGGTGTTTAGAAATCGTTAAAAAACCGCCAGTTTTGTAATATTTTTTAGAAGAATTATTTTCTGTAGTCAATATTGATTGTGACATTTTCAACTTATTATAATAAAAATAGTCGATGGACTAACTCCATCCCTAAAATTGCTTTCTGGCTGACGTGACGTTGTCAATGAAAAATGACGTATTGGCGCCAAATTTTTGTTAGGATTTTCAGGCGTTGACGCTAGAACAAAGTTATACCGACCACTGTCAGTGAGCTGTCTAAAATACAATAATATAATGGACGGAGTATAGTCAATTTAATTACTTTTTACTAAACGTCAAAATGGCAAGTTATAAGGTAATTTTTATGAATTTTTTAGTGACGTCATAAAATTTAATACTCAAATCATTTATTATTATAGGTTGGCTGGATTATTAAAAATAAATAAATACGATAAAATAAGAACCGACGCAAAGGAGACTGAAATGATTACATACAATCTTGGGCCTAGTTGTAAGAAGATGAAAGTGGTGTCAATTAATAGCTTATATATTATCAACCTTTCACTGAAAATTCTGCGGATTTTGTCAATCTGAGAACAGAGATATAAGAGATTATGTAAAAGTGAGGTTATGTTACAATCTTTATCTAACAGCTGATTCCTGAAGTGCAAAATGTGTTCTTTTGCACTAATAGTTATTATATTTACTAGAAAATGTTTGAAAAATCATATGAATGAACGTCAACGACTTCAAGCGATAGGTAGGTAACAGGTAAGGAGATAGGGAAAGGATGTCTAAAATAAAATAAAAACTCATTGAATATAGTGTTTTATTCACCTTCTATTAAACACATTTTACATTTTAAACCTGCCTGGATGGTAGCTGGTTAGATGAGGTTACAGGTATTTACTTACAGACTGAGGTGCAAGCCATTGCCGAATCACTGACAGAATTATTTCATCGTCTAAGGGCCGTCGGCCCAGTGTATTGCAGTGACCAGTGGATATACCACAATTCACACAGCGATCCATAGTTTCAATAATATCCAATTCACATGCTGGCGGTAAAATGCAAAATAACAATTCCAAGTCAAACGTGTGGGCGATCTTCGGTGTCCAAGGTGAAAGCAAGGGTCGTACAAGGTAGGCAGGGTCAGAATCCGTAAAATACAAAGCAGTTGTCGTAAAAAATGACGAATAATCGGGAAAGCACTCAAAACGCATCGGAAAACACGAAACGATGAGCAAACAAAAACAGTCAGCAGCTGTCTAGTGTCAATGTTAGTCAGCTGCCATGTCAGTGACATAGACTACAAAATACAAGAGAGATTTGAATCGATATCGATTATCATTAATATTGGTTTTTCAGTAATTAATTGATATTTGATTTAATAATATGACTGTAATTATATGCACTATAATGCATGTAAGTATATATAGTGCATTTAATTCCTTTGAGTTAATTTTTTACAGCAAATATTTTAGTGTACTTAATCGATTACTCAATTGATAATCTCACGAAAACTATTTTCTCATATTTCTCAGCATCCAGATTGAGAATTGGGGTGATTTTTCATATTCTAAGATAGAAAAATATGACTAATTTTTTAGATCATATCTCAACTTATTACATTTGGGCCCACCATTTTCCATCTCCTTTTACCACTATTTTAAAATTCCTAATTTAATGAGCTCGGGCAGATAATTTATTTTAACTTCAGGAAAATACCCAGTTCTAGCACGTGACAGAGGTCAGGTGGTCACGGAATATCCAAGAAGGTTGTGACTGAAGCGAAGCGAAGCGTACAGAAAGACTGGAACACCGTCGTTCCGGCGCGACGCAATGTAAACACAATTAACCGAAACAAAAATATCTGACAGATCTCAATAGTACTTCACTTTGGGACGCCGGCACTGTTGTTGTGTGACGCGCCCTTTTATTTACTAAGTGCTAATTTACCTTCAACCTGAATAAACTACTGGAGTTTATTTAGTCCATTTAACGACGAATTAAGAGGAGGTTGGGCAAAACGGCATTCCTCATTCGTATTTGGAGCCGCTCGGTTATCGAATTACCTTTAAGCAGGGTAAAATAAATTTGAATGATTGATTTCGTGTACCGTTCTGTCGACATGATTCAGAGCAAACTCAATTACCTACTTTATACCTTCAAATAAAACATCTTCGGAAAACGCATTAAGTAAATAAGTATTCTCGCAAAAATGTGCTAAATATACCGCCTGTCTCATTAACTGACCGGAATGATGCTGAAAAACAAAAAGTGTTTATCCGCAGTCTTCTTTGAATCCGTCAACAAAGTATAACTTAACAAAAACGCAGGGAGTTTTGTAATGCAGCTCTATGTATACTCAGAAATTGGCAAGGTGGTATTAGCTTTTGTAAAGAATGTTAGATCATAACAGTTCACTAGTACACAATGGTACTTCATTTGTTGGTGCGTACAACGACTTCGGCAAATTTTTAAAATCGCCTTTTAGCTCACTTTCTGACACCGTTGCAAACGACGGCCACGATGGAATCAACTTTCACTTTACTCCTCCGTACGCTCCTCATTTCGGTGGTCTTTGGGAGGCAGGAGTGAAATCAATCAAGTAATATTTAATACGAGTATTGGGGAATTGTAAACTTACTTATGAGGAAATCAATACGATTCTGGTGCAAATCGAGGCGATACTTAACTCGTGTCCGTTAACTGCATTATCAACGGACCCGAATGACTTGCTACCTCTTACACCTGCACACTTTCTGATCGGGCGCTCACTTCTCTCCTTGCCTACTCCGAGTTACGACGATTCCAAGACATCTAGCCATATTATACCTACATTAATTACATTACTTATTAATGTACGACATTAGGTTACTTTGTAATTACGTTATAACTTTACGGGTTTGTCACCGTGGGCGTACATAATGCTGACGCAGATACTTATACAAATGGCACGTGCGTTAATTCTATTGTAAAAAGACGTCTTGCACGCAGGCTATAACGCTTCTTTTTATTAAAGAGTGACAAAATATGGTAGGTAGGTATTGTTTTCTATACTTACGTGTATTTTACCTATATTTGTAAGAGATTCTTCTAAATTAACTGATAAGAAGATACTAATTAACATTTAACTTGTTGGGTGATCTACTTTAGTAGATCTAAGATCTTTTTTTGATCAAGTTATCTTTAATAAATGAATCATGGAACTATAGAAAATTTAAGAAATGTTTATTATTAATTAAACACATGTCTTCAGAGTTATTTTCTCGATACCATTTTTAATGTTATTTACATTCATAAACCACGAGCGTCGCGTGACGTGACTGTGAATAGAATAGGCCTTCACAACAGTGCTCATTCGTTGCAGAAATTGAGAGAAATGTTGCATTATTATTGATCTCGGCGAGGAGCGCGCGGCGCTGGGCGGCGGCGCGGCGCGCGTGTCCGCCATCCGCCACTCGCCGGCACACGCGGAGCCGCCGCCGCCCGCCGCCAGCGCCCCGGCCGGCGCCTCGCGACACCTCACGACCTGTCACAATAACGTGTACCCGACGTGCTAAATTAACTTTGTTAGATAGTCGTTATGCTCACCCTGCTTCAGAACAAATAACGAGGTGCGAACCCTCTCGCGGCCCGCCCACCGGCATCGACGCCGCGCGCGTGTGTTTACTCTAATGATAACAATACGTGCTCAACTATCACAGTGATGACAATAACTTTCAACTAGTTAAACATTCCTATTACTTAGTAAAACTTCAATGCAAACGAAGCTATCTAATGCTCGTTAACTGAAAACAATGAAAGTTCAGGGACGGTTCTTTGACAGACGATTCGCGATCGTATGGCTACGTCAGAGAAACTGGAATAGATCCACGTACGCCGAGCGAGAAATTAAAGGATAAACAAATGAATTCCGAAGCGGGCGCCATCATAATGTAACAGCAGTCGGCATCAGGAGGTGTCAAGCGGTACACGGGCGGCGTGACCCGCTCGGCACGGGCCGCGGCGCATCACCACAACTGGGCCATATCAATAAGCGTGTCCCAGTTACCTGGTTTTGGGGTGGAGACGGCGCGCGGTGCATTGTGTCGGAGGCCGTCGAGGGCGATGTCGGGCAAGTCGTTCACGTCGGGCAGCGTGCGCTCGTGCGGCGGCTCCGTGCGGATGGGCACGGTAGCGGGCCACGAGGTGGTGCTGGACGCGCTGTACGAGCGCAAGCGCGACAAGAAGACCGTGCGCGTGCTCACCGTCATCGTGTACGTGTTCTGCGTGTCGCTGGCCGCCATCATGCTGTCGCTCTACTACGTCTTCTTCTGGGAGCCCAAGGACGCGCAGTACGCGCAACGCAAGGTGTTTCACAAAGTAGACCAGCAAACCAGCACCACACCACTGCCCACATGCTTTGTGCCCCCCACCGGTACGTCACACGACCGACACGCTTCCCTCTTGTTCCTCTAACACTCTTGTTGACCTTAACTCGTATTGGTAACATATACGAGCTGTGTGTATCTTCTTCACATAAGTGTGTGTATATCCTAAGCTTTATAGTTATAGATCACTTAACTAAACACAATATTTTACAGCCAAGTCTATACAAATTAACAGTAGTACAATAACGTAACAATACTTATAGGTCAGTATCGGCTCTTGGTTTAGCAGTAGGTAGGTACACTGCGTTGCATCACCTCGATAAAAACATAAACCAACATAATCATGTTTATCATAGCCGGTGCTTTTTCATATAATTAAAATAAATACGCAATAGATAATGTGTTTACTGCTAAAACTACAGTAAACTATTAAAATTCTTTCGTTGTTCTGCGCTCGAATAAAAATTAATCTATTTTGTGAAGTACTACAAACAATATTTACTTATTACAGTTGTTAGTTATAGCATAGCATACTGATGATAGATGATAATGTAAACATACCTACCAAAAATACCTAGAACACTGATATAGGTAAAACTAAAAATATAGTGAGTAGGTAAGTATGTACAGTTTGAATCATGTAAACGCTAGAATTTTCTTCCGTTCAATGTCAGTTTCGAGTCATCTAAGTACTCTAATAAAGATATAGGATAAGTTACACGCATACATCTAATTATGTGTACCTAAGCAAGGCCTAATTTAGCATTCTACATGTATCACCTACTAAGGAAGCATCCTTAGCAATATAGGTACACGTGATAGATACACATCACTCTTGTCGCCAATTGAGTGATAGCACTCAATTTCCAATCCTTTGGTTGCGATTTTTGAAAATAGATCTAATTACTTTTTATCATTGCACTCGGAACTACCTCATTTTAGCAGGTCTGCGTTTATCTTATGTCTATTGTTTTATTTTAATCAGAAGTATCTGGAATCAGGGTCACTACTTTATAAAACGTAACATAACTAGATCCTTAGTTTAGTTAATGTTGCTCAATATTATTGAATTGAAATATTATTTATGTACCAAAGTATTATTACAGTTCTATAATTTAATTTTCTAATGGACTGTCTGAGGAGTAAGGTTTTGCGTTTACGTTAGCGTTACTACTACGACAAACATATATTACATGCCGGCATTAAGTATTCGGAAGTCAATCACAAACTATTGCTGCTTGACAGTTGCTGTGTACAACAGCAGGGCCTCGATTCTGCTAAAGCCAAACCACAGTGGTGCCACCGCCAATTCGAGAAACGGCATTAAAATATAGACTTTCAAGCGGTAAATTACTTTTTGCAGAGTAATTGAAAAACTGTAATGAAACTGTTTTCATTTCATTTTGGACTATAGGCATATAGAAAATAAGTCGAAAATTAAATGGAATTTATTGCCAGGCCAATATGGTATTCAAGGTACCTAACCTAACCTAACCCAAGGCTTCGGAAGGTTCTTACAGGGTCGGGAGTAGGCACAAGTTTACCACCCCTGTTGTCGCAAATGTCCTTAGGCCAAGCCAATCACTTTCCCTCAGATGGGTCGTGTGCTGTGGTACAAAACGCGTTAATCGGTAAAGTCGGATAGTAACATAAAAAAATACAAGAAGCCCGTCACGAAAGCCATACAAAAGCGCGTAGCTTGGAATCATGCTCAATGTTTGGAAAGCTGCAATGAGACGGCATTTTCGTTCCATATATTCTATACATGTATACTACCGATTCGTATCATGTGTTGTCCCACATTGGTGTAAGCCGATTGCAGTCGAACAAGGTTTCTCGATGAATGAAATATACGGTTTTAAAACATGTGTTTTCAAAACTTTCGAGGATATATATAAATTATCAGAAAGTTACGAGTCAAACTATGAGAGATCTTGAAGGTGTAATGACCTCAAGAAAACGAAGATGGGTTTTGTTTTGTCAAATAATACGGAATGCTACTTTTCTAAGGTTTGCTTTTTAATCGAACCAAATCCACACTTTATGAAAAAGTTGCGTTACTAAAACGGGCCCGTGTAGTAATTGCTTGGTCAATTTCGAACCGGCGGTAATACCAGCTTGTGCTAACTACATACATACATACTTATATATGTAGTTAGCCTACGTAAATAACTGCATGCGTATAGTTATTTATTTGAAAGATACTTACCTTACGTGGTTAGGTATATAAGCTCAAATCAGTTCAACTGCTGCTAATAGTACCTACATCCTGAGCCCACATCTAACCCTTCCCTCGTCTATTAAGTGAAACAAAGGGGTTCTGCCAAGTAACGTCTAAACCAATTTGTTGTGTCACGTTAAGGAAAACGTGATCTTGAAGGGTGCGTCAAGCGTCAAGTAAATAATATCTTGCGACCTTACCTGACCCTGAATCCTTTCAAACTAAGATGTGACTACATGTGACACACTTACAGCCACGGGTTGATGAAATGTAGGTAGGTATTATTATTAAAACGTGAACTTGAAACAATACGATCAAACTCTCTGAATAGTATATAATATTATTTATATATGATTTATTTATGTTTTCTAATAAATTATAATAGGTAAATTAATATGTATACCTACAGCTTTATAGCATTATATTGCAAGATACTGAAAGCAAAACAACAATTACCATTTTGAATGAATTTTACTTATTATGCTAACCCTTAAAGACGGAGGAGACTCTACGCGGGAGTCGTGCGGTCGGTGCCCAATATGGGCGGACACCCTGACGGTCCACAATGCGCGTCTGCTGCGTGGGCCGCAGCGTGCAATGGCCAGCAGGGCCATTAGGGGGTACCGCACGATATCCTTCGAGGCGGCGAGTCTCCTTGCCGGATCCCTACCGTGGAACCTGGATGCGAGAGCCCTTTCGATGCTATATCGGTATCGAAAGGAGTCGCGGGAGCAGGGACGGGAACCCGAGCCTGATGAAATTCGGGCCGTGAGGTCTCAGCTCCACAGGGACATGGTAGCGGAATGGGAGCTACGACTTGGGCGACCAAGCGCAGGGCACGCCGTAATAGCGGCGGTAAGACCCATCATGGAGGAGTGGCTAGAGAGGCCACACGGCAGCCTCTCGTACCGGCTGACGCAGGTGATCACCGGACACGGATGTTTCGGGAGTTACCTGTGTCGGATCCGGAAGGAGTCAACGTCCGAGTGCCATCACTGTGATGCGAGGGAGGACACGGAGCTGCACACGCCGACCGAGTGCCCGGCGTGGGACACGCCGAGGCGGGTCCTAGTGGCGGCTCTGGGGGTGGGAGTCCTCACACTCGCCACGTTGCTCACAGCGATGGTAAGATGCGCGAATGCTTGGGGTGCGGCTGCCTCCTTCTGCGAGCAAGTAATGCTCGAGAAGGAGGCGGCCGGTCGGGTCCGGACCAGACTCCGGGCCCGGGAAGCCCGCGCAGAGCGAAGACGAACCGGACGTCGGAGGTCGCAGAACGACCTCCGTCCTCCATGAGCGCTGGCCTGGGGGTGACCGGTGGAGCCGCCTGTCAGAGATGGTCCTGGGTCTGCCGGGGTGCGAGAGATATGCTTTTGGCAATCACACCTCCGGCAACCAAGGACCCAAGACGGCGTGCGTTTTAGTCGGTTCGAGTCCGACATAACCGCCTCCACCGGCTCCGTGGGGGTGGTATCCGTGGGGATTTTTCGCACGATAAAAAAAAAAAAAAAAACCCTTAAAGACGGATAAAAATAGAAAGGAAATTTGAATCACAGCGGACGTGTCTCAGTAGCCGAGTTGGTCAAGGCATTCCTTCTGTAAGGGAAAGATCGCGGGTTCAAGTCCCGCCCGTCAATTTTCATTTATCCCTATGTATTCCAATTACTATAAATTTGTTTGTTTTTACTGTAGTCATAACTGAATCTTTTAATTTTGAAAGATTGGGTTAGGTACGCCCTAAAAAATATTGAACTCATATCACAAGCGTCGGTGGCTTAGTGGTTAAGGAGTCGGCCTTACGATCGAGAGGTCCCGGTTTCGATCCTGGCCATTACACTACTGACGTGAACCCACTCCTAACACAAGCAATTTAGCTTAGTTGGAGGGGTTAGAGGGAATATTAGTAACTTAGGTTCTAATATTCTTATAAAAAAAAAAAAAAACCACGCAAACGAAGTCGCCGGTGCATAAGTAATAAAAATAAAATCTTCATAAAATGTTGACATACTTAATGCATTCCGAGTATAGCTACCAATGATAACAAATTAATAAATCGACTGTTCAATATTCTAAGTGGATGATTCACGAATGAAAATAGCAGAACAGAGCTCATGCATCATGTCATAGTTTACAAACGTAGCGGCTGCGTCTATCGAGCTTGGATTATATTCGCACTATTCGTAGTATGTAGGTAGATATAACTAATACCAATTGGGTATTCTACTGACTAGTCAAATTAGCAACTTTTTACTAAACGTTAAAACGATAAGTTATAGGGTAACTTGTTTAAAAAAAGATTCAGTGTCGGCATAAAATTTAACAGTCAAATCAGTTACTATTATATTATAGGTTGGGTGGGTGATTACAAATAAATAAAAACTACAAAATAAAAACCGACGCAGTTTTGACCACTTTTTTACCATTTTTATTTTAATGAGTTCGGTCAGATAAATTATTTTAACTATAAATAATACTCAATTACTTATTTACTTACTTCTACGTATACATGTGTAACTAAAATTCTGTAAATTATGTCACGCGGTTCCTGGGTCAGGCGGGAATGTTTTTTTTTAATAACAATAGAGTAATGACCAAAATCACTCCATTCTTCCAACCCTTTCAGCTCCTTTACACAAATATGTGGGCTTTGACGTATATGGCAGTCGTCAATGAGTGTCATATACGTCAAATCCCATACATTCGTCATTCTATTCCACGATACGCCGGCCAGCGAGTTGCCACTTGTCTAGAGGGGCAGCTAAGCCAAGCTAAACTGCATGTATGGTATGGAGTGGGTCACACGTCGATAGTGTAAAAGCCAGAACCCGGGACCTCGTATAGGCCGACTCCACTAAACTACCGATACTAATTTCTTAAAAGCACGTAGAACCCCCCCCCCCCTAAAAGCACTTCTTATAAAGTCGCTTGCCAAGACCACAGAATAAATATAATTACCAAGACTTACAAACACGTAGACCCGAACCCTAAACTCTATAAGCTCTATCTCTAGAAGACAAGCTGTAACTCTACAAGCTATAAATCTTATATTATTGATTAGTATGGTTTGGCCGATATCCAAATCAGTGGTAAATCCTTAGTAGGTACATACTTAGTGTATGTGTGAGGGCCCAAGTTATAGATATTTTAGTTATGCTTTATTTTAGTAGCCGCATGGTTCCCATCCCATCCCATCTATTCCCATGCGGTGTCGTACAAGGCGACTAAGGGATAGGGCTGTTTAACATGAGACAGATATATATATAGCCCAGACTCAGCCTCAGATATAGACTCGAGTTAACAATAGTGCCCGGAATTTGCGTGTCAATTCGCCACTACCTAACCCTCCGTGAATAAAGGCGTGATTATATGTATCCATACTTCCATACTAATATTATAAATGCGAAAGGAACTCTATCTGTCTGTCTGTATGGTACACTTTCACGCCTAAGCCACTGAAACGATTTTGATGAAATTTGGTATAAGGGTAGATTAGACCTTGAGAAAGGACATAGGATATGTTTGGTCGCGATAACCGATATCCACGCGGGCCGCGCCGCGGGCAAAAGCTAGTGATTATATATGATTATATTATTTTAGTAAGACAGAAGCAATCACTTTGTTTTATAACAGGTAGCGGTATGTTGCTGGTCAGTTTCAATTTTGTATATAATATATTATAATACGTTCAGTCTCAGGAAAATGTTAACGACAGTGCTCGTAAATTTTACGAGATTTTAAATAGGTTGTAAATAACAAAATATATTTATAGCTTTTAAAGCATCGCCAGCGGCAGCGCTCGTTCGCATACTGCCAGACACGTCGTTAAAATTAATTTAATAAGTTTGCAAAGGATACTATCTAATAACTAATTCGGTATTCTACATACCTAACATAATCAGTTCATAATGAAAAATTTTTGAAAAAATATTAAATGGTTTTCGTACTACCGCGGTATCGTACAAGTTATTAAATTTCAACGCTGTGCACGTAGTAAAAAGTAATCATTTCCCATTTCCTATTTGATTTCGAGGAGTTCTCTGGTGTACCTCCGGAGTCCATGGTCGAGTACCCATGAAATTTATATAGAACTACCTATGAGTTATATCGAACCAAATACAAAAAAAAAATCGGTTCTTAAAAAAATTAAATATCGAAGAACATAGAGAAGTCGGTTAAAATATGCACCTCAAAATTCACCCAAATATTTATAAAACTAAAACTACTGGTCCAAACTATAATAAATTTTGCATCGAATTAAAAAGAATCACGTAAATCGGATCATAAATCTCAGAGTACCTAATCGGTGAACATACATAAAAAAAATATTCCGACGAATTCAGAACCTCCTCCTTTTTTGAAGTCGATTAAAGAAACGAGGGAAGCAATTTAACAATACGTTTTTCTTTAATTTTGTTAACTGAGTAAGTATTTATTGATAAAGAACTTCTTACATACAACTTTGTATGGTGAGGTCATCCGTGGATGTAGCCCGCGGGTGACTTGGCCCTCGATTCTACTAAAGCTAAAACATTGTGGTGCCGAAGTCACTGCAAAAAATGACATTAAATTGTAGACTTTATTTCTATATGCCTTCAATCGAAAATGAAATGAAAACAGTTTCATTACACTTTTTCAATTCCTCTGCAAAAAGTCATTTAATATAATTTCTGTATGCTTAAAATCGAAAATGAAATGAAAAAAGTTTCATTACACTTTTTCAATTCCTCTGTAAAAAGTCATTTAATTTTTAAATTTAACCGGATCGCTTCAAAGTCTATTATTTAATGCCGTTTTTTGCTGTGGCGGTAGTAGGTAGCGGTAATAGTTTGGCTTTAGCAGAATCGAGGCCCTGAGTAAATGCTAGAAGCCTAATTGATAGATTCATATATTTAAACGAAATATAAAATTGAATTAGAAAATAATTTTTTCAACGTGAACCCGGCTCACGGGTTTAAAAGTTATAAATATTCCCTGTAACAGGTATAAACACTTATAGGGCATCTTGAGACGTCGGGCGCGGTCGTCAATGTTTGAGCATTCGTGCAAGCGCCTCCAGCAGTTCGTAACTCTAAATATAGCTGTTGCCTGCTGCTAGTCACAATAACCCGCACCCGGTTATTCACTGATCATGTTTATAACAATAAATCACACACGGTTTCAGTCGAATTGCTCGGAATAGCGCACTGCGCAACGTGCATTGAATCAGTGAAGGTATACTGTACCGGTAGAAACTATGTAGGTAGGTACAGTCAGCATTTGATCTTGATGAATGCTCAAAATGCTATAAATTCCTGTGGACGGCTGAATCTGATCTCTCATCTGCTCTTAGTACCTTAGTTTTAAGATCATCTTGACCCTTCAGCTGTCTACGTAACCGTAGATTCGTAACCAGTTACGAATGAGGAATAAACTTTGTTGTCAAGATATTTTTGACACTCACTGTAGCTAAGTGGAGAGCACGGAGTAGAAAATTATAGTAGACACTTCCCTCGGCATAGAGAGTTATTTAAAGAGTAGTTATTAAAAAAAATTGACATATCGACACCACTTGGGATTCTTGGAGTTTATACATTACCTTAATACTTTTCTGTTAGATTACCTAGACCTAACAGTATAGAACTGTATGGATATATGGAATAATCTGGGGAATAAATAAGAATGGGGATAAATATTATTGATATTAAATTATTTTTAAACTTTATGCACATAACTACAAAGGCGGACTTAATGCCAGGGCATTATCTAACAGTCAACCTTAGGATGATGCAGAGATACATTGAGGTACTTAGGTGCTTGTATAAACTTTTTGTTTGAATGCATACTTAGTTATTGAATAGAAATACCCAGATGAATGCAAATCAAATGCACAAAAATATGTACACCGATTGGGAATCGAAACCAAGGACTCTAACAGAAGCCGAACGCTCTACCACCCACCAAAAAGGGGCTTTTCGTTAATTATTGGAAAACCATTAAAGATAACCTGATAACCTGAAACAGAATAGATAAAAGTACTGACGTAGGTAGGTACGTGAACCTATTCTCCATTGTCCTATCTATGTACATATTGTTGTAGTATTTTATTTATTTTATTACTTAGGTACTAAGTAGCTGATGGTCCGCCCGACATATAAATACAAATTTATGTTTGACTAGCTTTTGCCCGCGGCTCCACCCACGTGGATGTCGGTTATCGCAACCAAATATATCCTATGTCCTTTCTCATGGTACCCCTATACCAAATTTCATCAAAATCGGTTCAATGGTTTAGGCGTGAAAGCGTAACATACAGACAGACAGATAGAGTTACTTTCGCATTTATAATAAGTATTAGTACGGAAGTATGGATGCCTACTAGTGCTCTGGTTCCGTACTCCGTGGGCTGTTTAGTAAACTTCGGGACATATATCTTGGTACCTTGTGCTTTATATGCGCAGACCTAGACCGATTATTGGATTTTTAGGGCTCCAATCGAAGGACCCATAACTACTACCATAGATATTCGTATGGCAACCGGGACCGACAGCTTAATGTGTCCTCCGAAGCACGACCAGACCAATGCAAATATCCATTATTCATACATACAAAAATATTTGCACTGAGCGGGGAATGAACCCGCGGCTGCTGCGCCTACGTAGCGCCTGCGTTCACCACCGCTAGTAACGCCACAGAGGTTGTGGGTGCATTTTTTTCGAACAGAACTAAGCCATGATATTAAATCTCTTTCTATAGTTACCTTCGTTATACTCATACAATAGTAAGTAGTGCGAATGAAATCTTGACCCAGATCTGTTTAACGAACACACATTAATCATAAGCTTTGTGTCGAAGGAAGTAGGCTATAAAACTGTGACGTTAGTAGGCTAAGATTTGATAGACTAGAACCACCAGTGTCTAATTGTTTTACGTCGTAAATCATGCTAAACGTCGAATCACACGGTCTGATAAAATGTTATGCCCTACACTCGAAATCTAACGTTCAATCATAAACGAATCGATGACAGTCTGTTATTACCTACTTACCTTTTAATGTTTCTGAAATTTTGTGCGAATCTACGCACAATATATAGGTATTCATTTTCTTTGTAAATATAGAATTTTAGATTATGAGCTGGGTTGAGGTGTCACCATAGAGAAGGAAATCAAATTCTGTCCTCCGTGGGTATGGTGTCACCTTCATCTGGTGCGAATAATTTTATCAAAAATCAAGCGATTAGCCCCTCTTTTCTTTGCCGAACCATAAGGCATAAAGACTCGAAATTATTTACTATTCCTCCTTCCTACAGTCCTGGGTCATGTAGAAAGGGGATGAAATAGCATCTGATGACACCGTCAAACTGAGGGTCACCATTTTAAAATTGCTGGTTTCTGTAATAGCGGCGGTCTTTCTTGAGACTTTGCCTTCCGCTTACCATCAGGCGAAATGAACTCGTATTGAATTGGCCTGACAATCTATTATTTAAAAAAAAACTATTTTCGTTTTAAGATACTAAAAAACAGTTTCCGCGCCACTCGTCACTAAAGATCTACATTTCTGTCTGTAACCTAATCAATAGGCTGCTCACAAGTATCTAAACATTTTGCTCTAATATTAATATCCAGCTAAATGCAACTAGCACGATTTTTCTAAATATTTAGAAGACTTTGTACATATTTTTTCCTGTGTTAGTGTATTATAATGTAAATAATTACGTCTGCACTCATTCATTGGTGCCGTAAAATGTTTTATCTGCACAGATGAAGTAGTGATGTTTCTGTAACTGTCTTGTAGAGATGTTTCGGTGTATTTATTTTCTGTTTTCAAGGCTTTGGGTAGGTAGATACTATGACTGACAACAATTTAGTTACTGTAGGTACTAAGTTGCAGTTGGCCTCAGAAATTATTGAACTCTAATTAGTGTTCGATATTAATTCATCCATCCCACCAACCAAGCCATCGGTGCTGAGATATTATATATTATGTATGTTCTCCAGGAGTTAGGGCTACATAAAATTACGTCTACATCTAAGTAGATATATATCGAAATACCTATTTACAACTACAACAAATAGTTAATTATTTCAATATAAGGGCCATACCCAGGGCCGTCACCGGTTTCGAGATGGGCCCCTCGGAGAAATCATTTCGTGGGAAGCACGGTGTCCTCATCTCTCCCCTGGAAACTGGAGGCGGGAGTCGCACTGCCACCCCGGCCTGCTTTTGTCTTTTGTTAACCAGGCGGCTCCACCTGTCACCCCCAAACTTGCTCATGGAGGACGCTTCGCGAGCTCTGCGGATCGAGAATTGAGTCCCTCCCGAGGTCGCTCCCACCTTCCCCTTCTCGATCATTACTTGCTTGCAGAAGCAGCGGCAGCCCCAAAATACAGGGTGCTACGAGGGTCCACCCAGGGTATCCCACGCCGGGCACTCGGCGAGTGTGTGCCGTGATGGTCAACTCAGACGCTGATTTTTACAACCTAAACTAGCATTAGTTGAATAACTGCAAAAAATAGTTAATATTAAAATCTAACGTTCTTCTTTTACACTTTCCAGGAGGAGGCGATACCGCAGTGAACACCAGCACAACCAGTCCATTGGAAAACATCACCAGTGGATACCAAAACGTTAGCGAATACGAGTCTACCACAGACACCGCTCAATACACAGCAGTTCCTACTGACGTCACACCACTAGGAACACAAAACGAGACTTCCGATGAGATTGACTCATTCAACAGTATAGACAGCATCACATGACGAAAAATACTCCACTCGTGAAGTAACGAACGTGACTAAGAGAACATGAAGTCTTAACAGCTTCCAGCTTACATATTAACCTTGCAGTTATAATATCGGCATAGACTTAAATATAACTAGATGAATAGAGTAATTCTAGAAGAACAACGGAACTGTCGGACCGGAAGACCTGGAGCTATTACACGCGAAGATCGATACAGAAATGTAACGACGTCTCACTTTTTCTAATGAAAAAATCTACACTAACTCCATCAGACTCATGCCTCTTACCTACTATAGCCTTTAAATAGGTGGTGAAGTGAATCGTAGGCAGATAAAAAATGGACAGATAGTTAGATACCCAGCCTAATTATTCAATTTAACGGTGACGTATACAACTTGTGGCCTAGGTATCCTCTTATCTAGTTATAATTAGGTAACTGAATGAAATAAGTACTGATATTCTCTAACAAATAATAATTAGCTAAATATGGGTATTTATTTTACCGAACAAAGCACTAAATTATAATTATATCTAAGTACTTAGTTACTAACTCAGCTAACATCGGTGTAGGTAGTTGTCTACAGTCTACGAGCACATACAGGCTAATTTTGGGACTTAATATGTACTACTAGGTAGATAGTCATATACCTACGAGCAGGGAACTTCTCTGTGGATATGAAATAAAAACATGTCAGGTAGGTTCGTAGGTATTCTTAATGGAGAAGGAAATGATAGCGGAGTTGTTGCAAGGCAATCGAGTCGCGTGCCAACCAAACGTCAAATGGACTCATTCGGTAGGAACATTATACCTATGACGTCCTTCGACTTTTGACACCCCGCGCGTCTCTCTTCCCACCCGCATTCGGCGCGCGTTTTTGTTAGGCGAATTATCAATGGGGCATCTCCGTTACTTAATCATATTCTGTCCTCCGTGGTATTCTTCCTACTTATAAATGTGGAAATCTAGTCAATATTAATGCTGCGGCCACAGTACCGTGAATGCCAATCATTACCGCCATAATTTCAACAACACCCAGGTGTAGCCACGATTTACCTCCCGCCAATAATTTTGACACATCGGGGTAAATCGTAGTGAATATCAGATTATCAAGAGATGACATAACCACAGAAAAAAACGTGTACCTATAGCTAAACTTGTATGGGTAACACAAAATGGCGCCTTTAATAGAGAATGCAGAAAAACAGTTTGTTTAAAAAGTGAGTATATCATCGCACCGCTTGCCATAGGCAGGGAGTTGGTTATTTAGGGAGTTCATGCTCGTACATTGCGACCGGAAACAGTGCGAACTATATGGCATGAAAGAAACTTCATCCCACGCACGCTCAGGTTGTGGAATGAGCTCCCTGCAAGCAAGCAATTACAATATGGGCTTATTCAAGAAGTGCTTTGGAAGGTTTCATCAGGGCCTGCAGCGCGACTGTAACGCCGCTGCTGCCCTTGCTGGTGGCATACGTCCATAGGCCACGGTAATCATTTTCTATCAGATGAGCCGTGTGCTTGTCTGCTACCTCAGTGGTATAAAAAAATTACTTACTTCACAAAGAAGTGCTCAACTTGCCTAAAAAGTTTTCAATTCAAAGAGGTTTCACATGTGAACTGTCACAATTGTCAAATAGGTAGGTATTTATAGTAATAAGGTATTTCAGCTCTATTAAGATTTATACTCTAAGAACTTTTACTGCCATAGGTACGCATTGGGGTAACAGTCCGGTAGACGGTAACGGTAGTGTAGCCGCAACATAATTAACAGTTGTGGAAAACCACTGAAGTTCAAATTATGTCATGAACGATTTGATAAGTGGAACTTATACTTTAAATGTTTGTATTTGTACTATTTATACTGTTGATTGATGGCACTTGGTGGAATTCATTGTTATACATATTGAGAATACATGTACTTGTCCACAGTATTTATAAAAATAATAGCCTGACCGGTTTCGCCTTACGGCATTCTCAAAGATTTACATACGTTTTAAATTTTTTGGATGTTCATCTAAAAATTTTTTTGTGGCGATAAGTGAATCTACGTCCCGACGTCCCTCCAATCCTTATCCATAGATACAATGTGTAATACTAGTAGGCATGGGCATACCCAGGGTGGGGCAAGTGAGTGCCCCACCCTACTCTCTGACCCGAGGTTAAGAATTTTTAGGCAAATTATATTAATGTGAAGACAAAATTAAATATTTATTTGGATGCTTAACGCACGAGCGTCTCTATGCGGCAATCTTAATTTTGGACGAAACTAAGGTTATGTTTATTGAAAATGTCACACCAAGACCGATCGCCATCGAAGGAGCTGAAATAAAGGAAAGAAGGGGCCTAAGTCCTAAGTGGACCAAATCCAAGCTGTGGGCCCCACTGTTGCCCCGGTGTTCCAACCAGAACTGCTCGTGAATATATAGTATATGGATGTACTTACCTACTGTTTCATTCATTATATTTAGTTTTCACCTACACTGATGTCTTAGTTGGGTGGCAAACGTGAATAAGCCCATTTGAATATTCTTTTACAATTTATAACATAGATAAAAATGCATACTTATTGTTTAAACACCTAAAATATCAATTAAAACTAAAATCCCATGCCTACCAGTTTACGAGCTGTAATTGGCTAGCTGTACGAGGGATAGTGGGGTAGTAATATTTATAGGTATGAATTTAAACTATCATGGTTACTCGTATTACTATCAGAGATATCGGGATATTTAAATACCATGTAGTGAAGTTTCCGATATTTCGGTGCTGTTCCAAGCACCTGATTCACGGAGGAACTGAATATCCCGCTATCTTTAATAGTAATATTTAGTGAGGTATATTAATAACTATTGTTTAATGTTTTAGTCAATAATGTAGATATGTTGGTGTGAGTAAGAGAAGCGCCTAAATTAATTATTATATTAGTTTCGTACTTATTTAAATAGAATAAATATATTAATGGTATGGTTTTGTTTTTTTTTTCAATGGCTTGGTAGGTTTTTGCTAACGCATGCGGGATCGGAATCTCCACGCTGTACACCCTGGGCTACGGAAACGGCAGCGCCTCTCACTCTCTCTTCCCCCCCCCTTCACTCTCTTTCTCTCTCTCTCTCCCCCTCACTCTCTCCGTGGCGTGGTGGTAGTGAACGCGACTGCCACGCAGGAGGCGCGGGTTCGATTCCCGCTCAGTGCAAATATTTGTAAGCATGAATATGGCTATTTGCATTGGTCTGGGTGTTTTTATGTATAATATGTATGTATTTACAAAAAAAAAGTATATAAGTATGTTTATCCGAATTCTAGATTCCATAACACAAGCTATAAAAGCTCACCATGGGTCTAGATAGCGTTGTGTAGAATGTTGTGGAATATTTATTTATTTATTTATTTCTCTCTCTTTCTTTCTCTCTCTCTCCCCTTCACTCTCTCTTCGTTTCTCTCTCTCCCTCTCACTCTATCTCTCTCCCTCCCCCACTCACTCCCTTTCGCTCCCCCTCCCATCGAAGACATATCATATTATTACCATCAATTTAGACCCCTGTGTGTGTAACTATAAACTATCAAGAAGGTAATGAAAAACGTATACTATTTACAAAATATATTTACAGTTAGATACAGTTCAATGTCCGCCAGTAACGAACATGTGTTCCGACTTGTCGGAGCGCTGGATCTGTGCCACGCGGTTCGCGCCGAGTATGCCGATCAAGCGCGGAATGTCATACTGGCAGAACAACACCGACACTGTCATATAGCACTTGCTGCCTCCGTACTTGTTTTGGTAGTAGTCCTACAACAAAAAATATAGTTAGGTCAGGTATACAGGGTGATTTTTTGATGTAGTGGTGAGTGGTCAAATCCGAGACTATGAGATTAAGGCCCGTATTCTAGAATGACAGTTAACCCGAATCTCGATTTATCTGAGGACAGGTTGTATAGGCCATTTGTCAAACTATCAATCTGTCTATGCAATCTGTCTTCAGATAAATTATAATTCGGGCTGAGTGTTATTCTAGAATACGGACCTATAAGATTGAAATTTAATCAACGTGTTCGATTCCTTTTAAATCAGCATCATTGTATTTATCGTAGTAAGTAATAATAACTATCATAATATAGCATCCGAGCGATAGTTTCATCCACGCCCAATAATAGGTACGTCGTGTGAACAGAACGAGAAAACGTAGACATTTTCTCATTTTTTCGATGATGTATGTTGTTGAGAAGAATTACGACTATTCAGGATGCAACTGGAAACTACGCTAATGATGATGATAATGACGATGATGATAATCATAATAAAGATGATGTGGATATTCTATACAGGGTGATTTTATAGTCGTTTCGGATAAAAAGAGTTTGGGCACATTTTCGATAGCAAAATCATTTGGAAGTATTAAGTTGCCGAAAGAAAAAAAAATTTTTTTTTTGATATAGCAATAATGTCCAGGTGAAAGGAAAAATGTGTGGGGGTTTTAAAAAGAAATTATTATCTTTCGCTAAACCAATACTTCCAGATGAATTTGCTTTCGAAACTGTGCCCAAATACTTTTTATCCGAAACGACTATAAAATCAACCTGTATAATAATCTAATATAAGAATACTCCTATAAACATTCTAAACATACAGTTCAGAAAAAAAAATCACACACATACCATCATTAAATTACACATTTCAGCGAAGAAATGTGGATACGAGGGCGGCTGATAGAATATGATATGTCGTATGCCCTTGATCCTAAACCTCCTGAAGAAATGCGCTCGTTCCGAATATAACATGAAGTGAGCTTCTGTGTGAAAGAACATGTCTCTTGCCCGAGCAATCTTCGCATCCTGTAATATAATAATAAATATCAGTCAGGTTTGTTAATACTATATCATATACACAGAGGTATAGATAACGGTAACAGTGTTGTGAATTCAATACCTAGTTATTTTTTCCCATATTAAAAAATGCGCCTCAAAAAGTTTTCATTACAAAAAGTATATATACAAAAAGTAAAGGAGGGTAGACGAACAAAAAATGTCGGCAAAAAGTAAGTGAAATTTTTATCGCGTGAAGTCCCGAACAGGCATAAATAAAAAAAAGTAGTAGTAGTTTTATCAAAGCATACCTTGGAATATTCACATATCTGCACAAAGCTAATGTCCTCTTTCTTGAGATAGTTCCTTAGCCTCACGTAGTCGAAATAGCTGGGCACGTAGATGAGCGTGTGGCCCATGAGCGTATCGCGCTGTTTCGGTAACACTTCCTTTACGAAAAACTGGAACCTAGCCTCCGGTGAGTCAACAATGTTAGGAGCAGTAAACCTGTTGAGAAAACACAGCAATCAAAATAGACTCCCCGTGACTAGGGAAAGCAACCTTAAAGTCAAGATTTCAATAGTTGTCAGTTAAATAAAGATTTAATATCGAGGGTAGATGAAGATCTTCCTCATTCGCGGGTACAGGTGTAAGTGTACCGGCTTGCAAGCACTAGAGCCTCGCTGTCCCATCAACCAGCAGGTTCTGTTTTTTTTTTTTATACAGGACACGTCAATTTGACTTCACCTCTGATTTACGGATGAGTTTATGATGCAGGTTTACCTCTCGCGGTGGACGGTCAGGCGGGAGTGATACAGTAGTAGAGCGCAGCTGGGGCTCGAAAGTTGGGTGACAACACTATTGATTTATTTTTGATCGTTATGTCGCGAGGAATTTTACAAACATCAAAATGGACTAGTCGGGCGCGAGGAAACTTGGGCAACGCTGATGACGATATGTCCCTGGGACAGTCAGGGTGCTAGGGACATGACTTACCCATCATCCGAATAGCCAAGATGGCGTGCGGTTTTAGTCTATCCGAGTCTGACATAACACCGATGGCACGGACCTAGGGGGGTATCCGCACGAAAAAAGGGGGTATATTAGTAATGGTTACTAATATTTTCTTTAAAACATACCTGTGAAATATTTGAGGCACTTGGACGATCACCTCTTCTATGGAAACCACTGCTGGAAGATTTTCCACTAGTACTTTACCAGCATAGTTGTGACATTTTTTGTTAAAAATTGATTTTATTTCTGGCAGAGCTACTGATGAGAAGATAAGTGTCTGCCTGAAAAAAAAAGTAATTATGGAAACTTATTTGTAAGAAAATCAAATATCATATCAAGGCATTTTCCGTTATGTTTCGTCTGAAGTTCAAAATCGGCCCAGGATTTCTATTTTTTAAGAATAGCATGTAAAATAAATTGATATATCTGTTACAAATTTGCGATTTTTTTTTTTCGTGGGTAAAGAACTAATTTCTATCAAACTAACCTGTAATACTTAGACCAGCCATTGGCGGCCCAAGACCGTATCCTAGAAATATCGGTGCCATGAGTCTTCTTGGGCTGTAAATGGAATTGACCCAGGACATCTAACAAATGTCCCCAGTTCTGCATGAGGAACACGTCAGTTTGGTCCATGACAAGTATTTCTATAGACGCCAGGAAGTCATAGTCGCGGTCTTCCTCGCCCTCCGCCCCGACTAACATACGAAGTCCCAAAGGTGATGCTACTATAATGTCTGACGAGTAGAAGTCGGTGTACAGCTGTAACAATAATGAAATATATTTTAATTTGATAGGCAAATAATATGTCCCGTCATCTAACCAAGTGCGACCGGAGTCGGTAGGCGTGAGATGACGTGCGGTGTTCCACAGGGATCGGTCCTGGGGCCGCTCCTGTGGAACATCGGATACGACTGGGTGCTTCGCGGTGAACTCGCGTTCGGTGCCACCGTCACGTGCTATGCAGATGACACGCTAGTGACGGTGAGTGGCGCTACACACCGCGAGGCGACCCAGAGGGCCACGACCGCTGTTGCTCAAGTCGTGGATCGGATCCGGCGTCTGGGTCTCGAGGTGGCTCTGCACAAATCCGAGACCATGTTCTTTCATGGCCCTCGGCGCAGGCCAGGCCCGGGAGCCAGCCTGACAGTAGGGGGTACTCCCATCGACATCAAGCCCCGTTTGAAATACCTGAGGCTCGTACTCGATGGTCGGTGGAACTTCGGAGAGCTTTTGCGAAGTCTGCGCTCCAAATTGTTGGTGACAGCTAACGCGCAGGTGCGGTTGCTGCCCAACTTGAGGGGCCCGGAGGACTCCTGCAGGAGATTCTACGTGGGTGCCCCGTGTGGGCAGACACCCTGGAGGCCAGGTTTATGCCCTGCTGCGTGCACCGCAGCAGAGGATGGCCGCCAGGCCATTAGGGGGTACTGCACGATACCCTTTGAAGCGGCGAGTCTCCTAGCCGGATTGCCACCGTGGATCCTGGAAGCGTGAACCCTTGCGGCACTGTATCGGTTCCATAAGGAGGCGAGAGCGGGAATACGATCCCGAGCCCGAAGACAATCGGGCCGAGAGATCCCGGCTCCACAGGATCATGGTGGCGGAGTGATAGCAACGACTTGAGCAACCACGCGCAGGGCATGCCGTCATAGAGGCGGTAAGGCCCAACATGGGGGAATGGCTAGAGGCCACATGGCAGCCTCTCGTATCGTGTGACGCAGATTATCACCAGGCACGGATGCTTCGGGCGGTATCTGCGTCTGATCGATAAAGAGCCAATGTCCGAGTGCCATCATTGCGACGCGAGGGCACAGGGCTGCACACGCTCACCGAGTGTCCGGCGTGAGTCGGTCCGAGGCGGGAGCTAGTGGCGGCCCTGGGAGTGAGAGTTCTCAGCCTCGCCACCATGCTCACGGCAATGGTCGGCCGGCGTCTCTTTCAGCGAGCAGGTATTGGTAGTGAAGGAAACGGCGGAACGGCAGCTGCGGCGCGAGCGAGGGAGACTCACAGATCACGCCGCCCGCACGCGCAGGCAACTCGGGCGTCGGAGGGCACTGACTGACCTCCGTCTCCCATGAGCGCGGGTCAGGGGGTGATGGGTGGAGTCACCTGTCACCCCAGCAGAAGCATCTAAAACAAAAAACAATATAACAAACCTTAAGTGTTTTCTTGGTTACTGTCATGCCCAGTCTAAAAGTATCTTCAATATTGCCACTGAACATTAGTTCATAGTCTTCAGGTTTGGGGTTTTTCTTTGGCATGATCAGCTCACCACCCGTGAAGTCTTCTTCAAACCTCTTTTTATTCACAACTTCTCCTGCTTCTTTGGGTACTAAAATATCAATCAAAGTTTTAACTACCCTATAAGCCGAGTCTTTGAAGGGAACCATAATCAGAATCTGGAAATAAAATCAAGACAGTACTATTAAAAAAAAACTATGTATGCAAACTATTATTCAACTTAATAATGTGTATTTGTGTTGTGTGCATAAAGACTAACATTACACAGCAAAATACCACTGGTGGCACAAAGCGGAAGTGCCTTTTTGTGCCACTGTCACTAGCTGTAGTAGGCACAGAATGCAATGATAATGTAGTTGATGGCATAAAACATAAAAAGGAATATTTTTTCTGCTATGTGCCAACAGTGGCAAATCCCAGTGGCACAAAGTAGAATACCACTTAGTGTACTACGTTCTTGTGCCAAAATTCTTTTAGAATCTTCCCCACCGCCAAGGGGTGAAATTATGTCGGTCTCGAACCGACAAAAACCGCACGCCATCTTGGAACCTCGGTAAAAGTGATATTGACATTTTCCAATTGGGTATTATCCTATAATGTGTGGACGCCAGGCACGAAGAATTTCGTACGTTGACCTCGGTCTGCCTGTCTCTGTCGCTCTCGCGTAAATATTTTGCGTCTCAGTCGCACCTGACAGCGGTATTATGCTGGCGTCCACACTTTAGTTACAATAAATTATCTAACCGAGTTTATTAAATTAAGAATGGTAAAAAGGGGTAAAAATTGCGTCGTTTCTTATTTTATAGTTTTTATTTATTTTTAACCATCCACCCAACCTATAATAGTAACAGATTTGATTACTAAATTTTATGATGTCACAAAATCTTTTTTTATACAAGTTACCTTTTAGCTTATTGTTTTGATGTTTAGTAAAAAGTATATAATTTGACTAGTTAGTAGAATACCCAATTTAAATTAAACAAACAAGACTCCCACTACTGTGAATACTCTCACTTACCTTGGGCCTAACTAAGCCTTGATCCCGATAATCATCAGATAAGTCATTTTTCTTTGCCAACTTAGCATTATGGTGGATAATCTTAGTCCTCGTCTTCAACATATGATTGACTACATGGAGACAATAAGTATATCTAATTTCATCTGCATTTGTGAAACTTCTTTCTGAATAGTATAAATCTTGATAATTGTTTAAAATTGAAAATAGCTCCTTTTGCAATGGAGTGAATATTTCTGCCAACTCCAGATCTCTTTTTATTAAATTGTTTTTATTTGCTGTTACTATATTTCCTTGTATTTGTGGTTTAATGCAAAGCTGTTTAAAGTCTACTTTGTTGATCATAGTAGGCACGCGTCCAGTCTGTGCAAATATTTCGTCCTCCAACAACGTGACTTTTGGTTTAACCTTTTTTGACAATGTTTCTATAGGTTTAGGTATTGTTATATAAAGGTTTCCTAAAGTGGGCCATGTTTTGTCAACAGTTTGTACAGAAGGTGGTGTGTTAGATAGAGACACCAGTAACTCATTACTAAGATCATAACGTAAATGTGTGGTAAAAGGATCATCTTCCCTATCTTCGTCATCTGCTTCTATTTCTTGTGGCATAGAAATCTGAAAAAATAGAGAGCACCTCTCAATTGATTGAAATTACAAATCAGTGACATGCCAAGGTAGATCAAACTGACAAACAATAAAGATCCCAGGCTACATCATGATAACTTTGTAGCACAGAGATTTTTCTACTTACTTCAAAATAAACTTACTGGGGGCTGGGAAGTTTGTACTAATGCAGGTTTGGGCCAATAGCATTTGACTCACTCTCTTTCATCAAACACTATTGGCCCGAACCCGCATTTGTACAAACTTCCGAGCCACTATTATGTTTGGTTCGAGGTGTACCCTTTGCTGCTCTCTCCCAAAAGAGTTGGCATACCTATTACACAATAAGAATGCTCCGGGCTGGTAGGGCCGTGTACAACAGAATAAATAAGCCTGTACACATAACCAGGCCACTGACTGGATGCAAATATGTCTGTAACCTATGTGTTAGAATAACTTAGAAGTTCATAGTTACCTCTATATCGCCATTACTATTATCACTATCCTCATCTGCAGAAACCGGTTCCTCATCGTTTTTACTGCTCGATTCAGACTCCTTTACGGCACCTTCCATTTCTTCATCACAAGAGCTTTCATCTTCACTATCAGCTACAACTTGCTTATTTTTACCAAAAGAGGCTAATAATAGCTCATAGGGACTTGCCTCCTCTTCCTCACTCTCTGAATATGTTACCTGGTGTTTCAATTTCTGTTCCAGCTGCCTTTTTTTCTCCATCGCTTCTTCCACCTTTTGTGCATTCTTATATCTATTAAAAAGAGCTTTTTTATTGACAATTTTATCTTCAGCCGCTTTCTTGTTCTTTTTCGTTGAGCGTTTAAATATACCTTTCTTTTTCCCAGAAAATTTTCTGTTCTTATTCATTTTAGTTTTATTATGAATATGAAGTCCACTAAGGTATTTATGATGTGCTTCAGCTACAGTCCGTCAAATCTAAGAAGTACCGTTTGACAGTTCTGACAATTGAATGATAGGGATGGGATGAAAAAATCGATTACTATAATATCCGAACTTTAAGAGATCGATTACTATAATATCCGAATTTTAAGAAATCAATTGTTATAATTAAATAAAAGAAATGTTTAGGATATTTTTTTATTCACTACTAGTACTAGTATCGTCGTCTTCGTCATCATCGTCATTTAAATTAATGACCAGTTGATTGTCCATTACATTATCAAAGTGTACGTCTCTTTCGAAGTCGTCCATTATTATTTTCTTTGTTTTTTGTACTACTTTACTCCAATCTTCCTGTGTAACTTGGGCACATGCTTCCTTTAATAAACCTTCCATTTTCTTGACACTGAAGGGTGGTTTTGTGTTGTGTCTTGCTGCATAACCTGTAAAACAATAATGTAACTATTTGATAGCAGACGAAAACCATTGTTTAAATTATAAATGTTAGAAGTACTCGTGTTATTATTATAATATTATAAAATATTACCTTTAACTTGGGCCCAAATCAGTTCAATGGCATTATATTGGCAATGGTACGGAGGAAGTCGTATGACTTTGTGCCCGTGCTCTTCGGCCAATTGGTCAATTACATATGTCGGTTTTGGTGGTATATGCAATTTCACTAACTGTAATAATTCAGCTTTTAATAGTGACATGTCGGCATCCACTCCTTTTCTTTGCAGCCATGCCACCAAATCTGCTTTCTTATTGGCTGACGTAGGTGCTTTATCAATTTGCACAGAGTGGTATGGGGCATTATCCATTATAATTGTGCTGTTAGGAGGGATATTCTGTAATAAATTTAAGAACCACTCTCGGAACCTTACTGCGTCCATTTCTTCATGATACTCTTTAGTGCTTTTGGATTGGAAAGCTAATAAAGAGTTTTCCACGAAGCCTGTAGACGCTGACCCAGCATGGCATATTATGAGGCGTCCACCTTTTCCTATCGGCACCTTCGAGCACGAAGCTTCAGAATCATCAGTCCATGTTTTCGGCACAGAATGGTTGGAATTTAGCCAAGTTTCGTCCAAAAATATTACATTATCCCAGTTTATAATTTGTTTAACTTCGCGCAGGAATGTTAGTCGCTGCATAATTATGTCATGTCGCTCCATAACAATTTTTCGTTTGTCAACTTTTTTGTATCTGAAGTCAATTCCTGTTATTACCGTTCTCAACGACTCTATGCTTCCCTTATACAGCCCGGCATCTTTTAAAGTTGCACATAACTTTGCCAATGTTGGAAATTCGCCTCTTGTAAAATATCCGTATATATGGTTTCTAATAGCATGACTATCGAATTCATCGATGCCTGTCACAGGTTTATTTCTTTTTCGTTTTTTCGGTGTGTGAAGTACGTTACTGTCACTCCCCGAAGGCCCATATTTTTCACTTAATATTTTGCCAACGGTGCGGCTACCAATACCGAGAGCTTCACCGACGCGATCCCGAACTTGTGTAACTGGCAGTAGAAGTCCACCATTTTGAGATTCACGCTCAAAATACTCGTGTAATTTCACCACCAATTCACGAGCCTGGCTGTTCAAAGTACGTCCTCTTTTCGACATTATTAATAAACACTTGCTTAGTTCGGAGTCCAGTATAAATATTGCCAAGGTAAACGGATAAAGAATGATCAGTCCAGAAAAGTAATAGCCAAGTCACAAATTGTAAAACACAAACGAGAAAGCAAGTACGCGCACAGTCAGCTTCCAAGATGGCGAGAGACTGCTGACGCCGAACCGACCGAGCGGACCGCGTGCGCTTGTAGTTGGCAGTGTTGCCAGAAAAAAAAAATTGTAGAGACTTGGACACCTGCGATTTTGCCTATTGACCTAAAAATAATTAAATTAATTTATTTTAGGGTATCTGTGTATTCAGTGCATTATGCGGTCGCGCAGTAACGTCGTTAATTTATAACATCAGGCAACAACATTTTTGTGAATGGGTTCTACATACCTTATTTTTATTAGTTTTAGACGTAGAAATAAGACTTAGAAGAAAAAATTGTAATTGTAAAATCAATGGATGTGCTTGTTAAAAATTTGTTTATTTCTCTGTAATATGCAAACCCATACTATCATACACAAAAATAAATGTAAAAAACACTATCCCTGACTCCATTTACTATTTCGACAGCGTTAGCGCGAGAAACCCCGACTTATTTGGGCGCGAAAATCAAAAATCGACAAATCGCTTTCGACAACTTTTTAAAGAAGCAAATATATTTGATTTATAAATACGTATTTTTGGTGAATGGGTTTTATCTCATATTTTACGATTACATAACTATTTAGTTATGTAATCGTAATATGTGAGATAAATCCCATTCACATGAAAAAATATTTGTTTGGTTGTCAAGTGTTATTTGTAAATAATACATTCGATTTTTCGTATATGTAAACGATTTTTTTGCATACAAGTGTATCCGAAGAGTCGCAACACTACGTGCAGTGACCTAACTACGTAACTTTGTAATGAGGTCAAGAATATAACTATTAGAAATTATTTACTGTGTAAATATGTGTTATTTTGCTTTGTTTGAAAGTTTTCAATTACATTTAGATATTAAGAATTGTACATTTTTAGATACAATAATGAAATCTTTCTAAATTCATGGTTTTATGAAAAAGGTTATCGAAACTGAATAATGTACGTATGAACAAAGTTGTTTCGGTTTGAAAAATATGAAACGTCAAACGGTACCTCTTAGATTTGATGGACTGTAGTATAGAACCAACCAAAATGAAAACAGCTTTTTTATTACTGAAAGATCTGTAATCTTTTCACTCTGAATAGAATATACAAAATTACTCTTTGGAATAAAATACAACGTGAACCTAACCTGAAAGTCTAAAACCACAACAACACAAAACACAACACAAGCACAGATTAGAAGATACAGATAAGACAGTCTCTGAACAAAAACTGAATCGTAAGGAGCGGGTCCCTTAGAGTATATCAAGAGGTGCCATACCTACGAAAAAAAACTGCGTACCTAAACTTGGATTTTATGAATGAATGGAAAGCAGTATGGCGGCCTAGTAGGGAATCCAGTAAACTGTCGATAACTACTTATGGATATAAAAAGGGCACAGACTAAAAATTTATACATTTGAAAGAAAAAATTAAGTGATTAGCTTAAGTGGATGCCGATTATTTGTATTCTCAGGTTGCAGTGTGCTTATGGCTTTCTGTCAGACTTTCCTTGTGATAGCCGGAGTTTCGAATAATTCGCCCAGAAGGACGTAGAATCTACAAAGATTCTTTACAGTCTTTGAGTAACGATATATATATATATATATACATATATATATATATATATATATTTAGTAGTACTCCAGGTACTTAACACATTGGCACAAAAATAAAATCGATATGGACAAAAAAAAAATTCGAATTTTTATTTAATATTTTTGTTTTTTTTTTTTTGTAAAAAATGTTTTAGTATCTATTCATCAGTAATACCAGTACCATTATGCGATAGAATAATAAAAAGTCAACGGCATTTCAAAAGTCATTCACTATGTATGGAAAGTGGTCTTCGTTCTTTAAATATTTGGGAAAATATCGATAATTAAAATTCTATCACCGCATCACTAGCAATTTTATTTGACCAATCAGGTGCTACTACATCCCCACTACGTTGGAAAGCAAGATGGAGAATTGGCGTTTTCCTAATATGATTTTATGAATGAATTTCGTAGTAGCTTCACGTCTGTATATTTATGTCTATGGCGGGTCCGCATCGCATACCATCATGTCATATTGACGTGACGTGTCGTAGATTAAAAAAAAAAAGTGAGCTGCGTGTAGGGCAGGCCATATTCATATTTTTACCTAATAACGATATCGATAATAGTGATGTCGTTAGTCGATAGCCCATTCTATGTTGGGGTGTTGTATGATTTATATTTTTATATTTGGTACTAGACACAGAATGAAACAATAGTTTATTTTTTATTAATTCTATATTTATGAGAAGAAACGGCGCAAGAAACACACTAGCATTTTACAGACATCAATTTACAAAAAGTGATATCTTAACACTAAATATGGACGAATGTACATTTGTCTCGTGTTAAGATAATTAAAGTATATAAAAAAACTAATAACAAAATAATTAACCTTAACAAAAAATGAAGACTAAGAAGTTCGCGTGCATAATTAAGCACTATGCCGTAATTACAGCAATTTAGGAGGGGCCTGCACCATGCTCAACCCAGACATTTTTTCATTTTTTTCAATAATCTGGCTTTTGGGGACAAACATTTAATACTGCTTGTCAAACGCACTCTTCTAGACTTCACAGCTGAAAAAAAAGTTTAGCTTTAGTAATATAATATTTCACCACACTTTAATGACTCAATTGGTGGCCTTATCACACTAGGCAATCTCTTGGAATATCTTTCACAACATGGGACGGGACGGAGATTAGTAGGTAGAGATATATAATTATTACCCTTAAGCAGTGCAGTAAGATAACATGTAATAGAAGATTAACAAGTTATAATAAAAACAATCAAAATTTATGAACAATCTCATGTCAGTAATATTACGTACGTTGATAAATGTAGTACAAATATTGCACAAATTATAAACAATTTATTCTATGTGATTTTACTTATGTTCCAAGACATTCTATCATTGTTCTGCTTTTGATAACTCATTAATTTAGGGAGGTTATAGGAGAAATTGCTTTACAATATCCATGTAAAGCAATTTCTCCATTCAGCTTTTTAATGTTATTTTAATTACCTACAATACATCCATATCGTAATTGTTAAACTGAAGATAAATAAATATCAAGAATCTTTGGTTGTAGTAACCACTTTACCTACAGCCTCCGTGACGTGGCGGTAGTGAACGCGGCCACTACGCAGGAGGCGCATTAATGTGATATGTTTATACTGTACCTAGGAATAATTTAAGATGGTTTTCGAAAATTAGTCAAATAGCCTATTTGTGACAAGCCAACAATACAAAAATTGTAAAAAGTATTATTACAAGAGGTAGGTTAGTACCTACCTAACTCTAGTGAGTTGTATAGGTTATTCAAACAACTAACCTGGCATGTCTAGCATTATAAAGTCTTTTCTTGCCAATGAGACATTTTGGTTCAAATTGTCTTGAACAAATCTTCCTTTCTCTAAGTCAACTGTACAAGTCCTGGGCAATATGGTGCGAGCTGATTGAGCCACTTGCGTTGTAATGTTTCATTTCGAGGTAATCGATACAAAGTTTCATCGTACTTGGTCTTCCGACACGACGGTACACAACATTCAATGAACGGCATTTTCAAAGTAAAAATTGCAGAGCAAACAGGCAGATACAATTTAGAGAGCGTATAAGCACAGTTTGAGATATTGAGAGGATAAGCGGAACGGAAATTAATAGTAAAATATATGATAAAATTCAAACAATACTGAACGTCAACTGAACGCTGAGTGACAATTTTACTGTCAAATGTCAGATGGCACCCTACCTCACTAGCGGCCTCTGCAGGCTTTCGTGCGAAAGGCCCAAACTCCTAATGCCTTTTGACATTCTATGAGCTGTCAATGCCGTGAACACAAGCAAGCACAACTGACACTGACAACAATCAGCAATATGTCAGCAATTGACAATGACATTATATCTGTGACAGTGACAGAAGAAGTAAAGTGCCAAAGAGCATAGAGGTCGAAAAAGATGAATACTTGACTGACTACCTAAACTTGGATTTAATGAATGGAAAGAAAGGAAGATCTACAATGCAGCCATCTTCCTTTCTTTCCATTAATTAAATCCAAGTTTAGGTTTTTTTCCGTAGGTATGATATTTCTTCTATACTTTAAATGCTCTAGGAAAAAATCTTGGAGTGCTTAAGAGTATCAAGAGCTGCCATACCTACGAAAAAAAACTACCTACCTAAACTTGGATTTTATGAATGAACCGAACGCAATATGGCGGCCTAGTAGGGAATCGAGTAAACTGTCGATAACTACTTATCGATATAAAAAGGGCACAGACTAAAAATTTAAACATTTGAAAGAAAAATTACATAATCATGATGTGGTTAGCTTAAGTGGATGCCGATTAATTGTGTTTTCAGGTTGCAGTGTGCTTAGGGCTTTCTGTCAGATTTCGCCCAGAAGGACGTAAAATCTACAAAGACTCTTTACAGTCTTTGAGACATTAGGAACGGTATATATATGTCAGAGAAGGGACTAGATCATCAGCCTTCTTCGCGATGATCCTATGTATCGTGGGCGATTAGGGTGAAATGCCAACACAAAACCATTGATTGTTGCTTCAAACATTTACTTTTTGTTTCACAATTTTAGCAAACACTCGAGTCTTCAACTTATTAGAACAAAGATGATGAAACTAAACATAACGTATCTTGAGTAGTGAGTTCGCGCACTCCACAAAGATTCATACTCCAACTTATTCGTTATCGTTTCTCCTTAGAAAAAGGACTTATCCTCACACTGATGGAACCTTCCTTGATCTCTAATTTTTTTCTGTTCTGCTTTTCCAGCGCGCAATTCTAACATGGCGTCCACGAGCTCACTCCGGAGTTATTCTCTCGGCTCAATATAGTTACGTTTTAATTATGATAAACAATTTGATGTGATGTTCAAATGTGATAAATGAATTTAAAGTGAATAATGATTCTACAATACCTTTTCATTGTTAATTAGCTTAATTATTAGATAATTTCATAAACAAAGTACTTTTATGACTGCGAGTCGATAGATTCGTTTAGTTATACAAACCAATTGCTATTTTATGATGATAATTAGGAACCTTGCATTTGGACTAGATACATTTTAAGAAATCATATAAGATTAAATTATGATTAAGGTCTTCAAGTCCGTAGTTTCGTCTCTTCTGTTATAAACTTGAGTGCGACGCACTCTCTCCGACCTTTGTTATAAAAGATATTTACTTCAAAATAGAAGGACGAATACCGACATCCACGTGAGCGGTGCTGCGGTGGAGTCACAAAAAAATTATAATATAAAAAACGTGTTTACAAATGAGACAGCCCTGAATCCTTACTACCGAGTGAATTATATGGCTGTACCGAATAACTCCCCGTCACCCACCACTCCCCTCTCCCCGCACGATTTCTGTCAAGACGGCTTCATTGAAAAACTGTATGTAGTATGAATCGTTAGACTGTGGTATAGTACTTTAAGTACACTAAGGCTGGCCTACCATTGTAGAAGGGGATATGCCAAATACACATTTTCTTGTTCAACTATTTATATCATATTGATCTTGTAGTTTTATAGATGTAAAAAATCATCAGTAATACAAGTACCATTATGCGATAGAATAATAAAAAGTCAACGGCATTTCAAAAGTCATTCACTATATATGGAAAGTGGTCTTCGTTCTTTAAATATTTGAGAAAATATCGATAATTAAAATTCTATAACAATTTTATTTGACCAATCAGATGCTACTACATATCCCCACTACGTGCGAACGCAAGATGGAAGTTGGCGTGTTCCTCATATGATTTTATGAATGAATTTCGTAGTTAGCTTCAAGTCTTCTATATTTACAATGTCTATGGAATACATACACGCGAGACGTCAAAACGTCAAACCGTCAAACGTCAACGTCACATCAATTAATGAGGTTATGTTATGATATAGTACGAGAATGTAAATAATCACAAAATTAATACGGTCAATTCATCACGCTATTTCGGTTGTTTTTATTCTTGCTTGATTTTCGAATTGATGAAAAACGTTTTCGCAGCGATACCGTTTATTTTAAATTGTACAAAACAGTGAGAATTATAAATAAAGCTTGATTATACTGAAACCATACTGCACTATTATATTATAGCCAACTTGCACATGTCACGCAATGTCTGGAGAAGATTCACCAGTTATGTCCCGAAGAACACGGGCTCGCACGCTAGAACCGGTTACAAAAGTAAATTAATAAGTTTTATAGCTTTTCCCCTTATTTTGATTATTTCCAGAAAATATCTGCTATGGTCTTACTTTTCAGATTGGATATATGGAAGGTGCATCTAATGGTCAAGCTTCTGTTTACCAAAAAAGTTTTGATGCAGGTTATGAGCAAGGATTTGAGTTTGGGTTAGAAATAGGCTTCAAGGAGGCTACATTATGGTAATTGTCAGAGTCATGTCTGCCTAATCAGGTTTATAAATTAATAACTTATCAGTAATCAAGGTTCTTTAAAATAGTTTTTTTTTAATATTTCAGTTCTAAACAAAAAGTAACTACAATGCAAAATGTCCTAATGGATGCACGAAAAATAAACTGCCAAATATGTATGAATACAGTTAAAAGTCAAGAAAACATTGGCAATTTATATAACATTCAAAAGGAGAAAAATGTTGATTTGTTAAGATGTTTACATACAAATACTTCTGCATAACGTGTACCAGATTTAAAATAAGAATAAAGTGTTCTGTTTTTTGAACTTTTATCATGCTTACAGACTATGGAGATTTTTTTTGAAGCAAATAAAATACTACCTTGTTGTTATGATCATTAAATAAATTATAATGAATTAAAGACATGAGTTATAGTCTAGGTTTCTTTTCTGGTGGTGGTTTCATATTTTCTTGCTTAATTTCAGTTTTGATTTCTGCATGACCCTGAAGTCCTCCATTGGGCATGTCGGGGACAGTGGGGTCCACAGGTTCTTGTTTTATAGTAATATTGTTCACATTTGGCTCAGTTTTTTCAGCGTTCTTGTCGGTAGAATTTTCAGTCTTTACGGTTACACCATTGGACTGTAATCAATCAATTTAGAAGAAATGATTAATATTACAAGTACAAGAATTAAAACTGTAGAACAGAAATAAGTTGGACAATTGCAAGAAATATCCCATTTAGTACTCACTTGACTGGCTGTCTGCGTAATAGGTAAAGGGAACTGCCTGACTAACTCGGCCAACAACATATCCACTCTCTGCCTTTGGAACAGTGTTGAGGGTTCCTCTTTTGGAGTGCTGCTAACATCCTTAGATGAGGACTGACCAGTATTGTAAGGGCTCAAACCTGAAAGTTAACATTTTTAGCAGCTCTTTTCATAATTGAAACATCAGTCTCAGTCACTTACAAAGCTTGGAATTTGAGACTGGTGTGCTGGTGTGCTCTTACTTATAATGATTCAAAGATAGACAGCCCTCTAATCCAACAGGAAATCAGTGACTTGTATGGCATGTATGGTAGGTATGTGCCCTAAGTCTTTCGGTCCATATTCTAAAATGACACTTAGCCTGAATCTCGATTTATCTGAGGGCAGATAAATCGCCTATACAGCAATGTGTCAAACTAACAATCTGTCTATTAGTATAGGAGCTAGCAACGTTTTGAAAGTGAGAATTTTAGGTCAGCTGATTTTGTGATATGCCATCCTTCTTGCTCTTTCGGTTAGAGTCTGGGCTATCTGGCTGGCGGTAGTGGTTGCGTTCATTACTGCGCATCCTACCTGTCCAGGTGATAATCCTGGATTTTAAAAATATTTTAAGAGGCGTAATTTTTAATTTTTTGTTTTTAAATAAGACTACCTGACATACTTTTTTTATTGCCAGACATTTCTGACATTGCTAATTATGTGCCATACGCGATTCTTTTAAATTTTTTTATAAAAATTTAAAAGTATTTTATAATGTCTGTAATTTTAACATTAAGTTATTTAAGATAAGAAAAGCTTAAAATTAATTTGCCAGACATTAATTCGATTGTTAAACCTTGAATTCAAATTAAAAAGGCATGAAAAGTATTGCAGTATGATGCTAGTAGTTCGATAGAGACAGTTGCAAAATAAGCTGAGAATAAGACAGAGAACCATTGCAAATATACCATTGATATTATCTGACCTCCTCCTCGTAACCTGTAGCCTAGCCCTGAATTCCTCAGTAAGGTACTGAGAGGATTCAGTGCTAAGCAGAACCAAAGGGGACTCAAACTGACACCTTGGAAAATGCCTCGCTCAATATTTATTGGTTCGCCGTTACTGCACACCCCTCGACATCCTGGATAGCTAAGAACTGTTCTCCATTGCCTCATACACGACGCCAAGAAGATGCACAGAGTGGTATCTACTTTATACAATCTAGCACCCTCAGGAGCCATGTATGGGGCACAGAGTCGAACGCTTTCTTATAGTCTATCCAGCATGTCGATAGATTCTTACGGCTACGGTGAACTTGTTGACTAATGGCCATATCAATGAGGAGGAACTCCTTAGTACCACGGGCCCCACTCCTACATCCATTCTGAGAGGCACTCATAACAGTGTTTGTAGAGATGTGCTTTGTTATTTTATCTCTCAGAATAGATGTAAGAAGTTTATAGACCGATGGTAAACACGTGATCGGTCTATAGTTACTGGGGTTCGAGGTACTTCCTGTCTTATGGAGCAGGTGGGTAACACCAGTGGTCATAAAAATTGGCAACGTCCCTGACTCGATAGCAGCCTATTATTAGTATTTTTTTTCTCTGTTCCGTGATCTCGGGACTATGGAGTCGCGGGCCTTTGGAAGGCGTGCGTCGGGCCGGTGCCAAAACGTAGAGGCCCTTATAAGAGAGTTTAATGTGCTAGGGATAGTCACACATGGCGGATACCATCCCCGGGTGTATCATATTCTGCGCTCTGCGCTGGTGTTACCCACCTGCTCCATAAGACAGGAAGTACCTCGAACCCCAGTAACTATAGACCGATCACGTGTTTACCATCGGTCTATAAACTTCTTACATCTATTCTGAGAGATAAAATAACAAAGCACATCTCTACAAACACTGTTATGAGTGCCTCTCAGAATGGATGTAGGAGTGGGGCCCGTGGTACTAAGGAGCTCCTCCTCATTGATATGGCCATTAGTCAACAAGTTCGCCGTAGCCGTAAGAATCTATCGACATGCTGGATAGACTATAAGAAAGCGTTCGACTCTGTGCCCCATACATGGCTCCTGAGGGTGCTAGAGTTGTATAAAGTAGATACAACTCTGTGCATCTTATTGGCGTCATGTATGAGGCAATGGAGAACAGTTCTTAGCTATCCAGGATGTCGAGGGGTGTGCAGTAACGGCGAACCAATAAATATTGAGCGAGGTATTTTCCAAGGTGTCAGTTTGAGTCCCCTTTGGTTCTGCTTAGCACTGAATCCTCTCAGTACCTTACTGAGGAATTCAGGGCTAGGCTACAGGTTACGAGGAGGAGGTCCGATAATATCAATGGTATATTTGCAATGGTTCTCTGTCTTATTCTCAGCTTATTCTGCAACTTTCTCTTTCGAACTACTAGCATCATACTGCAATACTTTTCATGCCTTTTTTATTTTAATTCAAGGTTTAACAATCGAATTAATGTCTGGCAAATTAATTTTAAGCTTTTCTTATCTTAAATAACATAATGTTAAAATTACAGACATTATAAAATACTTTTAAATTTTTATAAAAAAAATTAAAAGAATCGCGTATGGCACATAATTAGCAATGTCAGAAATGTCTGGCAATAAAAAAAGTATGTCAGGTAGTCTTATTTAAAAACAAAAAATTAAAAATTACGCCTCTTAAAATGTTTTGAAAATCCAGGATTATCACCTGGACAGGTAGGATGCGCAGTAATGAACGCAACCGCTCCCGCCAGCCAGATAGCCCAGACTCTAACCCAAAGAGCAAGAAGGACAGCATATCACAAAATCAGCTGACCTGAAATTCTTTCTCGAAATCGTTGCTAGCTCCCGTACCATATGCAATCTGTCCTCCGATGAATCGCGATTCAGGCTGATTGTCATTCTAGAATACGGGCCTTACTGTTAAAAGTCTTATGGTATAAAGGAGGCAATCTTTTGACTGTAGACTTCCATAGCTAATTTTTTTTTCTTTTATACCAACCAATAAGTTTTTATAATCTGTCCATTATGTAAATAAATATTAGATTAGGTACCTGGTTTACTTGCTTTGAAATCCCACCAGTATCCTTTGCTGGGGTGGTATCTCGAGTAAGACATAGTTTCTTCAAATGAACATTGTAAATGATGGACTAATGAAAGCTAAAATGAAGAAAGAGAAGTGTGAAAATATAATGAAACAGCATACTTTTGAAACACCTGTTCTATCTACTTATAGGTATACATACATATACTCACACCTGTAAATCCCTGAAGGGGTAGGCAGAGGTGTATTAACTTATAGATGAACATTTTCAGATATTGGGAAATAGTATGAATATTGAAAAAAAAATTGGTTGATTGGAGAAACAATATGTAATTTAAAAAAAAAAACAAATTTTGCAAATCTTAAATTTTGGTTCTTTTATGAAAGAAAAAGATTTTAACCTTTGTGGTATTAAAATTGCAACTTACCAATCTTGAATTTAGAACACTGGTTAGGTCAGGAGCCTGATACACAATACCAGCAATGATATAGTAGTCGGCAAGTGGTGTCGCTTGTGTCGGACTATGTCTATGTTGTTTACGAATCACATACAAAATTGGATCTTGTACATGCAATAGGATGTATTCCAAGCCTGTCATATTTCTGCAACAATCATATAATCAACTTAGCTTACTACTAATACTACTACTGACTACGCTGTTTGACTGAACTGATCAGCCCTTCTATGTGGGCCATTTCAGCCAATTCCCCTATAACACCTGCCATACATATGGCAACCAGGACCGACAGATTAACATGCTCTCCGAGGCATGACCGGACCAATGCAAATACTCATATTCATGTATGTATGTAGAACCTGCACGTCCTGCAGAGCAGTAGCGTTTACTACTGCCACACCACAGAGGCTGTCATCAACTTGTTTAGTTTTAATTGTATTGCTGATTAAAATATATATTAGTTATACAATAGAGGACAGTTTTATTATTGCATATACACTCACTGTAGTTGATCCATACTAAGACGCTGCATTTTTACTATTTCATTATTGCAAGTACGATCGAAAAATGGATTTGACCGTTCGGAGAAATAATCCATTATATTCGAAGGGCTAAGTAATGGTATCCACGCTGAATCATGCCATGAGAGGCCTAATGGATTTTCTGATGCTATTGGTAAATTACCAATTCGTCCGGGCATCATCTTGTTTACGTTTTCAATTGCAGATCTTTGACACTGTAATCCACACAAATTCTATCGAGGGCAAAAGAGTAATGCACCGAGAGTAGAGTCGAGTAGTGTGATAAATCTTCCACAAAATTGGTCACTGAATTCAGTACAAAGCATTGAAAGTCCAATAATTCATACAATTATATTATAATAGCAATTATTTTATAATTTATACAATTATTTTATAATTTAAATTAGCAAACAAGAGCAAGACAACACCACCAACAAACAACACAACACACTAGGGCTAGGCTTGAGCAAAAATAAAATATTGAAATATCGATATATATTTTTAATTATCGATATCGATATCGATTATCAATGATATATTATAATCTGTAGATTATGTTGTTCACGCTCTAAAATATCATCATCGATCAATCAGGAACGTGAACATAATCGAGTAAGTAATATACTATGAAACATAATTATGTATATTAGTAATATTGCGTGTTTTTCATACACGTGTTGTACTTGTTTCAGCGCACTGACAAGATTCACAAGCAATCCAACAAATACAAGTTCACAAAATTCATACATATATACAATAATTGTTTTCAGTTTGATTTGACTTCTTCATACTCTAAAATAATTCTGAACGCATTTATTATTTTGACTGTAGGCTGTGACCGTTACCTTACACGCTATTAGATACGTAGATAATATAATAATTGTCAATTTATTAATTACAGACATCTTAATTTGCTAAATAGTACTCAATTTATACGAATCTTTATAATAATGTATGTAGTTACGTTTATCAAATTTTCATAGTGCTTATTTTTGGTCATTCTTTTCTTAGGTTAAAAATATCGATATATCGAAATCTAGATATTTTTAGTAAAAAGTATCGATACATTTGAAAAACATCGATACGATAAATTTTGATATGTTTTATCCATAGACATAAATATACAGACGTGAAGCTACTACGAAATTCATTCATAAGATCATATTAGGAAAACGCCAATTCTCCATCTTGCTTTCCAACGTAGTGGGGATGTAGTAGCACCTGATTGGTCAAATAAAATTGCTAGTGATGCGGTGATAGAATTTTAATTATCGATATTTTCCCAAATATTTAAAGAACGAAGACCACTTTCCATACATAGTGAATGACTTTTGAAATGCCGTTGACTTTTTATTACTGATGAATAGATACTAAAACATTTTTTACAAAAAAAATTAAATTAAAAATTTAAAAAACCCCGTCCCAAAAAACACTTCCAAAAAGTTGAAAATAAATTAATTAATTTTGATTCAACAGTTGCCATGTCGGGGGACCCTAACTGGTTAAGCTTTCCGTTATATTATTGGAACAATTCAAGGTCCCCCGACATGGCAACCGTTGAATCAAAATTTATTAATTTATTTTCAACTTTTTGGAAGTGTTTTTTGTGACGGGGGTTTTTTAAATTTTTAATTTAATTTTTATTTTATACTTTTTAAATTGATCTACTAGTCAAGCTCTTTCATTTGATACCCATATTGAGGGAGTTATGAAGAAATATGTATTCGGACATGTTGTGGCGGCGGCCATCATGGACCGATTTTTTTCAAACATAGCTAAGAACACTCCCGACTAATATACCTTTCAAACAAAAAAAACTAAATCCAAATCGGTTCATCCGTTTGGGCGCTACGATGCCACAGACAGACACAGACACACACATACACACACACACACACACACATACACACACACACACACACAGACACGTCAAACTTATAACAGCCCGTCGTTTTTGCGTCGGGGGTTAAAAAACAAAAATATTAAATAAAAATTCGAATTTTTTTTTTGTCCAAATCGATTTTATTTTTGTGCCAATGTGTTATGTACCTGGAGTACTAATAAATATATATATATATATATATCGTTACTCAGAGACTGTAAAGAATCTTTGTAGATTCTACGTCCTTCTGGGCGAATTATTCGAAACTCCGGCTATCACAAGGAAAGTCTGACAGAAAGCCATAAGCACACTGCAGCCTGAGAATACAAATAATCAGCATCCACTTAAGCTAATCACTTAATTTTTTCTTTCAAATGTATAAATTTTTAGTCTGTGCCCTTTTTATATCGATAAGTAGTTATCGACAGTTTACTGGATTCCCTACTAGGCCGCCATACTGCTTTCCATTCATTCATAAAATCCAAGTTTAGGTAGGCAGTTTTTTTTCGTAGGTATGGCACCTCTTGATATACTCTAATGCCTCGTATACACTACTCGCGAAGTTCCTCGGCGAAGTCCTCGAGAAACTTTGCCTACATTCCGAAGTGCGACACCACACACTCGTTCAACTTCGCGAGGAGCTCATTCTCTCTAAGGTGCCGAAAGCCTGCGCACGTTCGTCCTTATGACATTAATGATATTGGGATCCCAAATAATAGGCTCTGCTTGCACAGTTTCGAGGAACAACATATTTTCCGCCTGTGAAGACTGTATTTTGTTCATAATAAACACAATATGTGTCACACGCAATAATTATAACTATTGAATACGGAAGTCGGCCGAGTAGTGTAGAGAGGTACTTCGTGAACGCACTTCGTGCAACTTCGGGCCCTTTGACTCGGGCGCAAATACCGACAACAAATGGAAGTCGCCCGAGGCGAGGTAAAGTTTGACGAGGTAAGCCGAAGTGCATCTCCACACTATCGTATTCGCCTAACTTCGTTCAACTTCGCGAGTAGTGTATAGGGGGTTTAAGGTTTTATCCCTTTGCCCATCCCTACAACACCACACAAAATTACTTCAGTGACATTGACATCGACACTTTTAATTTGACAGTAACTGTCATTTTTTTTTTTAATAATTTATTTAAAGGCCACTGGATACAGGTCCTTCTGTCATCTCAATCTCAAAATTTTCGTTTTTTATTATTTTCATTGTATAATTTCATTATCTAGCGTCCACGCGACTCGACGAGTAACGAGAGAATGAAGTATATATATATAAAAGAGAGAACTAAGGAAAAGGTTTAGATTGGAAGAGTCGAACGCGTACCACGCATGAGCCTCATACGATATGTTTAATTTTATATTTTTCGTTAATGGATATTTGTGGGGAATCCTATAAAATATTATGTTATATAATTATATCATCTTTGATCCAGCTCCAGGTCTTGGTCATTGGCAACGTTGTGTGCATGTCAGATGCTCAGCTATAAGGACTTGTATCCAATAGCTGTTAAATAAATTAAAAGTCAAATGCTCAGATGTCAGTTTAATGTTGACACTGTTGACAGCGGCTTTCATAATTTCATCCCATCTCCCACTTATTATTGCCCACTAATCACAAACCGCATTATTACTATTACATAGATTATTATCAACAAATACATATTGCATCCTTAATACATAGTGGTAATTCTTCATGTTAAATATAATCTAACCATAATAAAATTGTTGTCATATTGAATCATGTCATACATTCTTGGCACTAGAAATTGTATTAGCAGTTGAAGAGTAATCTTATTTTAGATTAACCACAGGTTACAGATATATAAAACAGGTGCTGCACTAGAGTGCACATGACATAATAATATTGTATTGAAAAGAGTTTACATAAAACATAAAGAATGGAAAACAGGATCCGATGTTTTCAAGATATAGCTGCTGAACTCTATAATTCTGAAAATGCTGTGACTGATACGTCTTCTGAGCAGGTATTAATAGGTTCATCACATAGTTTACATATAAGGATTTATTTTTAACCTAACATCTTTATTCCATTATGTTCTTTAGCCTAGTCTAGTGGTATGGGTAATGTACTGCTGAGACGAGGTCACGGGTTCGATCCCAGGTTTACCATGGCACACACCAATGACTTCGATGCTTTTCGAAGTTATGTGTGTATTTATCGCAGGTTTATAAGTGCCTGGTTAATGGCAATAGGCTCGCCACCTATTACATTGGGACCTAAACATAAACTGGCAAAATGTGGGTGCTAGCACCTCTGCCTACCCCTTCGGGGAATACAGGCGTGAGTTTATGTTATGTTATAATAAAATTGTAGTTTTCTTAAGAATGTTATCAAGATTTCAATGGACTTGCTTTATTTATTTTTTAGGTTTTTCAATAAAACCTATAAATTAATAAACTGCTCATTTAAAGTTATAAATGTTTTGTTTACAGGTGGATGTTGAGACTATTATCTTGAAAGTATATAAACAATTTGAGAAATCTGCCTCTATTGAACCAGACTTTCCAATAGTTAGAAAAAAGGTTCACAGTCAATTGTTGAAAGATTGTCTGCGAACTTTACCAAACAGTTATGAATGCCTGGATGCAAGCAGAACTTGGATAGTCTACTGGGTCTTACATTCTCTATGGCTACTCAATGATATGCCAGATGCTGAAACATTATCTGATGTTGTACATTTTTTATCTTTATGCCAGCATGAGGAAGGTGGCTATGGAGGGGGTCCACACCAACACCCTCATCTTGGAACAACTTATGCAGCGGTTAATGCACTAAGTATTATAGGCACAGAAGAAGCATATAACTCACTAGACAGAAGCAGTTTACAAAAGTTTTTGTGGACTGTAAAAGATGTAGATGGTTCATTTGCATTGCACAAGGGTGGTGAGCAAGATATTAGAGGTGCTTATTGTGCAATCAGTATAGCCAAAATGACAAACACATACACAGATACCTTGTTTGATAAAACAGCTGAGTGGATAGTGGGCTGTCAGACTTATGAAGGGGGTTTTGCTGGTTGCCCTGGAATGGAAGCACATGGAGGATATGCTTTCTGTGGTATCGCATCATTAGCACTGTTGAACAAGACTCAGTTATGTGATATTGATGGATTACTAAGGTGGTGTGTCAACCGCCAGATGCGTTTAGAAGGTGGTTTTCAAGGAAGAACTAATAAGTTGGTAGATGGATGTTATTCCTTCTGGCAAGGTGCTGCTTTTCCAATTATCAGTGCTATTCTTTCACAAGGTGAATATTTAACATTATTTTACATTGAACTAAAAAAAAAAATGAAAGTTACACTCAGGTTTATTATTTTGCAGAACAAGGCAATAAGGAGTTAATTGAGACTGTGCTGTTTGATCAAGGTGCATTACAGGAATATGTAATTATTTGCTGCCAAGCAATACCCGGTGGTGGTTTTATTGACAAACCTGGCAAGTAAGTAACTAAGTATTGTGTATCTTTTTTTGTAATTACCTATACTTACATATTTCACAAAATATATTGACACAGATGAAATCTGCATTGCTTTCCTGGTTGATGATGATGACTTGATGACTAATTAAGTTATAGAAAATTTTACAAGGAAATATAAGCATGAGTTCATACATTTATTGTTATTATTAGTTAAATTTATTATTGCATGTATTTAGGCTTAATTTTTTTTTTCCAGTGTATAGGTTGAATTATTTAATTCTTTGTAAATTTCTGAACAGTTAGGCCGTACTTGCTTTAGATTAGACGCATTTTATTATATATTCATACAAAACACAACAATAACATCGAAATTGCTGGATACTGAATGAGAACGCGCAAACTGTGTACGAAGACGGAGCTTGCGGCCGCCTACTTCTCGCGTCACAAGTCAATTCAAAATTCAAAAATCATTTAGCATTAAATCGAAACTTACAAAACGTTAATATAAATAGAAATATTGAAGACTAGTTTAGCAAATGGACCACCGCACTGTGGCTGTGGGCTGAAACTGCTATAAAAGGGACATAGACTTTTAAGTCGCAAATTCCTTTTTAAAAGATTTATATTTATTACATTCTGATGAATAATTATTATTAACATTTTTCTCTAACACCAATAGTTTGCCTGGAAAAAAATATTTAAATTTTTTGTTGTATGGAATGAAACCAAAACCGGTTGAATTTGGCCAAATCCTGACATACCTTCCATTGAAACTACTTTAATCTTATTCTTTGGCTCAATGGCTATAAATCTACGTTTTCAGTACGCGCCCATAGTTGCTCAATCAAGAGGTATGAGATTCAGTAAACTAAAAAAAAATTAAGTGAAAAGCACCTTGTTTGAAATTTCTTTTGAAATTTTTTTTTTTTTCAGGTAAACTATCAGTTTTAGAGAAAAATATTCATAATAAATTCTACACATATTTGGAACACTTGTACTTTTTCCACAGTATTTATTATATTGCACCTGACCGGTTTCGCCTTCCGGCATTTTCCATATGTGTAACAATGAATTCCGCCAAGTATAAAATAATCATAATAAATTATTCATCATAATGACGAGATCTATCGAAAGATATTTCTTTAAACGGAATTTGCGACATAAAAGTTTATGTCCCTTTTAAAGCACTTTCGACCCACCGTGCACCGGTTACAAACGCGGCCCAGACCTGAGAAGACTCCGGCGAGAAACTCAACGGGTATATAGTATGTAAGGTGTACAATGTGTACGTACTTGTGACGCAAGTGTATAGCTGAGCTCTATGTTGCACACACAATACCTACGTCTCTTAACATCACCCTGAAGTTACGTCGAACCGCATTCTTTACGTATGCACACCTGAACCTTGCTCTCGTTTTGTAAGAAGCAAATATAATCGTAGCAAGAATCCTTGACATTATAATCTATGTTCTAGGATGTGCCAATTTCCCAGAAATCGATAGTCTTGTTTTTAAAAGGTATGATTTAATTAACTGAGATAGGCATTGAGCCAAGAAGCCAGAAGAAGTATCTTTGTGATTCTGTCTGGCACTTCGCCAAGGCCTCTTCATATTTTAATATTTCACTAAGGTAGCAAAGTAAGGGTGGACTTGGGGCCCTACTAAAATCCAAACCGACCTGACTTGTTACGCCTGTTGATTAATGTAGGTACTAGGCTCGGGCGCAGGCTTTCCATAATGTCTTAGAAGGTCAAACGGTCAATCGTTAAAGATAAGCTTAATCTAGAATAGAAGAGCAGGCTCAGGGTCCCAAAGAACAAGCTTAAATTTCATTGGGATTATCACAGTGATTATGACACCAAACATGCCTGAAGTATAAATTCGCGCAACACCACCTTAAAAGCTTTTACATCCTGTTTCAATAAGACCCATGCTTTATTCACATACAAGTATTAAGTTCCACTGGCAATGGCTTACAATATTAAAGAGACCCAAAATTAGGTGGGCCCACTTAATGCTTCAGCTTGCCATCCATGAAATGATGGTTGAAAAGTTCCAAGGCACTTGTATGTGTACACAGAATGCTGATGAGTTCCTGTTTCTTTAATAAATATTGTTATTATGCACAAATTTTAAACCAACATGGTCTAAAATTTACAAGGTCTAGCTAGAAGATAGTGGTACAAGTAATTAGTTCTATTATATCCTGGTTAAACAGATTCAATTCTGTTAGTAGAAATATATGCACTATTTCCATAGAAATAAGACATTTATTACTTTGCAGGTCAACTGACCTTCTGTCTGTGGACTTGATAAAGTAGTTGTGTACACTCCTTAACTGGAGGTGTTATGAAAGTGTTGGAATTAAAATGTTTACATTATGTATATTTCTTATTGTTTCAGACATCGAGATATATATCATACCTGTTATGCACTGAGTGGATTGTCAGTAGCACAACATGGCACCTGCGCAGGAGATCCCTATGTTGTAGGCCGGTCCAGCAATCAACTCAATAGGATACATCCATTGTACAATGTGGCACCACATTTTGCTTACAATGCTCTTCATTACTTCATTAGGCATCCGCCACCAGTCAAAGACACAAATTAATGTTAAACACTGAATACTCTTAAAAAATATTGCACAGCTTATATTACTATTGTATTATAAATTTGCTGATGTTATGAATGATTATTTATTTATTCTGTGCTCCCAAGTACTCCCTAGTAAATTCATTTCATGTATTTTGATTGTGGAATCAGGAAAGCCGATAGGTATTGAATAAAATTATATTATTGATGCGCAGTGTGACCGGTATCCTGTAACTGTTTTGATAAGAAACATAAATTCATTGTTATGAAAATAATGTCATCAATGTTATCATAACATAATACATACCTGTTATGCAGTCTGTTCATATCTGCATTATTTAAAATAAAAATACATAAACATTCCTGTCCCTGAAAATGTTTATGCGGGTATTTAGTGGGATTTACAATATATTTATAGACAAATGTTAAATCATAATAATGCACAAGACACTGATTGTGTTTTTATTATTCCATTGTTTTGATATAATAAATAGTAACTATTAAATTAAATGATATCTCACATTAAACCACAATTACATCACCTATGATTATAGGTAAGCACACTTATGTACAGTTGGAACAATAACAATATTTGTAACTGTGATTACTGATTAACATTAAGCACTACATAAATAAGCGACATATTTGGTAAAGTTGAACTGTTTGTTTTATTTTAAACTAATACAAATTCCTCAGATTCTATATCTGTATCACTATCTTGTATATTAGGGGTCACCCAGTTTTGCTCTGTTTCGTAAATAGAATACCTGATGTTGGGAAAGTTCATAACATTACTACATGAGCCACTGTTCACACTGAATATAGGGTACTCGAAATTTGCAGATACACCTTGTGGTACTAAAAATGATGTTATAATATTAATAAATGTTTCAAAATCATGTTGTGTTGCTAAATAGAACCCTATACAACATGATGGATCCATTTTGCTAAGAGGCATTTTTCTAGGTGACCGACAATGAAAAGATTGCAATGAAAAGTTTGGTTGCCATACATCAACCATTTCTTGACAATAATGTGGGTCTAAATGAATCAATCTATCATCTTGGTAACCAACAAAGTACAGTGAATGTTTAGGTCTGCCTCCAATAATACCAATGCAGAAATCTAATGTAAGCAGTGAGGTGAGGCAAGGCCCATAAATAGGATTAAATTTATCAGTCCCCAATTTAACAGGAACCAGGAGTACAAGTGATTTCCATGCACTATTAGGTAATCTACAGAGTGAATACACATCTTGAACATACACAGTGGAATCTTGAGCAACATAAACTTCCACATTATCAAATTCATAATTTTCTTTGGAAGCAGCAGCCATGACAGCTTTCAAGCAGTGAGCTACAGAAGCTGGGCCATACCAGTCTCCTGGTTTCTTCCCTAATGCCTCACCCGAGCGTACCATCTGATGAATGGACAGTGGGCTGTTGACTGAAGATTTGTCACCAAACCATTTAATTATCATACGATGGAGGCAGTCTTCCTGGAATTCTCTAGCATTTTGGATAGCTTTTTCAGGTGCCCATCTCCATGAGCGTCCAAGGAAATGACACACTAGAGCTTGGGCAAGCAACATCTGTCCACTTCTCAGCATGCAGCCCCAGCCACAGTCTGTAGTAAATGATGACCCTGACATGGTTGGAAACTCCCTTCTGTAAGTCATCCATATTTTACTAATAAAATCTGATTTAAAACCTTCAATGCCTTCTCCATATATCTGCTCAATAGGCTGATGTGCAGTAGCTTCAGTGCCAATTTCTGTTGAAGACTCTAATGATCCTGTTGGACTCAATTTGCGATGATAGCAACGACCAAGAAGCCACACTGGGGACTCTTTAGAAAAAGTAGTTTTTAATTTCACAGTCCACCCAAATTTCACGTTATTCCACATGGACAGTAGTCGTGATTCAACTTTTCCTTTAAGATCGTGTATTTCCTCTGGACCTTCGCGCATACTGGACCCCGCAGCTTCGTTTCTGTCAATTTTTGTTGTTGATGCATTTTGTGGGATACCGTTATCACAAGCTTTGAGATCGGAGTTAAGGACAGCAATGGTACCAGTGCCGTTCATTATACCCTTTTATCATACCTGCTGTAGAAATTCTAATCCATTGATAAGTGACTGGTCATTTAAACGTTTCACGGCCAAGAAAGTAAGTACATTGTCATAAGTAAGCGACGTCGACGGTACAATAGTAGTATACAACAGGATTATTGCAGATCGTAAAATATATATTTTAACGTTTTGAGTAAAAGAATACACTCATAAAGAAGTTCCGTTAGAAAGAACAAACAAAAACAGCACACACACAATCAGATTTACACAATGACACAAGCTTGTGACATCGACTTGATATGACAAAAATGACAATATTGACAAGTAGTTTCAAACCACAGAGTGGACATACAACAAACTCCTGCCTAAAGCGTGCTCCCCGAACGCACTTAATGTTTATCGACTTGGCCGTTTTGTGTTTTGCACCATCACTGACCTAAATCCTGCAATGCATAGATTATTATAAATACTAGAGTGCAATGTGTGCACCATGCATGACTATGCATGACCATGCACAAAGCATAGTAAAGGTTTCTTCTTCTTTTATTAAAATGGCGCCTTGCATCAGTTATATGGGTGCTGTGATTCTGGCAACCTCTAGTAAATCATGTATACATATATTATTATTTATTATATTATAAAATCATTAGCATCAATGACTTTTTGATGCTTTTCGAAGTCATGTGTGTATTTATCGCAGGTTTATAAATGCCCAGTTAATGGCAATCGGCTCGCCACCTATTACATTGGGACCTAAAAATAAACTGGCGAAATGTTGGTGCTAGCACCTCTGCCTATCCCTTCGGGGAATACAGGCGTGAGTTTATATTTATGTTTATTTTTCTTTTTTCTACCATCACCACAGATCTTCATTCCTCACCTCAAAGGTTTCTCGCATAGATTATTGGTTTCGTTTCTCGTTTTGCCAAGTTTTTGACATTATCACCAAATTATCACCGTGTTGACTTGACACTGTTGACACTTGACAGACAGCCTGTTGTGTTTGTTTAAAGCGAAAGTGTTTATTGGTGTTCAGTTCATTATTTTGATTTTACTTTACATAAAATAAAAATTAATCATTTTTTAGAGAACAGGTATTGAATGGAGTGTGGTAGCTACAGTATAAATAAATTAATTCCGCATCGGCCATATATTTTGTATAAAAATAATGAACGAAGTACGTCCCCAAAATATAATGAAGATCGAGGAATACAATGCTATCGTAGAAGATTTTAATAAACTCCCATCGTTTAGCCGTAAATGTGAAAATGAACTAAAGAAAAAATATGCACAGTAAGTCCATAGAAACAATACATAAGTATAATTACAACTATAGATACCTATTTATCACAATAAATTTTGGTTCCAGCTTGCCATCACCTACAATTGGTAGTATTATAGCTTTACTAGTGCAGAGGTCTATGAGGCATAGCTACAGAAAATCGCCTTTGATTTCAAGTAAATATCATGAATTTTATGAAGGGCTCATGCGAGATAAGAATAAAGACAATGTTATAATTCAGTAAGTTCATAATTATGATATATTATATTTTACGTCAACATTATTTGGAGTTAATATTACTTTTACCTACTTATCAATTTCATCTATTGCCTGGAATTAAGGACTTTAGTCACAATGTGATAAGACACTACCCAGTGAAAATTAGCAATCAAAATAAAATGTCATTGTTTTTATCTTATTTTCTTTACTTCAAATTCACACCATAGATTGCTTCATATTATACCATGCTATAAGATTGAACCGGTGGAAATATAATAATTATCTTCGTTGACTTTGAGTCACAGACTAAGTTGTCTTGTCACATTTAACTCAATTAAATTAGTTGAATACTTTTACTTCTATTGAAGAAATTTACAATTATTGTAATATCGCCGTATATGTCATAATGTTAATTACATATAGTAAAACCACAAAAATGTCAGGTAAAATTACGATATTAAACATATATGGTAAAGAAAAGCAATGTCAAAACTAATAGCATTAGAAAATATTAATAATAGGCAATGATTGTAATTAAATTAATTAAAGATTGATCGAATGAAATACAAAAAATATTTACAAAATCTACCAAAAAAAAAACTAATATTACATTAAAAATTAAATTAAAAAGTCAATATCAAAACAAAACCAATTAATAATAAAAGTAATAATAAATAAAGTCAGGAAGACTAAAATGTATTCGCAAATTATGAAAACAAATTGCAAAAATGAAATCCAGTTCTAGGAATCGATCCGGGTGGCAGCCGCTCAAGAATTGAACCGTCCGTCGCTTTAACTGTTCAGCTATCAAGGTTCGCAGAATCTTGTACAAATAATGTAGTTACATTATAACATATCTGTGTATTCAGCATTCGGGGTAAAGTTTGTGATTCTGACCATATAAGGTAATATGCACCGCAACTACGTTGTTTAACTCACCACCAATGGGGCGCAGTTTCAAACGATGAGTCACTGCTTGCTGGTCGGTACACTCGTGGGTCTTCGTGTTCGATTGCGTAGGCGATTGTTAACGACTTCACCCGATGACTTACGATGGTCCTTGGCGACACGCTGTCTGCCGAGCGAAGAGGTAATTACTTACTAGTTACTTACTTCCAGCGGGGGACGCCGTCGACCGGACGGGTGATCTGCCCTCTTTGTGGGCCATTTCACCCAAATCCCCTGTGCCTCCCCTGGGGAGGCCAAGGGGGCGTCCGGCAATCACGGCGCTCCGTCGAACCTACCTGTTTCTTTGCAGAATCTTACGATCTGTTCCACCTTCAGATCCTCAAGGTCTGGTGTTTCTAATGTGTCCGTCCCCATGTTTTCCCATCTTGCTCTTGAGTACATGGGGCATTTGGCAAGCAGGTGGAGGCTGGTCTCCTCGGCCTCCATGCACTCTGGGCATTTGGGGTCGGTTTTCACTCCTATAAGTGTCAGGTGCCTGTTTAGTGAAGAGGTAATTAGTCGATGACTCATGCGCCTCACTTGCAATTTTGAAAAATTTATCCGTATGATTGGGATAAAAATGATAGTATCTTCTCCGTCTATTGGCGTATTTAAACGCCGCCCAGGGCACCTCAAAGCCCGTATCACCGTCCGTAAAATGGTATATTTCTCTTCTCAATCCGATAACTTTTTACCACAGTTTTTATTTTTTAAAGTGCGAGACGTACGTAGTACGTGTGAGCGCTTTGAGGGAGCGCTTATCTGATAACAGGTAGATTAGTAAAATATATTTAAAAAAAAATATTTTGTGTGTGTTGTATGTGTTAAATATTGTTTTCAGACTCTCTGACTGTCAAGGAATTAGTCCAGCTTTATTTGCAAGATCATTACTACAGAGTGTGTATTCTGAGTCCACAGTAGCAAAGAAATACATTAAGGATACAACATTAATTGAAGACAAAGATTTGGCATACCAAGTATTTCTGGTAAGTGGCTCAAAATATTTTTTCATTTTCCTAACGGGCCTTGACTCTACTAAAGCAAGATAACAATCAAACCACGGAGATTGCAAAAAGCGGTATTGAATTTAAAAAAAGATTTCTATATTCTAAGGTTCTAAATTAAATGACAAAAGAATCATTACATTTCCTCTGCTAACAGTTATTGAATATTGAACTTTTTGCATCAATTTAAAGTCTATAATTAAAAGCTGCTTTTTGTAGTCTCTTTGGTTTGACTGTAGTTTTGCTGTAGTAGTGTCAAAGCCCAGGTCTACTGTTATCTAAAAGTACACAAAATCTTGAATTTAAATATAAAAGGACATCTTATTCCTGGTGCCCGGTCAATGTTACCAGTCTGGTATCCAATCTGAATGTTATTGAAAATTTTAATATTTTTAATTTTACAGGGTATTATGAATGATAACCAATATGGGCCATATGCAGATATAATTAAGCAGTAAGTTTCTACCATTATCACTTATGATAAATTCCTGGGAAGGTCCTATGGTATACATAGCCAGTACCAGTAACTACCGTCAGCCTATCACCCAGCTCACCTGGGTCTTTCAGAGTACAAAAATGATAGTAGGTAATAAAGTATATAAGTACAATAACTTTTGTTATATTTTTATTGTTTGTTTTAGGTCAATAGGACTGGAATATGAATTAAGATTAGAAAGGGAGCTAAGATTAATGAACATCACATTTTCTGATGAAAATGTCCTCAGATCACGAGGTTATGACAAGACACCTGATTTCAAATTAGATGTCCCCATTGCAGTAGATGGCTTTATCGTGAATTGGGTTGAAAGTAAAGCTCTTTTCGGAGATGATGAAAACCACTCAGGGTATTTGAAAGAACAGTTACTTTGTTATTGGAATAGGTTTGGTCCTGGGTTGGTCATATATTGGTTTGGGTACTTGGAAACATTAGACTCTACACCAGAAGTGAATAATATGTTTATATTACGAACTAGTTTCCCAGATAAAGCAAGTATTACTCAATACAAAATGGATGTATAAGCAATGATTGTTTGGGTACAGATCTGAATGTCAGCCAGAGGGAAGGGCAGGGACTCAGACTGGACTAAAATTTACCTTCCTAGATTATTAAATAATAAATAAATGAAATATATGGAAATCTTTCAATTTTATCTTTTACTTGTATATCGTCGGAGATAGTGCAAATGCGCCACCTGCAGTTTGGCGAGTGTGTACTGAGTACCAATCTATTAGACCAAATTTCACAGCGGAATGTGATAACTTCATAGCACAGCCTCTGTGGCGTGAACGTGACTACTACGCAGGGGGCGCGAGTTCGATCCCCGCTCGGTGCAAATATTTGTACCTGCATGAAAATGTCTAATTGCATTAGCTTGAATATTTTCGTGCCTCAGAGAGCATTTTAAGTTGTCGTTGGTCGTGGTTGCCATATAAACAGCTAGATTGGAGCCCTCAAAAGAAATTCAAGAACTTCTATATCGAGGCAGTCATGGCAGTCGCTTCACGGAAAATATCGAAGTTCAACTGCTTCACAGAATGGAAAGCTGACCCTAACGGAGTTGAGAAACGGTTCACAGAATGGCGATTATTACATCATCTACTGAGCTCATTTTTATAGGTACCTACTGCAAAGGAATATGTTTCTGTTAAGTTATCTATACATATAATAAATCTGTAAACGATCGATGTCTGTACATGGAAAGGAAATTAGAAAAATTGTTATAGGGGGACTTTATAAACGTAATAGAAGCCAAATCAACGTTTTTTGGAATTTTTGTCTGTTTGTCTGTTTATCTGTTTATCTGTTTATCTGTTTCTCTGTTTATCTGTTTCTCTGTTTGTCTGTGAGTTTGTGCACGCTAATCTCAGAATCGGCTGAACGGATTTGGTTGCGGTTTTCACTAATATAGTGTGGTAGGCTTCACTTAACATTTAGTGTTTGTTTTATTGAAATCGGTTCATAAATAAAAAAGTTATGTCAATAATAGCATACCACGGCTAACAATTTGTGATTGTGTGAATAGATCGAACCAATAAAGAAGCAACAATGCTTACAAGAAGATATTATTTCGGTCATAGGAATCTGAAGCACTTTGAGAAGCCAGACTTCTACATCTCAGCCAAGTCAGGTCAGGTCACTGCAGAATCTTCGGCACAGCAAGTGTCTCGATAGAATTCACATTGTTCTCGAACGATTTTCTCTCGAATCAAACAAATTAGTAAGCAGCTGATTCGGTAAAAAGACTCCTGGCTTTCATAATTAATATCATCACGCTATTATAATAAGGAATGGGACAGAATGTTTTTATGACATAATATGTAAACGTCTATTTCACACTATGATTTCATGGTAAATGTGGCTCAATACGTCTGCGGTGGACTATAACTTAGTTGAGTCGCGTTCGAATCCATCTAAAATGTAATTTTCCTTTTTTATGGTTTTTTGTGTACTTTTGTTTAACTTTTTTATTTTATTGTGTATTTGTTGTATTTTATTGTATTTATAGTTTTATTTCAAGTAAAATATAAATTCTATGCTTAGTATTCTATAGGTAGTACATAAAACTAGGCTGTGTGACAGTAATAGTAGAACTTATCTATACAAATAAATAAAATTGGAGTGTCTGTTTGTAATATTAAAATAACCGCTTTCTACTACATGCATATGAATGTATATACGGTACACATACCAAAATATATATTTTTAAATTTTTTGTCTGTCTGTCTGTCTGTCTGTCTGTCTGTTTGTTTTGGCTAATCTCTGGAACGGCTGGACCGATTTGGACGGGACTTTCACTGGCAGATAGCTTATGTAATAAGGAGTAACTTAGGCTAAAAAAAAAAATGCCAAAACCAAAAAAAATAAACTGATTTTTTTTATTAAGTACATTCCACGCGGACGAAGTCGCGGGCACAGCTAGTTATATAATATTCTTAGATCTATACAAAATTCTTCATTTCGGAGAATGAAAAGGTGGTCCCACCCGCCTGTGAAGTCATAAAACTGAAACTGGTATCCCGCATTGATACCAATTCCACCACATCGGGGCAAGCGCAATATTGAAATCAAACCGATTAAAATTTAACAATGGGGCATTGGGGGGGGGTATTCTGGAGTTAGGTACCCCTGTATACCTGCCTTGGTTACCTATCATAAGTAGGCGGTCTCAACGTGAAGAGCAGGGATTGCTTCGGATACGGTGATGGGTAGCCTAAGCTATCACCATCAAAGCCGCGCTCATGGTGGAAGTAAATCGTTGCACCTTCTCCGAAGCACATTACGTATTCTGGGAGATAGTTGTCCCTATCGTATTACCGTCTCTACCATGGTGAATGTTCTGATGAGCTATTCCAATTATTTCCACCCTCTCCTTTCCTAAACAGGACGACGCATGCAAGGCTCAGATGTCATCCACATACGGATCAGAATATTCCATCAAGAACCAAGCGGTTTGGTGACCCATTCCTATGTCGCATCATTAAGATCTGAAATCCCTGCCAGCTCACGGTTTACTTCTTCCTACAGTCCCGGGTCCTTTAAGGGGGGCGTGAAAAGGCTTCTGATGATCCCATAAAGATGAGTGCCACCATTGTTAAGATGGTATACGTTTATAATGGTGACCCTATTTCCGAGTATTTGCCTTTAGCTTAACATCAGTCGAGGTGAAGTTAAATTGACGTGTCCTATATAAAAAAACTCCGGATCTTAAAAAGAAGAAAACACATGTGTGGGCAGAGCAATACAGTTCTTAACCTCGAAAAACCGCCTGATAAAGAAATGAAGTTCCGAACAGCTTGGTTCGAGGTGGCATTATTTCAACCGTATGTGACTGACGGAAGGAAGGAGAGATTAGTTAAAAGACTAGGCTCTTTCACTCGCCGTGGTGCGGTAGAAATGGTAAAATACAGCCAGAGAGATAACGTCTTTATGCAACTGCAGACATTATACAATGTTAGTGACCTGATGACTACCAACGCACGCCGCTGCGATATTATCGATTCCGTCTAATACGTAGGTATCTAATAGTAAATACGTAAATCTATCCCAGAAATGATAACAGTACGCCAGGAGAAGCCAACCTATGTATTAGGTATATAAAAGATACCGCTGCTCCTATTATATAAAAGAGACTGAATGTGGGCAGAGAAACACTCAGTTCCGGTAAATTTCATCAGAACAAAAAATCCGCCACGTGGACATCAACTCCAGTATCAATTTCTACATCATCTGCTGGAAACAAGCTTACTATTACAAGGAATACCTATATGGCAAATTGAGGCTATATGACCCCATCCCAGTCAATGCTGTATTTGCTCTCTTGCCCACTGCACCCCTCTTCTCTACCTGTGTGAAAGCAATGAACAACGATGTGACTGTGGTCGATGGAATTTATCATAAAACTGGTACTACCCACCATTGGCTCGGCAAAGAAGATAACCACTGCTCACTGCTCAGGGCGTGCAAGGCACCGGGTTTTCTTCAAACTATTTTGTGTGATACTTGATGTACTTATTTTAATTTGTTCAGTTCGTAAGTGGTGGCAGCATGTGTTAAGAATTTGGGAGGAAGGAAGAATATTTAAACCATTAAAACTGGTGAACATTACCAAGTCCACATATAACAATGTTCATCACATACTTGATAATGATTTCGTCAGCAAAATGTTGAATTTTTCAAAATCCTTCCGCAATATTTGCTAAGCCCATAGAAGTCTGTCAATTTTCGTAGTTTTCAGTAGTTTAGCCCTGTATTTACATAAGTCAGTCACTCAAAAGACTGTCTTCATAATATTTAATTTAAAAAGAAGGTGGAAGATGTAAAGCGAGTTTTCGAAATGATTTGAATACAGTTTTGTTTCTTTTATAAAATAAAGAAATGTTTCCTTTGCGTAAAATTCACTATTTCCAGTATTTCGAGTACTTCCGTTCCAGTTGGGATGAAAATCTTCCACCATGTTTAATAATGAGTTTGAGCTATTCCGAACTAAACGCGGACGAAGTCGCGGGTAACAGCTAGTAGTATAATATACTTTTTATTAGGTATGTAGGCACCTACTCGAATTGGGCGTTTATAATTTTATCAAAATGGAACCTAATTATATTAGGTTGCGCGGTATTGAAATCATTATTAAAATAAAGTTTTTCCGAAAAATCATTATGTGTGGGGTTGGCAATGAATGCGACAAAATCTCTACTGCTTCGGCCCGAGGTGGGAGCATTGAGCACTTATGGTTTACCATTACCTACTCTCAGTGATGCCAAGGCCGCGTTTCGACTGACGCGGAGCTGGGCGGAGAGGAGCGGTGAAGAGCGGTGAAAAGTGGTCAGAGTTACCACTGAAGCGGAGCTAGGCGGAGAGGAGCGGTGAAGTGCGGTGAAATATGGTCAGTGTTTTCGCTGAAGCGGAGCGGGGTGGAGCGGAGCATACTTTTGGAATCGCGCATTTTTGCTCTCAGTTAGGTACACTCAATCACTCTGAAAGACCATACGTAATGTTATCGTTTAAAAAGAAAAAAGAAATCTTTTTATATCTTTCTCTACTTGAAGACGAAGATAACGAATTAGATGAAGTAGCATTGACTCTTTCACACATCTTCGCTGTCCTCCGCACCGCACCGCCCGCTGTCTTCCGCACCGCACCGCCCGCTGTCTTCCGCACCGCACCGCTAAGCTCGTCTGCCCCGCTCCGCGTCAGTGGAAACCCGGCCTAAGAATACTCCAAGTGCCCTTCTGGCTCGACGTACCCCTTGGACCATACCATATACCATTGGGTTGAAGAAAGTGCAGTAATTTTTATAGGTATAATCTTTGATTATTGATATGGTATAATACAAATATTTTTAATGAGCAGGAATTGAAACCGCAACGTACGTGACGTAGCACAATTATTACAAAAACGAGATAATTGTAATAACATAAAAATATCCTGTGAAAATATCGGCTCATTACACAGAGTATTGTTGTTTGCAAATATATATTTCATTATCCCTCTGCGGTATTTTTTGTAACAAAAATCTACTATTTGTAGTCCGTACTAATATTATAAATGCGAAAGTAACTCTGTCTGTCTGTCTGTCTGTCTATCTGTCTGTCTGTCTGTCTGTCTGTCTGTATGTTACGCTTTCACGCCTAAAGTACTGAACCGATTTTGATGAAATTTGGTATAGGGGTAGATTAGACCTTGAGAAAGGACATAGGCTATGTTTTGTCGCGATAACCGACATCCACGCGGGCGGAGCCGCGGGCAAAAGCTAGTCTAGATTAAATCTAATCTATTGTACTCTTTCTGAGTTTCTCTCTATGTCTATGGCTTCTCTCTATGGCTTACGGCTTGTCATTGTCAATGTCAAAATCAGTATAATAATTTGATCGATTTGATCATTAATCAATGATGAGTCAACTCGAATAAAACTCGATTAAAAATTCCTTCTACACAGCATTGAAATTTTTTGAAAGTTTATGGACAGTATTAAATTCATACGTAGCGTAATATATTCTTTCTCTGATTACTAAATGACATCAGGTGCAAACAGTAAGATAAAAATTAGTAAAACCTACAAAATTACTAACACTGACCACCGCTAAAAAAAGTTAGTAAAAGTAATAAAAACATTAAATCTACAATTTTGTCATATTAATTAGTGGTTGGTAGATTAAATTGATATCAGTGGCAAACAGTCTGATATTTATGATCAACAAACCTAGTACAAACGATATTACCATCATTACAATCCAACTCGATTTAAAACGAGCAACTCCAGTTTTTATCGATTTAAGTTGACATATCAAATCGATATCGCTAATCGCTAAGCTCATCTCTCATTTCGTATCATGGTGTATGATGTTATAATCTACTAAGATGTATTAGCCTTGAGTTTGTTATATATTTGCCAGTAAAAAGCTCTGAATCCCTACAAAAATGGTTGTAGGAGCATTCCCTATTGCAAAATTAGGTGCGTTATTAATAAGGCAGGTTAGCAAACCGATCGCTAATGCTGCCAAAGAACGAGCCAAAAGTCATCCCTTTTTTAGGACCTATGTTTGTATGCCTCCAGCTCAGTGTGAGTAACATATTACATAAATCTTATTTGAACAACTATTTTCTGTTTATACTTAATGTATGGCTAAGTATATAGTAAAATTATTATTTTACCGTTACAGTTTACAACTGGTGTGAAGTGAAAGCAAAAATGTGGATTTTAAACTTGGGTAAACCTGTTAATATTCCTGTACTTAGTCAGGAAATGGCAATAGAACTCGGGGCGAATTTACTTGGCGAAACACTGATTTTCACCGTAGCTGCCACTATATTATTGTTGGAATACAATAGGTAACATTGACTGTTATTATATGCATTAAGTGGTGTAAAAATATTGTATAACAGGGTAACAGCTGATTCATTTCTTTTAGGCAGACTAAAAAAGAAACTGCTAAGGAACTTAAGAGAGAAAATGAAATGAATCATATTATAACAACCATTACTGATCTATATTTCACTGTTCAACAACAACAAACACAGCTAAAAGAAATGGAGAGGATTATCCATTTGATAAGTAAGTTACTTAATAATCTTTGTTGACAGTCAGGTTAACAACATAACATAAACTCACGCCTGTATTCCCTGAAAGGGTAGGCAGAGGTGCTAGCACCCACATTTCATCAGGTAAAAGCAAACTATTTTAATGACTTATTTAAGGCTTAAGTTAACAATTAACTTTTTTATTTTCATTTTAGGTGGACGTAAACCCACTGTTCCTCCTCCTGTATTGAAGGAACCATCCTTACCAAAAATTCCTTCATCAGATGGAACTGGTGTATTGCCGCCACCTCCAAAACCTTCTTCCAGTGACCCTTGCAAGGCTGATAGTGTGAGCTATGGGCATGACAATGTGATTGTCACTTCAACACCATATCCAAATAATGGTATAATTCTGCAATCGCTCAATTATATACAGATGGATGCATTTAGTTCACTATTTCCTTATAATGACAAAGAGAATATAAGTAAAGAAAATCAAACTGTAGAGGAGAAACCGTCTCACAAACGGGAGTCAGCGGTTTTGACGTCGGCTCTATATAACATTGAAAATAACCTAAGAAGTTTGTTTTGAAATCTGTGATAACTGTATATATTGTTTTTGTTTTTAGAAGTTAAATGTAATTTTGAACTATCTTTTAATAGCTCACTGTTTGCTATTTGATTTTATTTACCAGCTTTAAATTCTGTTAAACACGAATTTGTAGCATTAGCAATGTAGTACAACAGCCAATAAAAGTGTTAATTACATGACACAAATGATTTTTTATGAATGTTACACCAAGTAATAAAATGGTACGATTTCACAATGGAGTATTAGTAAACTTAATGTTCTCTATTCATGTAACTTAGGTACATGAAGTATTATATAATATTGAGCAACCTAAATAATGTATTGGTGGGGTATTTATTTATATTTATATTATATAATGTATGGGGCTGCCCATAGCATGTTACCATAAATCCATGTCTCTCAAGTCACTTTGACCAAAGAAATTACATTTGTTGAAAAATCATTCTTTGTTTCCACCAGTTCGTGAGAATATTGGTAGATGGCTCCACCGTCGCCCTTAAAGACATATTATATAAAGAGAACGAAAATTTGAAATTGTTCAGGTGTGGCTCAATAGCTCAGTTGGAAGAGCATTCCCCCTGTAAGGGAAAGGTTGTGAGTGATGATCCTAGAGATATGAACTTACAGGACATGCTACAGGGGCTGGTTTGCTGCATTTCATGTTTTTATTGTTTTTTTTTATCATGTTTAGTAGAATTAAGAATTGCAACTGTTTAAAAGAATTATAGTCATTGAAAAATAAGTAAACAAAGGAGTATTGTGGTTATGTATTTTATTTTTATTACTCAAGCCATTCAGACATATATGTGCAATCTTGTGGTGTTATAAGTCCTGTGTTAGAACACTTGTGTATGAGGGGGCAGATTCCACAAGGCACTTGAACAAGTCCCGGTGCTGGGATGAGAGGTTCTATAGCTCGATACACTTTACTTCCGTCTGGATATACATTACTTTCAGCCTTACCGTCGTAAACTAAAGTATTCAATATTGTGATAACATCTTCTACATCTAGTTGCACCTGTAAGTAATATAAAATACAATTATAATATTTTACTATATAAAAATAAGTCGGGTTATCCTTCTTGACGATATAACTCCAGAACACCTTTACCGATTTGGCTAATTTTGGTGGAAGTCCAGGGAAGGTTTTTACGGCGAGAAGAATTCGAATAATTGCCGGGAACCGACATCCACGCGGGCGGAGCCGCGGGCAAAAGCTAGTACAGTATGAAAAAACGAGCTGGTTATAAGATGAACCAGTATTAGACTGGTATCTAACCTACCTTACTTATTCCCAGGTCTGTAATATATTTCTGGACTTCAGAAGCAGTGGCATAAGACTGTGTTCTGCCAACAATTGGACCTCGCGGATTGTTCTTAATCTTATCTGATCTCTGAGACAAGAACCTTAGGCACTGCACATTGAGTATATCCACAAACTCTGATTCAAAATCCTGATCTTGGTACCATGCTCCTCCAGATATAGACCTGTCTGGTTCTAAATTATACAGCATGTACACTTTTTTCTTGGAAGCCTGAAAATTATGTTATCTTATTAGTCAAGTGAAGTTCCAGAAATTCCATATAAAAAGACCTGAGTTTGTTAAAAATTGCATATGTTTTGGTAATATTGTAACAATTTGACTGTTTGCATATTTTCCCAATATTGAGTATAGGATAAATTATTCTCAGTGCTCACAGGATGTGCTGCATGTTTGATAAAATAACATAATAATATGATGCAGATCATTCTGGAAGTCACACAACTTATACAGGTTGTAACACACAAGGTGCAAATCAAATAGATGTTATTAATATATTTACAAGAAGATGACCCATTATAACCATAACAAAGCTAATAACAATAACAACCCCTACTCATGCAATTTATATTAAAATATGGTATGTACTAACATTAACACATTTCACAGCTTTAATTAATTTCTTGCTCTCAAGACTTTTCAATACTTTAGTTAGCTGTGTGTTAGCTAAGTTCGATCTAACTCTTATGTCTCTTATCCATATGCCTTTATTTCCAGCCTCTTCGATTAGGTTGAATACAACTTTTTCTTCATTATCTGCTCCTTTCACAGCTTGTTTGCTGACTTGTGTTTTTAGCCTGGTTTAAAAAGAATTAAGGCAAATTATTACGAATATATTATAAAGTGCCCGCTAAACGGCAATAGGCTCGCCCCCCATTGACACCGTGGGACAGAAAATCATAGTTGACGAGGGACTTAATGCACCTCTGTCTACCTATTCGGGGATTTACAGGCGTGAGTGTATGCGTTAACAATTATTACAATTTGTATACATATACTAATCATAAATGTATATCCTATTGATAAGAACAAGTCAGAAAAAGGGTTACCTGTAGATAAGGGCGCCGTTTTGATTAAATAGATCAAAATATTCTTGCTGCAAAAGATCATTGATTGCTGGAACCAGCTCAGCAGATGAAATTTCAGGTATAGCCGCAGTGATATCTTTATGAGATATTCCTTTAGGGTTTTTCCGTGCAACACTCAATATTTTTTCTTTCAATGGATCTTCTTGCTTTACGGCGCTCATATTGCTATCTAAATTTGATTTTATAAATGTAAGTGACTATGTAACACTTGATTTATTTCATAAAACTATCACAACAGTTCAACATCAACAAAACCGCACTATAGCAAGCAGAGCAAAATAAAATGTTTGATATGACAGTCAGTTGACACTGTTGACTGATGCCAAAGAGTTTACTGCTGCCGACAGTTGTTATAGTTTCGGCAGTGGAAGTGGAGGCTTGGAGAATAAATGTAATAAAATTAATGAAAATAAAGCTTAAATATTTTTCATGTATTTCGATCTTGACATGACAGTAAAATCTACATAGTGACAGAACATTCTTCTTTTGGAATATAAAATAAAATCGGAATACAAAAGAGGTTTGAATACTCAAACTGCAACACTTTCCCTTATTCAAAACTTCTGCATTCCGAGGGCTGAATAGAGACTACAAAATCTAGGACGAGGCAACCCTTTCGTTAGGATATCAGCCAGCTGGTCCGTTGTGCCGATTCTCTTCACCTCTATTGCACCTTCAGCAACTTGCTCTCGAACATAAAAATGTCGAATACGAATATGTTTCGTTCGCTTGTGAAACTCTGGATTATGTGCCAAACGAACAGCTGCTTCGTTGTCGACAAACAATGCAGGAGTATTCTTGAGCTTAGTCAATTCTTGCATGATTCTGGTTAGCCAAACTAATTCTCTGGCTGCCTCACTAGCTGCTACTAACTCTGCCTCTGTAGTAGAAATAGCAACCGATGCTTGCCGTTGACTGAGCCAGGATATCACGCCTCCTGCATAGCAGCAGGCCACGCCTGTAGTAGATCGGCTGGTCTCTCGATCTCCTCCATGATCGGCATCGCTATATCCTTCGAGTATTCCTGGTTTATGCGGGTCATATTTAATTCCATAGGAATACGTGCCTTTGACGTATCGTAGAATCCTTTTTACGCCAAGCCAGTCTTCCTTAGAGGGGGATTCTAGTTTTCGGGAGGCAACACCCACTGCATATGCAATGTCCGGACGTGTTCCGACCATGAGATATGCTAAAGCACCGACAGCTTCTCTGTACGGGTACTTTTCCTTCTTCTCTGTTTCTACTTTCCCTGATTGAGAAGTTTCTATGGGTGTAGTTACAGGATTACAATCAGCCATCCCAAAACGCTCCAGGATTTTTCTCGCGTAGGCTTCCTGATTTATGAACACCGAGCCATCCTTTTCTCTTACGATTTGTAGTCCAAGGTAATACGACACGGGCTTCGTCGTAATCTGCAATCGTTTTCGTAAATCGTTCAGAAAAGAATTAGCTAATTCTTCATCAGTTGCGGCTACTAGTCCATCATCTACGTATAATGTTATTAACAACTTTTTGTCGTCTATTGACTTGGTGTATAGACAACAATCAGCCTCGCATTGCTTAAAGCCCATCTCAAGTAGAATTCCTTCGAAACAAGAGTTCCAACATCTCGGAGCTTGCTTTAAGCCGTATAAGCTTCGATTGAGTCTCCAGACTTTAGATGTTCCGTCGCTAAAGCCTTCAGGTTGCTGCATATAAATTACCTCTTCAAGTTTTCCGTTGAGGAACGCTGTAGCAACGTCAAACTGAACTAGGTGCATGTTCTCCTTAGCACTAACACTCAATAGTGCTCTGACGGTTGCTAGACGTGTGACAGGACTGTAGGTTTGATCGTAATCGATTCCTTTTCGCTGTTTAAAGCCCTTCACAACAAGTCGTGCTTTATACTTGTCTAATGAGCCGTCTGGGTTTCGTTTCGTTCGTAGAACCCATTTACAAGGAAGCGCTTTTCTTCCCTTCGGTAGATCACATGCTGTCCACACATTGAGATCCTTTAGAGATTTCATTTCGCTATGCATCGCTTTGCGCCATTCTTCACAATCATTCCTATTCATCGCATCAGCAAAATTTGACGGGTATGTCTCTGCTATGCATACATAGTCGTTGAGTCTGTTGGGACGTCGTATTTCGTTGCGATCGCGCATATTGTAACGCGGCGGTTCAGCGTCATAGAATTCGTCTACTTCTGGATTTTCAAGATGTGGTTCTGGTTCACGGACGTGGTCTTCTTGGACTGCTTCGGGTTCCATATCATCTCCCTCGAGGCCACGTTCATGATCTTCAGAGACTGAGAGCTGATCTTCTTCACGGTCTCCTTCGGGTTCGGGTACTGGATCATGATGAGCATCAATCTGTTGAGCCGGTTCCTCGTTCCTGATGGCGTTGTCCATCGGCATTCGCAATGTGTACTCCCTCGTATTTGCGTCGTTGTTTACACAATCAGGGTGAACATCGCTGTTAGGAAGCGGTTTCTCATCAAATGTGACATCACGGGATCGGACGAGCCTGTTGCTTTTTCCGTCGGTGATCCAGATGCGGTAGCCATCTTCATCGTAACCAACAAGTCTTCCCTTGATGGCTTTCTTATTCATCTTCTTCCGTTTCTGCTTTGGAATGTGGACGTAGGTATTGCAGCCTATAATTCGAAGATGTTTGATCGCTGGTTTCTTTCCACTCCAAAGTTCATACGGTGACTTGTCTTTGTTGTTTGTCGGACCAGTTCTATTGAGAATGTACGCGGCGGTGTTTATAAGTTCTGCCCAGAGTTCTTGTGGCATTACTTCGTGCGCATACATCATCGATCTCGCTGTTTCAACCAAAGTTCTATTCTCGCGTTCACTGACACCATTTTGTTCCGGTGTGTATGGCATTACCAGTCGTTGTTGTATTCCATGGGAGTCTAGTAGTTCTCGAATGGACTTGTTGTCAAATTCACCACCGTTGTCGCTTAGCAGGCATTTTAAGGTATGTCCTTCGGTCTTCGTCTGAGCTAACATTAAGGCGAGCTTATCCTTAACCTCTGACTTGTGTCTCAGAAAGTATACCATACGGTAGCCTGTGTAGTCGTCTTTGAACAACACGTAGTACTGGAATTTTGAATAACTTGGTTGAAAAGGTCCGCAAACGTCAGTATGTACGATTTCTCCGGGCGGGGTAGCTCGGGTCCTCGTACCGAATTTAAGTCTGTGAGCTTTTCCGTATATGCAGCCTTCGCATAATTCCTTATCAAGAGGAAGGTCTAAGTCCAGTTCGCGTTTAACTGTAGCTTTCACGTGCCTCTTGTTCTGGTGCGCAAACCTCTCGTGGTAAAGTTGCATAGTATCGGATGTTGCATAGACTTCAACGGGATTCGCAGGATGTACGACTCTGACATCTAGTCTGTATAATCCACCTTCTTTCTGACGTCTTCCTACTAAGCAGGCTTCTCCGTTGACATAGACGGTGCATTCTTTTGTCGTCGATGAGAATTGACTGCGCGGAATCTTGTCGTGTACTGCTAGTACCGAAAATAGATTTTTCGTTATGGCTGGGACGTACCAAACGTCTTGCAGGGTCACTCGTTGTAGCTTCCCTTTTACATTTGCTTCGAGTATTACTGAACCTTTGCCTTTAGCACGAATCGAATTGCCATTAGCCGTTGTTACAGTACGGATCTCGTCAAAGCGTTGGAAATGTTGGTATATATCAGCCCGGTTTGTCACGTGGCTCGTGGCGCCGTTATCCACGTACCAGTTTTCTGTGTCAGGATCGATCGAAAAAAAATTCTGTGCTCTCTATAGACATCAGGATCATGTTTGCGGATTTGGAGGAAGAAGGTGTTGCTTGCAAATTACTGCTTTTCGGAGGCTTTCCGTCTTTGATCCACTTCTGACAGTTTCTCACTCGATGGCCGATAGCTTGGCAGTAGTTGCATTTCAACTTCCTGTCCTTTTTCTCTGCAGTTGACGTAGTGCCGGAATTTGAAACGAGGGCTTCCTGTTGAAGTACGTTGTTACTCTGCAGTGCTCGTTCAAATGCACACAGATGGCTTGTGAGGCTTTCTATATTTCGCTGGGATTTCGGTAGCAATAGCCAACTGCTTCTGAAGGAGAAGTAGGTCTCGTCGAGTGTATCCAAGATCTTGCATAGGAGTAGCAGTTCTGGTAGCTCGCCGGTCTTGTCCTTACTTAACTCCTGATTAAGCTGCGTCCAAATGTTCTTCAATTTTGACATGTGTGTGGCTATGTCATCTGCCGGATCCTTTCTAAAGCCAAAGAAGCTCATGCATAAATTGTAAGATTTGTCTTCGTCGGTACCGTCGAACAGTCTATGCAGCTCAAGCCATACGTCTCTTGCATTCGTGTATCTCATGACCTTCCTCAGTGTCTCTTCATTCATATTGGTCGTTATTATGAGAAGAGCAGTTGCGTCCGCTTTTACAAACCGATCTAAGTTTGCTTTGTAAGTAGCAACTGCAGATTCTCCAGCGCAAGGACCGGGTTCGGTAGGTTTCATGAACGAGCCTTCTGCTACTTCCAGCGCGTGCGGGACGGTGCGTAGCAAACTTACGGCTTTGTATTTCCATGTATCCCAATTCGATTTTCCTTGTAGCAAACCAATTTGTAATTTCGTAACACTCTCCATCTCGTCGTGGGGTGGGACCGATAACCTGTTATAGTTTCGGCAGTGGAAGTGGAGGCTTGGAGAATAAATGTAATAAAATTAATGAAAATAAAGCTTAAATATTTTTCATGTATTTCGATCTTGACATGACAGTAAAATCTACATAGTGACAGAACATTCTTCTTTTGGAATATAAAATAAAATCGGAATACAAAAGAGGTTTGAATACTCAAACTGCAACAACAGTGACAGTGGTGACAGTGACCACTTCGGGTGGTTCTCTGTTTTTTGAGGTCGACTGTCGAATCCCTTGGCCACAGAAGACCATAAAGGAGATGGAAAATGGTGGGCCCAAATGTAATAAGTTGAGATATGATCTAAAAAATTTGTCATATTTTTCTATCTTAGAATATGAAAAATCACCTCAATTCTCAATCTAGATGCGGAGAAATATGAGAAAATAGTTTTCGTGAGATTATCAATTGAGTAATCGATTACACTAAAATATTTGCTGTAAATAATTAACTCAAAGTAATTAAATGCACTATATATACTTACATGCATTATAGTGCATATAATTACAGTCAAATATCAATTAATTACTGAAAAACCAATATAAATGATTATCAATTTCATATCGATTCAAATCTCTCTTATATTTGTAGTCTATGTCACTGACATGGCAGCTGACTAACATTGACACTAGACAGTTGCTGACTGTTTTTGTTTGCTCATCATTTCGTGTTTTCCGATGCGTTTTGAGTGCTTTCCCGATTATTCGTCATTTTTTACGACAACTGCTTTGTATTCTGACCCTTGCTTTCACCTTGGACACCGAAGATCGCTCACACGTTTGACTTGGAATTGTTATTTTGCATTTAACCGCCTGCTTGTGGATTGGATATTATTGAAACTATGGATCGCTGTGTGAATTGTGGGATATCCACTGGTCACTGCAATACACTGGGCCGACGGCCCTTACACGATGAAACAATTCTGTCAGTGATTCGGCAATGGCTTGCACCCAATGATATTGTATGTAATATCATTGCTTGCACCTCAATCTGTAAGTAAATACCTGTAACCTCATCTAAGCAGCTACCATCCTGGCATGTTTAAAATGTAAAATGGTGTTTAATAGACGGTGAATAAAACACTATATTCAATGATTTTTTTATTTTATTTTAGACACATCCTGTCCCTATCTCCTTACCCGTTACCTACCTATCGCTTGAAGTCGTTGACGTTCATTCATATGATTTTTCAAACATTTTCTAGTAAAGATAATAACTATTAGTGCAAAAGAACACATTTTGCACTTCAGGAATCAGCTGTTAGATAGAAATTCTAACATAACCTCACTTTTACATAATCTCTTATATCTCTGTTCTCAGATTGACAAAATCCGCAGAACTTTCAGTGAAAGGTTGATAATATTTAAGCTATTAATTGACACCACTTTCATCTTCTTACAACTAGGCCCAAGATTGTATGTAATCATTTCAGTCTCCTTTTCTGTGCTTGTGTTTTACCCGACTGCCGAAGGAAGGAGGGTAATGTTTTTTAGTGAACGAAATGAGACCGTTATCGGCAATGATAAACTAGTAAACAGTTTATTTGTCGACTAGTTTAGATCGACCGCACAGAACTAGTTCACGAATGAACTGTGAAACTGTAACAAATAAACAGTTTTGGGTTCGACTATTGACTACTCTTTATATTGACACGTGCAGGTTTTGCAACGAATTTTCCTTTCTTGCCCGTGTTACTACCAGTTCTACTACCAGTAGTAATACTGTTAATTTTTTTACCTTTCTTACTACTGCAGTAGTAAGTTGTTAGAATGGTAATTATAATTTACCCGTGTTACTACTGCTCTTCTTTCCTTGACGGTGCTACTACCAGTAGTAATACCAGTAAATTTGTTCTTCCTTCTTACTACTGCAGTAGTAAGTTGTAAGAATGGTAATTACAATTTACCCTTGTTACTACTTTTAATAAAAGGAAAAGAAAAGGAAATATTCAATATAAAAATAATTATTTATTTAAAATGGGCAATGCCACAGATTAGCTTAACATTTTTAAATGAAAAAAATTACTTATAGTTAACAAAAAAGTTTTGTATTCTTAATAACAAAAAAACCGATAACTAGTAGGAAACCAGTTGCATAATGTTTTGTTATAATTTTATTATAACAAAACATTAGCTATCGCAACTTTTCTAACGCGTAACCTATAGAGATTTCTTTATTAATTAGTTGCATTAGGATATTTTGTATATTGTCATCATTTAATATAATTCGCTTTCTCCTTAAGTTAAATTGCTTGGCAACGATTTTAATAAAGCTATCATCCTTAATTACATTTAACAACCTCATTAAAGTTTTGTTATTTTTGTTAACGTACTTATTTAATTTTGAATGATAGCCTTCGAGAACATTGTTAGTTCGATGTCTCATGCCAAAGACACTTAATAAATTTAAATATTTCTCTCTAATCCACATGCGTTGTATGTATTTTATAAATTTATCCAGGGTAGGCAGGTATTCACTTTCTGTTTTTATGTATGCCCACCCTTCCAAAAGCATTTCTGAGGGTAAGAGTGGTAATACGGCACATAGCGAAAGTATTCTGTTTTCGGCTTTACATCTTGATTTACCCACTAATGCTTCAGCTTTTCTCCAAACACAACGTTGCCAATGAAAATAGCAACCAACAATTTTTATGGACGGAAACTTAAGTAAAAGCGCGTTAATATTAGCAACCTCAAAGTCGCAGTGAAATATTTCTGGTTTGAATTGAGGCAGCTGTGATTGTATCATATCGTACATTTTTTCGTAAGCAATCTGAGTCTTATAACATAATAAACCGAATATAATGGGTACTACTTTCGTTGTAGTGGCAGTACTTCCGATATCGCCATGAATGCTGACGAGTTCTTTAAATGGTGGCGGACATGCTTTGAATGTCGCTTCTATGAAAAATTCAGTTATATTAGGTATGACTTCTCTTACCTCTGAGGTACAAAATAAAAGTATACGATCACCTTCAAAACAGTAATCAGCAAGAACCATATTATAAAAGTTTTTAGGTACTTGTACCTCCTCTGATTTATTAAAAACTGTTTTCATAACAGCAGATGTTTTGTTACGAACATCGTACAGTGAATGTTGGATGTTTGTAAAGGACGGAAAATTCCTAGCCGAGTTATTACCCTCTTCAAGTACAAACCTCTTTAATGTTCGATTGTACAATTTTGTTATCGGTTTATCACTTTTAGTAACTGTATCCTTTAATTCCGCTATAGACATTACAATTTTGTTCTTCTCAAAATCAGGCTTGCATAAATGACCCATTTTTCGTATCACAGAGTTGCCCTGTGTAAATTAGCATTGGTCAGCGAAGGAAATACATCATATTTTTTTAATTTAGGTAAGTAAGTATATAGGTAACGGTTTACTTACTTGCAACGTTAAACTTCCAGAGCATTTGTCTTTTGTGAAATATGAAGCGCATCTCCATATAACAGACCCGTTCTTATAAAGTTTTAGTTTGTAATACTGATGTCCGTTACATATTAGTATTGTTCCTCCTTTTCTTTGTATAAATTTAATATCTTCAATATCTCCACTCATAATAATAATAATTAATTATTTTATTATACAAGACAAACAATAAACTATAATTTCACACAGATCTATGACACATGATGACATGTGTATGTTTTTCCTCAGGCGTAAACCAAGAAGAATGAATCATATTTATCAAATAAGTTTTAATTACAATTTATTAAAAGTAGTAACAAGGGTAAATTGTAATTACCATTCTTACAACTTACTACTGCAGTAGTAAGAAGGAAGAACAAATTTACTGGTATTACTACTGGTAGTAGCACCGTCAAGGAAAGAAGAGCAGTAGTAACACGGGTAAATTATAATTACCATTCTAACAACTTACTACTGCAGTAGTTGTTATAGTTTCGGCAGTGGAAGTGGAGGCTTGGAGAATAAATGTAATAAAATTAATGAAAATAAAGCTTAAATATTTTTCATGTATTTCGATCTTGACATGACAGTAAAATCTATATAGTGACAGAACATTCTTCTTTTGGAATATAAAATACAATCGGAATACAAAAGAGGTTTGAATACTCAAACTGCAACACTTTCCCTTATTCAAAACTTCTGCATTCCGAGGGCTGAATAGAGACTACAAAATCTAGGACGAGGCAACCCTTTCGTTAGGATATCAGCCAGCTGGTCCGTTGTGCCGATTCTCTTCACCTCTATTGCACCTTCAGCAACTTGCTCTCGAACATAAAAATGTCGAATACGAATATGTTTCGTTCGCTTGTGAAACTCTGGATTATGTGCCAAACGAACAGCTGCTTCGTTGTCGACAAACAATGCAGGAGTATTCTTGAGCTTAGTCAATTCTTGCATGATTCTGGCTAGCCAAACTAATTCTCTGGCTGCCTCACTAGCTGCTACTAACTCTGCCTCAGTAGTAGAAATAGCAACCGATGCTTGCCGTTGACTGAGCCAGGATATCGCGCCTCCTGCATAACAGCAGGCCACGCCTGTAGTAGATCGGCTGGTCTCTCGATCTCCTCCATGATCGGCATCACTATATCCTTCGAGTATTCCTGGTTTATGCGGGTCATATTTAATTCCATAGGAATACGTGCCTTTGACGTATCGTAGAATCCTTTTTACGCCAAGCCAGTCTTCCTTAGAGGGGGATTCTAGTTTTCGGGAGGCAACACCCACTGCATATGCAATGTCCGGACGTGTTCCGACCATGAGATATGCTAAAGCACCGACAGCTTCTCTGTACGGGTACTTTTCCTTCTTCTCTGTTTCTACTTTCCCTGATTGAGAAGTTTCTATGGGTGTCGTTACAGGATTACAATCAGCCATCCCAAAACGCTCCAGGATTTTTCTCGCGTAGGCTTCCTGATTTATGAACACCGAGCCATCCTTTTCTCTTACGATTTGTAGTCCAAGGTAATACGACACGGGCTTCGTCGTAATCTGCAATCGTTTTCGTAAATCGTTCAGAAAAGAATTTGCCAATTCTTCATCAGTTGCGGCTACTAGTCCATCATCTACGTATAATGTTATTAACAACTTTTTGTCGTCTATTGACTTGGTGTATAGACAACAATCAGCCTCGCATTGCTTAAAGCCCATCTCAAGTAGAATTCCTTCGAAACAAGAGTTCCAACATCTCGGAGCTTGCTTTAAGCCGTATAAGCTTCGATTGAGTCTCCAGACTTTAGATGTTCCGTCGCTAAAGCCTTCAGGTTGCTGCATATAAATTACCTCTTCAAGTTTTCCGTTGAGGAACGCTGTAGCAACGTCAAACTGAACTAGGTGCATGTTCTCCTTAGCACTAACACTCAATAGTGCTCTGACGGTTGCTAGACGTGTGACAGGACTGTAGGTTTGATCGTAATCGATTCCTTTTCGCTGTTTAAAGCCCTTCACAACAAGTCGTGCTTTATACTTGTCTAATGAGCCGTCTGGGTTTCGTTTCGTTCGTAGAACCCATTTACAAGGAAGCGCTTTTCTTCCCTTCGGTAGATCACATGCTGTCCACACATTGAGATCCTTTAGAGATTTCATTTCGCTATGCATCGCTTTGCGCCATTCTTCACAATCATTCCTATTCATCGCATCAGCAAAATTTGACGGGTATGTCTCTGCTATGCATACATAGTCGTTGAGTCTGTCGGGACGTCGTATTTTGTTGCGATCGCGCATATTGTAACGCGGCGGTTCAGCGTCATAGAATTCGTCTACTTCTGGATTTTCAAGATGTGGTTCTGGTTCACGGACGTGGTCTTCTTGGACTGCTTCGGGTTCCATATCATCTCCCTCGAGGCCACGTTCATGATCTTCAGAGACTGAGAGCTGATCTTCTTCACGGTCTCCTTCGGGTTCGGGTACTGGATCATGATGAGCATCAATCTGTTGAGCCGGTTCCTCGTTCCTGATGGCGTTGTCCATCGGCATTCGCAATGTGTACTCCCTCGTATTTGCGTCGTTGTTTACACAATCAGGGTGAACATCGCTGTTAGGAAGCGGTTTCTCATCAAATGTGACATCACGGGATCGGACGAGCCTGTTGCTTTTTCCGTCGGTGATCCAGATGCGGTAGCCATCTTCATCGTAACCAACAAGTCTTCCCTTGATGGCTTTCTTATTCATCTTCTTCCGTTTCTGCTTTGGAATGTGGACGTAGGTATTGCAGCCTATAATTCGAAGATGTTTGATCGCTGGTTTCTTTCCACTCCAAAGTTCATACGGTGACTTGTCTTTGTTGTTTGTCGGACCAGTTCTATTGAGAATGTACGCGGCGGTGTTTATAAGTTCTGCCCAGAGTTCTTGTGGCATTACTTCGTGCGCATACATCATCGATCTCGCTGTTTCAACCAAAGTTCTATTCTCGCGTTCACTGACACCATTTTGTTCCGGTGTGTATGGCATTACCAGTCGTTGTTGTATTCCATGGGAGTCTAGTAGTTCTCGAATGGACTTGTTGTCAAATTCACCACCGTTGTCGCTTAGCAGGCATTTTAAGGTATGTCCTTCGGTCTTCGTCTGAGCTAACATTAAGGCGAGCTTATCCTTAACCTCTGACTTGTGTCTCAGAAAGTATACCATACGGTAGCCTGTGTAGTCGTCTTTGAACAACACGTAGTACTGGAATTTTGAATAACTTGGTTGAAAAGGTCCGCAAACGTCAGTATGTACGATTTCTCCGGGCGGGGTAGCTCGGGTCCTCGTACCGAATTTAAGTCTGTGAGCTTTTCCGTATATGCAGCCTTCGCATAATTCCTTATCAAGAGGAAGGTCTAAGTCCAGTTCGCGTTTAACTGTAGCTTTCACGTGCCTCTTGTTCTGGTGCGCAAACCTCTCGTGGTAAAGTTGCATAGTATCGGATGTTGCATAGACTTCAACGGGATTCGCAGGATGTACGACTCTGACATCTAGTCTGTATAATCCACCTTCTTTCTGACGTCTTCCTACTAAGCAGGCTTCTCCGTTGACATAGACGGTGCATTCTTTTGTCGTCGATGAGAATTGACTGCGCGGAATCTTGTCGTGTACTGCTAGTACCGAAAATAGATTTTTCGTTATGGCTGGGACGTACCAAACGTCTTGCAGGGTCACTCGTTGTAGCTTCCCTTTTACATTTGCTTCGAGTATTACTGAACCTTTGCCTTTAGCACGAATCGAATTGCCATTAGCCGTTGTTACAGTACGGATCTCGTCAAAGCGTTGGAAATGTTGGTATATATCAGCCCGGTTTGTCACGTGGCTCGTGGCGCCGTTATCCACGTACCAGTTTTCTGTGTCAGGATCGATCGAAAAAAAATTCTGTGCTCTCTATAGACATCAGGATCATGTTTGCGGATTTGGAGGAAGAAGGTGTTGCTTGCAAATTACTGCTTTTCGGAGGCTTTCCGTCTTTGATCCACTTCTGACAGTTTCTCACTCGATGGCCGATAGCTTGGCAGTAGTTGCATTTCAACTTCCTGTCCTTTTTCTCTGCAGTTGACGTAGTGCCGGAATTTGAAACGAGGGCTTCCTGTTGAAGTACGTTGTTACTCTGCAGTGCTCGTTCAAATGCACACAGATGGCTTGTGAGGCTTTCTATATTTCGCTGGGATTTCGGTAGCAATAGCCAACTGCTTCTGAAGGAGAAGTAGGTCTCGTCGAGTGTATCCAAGATCTTGCATAGGAGTAGCAGTTCTGGTAGCTCGCCGGTCTTGTCCTTACTTAACTCCTGATTAAGCTGCGTCCAAATGTTCTTCAATTTTGACATGTGTGTGGCTATGTCATCTGCCGGATCCTTTCTAAAGCCAAAGAAGCTCATGCATAAATTGTAAGATTTGTCTTCGTCGGTACCGTCGAACAGTCTATGCAGCTCAAGCCATACGTCTCTTGCATTCGTGTATCTCATGACCTTCCTCAGTGTCTCTTCATTCATATTGGTCGTTATTATGAGAAGAGCAGTTGCGTCCGCTTTTACAAACCGATCTAAGTTTGCTTTGTAAGTAGCAACTGCAGATTCTCCAGCGCAAGGACCGGGTTCGGTAGGTTTCATGAACGAGCCTTCTGCTACTTCCAGCGCGTGCGGGACGGTGCGTAGCAAACTTACGGCTTTGTATTTCCATGTATCCCAATTCGATTTTCCTTGTAGCAAACCAATTTGTAATTTCGTAACACTCTCCATCTCGTCGTGGGGTGGGACCGATAACCTGTTATAGTTTCGGCAGTGGAAGTGGAGGCTTGGAGAATAAATGTAATAAAATTAATGAAAATAAAGCTTAAATATTTTTCATGTATTTCGATCTTGACATGACAGTAAAATCTATATAGTGACAGAACATTCTTCTTTTGGAATATAAAATACAATCGGAATACAAAAGAGGTTTGAATACTCAAACTGCAACAGTAGTAAGAAAGGTAAAAAAATTAACAGTATTACTACTGGTAGTAGAACTGGTAGTAACACGGGCAAGAGAGGCGAATTTTATACCCGCAATAGCCCCCAATACACGACCGGATTTATCCGCTTCGTACAGTAGTTTTCACGTAAAAGCGGCCATTGTTTGATACAAAGGCCTCATAGCCATGTTAAAAATAACACAAATAAGATTTTTTTTTGTTGTGATGTGATGTGACATTAATGACAGAAAAACAAACACTGCTGCTGCTGCCAACATAGAAATGTTGCGGTATTAATTTATTTTTAATAAACAAAACAAAGTAAATACAAAAATGAGAAAATTATATATTAAAGTTGTGATTTTATTGATCTTGAGTAGCTTTACAGTGCTGTATTTATATTCTAAAGTTAGCAATAATACAAAGTTTACTGAAATCAGGCAACCGAAAGTAACAAAGTAAGAGTGATATTTTACAAAAATAACACACACTAATTATAATGAAAAAAAACCCTATTTTTTTTTGTATAAATCAATATTATTTTACAGGGTTTATAGCAAGAAGGACACTCAAGAAATCGAGAAAACAGTATTGTCATTCGTTGTTTGCGATTCGAGATTTAATGAATCGTTAAATGTAGTGAAGTCTGCCTTACTATTTACACGAGTTCCCGTACACTTCGTGATTTTTGCAGATGATAGGTTAAGACCACTATTTAATGAAACATTGACGAGGTGGAGAGACTTAACAAATCACCAATTAGACTTTGAATTACATAAAGTAAGCTTTCCCGAAGAACATGCAGCTGACTGGATGAATTTATTTAGCAAATGTGCAGCTCAAAGATTATTCATTCCTGTAAGTTAATTCTTCTGTTTCTAACAAAGAATAATAGTTTTTTATTTAGCTATTAACTTTTAAATTTTTGTACATACTTCAAACTATATAAATTTTTACTAAACTTCAAATGCATTTATTTTTATTATAAAAATTCTTGTTAAGTACCTATATGTTGTTTGCTTACGATGCCACATATACTTATTAAAATGCATTAAAAACTGTAGTGCTCCATGATTCAAATCTCTCTAACAAACATGTTAATCTGAACAGAAGAAAATCTATAAATTCTAAACTTTTAAACTTAATGGGACCAGATAAAGCACTTTCATTCATAAGGTATCATCACAAGATAAAAATAATTATTGTTTGTTTCAGAAACTAATACCTCACATCGACTCAATGATATATGTGGATACAGATACAATATTTTTGGGTCCTGTGGAAGAGTTATGGCAGATATTCTCACAGTTCAACATTTCTCAAATATCTGCAATGGCACTAGAAGATGATAATCCTAATGTGTCATGGTATCCTAGATTTGCTAAACATCCATATTATGGAAAGTATGGTAAGTAAACTAAATTGCTTAATATATTATTAATCAAAAGAAAAAATAGTATCATCCTTCTTCCCGCCTCCCCATTCAATTAGCTTTTTGCAGTCTACTGCTGGACATAGGCCTCTCCCAATGTGCGCCATTGCTCCCGATTCTCCGCTATTTGCATCCAGTTTGTTCCAGCTACCTTTTTCAGATCCCTAATTTCATTATTATTACAGATTTTTATCTTTTACATGTAGAAAACCACACATAAAAACCAAATCAGCTGAGCTATTGCTTCAACAGTAAGGGCTCATTCACATGGGTTCCGTTATTGACAATTCATCATAAAACACGATACGTCATACATAAGTCATGACGGATGGACGTTCACATTAGGTGCGGAATCGTAATTTGTCAGCTATATCTTGGGCGAGCGCATCAGCAAATCCGTCATAAAAAATCCCTTTTGATGCGTAAGGACCAACCTGCTGATACGCAAAAGGACCATTATGCAAATCTACCAATACTTAAAAAGACCAATACTCAATCATGTCATTCGTGTTTTTACACGAACGTGTTTTCTAAAAGATTATACATGATTTAAGACATGTCCGACATTATTCACGATTCGTCATGTCATGCGTGCACAACACGGGCACTTAAAAAGCATAGCCGAAGTTAAAAAACGAATCGTCAATAAAAACGAATCGTCTTCGTGTGAAAGAGCCCCAAGTTAGTTGCCTCTTTTCATAATACATACATAGTTTACATATATTCACGCCTTTATCCCCGGAGGGTTAGGTAGACCTCTACCTAACCCTCCGGGGATAAAGGCGTGAACGTTTAACACCCACATCTCACCAATAATGTAATGGGGGGTGAGCCTATTACCATAATATTCTGGCCACTATTGTTGACTCGAGCCTATAGCTGAGACTGACTCTGGGCTGTATATTCTGTCTGATGTTAAACAGCCTTATCCCTTAGTCGCCCTGTATGAAACCGCATGGGAAGAGGGGGTGGCTCAAATTCTTCTCTGCCGGGAACCACGCGGCTTCTTTTAATAATACCTGATGTTATGTGTTATTTTTACTATTGCAGGTTTAAATTCTGGTGTAATGCTGATGAACCTCACAAGAATGCGTACATTTGGCTGGGTGGAATATGTCACACCTATCATGTTGAAGTGGAAACTATACATTCCTTGGGGTGATCAGGTATTACTATTTTTTTTTAAAAGTTGTATGCATCGATTTCTTCTTGGCGTTGGGAGGTCAGATGGCAGTCGCTCTCATAATACCACTTTATGCTAGGGCTCTTGGTTACAACAGGAGAAGGGAGCGTGAGCGAGAAGTGGTACTGGCTTTCAATTTTAGTGCCTATAAATGCAATAATCTGACGTACCAGACTCTCTGGACAAAGGCCAAACAGTACGTTTATATTAATTTGTAGAATAAAAAATAATAGATGATTAATGTACTTATGCGATTGACATACCTCAGACAGCCTCAGTGGCGTGGCGGTAGTGAACTCGGATGGCGGTTCGATGGAGGCGGTTCGATCCCCGCCCAGTGCAAAGATTTCTATGCATGAGTGCTGCATGAAGATGGCTATTAGCATTGGTGTAGGTGTTTCAATAATAATATATGTATGTATTTACAAAAACAAGTATCCAAATATGTTTATCCACATTCTAGATTCAATAACAGAAGCTAGTTAAGCTTACATACATACATACATACATAAAATGACGCCTGTTTCCCATAGGGGTAGGCAGAGATCACGGATCTCCATTTGCTACGATCCTGACATACTACTCTCGCTTTATTAACTCTCATTACATTCTTCATGCAGGCTCGTCGGTTTAGGGTACTCCTGACCTGCCCCTTTTCTAAAACTTCCCCGATTTGGTCCAGGTATGTGCGCATAGGTCTTCCCCTACCGACGGTACCCTTCACACTCGCCTCATACACCTGTTTCGTTAGTTTTCTTTCATTCAATCTCTTAACATGACCGAACCATCTTAACATTCCTTTCGCAATTCTCGTCACTACATCTTCTATCACTCCACATCGCTCTCTTACCACGCTATTTTTCACTCTATCTCTCAAGGTCAATCCACACATACTTCGCAACGCACGCATTTCTACTGCATTCACTCTACTCTGATGCTTTTTCTGCCACACCCAACTTTCACTACCATACATAAGAGTCGGCACTAACACTCCTCGATGTACAGCCCGTCGTGCCTTTTCGTACAGTTTTCGGCTGCTCATAAAGTTGTGCAGTGCCCCATTCACTCTATTTCCAGCTGTCACTCTCCTTTCAACATCTTCTTCATGCTTTCTATCTCTTGTAAACAATGTTCCCAAATATATGAACTCATTCACTTGTTCCACTCTTTCTCCATCTATACAAATCCTACACTTTGTCACGCATTCATCTCTTTCAAAAACCATAACTTTTGTTTTACTAACATTCACTTTCATTCCTTTCCTCTCAAAAGCTCCATGTATAGTTGTTACCATCTCCTGCAACTCATCTGCCGATGACGCACGTAAAACCTGATTATCAGCATAGAGAAGACATTTGACGAGTAACTCGTTCATTCTTAAACCACATTCTTTATCTTTCAAATCTTGCAAACAATTGTCCATGAATAAGTTAAACAGCCATGGTGACGCTACACATCCCTTTCTTACACCCTTTTGGATGCTAAACCAATGAGTGTAGGACCCATATATCCTCACGCAAGCACTGGAGTCCTCATAGAGAGACTTCAGAGCTCAAATAAGGTTGCTGTTCACCCCATAAGTTCATTCTTTGACTTTGTCATAGGCCTTTTCCAAATCCACGAATGCGCAATAGACCTTTTGACTCTTGGCCAAACATTTTTCGGCTATGCTTTGCAAGGAAAAGACCTGATCCGGGATCCGTACATCCCATTCCCTTTCTAAAACCCGCTTGTGCATCCCATATTTTCTCATCGGTTTCTTTCATCACTCTCTCTATCAACACTTTCGCATACAGTTTGCCGACGATGCTGATAAGGCTAATACCCCTGTAGTTTCTGCAGTCCTGATACGAGCCCTTTCCTTTGTAAAGTGAAACTATAACGGCCTTACACCAATCACTTGGTACACGACCGTTAACCCAATACATGTTGAATAGGCGGCACAACTGACTTGCTATGAGGCCATGTCCAGCCTTCAGCATCTCGACTGTCACCTTATCATATCCCGCTGCTTTTCCAGCTCTCAAACTTCTCAATGCACTCACCACTTCATTCATACTAATACCACTTTCATCAGTATTAACATGGCCTTCCATCACCGAGGTTAGTGCCTGTACACCATCCTGTCTTTCAAAGGAGCTTTTAAAATAGTCCTGCCCTCTTTTTAACACACATTCTTCATCTTTTACAATACTTCCATTCTAGTCTCTGATAGCGTTCAACTCAGAGCTCTGTGTTTTTCCTCTGGCTGAACGGATCGACTTCCAGAAGAACTTAATGTTCGCTTGAAAATCCTCAGATAACCTTTAATCAACCACGTCTTTTTGTTCATCTTTCTTTCTGGCAACCACTCCTTTCACTAGCCCTTTCAGTCTTCTATATTTGTTTTTCGCTTCATCCACATCCTCATTCGTAGCTTTCTGCATTCTCTCATTAGCTCTGACTGCAAGCCAGTCTAGCCACGCTTTCTTTTTCTCACATACCAACTTTTGCACTTCTTTATCCCGCCATGCATGCTTCACCTTTTGCATTTTACTTCTTTTACTTGCACCACATACTTGGTAAGCCTCACTCACAATCCGATTTTGATCCGATCACGATCTATATACATCGGGAATAGAGCGATCGATACATAGTTCGTTCAAGTACTACCCACCACCACAACATGGCGTTGTCTCGTGGAGAGTCATATTTGATGCGTATCTCGTAATAATGACACCAGATGTCGTTCGTTATTATCGAGTTTATTCTCCGACCTATATAATAGCACAGGTAACATAATGTAGTTCTATACAAATGCAAAATCAGGAACATAAAATGGTACTACTACTTAAAAGGAGACTACTAGTGCCATCTAGTAGTTTTTGAGTTAAACTCGTACGTACCCCATGTTATTAGTAAAAGAAAATTAAAGTTATTATCATGTGTTTCTAGTCTTTGTCATGTTCCTTGGGTAAAAGCCTCTTCCATCTCTTTCCATCATCCCTATCCTTAGCAGTTTGCATCATAAACATAATATTTATGATGATTTCCAGGACATTATAAACATAATATTCCACTACCACGAGCGAGCGGTGTTTTTGCTGTCGTGTCGGTACAACTACCGGTCAGACCAGTGCATGTACGGCGACGCTTGTGCTGACGCCACCTCGCGCGGTATCTTCCTCCTGCACGGCAGTCGCAAGGCTTTCCACAATGATAGGCAGCCAGCGTTCCAGGTATTACTTACTTTTATCATAAAATCATCATCATCATCATCATCATCACCATTTTTTTTTATAAAGGACAAGTCAATTTGACTTCACCTCGCCTGATGTTAAGCTAAAGGCAAAGTCTCGGAAAGAGGGTCACCATCGTATACATGTACCATGTTAACAGTGGTGGCACTCAGCTTGACGGCCTCATCAGATGCCTTACGCCCCGCTTAAAGGACCCAGGACTGTAGGAAGAAGGAAACACGTGAGCTGGCAGGGAGTTCCAGGTCTTAGTGGTGCGGCATAGGAATGAGTCACTGAAACGCTTGGTTCTAGCAGGTACCTATACTTCATTATATCATTATATCTAGCAGGTATACAAATTATCATCGTCATCACTGTTGATATCCGCAGAATACTACGATATTATGAAATATTCGTCTAATCGATAATATGAAGCGTCACTATAAGAGATATCGTTATATTTACCATGTATTGTTTCGAGTGGCATCATGGTGCTTATCACCGAAATATCGAACACTTGAAACAATACAATGATAAATATCCAGATATCTCTAATAGTAATGTCAGTGACCATGACAGTTTTAATACCTATATCAAACGTCGTCGCGTCGTCGGTAGTTTGGTGATTAAGAAATCGGCCTATGATCAAGAGGTCAGTTTGAATCCTGGCCTTTTACAACTTCTCCCAATACGTAATCCCAATTATGATTACGACAGATTTTTGTCTTAGGAAACACAAAAAAAAATTCGATTCGAACTCAGAACCTATCGATCTTTAACCTTAGGTAGATGCATTCCAATATAAAAAAGATTTGTAAAATATTTTAGTGTTAATCAACTTATGGCGTTGACTGTACCTACCCATTGATTTTAATTCGATGTATGATTTTTAAATGGTTACCGCCTGCTATCAAACTCGTTTTAACACAGTGACAAAGTGACAACCCTAACACTCAAGTTGGCGGCGTTGTTTGTTCGGAACAAAGGGCGATACCTACAAATTTTTGTAGGTCATTATAACGGCGGCTTTCTTCTACATCAAAGGAGTGCAACTTCTGTCCTTATCTATTCTGTGCTTAGGTCTTGTTGAATTGCAACCCTGCTCTTCACATGGTGGAGTCGAGTAAGGGGGAGACAGGTACTCGATTAAGATAGGACAAAGCGAATCGGCTCAGATGGGACTTGAAGCCGCTGTCGTTACCTTATAGGGATGCTCTGTCTGACCACTGCCACCGAGCCGCGCCTGAAGCTGTTGAAATTATCGACCACTAAAATACCGACACTTTTCCGACATTGTTTCAGGCAATCTACCGAGCTATAGACGAGTATGTGGTCGGAACGGACCCTTCGCAGTCATTACTGCAGAGTATGAGAAAATACTTCGACGAGGCGCCTGAGTCGAACTGTGGCAACTTACGAGACGCGTTTTTGAACGTTCCCGTAGAAACATTTAGTACGTTATACCCGGTACCTGACAGGTAGCATCATATGTAAAATGTGTTGTTGTCAGCTGTATTCACATGCATTAAAAGCAAACATACAAATATTCAAGAACAAAATCTTTAAAGTGATATTTCAAATTATAGCAACTATTTCCTTACGATATATCGTTCAAAATATTTGAAACGAAGTACAGTCAGCGTCAAATGTAGTTGACAATTGCACATTTTTAATAAAAATAATTATTTTATATGTAGTTAATTTGTTTTACATATTTTCAAATTTTATTGAGATATTTATCTGTGGTTTATTTTATTATAAACCTTTTTTATTACTTGACAAACATGTATATTATATTTATTGTATTATAGTGAATAGATTAAGTAGTTCTTCCTATTTTTTGTATCTTTCTACAGGTTTAGAGATAATCTCGTCTAACCAGCGTTTTCCAAATGTTGAGTTGCTGCCTGACTTACCGAAATGAAATACTAGGCTAATACTGCAGCATTTTCTCATTTTTTTCTATTAATCATACTAGATCTTGATAAAGAGACGTTGAATTGTGTGTTTTAGCAGTATTCGCTTGTTGGTGGGTGACACTGGGAAGTGGGAATAATAGTAGATTGTACACCAAGGGGATAAAGCACTATATTACGTCACGGGCGCGATATTGAATCCTGAGCGTAACGAAGGACTCCAGATTTAACACCTGAGCGTAGCGAGGGGGTTTTGAGTTGATTCCCGAGCGAAGTGAGGGAATTAAAATGGAGTCCTGAAAGCAGTGAAGGATTTAAGCGCGCCCAAGGCAAAATCAGTTTTATCCCTGAGGAGTATACTCTACTTTTCTCACCTTTTGCGAGACAATAAAAACCGGGGTACTAGAAAAAGTATTTTAATTATTAAAATACTATTTCGTCACTCGACATTTTCTTAATGTTTTATTCTATCTTCTTTTGCAGTTTTGTCTGATACTGATTGCACCGTATTGAAATACTCGCGGCTTTTGTTTTAAGTATTGATTTTTTTTCGTTCGGCTTGCCGTGGCGTGGCCAGCTCGATTTTCGAATAAGTTCGATTTTCAAATAAATGAGGCGCGAAATTAGACTTTAAATGCATAACAATAAGAACTAAGAGAAGTGAGAATCACATGACTGCCTGGCGGGTTATAATGAAATTCAGTACAACATTACACCCCGGCAAAAGACAAGGGCTATAATGATTTACTTCGAGTAAGGTTTGCATGATATATAATGAGGCATTGTCGAGCAGGTGGTGTGAAAAATATATTATAAGACAGGGCGCAATAAAGTTTGGAAAACGCTGGTATAGAATTATGTAAAATCAAAGTACCCACGTATTAGGCGTATGCGAATCGATCAAATGTATTTCCGTCAAAATTATATTTAATGAGGGTATTATTTTATGCATATTTAAATAGTTAAACTATTAAGTTATTTTTATGTGATAATGTCGTACACAAATGGAAATAAATATCCACAAGATTATTTTTAGTAACAAGGGCAACCGTAACATTACATAATATGCATAAGTAATCATAAATTAACATTTAAATCAGAACTACAAAATATGTTGCAATGATTACATAAATAATATGCCATTATAAATCAACATAATACTTATATAAATACTACTTACTGCTTGAGTTTATTTTTTTTTGTTTTAATGATAATAATTTTAAGTCTAAATTAGTACCTTAGTCTTTACACATGGTAGGGTATAGTCATTCGAAGTTGCTTATTGATGGCGACTGTACCTTTAATGGTTGTGTACTTGTGTACGTACTTACTAAAAATAATCTTGTGTAATTTTAGTTAGAATTTAATAAAGATATTATAAATATGCACAATACCACCAAACGAACTTAAATGGGTTCAGCTCTCATATTAGATAGGTATTTATAAATTATTCTTTAGAAACGCTTAATATTTTATTATTATTTTGTACTTATCATAAGATTAAGTTTCATAAATTTACCATTTTGGATACGTACATAATAGAAAAGTAAAGAAATAATATAAATAAGTATGTCACGAGCATGACGACTGCAATCTCATGATGGATAAAATAAAATCAATTTTTCATTACTTTTTATTATATTATATGCACTGTATATAGGTAATTTGTTCGGGTCAAATCTTGTTTGAATTTATAGATGGGAACTAATTTAAATTTAGAACAATAATTATAACCAATCACATCACGGTTTTATATGACGTAATTCTAGTGAGCAATCATAAAATGCGTAATTTGGCGCCACTAGTTTCCGTACGCACATCCTCGTGTATTTTTTTTTATATTTTGTGGTTTTAGCAGTAAGGTCGCATTCTCTGCGACAGTCGTCATTGGTAATATTAAATGAAAAGTGCCGGCCTTCGTGATTGGCATGACATGGTCGTTTTTCCTGCTTCCGCTCAATTAGCCGAAACTCAATTGTTGTCGGAAAGGCGATATCAACTGTTACCGCCTTCACGACACTCCCAACTCGTTATTATATTGTTTAGCTAATTGGCACATCACATCAGGAAAATTTAATATAGCAACTGAGAGCTGTAGAAAATATTAAGACTAAAGTAAAGCCAACGAAGCGAGAGAAAAAAGGTAAACAATGTTTCAGCGGTTCCAAACTTTTTTATTTGAACATGATTACGTATCACTTCAAGCGCGTTCCAGACAGGCATGAAATTACTCACAAGATGGTGGATCTGACAGTTTAGAACCGCTGTGCTGATAGCTTTCCTGTACTACGAAACACGCAACGACAGTTGTCGCTCGGCTATTGTCGTGTACGTTTGATATGTGCGACAAGGACAGAGAAAAGAATCGCTAGTTATCGCAACGTAACTCAGTAAATGGTCGCTTTGTTTACCTTTTTTCTCTCGTCTCGTTGGCTTTACTTTAATTAAGAGTGTATCAGAACATATTTCCTCTACAACATTTTTGAAATATAAAAGAAAAACCCAATAAGTTCCTCCTCTCATTTCCTGGGCTTATTATAGCAAAATGAACTTGAGTCATTCCTTACGCCACCTGAAAAAAAATCTAAAGAAATCTTTTTACAGTTACCGCTTTTGGATTAGACTGTTTGTTGTCTGCCTTGGTCACGCACGGCAGCTTGATGTAAGCTCTCTACTCATTATTGACTCTCTATTTATTTTACTCATAGATAGTATTGTATAAATATACTCGGGTATTCTATATGTTAAAATTAAAATATTCAGTTTAATATACCTTATAAAAATCCATATTGTGTATGTACACCTACAAGTATTAAACCTGCCTCATTGTAATTATAAAGATAACTATTTATAATATTACATATTTGATAATATAAATATTAAAAAATATTTGTTTTTTTTTTCAACTCTAATGATAGCTCCCTGTTTGATGATAAAAGTCAGATATATAAGCAAATTGTTGAGTTTACCAGAAGCTTTCCTCACGCTTCTTTGTAAATGTGATGGACAGATATAGACCAGAGCACATAGATATGAGGGAATTAATTAATAACAGCATGAGACCTTTGGAGATAAAAGGAAATATGGTCAAACCATTGGGAAAAATTAAATTCCACGCGCCATGAAATACGGGGGAGAAATGGTGTGCATTGTAAACGTGAAAAAGGGTGTTCCACGATTTGCAGCGAGACTAAACCAACCGCCTATCGAAAAAGTTAAATACAAAAGTTAGGGTAATAACAGGATCTAGAACTTTTGCCTAAACCGTTTTTCACATTAATTTGAAAAAAGGGTTTCATGATTTTTTATTCTTATTTTTCCTTATTGTGTTTGAAACACGATCACATAACTTTTTATTCAATATATACTTGTTAGCCTAGAACAGGGAGGCTAACAAGAAAACATGATATACGAACATCTATGACAGTCGTTACGGGTAAGTAGGTGGAACCCTCAAAAGGCCAACAACTGGTCTAGCTGCAATGCTTCGATATCGACTTTTGTGGAGGTCAGATAGCAATCGCTTCACAGAAAATATCGAAGCTTAGCCAAATCCGCAGTTAGTCTGGTAAAGCGGACCCCAGACTCCAAGCTGAAAGTTTCCGATGCAACTGGGAATACTGGAATTCACGGTAAGATGAAGAAGAACATAGTTGAAGGGTAAAAAAGTACATTATTAATCCTTAAAAGTATATATTATATACTGAAGTGTACCTGAAAGGTAGTGTCTTTCTTAATATTAAGAAGTAAAAACCCAAGAAGATTCTTAATAAAACTTGAGGATTTATTTACGTATTCTTCTGTAAACGTATATCTAATGTTTACAATAAGGGTTATTCCTTCTTCGTACAACGTAAACTCATATCATTTTAAAAATGTATAAATACTTACTGGTTTTAATTCTCAATTCGTACCACTGCATTTTAATTAATTTTCTTTTATCACTTCATGCCATTTTTAGGGTTGCGTACCTTAAAAGGAAAAATACGTAACCCTTATAGGACCACTTCGTTGTCCGCCTGTCTGTCTGTCCGCCTATCTGTCAAGAATGGTATGAGTGAGGAAAAACCCATTTTTTATGATTTAAGAATGGTATGAGTTGTCGTGGTATGAAGCCGGAACAACCCAACAATAATTGGTTACCTCTTCATGACTTCATGTTATATCAACAACTCACGCGAAATAACTTATTCTAGTATGTAGTTACCAAATCATAATACCAATTACGACTAAGCCACGATTTTAGCTAGGACCTCGAAGCACGTGACGCTCTCCTCTTCTGACATCAACTCCCAATGCACCATTGTGGTGATGGCCGGATAGACCGGATATATAGGGAAGGAATATTTATACACGTATTTATTTCCCGCCTTAAGTGGGCAGCCTGCAGCAGAGCCGTCCTCATTGTAGAGTTTATCACAGACGGACTCGCCATCCACTCCAAAAAACGGCAAACGTACTCCCGCTACTACGGCATTCACTTTGTTCTTGAGAGTTTTGAGGTCTTTATCTGCAAAAAAAAAAACGAAATTGTGTTAGTGTCATAGACTCATACTGCAGCGAGGAAGGTGGGATGCCTTCCCGCAACATGGACGTCAAGGCAGAGAAGCGCATGCTCTGGCGTATAGCGCACATTGGAAGAGGCTTGTGTTCAGCAGTGAACTACAGTAGGTTATTTCTACTGATTGATTGAATACCGCAATACGATGCGTGGATTAAAGTGACTTGATGTCACTTTACGGGACAGTCACTGCGATGCTAGAGTTTATAATGCTATTGAATGGCAATGACCAATGACTTATTTTAAAAACGTACAAGTACGTAAACGTAACGTATGTCAGTGGCAATCTCGTCTACAACAACTGATGACCCAAATTCTAACCCCTCCTGCGAACTTAAATTGCTTGTGTTAGGAGTGGGTGCTTGTGTATTGACCAGGATTCGAACCCGGAACCGCCCGATTGTAATGCTGACTAGACCGTTCCCAATAACATTACTTACTTAGAGTTCAAGATAGATAGCAAAGTCAAATTTGACGTATCGGCTGTTAAAATTCAAAACATAGTAACTGAGATTTTGGCTGGTACCTAAGCGTAGGGGACGCATCGCGGTATAATTTTATTTTCCGAAATTGGTGTGAATTCGAGTTTTTATGTATAAAAATGGTGGATTTTTAGCCATAACGTCTTAGAAAACGTACACACGTGTAGGAAAGTGGCATATTACAGTGAATTGTGACTCTACGTGTTCAATCCAAATCTCCCCAGGGAGCTTTTAGTAAAGTCCCCACAACTTTACTGAGGCAGCAATCATCTCATTCATCGTCATCAACATTATTAACTCGTCATCGTCATCATCAGTAATATAATATGAAATAAGATTTAACTTGATAGTGGCTAAATGCGTACTTCGCAAGAAAACAGAAAAAAAATATAAACACCTTGGCTACCCTATCTAATTGTTTAGGCAAATCCTACCGTAAGAGAAAACATTTTAGGCCAAGCGCATATGCTCGGTTTCCCAATTTGGTTTCCTGACAGGGCACTCAGATTTGAGATTCCGCGCATGTATTCGTTTTTGTTATATTATCCGCGTGGTGATGAAAAAATAATACAAGTATTGCCACCACATCTCATCCGAGGAGTGTCTAAAGAGAAGAGATCAGTAACGGAAAAATATGCAGATGACATCACTGCGAGAGAAGAAACCTCAAAATAAAACCATGTTCCAACTCGTCTGGCCAGCGCAACGTGGAAACAGTAGGCTAAAGCCTCCCGACATCCCAACTGCGATACGCTAATTGATTGTTGACTGTATTGGGAATTTATACGGTCAGTTCAAATTGAGCCGCTTGTGTAAAGCACATAGGTATTGTGGACCATGGTGATGAATTGATTTCTTTTACTGACTCTAGACAAGAAGAGAAAACGTCGATACTGGGTGCATCCGTTAAACACTCAGAGATTAACGGAGAGTCAATACTATCTCTCTGGGTCCTTGATATCGGGGTCTGGTCTTTATTTTATTTTTTAATTCACAAAAAAATTAATAAAGTAAGTATACGCGATTTGAATGTAACTATACCTACACTTAAACGATTGCGAGTTATATAAACTAAAATATCAACAATATGAATGGTTAGATTTAATTTATTTTAGTATGAATCGAAATTTGGCTCTCCTGAACCATTTTAGTTGTAAGGAGTTACTAAGTTTTGAATTTCAACAGCCGAGCACTTTATCCGTAGATGCGTTAGATCGCATTTACAGTTAAAGATAGATCTTTAACTGTAAGTATGGTATTTGGGAACGGCGCGGCGGTAGGAAATCAGTAAGCTACCTTTAGTAACTATAGCTTTGAATTACAACACGTACCTACCTACTACTTATAGAACCAGTCTGTAGACATGTGTGCAATAGACCAAATGCTTTACAAAATTGTAGCGAGCCGATGTTAGCCGGATTTCGGTATTCTACTGACTAGTCAAATTAGTTACTTTTACTAAACGTCAAAACCAGTACAACCATAAATCAGTTACTATTATAGGTTGGGTGGATTATTAAAAATAAATAAATACGATAAAATAAGAACAGACGCTACTTTTACCACTCTTTTACAATTCTTAGGCCCTTCTAGAATGACACTCAGCCTGAAACGCGATTTATCTGAGGACAGATTGTGTAGTCAGATTGATAGTTTGACATATTACCCATATACTTAAGTAATCTGTCTTCGGATAAATGGCGATTCAGGCTGAGTGTCATTCTAGAATACGGCCCTTAATTTAATGAGATCGGGTAGATAATATAATTTACCTACAGGAGAATACCCATTTGTCAATTCAATCGCCGGCTACACCGTAGCCACTTTATCACGGTAATTTATAAACAGTTCTTATGTATGGAGCTCGTCTTATTTCCGTACAATTTAAATTCTGACAAGATAATATGATTAATTTTATTTTTCCTCATAAAATCTGTAAATGTAAGCACGTACATTTGGGTACATGTTGTGTTTGTACATAAGTATTATATTTTAACGTCTAGTAAATAGCCAGAATAAATCTTTTGTCCTTCGCGCGCGGCGCGAGGGAACCGGTTGGTTTTTTTTATGACCTCTAAGAATAAATAGTATTTATAAAGGTAAGTAGTTGGCAGTTGTATGATAACGGTTTGTTCCAGCCCGTCAATTTAAGTCAGAATCAGAGTAGGTACTAGGTAGGTACTTACGCACGTAGTTGGCATCACGTATATAAGCATATAGTCGGATGCCAGAATTCGTAATATTGCGGGTTCTACCTCTCTTCTTTTAGCTTCAATCGTACTTTTATTACATGTGTGAGCATTCAGTCGCACATTCAGCCGCACGCGCTTTTTTTTATCGTGCGAAGAGGTGAGATTGCCAAAAGCATATCTCTCGCACCCCGGCAGACCCAGGACCATCTCTTTCTGGCCCCTTCGGGTTGTGTGGACCATAGTGTCCCCATCTAGCCCTGGGAAGATACGGGGAGGCGCACTATGCACCGCGCGCTGCCGCGACCTGCTTCTGCTAGGGGGACAGGCTCTACCGATCACCCCCAGGCCAGCGCTCATAGAGGACGGAGGTCGTTCTGCGACCTCCGACATCGGGTTCGCCTTCGCTCTTCGCGGGCTTCCCGGGCCCGGAGTCTAATCCGGACTCGACCGGCCGCCTCCTTCTCGAGTATTAATTGCTCGCAGAAGGAGGCGGCCGCACCCCAAGCGTTCGCGCATCGTACCATCGAGCAAAGTGGCGAGTGTGGGGACTCCCACCCTCAGAGCCGCCACTAGGACCCGGTCAGCGTGTGCAGCTCTGTGGCCTCGCTCGCATCACAGTGATGGCACTCGGACGTTGGCTCCTTCCGGATCGGACACAGGTAACTCCCGAAACACCCGTGTCCGGTAACCACCTGCGTCAGCCGGTACGAGAGGCTATCGTGTGGTCTCTCTAGCCAGTCCTCCATGATGGGTCTTATGCGTTGTATGTATTATTTTTTTAAATCACTATAAGTGTTGATTTAATAACAAATATTACTTGTTTTTGTTATAATGATTACTTAGAAATATATTGATCTCAAGAGTAGACTGTGTAATTCATGATACCAAAGTATATTAGATTTATATTTTTAGAAACAATAAAGTTACTATTTTTGTATATTGTGTTTTATTTGAGGTGCCAAGTAGTATGAAAACGAACGTTGCAGGAGGCCAAACGGTATAGAGCGCCCTACAATCAACAAGAAACATCTACGTACTAACACGTAGTTGGCGTCTCCTGTTAACCTACCTTACGTAATATTACGTAGTCGGCACTCAATGGCACTCGACGCACTAACGTAACATCGGTTGAGTGTGAACGGTCAAGTGTTTTTCTATACATTTGTCTGTTCTGGCGTTACGCGACCGATAATACGCGACGCAAGTTCCGTCAGATATGAACCTTCCCTTAAATAGCGTGTCTCGTGTGCCGCACTACCGCCCGAAACGGCGAAGGCATCAGCAATGGTGGTCAAGACCTGCTAGGCTAGGGCAAGGGGCTTATAGCCCGTCTCCTTTGCATGCAAACTGCCTCTTGTGACAGTCTGATGGAGAAAACACCTTGTAAAATTTCTATACGGTGTTCGACTTCTATAACTCTATGACCTCTCTGTCAAGCTTACGGGATTAGGTGGTACTGTTGGTACGTACCCTCGGCCCACGTTTCTACTACAGTTAAACCACTGTTGTGCCACAGTCAGCGCAAAAAATGACATTAAATTTTAGACTTTATTTCTACATATACGTCTAAACTCTCAAGTTTAAAAGCCTCCGTGGCGTGGCGGTAGTGCACGCGACTGCCACGCAGGAGGCGCGGGTTCGATTCCCGCTCAGTGCAAATATTTGTATGCATGAATATGGCTATTTGCATTGGTCTGGGTGTTTCTATGTATAATATGTATGTATTTACAAAAAAAGGTATTATAAGTATGTTTATCCGCATTCTAGATTCCATAACACAAGCTATAAAAGCTTACCATGGGTCTAGATAGCGTTGTGTAGAATGTTTTGGAATATTTATTTATTGAAAAAAAAATTTCAATTAGTACCTACTCTGCAAAAAGTCATTTAATTTTTAACTTTTTAAGTCTATTATTTAATGCCGATTTTACAGTGACGGTGACACCACTGTGGTTTGGCTTTAGCAGAATCGAGCCCTGAACTCCTACACGACACCGCGCGACACTCGTAAGCGGCAGGCACATAAATAAATATGCGAGAACCTTGACTGGGCATGTCCTTTTTATGAGTACCTATTAGTTTGAGTCATTTCCTTGATTACGATTTACGTGCAAAAATTTCCATAACTAATATTTGTGTTGGTAAATCTATAACATACCTATACCACAGCCTACACAGAAATAGCATTCTCTACTTCACTCCGATTATACGCGAAACTGTCCGTACTTTTCTATATAAAACTCGGAAATATCCGTTGCGCTTCTAAAAATCACAGATAACATTTATAAAAACCTAACTTTAACTAATTTAAATTTATTATTAAAATTGTATTTTTTGTAAAGGCACATTTAGTTTTAAACCAGCTCGTTATTCTCTGCGTGAACAATGATCCGGAAGCAAACTATATCTACGGAACTACTGGGGTAAGTCAACATTAGAAAGTCTGTTTACCGCATCGGAATTTACGGAACTAAGTAGTTTCTATTTCTTTCAATGGCAAATTTAATTGAATTATAACATAAACTCACGCACGCACTCACGCACGCACGAATATTAACAACATCTACGGTAGCCTAGTGGTATGGGTAATGGACTGCTGAGACGAGGTCTCGGGTTCGATCCCAAGCTTACCATGGCACACACCAATGACTTTTCGATGCTTTTCGAAGTTATGTGTGTATTTATCGCAGGTTCATAAGTGCCGGTTAATGGCAATAGGCTCGCCACCTGTTACTTTGGGACCTAAACATAAACTGGCGAAATGTGGGTGCTAGCACCTCTGCCTACCCCTTCGGGGAATACAGTCGTGAGTTTATGTTATGTTATAACTATTTTAACGAATTCTATCGCGATTGCCTAGGTAATTTAATTTTAATTTATTAGATCAGGTTTTCATACAATATTTTTTTTTTTTATGGATTAGGGAGGCAAACGAGCAGACGGATCGCCTGATGGTAAGCGATCACCACCGCCCATGGACACCCGCAACACCAGAGGAGTCACAAGTGCGTTGCCTTCCTTTTAAAAGAGAGTACGCTCTTTTCTTGAAGGTTTGAAGGTCGTAATGGTTCCGAAATATTTAAGCCTTTTCCTATCCATTATTAGGGTTAGGTACCTAAAGAGAAAAAAATGAAACTTTTATAGGATCACTTTATTGTCCGTCTGTCTGTCAGTCAAGACCTTTTTATCGGGAATGCGTGGAGGAGGTATCAAGTTGAAAGCCCGCCCCGCCCGACGCGCGCCGCCGCGCCGCCCGCCGGTCGGTTTCGAATACTTTTTGGAACATAGTAATTTTGGTATATTTAAGTAGATACCTACCTTCCACCCTGTATAGTATGGTCTAATAGTACTGAGTATTAGATCATACTATACAGGGTGGAAGATTTTGATGCCCCCTGGAGGGAAAGTACTCGAAATACTGGAGATAGAAAATTTCTCTCAAAAGAAACGTTCCTTTATTTTTAAAAGGAAACAAAACTGCATTCATTGATTTTCGATAACTCGCTTGACACACCCGGTAATCAAACCGACTAAAACCCGAAACAATTACAGTTTTTTTATTAGTGGCAATAATAAAAATCGGACTCGAACCGGTTAAAATTGCACACAATCTTGAGTCATTCGGTTGCAGACGGTAGGAGTAGGTACCACTGCTGCACTGGTATAATATCCCTCATTCCTAATTCCCCGGCTGAAGGGCTGACCCTGGCCCCTCGGCTACCTATTATTTGTAAAATAACAACTGTATCTTAAATAAAGTAAATACATCAAATTAATGACTATGTATATGTATATAACATATTTATATATATACATATAAATAGATATCTCCCAGCATGCAAATTGTAGTATATTTTTGTTTTTTTTTAAAGGATACCTCAATTCTCAACTTCACCTCGCCTGATGTTAAGCTACAGGCAAAGTCTCGGAAAGAGGGTCACCATCGTAAACATGTACCATGTTAACAGTGGTGGCACACAGCTTGACGGCCTCATTAAATGCCTTTTCACGCCCCGCTTATAGGACCCGTGACTGTAGGAAGAAGGAAACACGTGAACTGGCAGGTGCACGTGCATAGGAAGTCTTACCAGGTGTGAAGATGATGGTAACTTGTTGATCGGTGCCTTTTTTCAGTTTGCAAGGTACCTTCTTGCACGGAATGAGCTGCACGTTTTCTTTCAGATTAGCGATGTTTCTGCCTGAAAAGAAAGAAGCAAAGTCGTTACAAATGTTCTGTGGTCGTATTTCCTTGCCGCTTCATTTAACCATTTCGTGTTTCACCCTCCTCTATAGATAAGGACAGATTTGGACTACAGCTCATTAATATGCGTTTATTATTTGAGTAAGTGTAAGTATAAAAAAAAAAACAAAAATACACTTGACTTTACAATCTGTTTCGTAAAAAAAGATTTGAACCGACTACAAGGACTAGGTACTAAGAACAGTCAAACGATTTTCGACATAACAAAATTAGTATTCTGTCTGTCTCTTCTTTAGGCTTACATGCTAAACCACGGTACCGATTTTTATGGAATTTGGTATAGGGGTAGATTAGATCTTGACAGCTTCCGTGGCGTAGCGGTAGTGAACGTGGTACGCAAGAGGCGCGGGTTCGATTCGATCCCCGCTCAGTGCAAATATTTGTATGCATGAATAAGGGTATTTTGCACATTGGTCTGGTAGTGCCTCGGAGAGCGCGTTAAGCCGTCGCGCGTCGGTACCGGTTGCCACACGTACATCTGTGGCAGTTGTTACGGGTACGGGTACGGGTAGTTGGAGCCCTCAGTCCAACAACTGGTCTAACTACTGCGATGCTTCGATATCGCCTTTGGGTTGTGGAGGTCAGATGGCAGTCGCCCAAAATGACTTTAAAGCACAATAAAAATAAAATAATAAAAATCATTCATTGGTTCCAACAGTTCGTAAGAAAGTTGGTAGATGGCTCCACCCTTAATAACGGATATAAAGAGAAGGGAAATTTGAAGTGATTCAGGCGTGGTTCAATAGCTCAGTTGGAAGAGCATTTCCCCTGTAAGGGAAAGGTCGTGGGTTCAAGTCCCACTTGAGCGCTTCATTTCTCCTGATGGATTTCGTATTTAAAAGTTAAATGCTATAAATATTTCGAATACATAGGGAAAAAGAATCTTCTCGGGTGGGACTCGAACCCGCAGTCTTTCCCTTACAGGGGGAATGCCTGACCAATTCGGCTACCGAGACACGCCCGATATGATTCAAATTTCCCATCTTATACGTCTTTAAGGCGACGTGGCGTCATCTACCGATTTTCTTACGAACTATCGGAATCAATGAATGATGTTACAATCATTTTTAAACATTGATTTTTTGATAACTGCGCCCAAACAATTGAAGGAATTTTTACAGCATTAAGTATGCTAACTATACAAATCGAATACATAGGGAAAAAGAATCTTCTCGGGCGGGACTCGAACCCGCAGTCTTTCCCTTACAGGGGGAATGCCTGACCAATTCGGCAATGATACGGGGCCCTACGGGGTCAAGGATGAAGAAAACGATTGGTACAAGATCCACAACTTTATTCCGTATGTCCTGCTGTACAATAAAAAACTACTCTAAGTCAAAGTCGAGTGTCGGTTGGGGTATAGGTACACGCCACTATAAGCGGAAGGCTGAGTAATGTACTCAACTTGGGGTTCCGGGCTGGCCCCGTGCGAGTGTGATGTTGTCACCAGGCGTCGCGTAGCCGAATTGGTCAGGCATTTCCCCTGTAAGGGAAAGACTGCGGGTTCGAGTCCCGCCCGAGAAGATTCTTTTTCCCTATGTATTCGATTTGTATAGTTAGCATACTTAATGCTGTAAAAATTCCTATAAATATTTCATTCAAATAATAATACATTCAAATACGTATCGCATTTTATGTGTTGCCATACCTACTTATAAATAAATTCGAGTTCAGGCATGTCAAAATAAAATTGTCCGCGGACGTCAACAGTTAAGTTAGCCCTCTATTATTATAATAGACTATAATTATGTCTTATTAATATACCGCTGTCTACTTCTCCAGAGAGAAGTAGGCAATAAAAAGACTGATTCAACTGCGTACATTTCGTCGTTGACTGTACCTGCACAGTCACCGAAAAAAGCAAGTAGCTTGTCACGTTCTTATTTAAACCACCTTTGATCTTAACGGGTTGTAAAGAGTCCCACCAATACCATAGAAACGGGACAGAAAACGTAGGCTCGACATAGAGGTAATAGAAGCGAGACAAAGTTTTTGGCTCGACATAACGGGACTCGACATAAAGGGAACCATTCCTCAGAGTCAACTGAGTTAAACAACCTCACTAAGACGACCTGTAGATAAATCAGTGGCATAGTTAGTAGAAAAAGAAGTCCTTTTACTTTATTTAGTCTGTGGTAGGGGAGACCAGGTATGAAAGTAACACGGGATGAACGTAACAAATAAATTTTCGAATGAATTATGTTGGCTGCACTGCTGGCTGTCTCACCAGTAAGCACCATTTGACACCGCCCCTCGCCTCAGTTGCGCAACACGGCGCTGTACCGCTTGGTTGTGGACGTGCGAGTCGATGCCGCAAAAATTACTCAAAAGTATGTTTCGATCTTCTTTTTCAAGTGTGTTTGTTTTTATTATGCTGAACTATAGCTTGCATGTTAAGTATGAGTTAAATAACATAACTATTCGTCTTTCTATATTAGTATACCAAACGGTAACTTTATAATGATTTTTTAAAGTTATGAGCAATTGATTGTCAAATTCGGGATAATTTAACCGTAGGGATGAAAGTAACAAGTTGTTACTTTCATCCCTCTTACTTATGATCGTGGTATCCCAAAGCATATTTAATTGTATTTATTTATTACATATATAATATACATATTTTATTGTATTTATTATATACAGAATGCCTAACATTCATAAACGAACGACCAGCAGAGGTTTAGTTACTGCAGAAATTATGGATTTGGCTGCGGAAGAAGTACTTCTGAGAAAAGTACCATTCAGAGATGCCGCAAATTCTTTTCAGCTGTGCCATGTAACTTTATATCGATATGTGCAAAAGAAAAACAAAATGCTTGAAGAAGATTCAACGAGTCTTCTGAATGTAGGCTACATATCGAACAGAAGAGTTTTTAATAACGATGAAGAAAATATACTGTCTGAGTATGTACTCCAATGTTCTCAAATTAATTAAAGATTGCTTCTGTTTAGTATGCGTGGAACCCTTTTCAAACTGCATGACAAAAGAAAAATGGGTGCGATGCCTAGAGTGCCTGCAGTGGGCTCATGTAAGCTGCACCAAAATGAAATAAGTTATGTGTGCCATAATTGTTTATCGGATTAAGATCTCATTTTTTATTCTGTTGATTAGGTACTCAAGAAGATTCCTATTTCCTAGAAAGTATTAATATACTTGATTTAAATATTGTGATATTGATTAAAACCTTAAAGGCTGATTAAAAATATGTTGATTATAAACATAAATTTGTTGTTATTTACAATGTTACAATTATCCCCTTGTACGGTTACAACCAACCCTATGGACAGGGTTGGTTGTAACAGATTCCACTTTTTAAATATGGTAGTATTTGCCAAAATCTATGATATCAGTCGCATTGAAGCTCGTGTAAAAAGTATAGTTGAAAAACCAATCTATCATATGCACTCACTTAAATTTATAAATTCCACGAGGTCTGAGAGTTAAGGCGAAAAAAGTTAAAAATGTTACTTTCATACCTGGTCTCCCCTACTGGTTTAGAGGTGTTTTTTTTTTATCGTGCGATAAATCCCCACGGAGCCGGTGGAGGTGGTTATGTCGGACTCGAACCGACTAAAACGCCGGAAAGAGAGATTGCCAAAAGCATATCTCTCGCACCCCGGCAGACCCAGAACCATCTCTTTCGAGATGGCCCCCTTCGGGTTGTGGGGACCACATTGTCCTCATCTAGCCCCGTTTACGTCGAGGCGCATTTTGCGCCGCCGCCGCGGCCTGTGGTTTAGAGGTGTAGGGGTGATGATACAGAGAGCTTAGAATTTAATCCATCAATTCCAGTGCACACAAAATGTATCCAATAAAAAACCGATAGGCTTGTAACTTTGCTCAAGGTTTTATAGCCTTTTCTCGATTAGAGTATAGTTGTTAGTTACTAATTAGCCTGGCGGCCCGTCTCTCAATAGTCTCAAGCGCTAACAGCCTGCAGCTACTAGTTTTCGCTGCATCGTGATAGCGCAGAGGAATACAAGCAGCTCCATGCATTATGCTTAAGTATATTACCTACTTACTTATAGGTACTGATTTTTTTGTTCGATTTAAAAACTTCTATAAGCTAAGAACCTTACTTCTAGGTACTTATAGGTATATTTTATACAGATAACTAGCTTATGCCCGCGGCTCCGCCCGCGTGGATGTCGGTTATCGCTACCAAACATAGACTATGTCCTTTCTCAAGGTCTAGTCTACCCTTATATCATATTTCATTAAAATCGGTTCAGTGGTTTAGGCGTGAAAGCGTAACATACAGACAGACAGACAGACATAAAGACAGAGTTACTTTCGCATTTATTAATATTAGTATGGGTAAGTACATGAATAGCATGATGATCTCGGTGGATTTTAATTGCACTCACTGATTTTTATGATAATTTTAAATACTTAGGTATTTCTTATGATTAAGTTTGAAAAATCATTTAGATAATAACCGTTGATTGCGAAATTGTTGAAGGCCGTTTTTTATCCCTTTACAAGCTACACTGTTCATGGCTTGAAGTAGACCTCTAATTTAGTTAACTCATGGTAAAAAACACGATAGCAAAAAGCGTGTTTTTAGTTACAAAGAGGTTGAAAAACTTTACCACTTAACAATATACATGTATAAATGATGAATATCTAATTATTTAGGTATAAGCATAAGCAGGTTCAGATTTCAAATTCGTATAGGCATAGGTACCTCGAAGACTGGTTTGATTTGACGTCGTAAGGAATGACAAGCTTGCCAATACCCAAGAAGTGAAGTGGAGTGGGAAAAGCTGGGAAGTGGACTTCTGGGTAGGTACAAGGCAAAAGCCTCGGGTGCGATTGGGGCCAAAAGTGGTTAAGGACTCGGCTTTACGATCAAGAGGTCCCGGGATCGAATCCTGGCCATTCACTACCGCCGTAAACCCACTCCAAACACAAGCAATTTAAGTTAGCTGGAGGAGTTAGAGGGAATACTTATTTGTAACTAGCTTTTGCCCGTGGCTCAACCCGGTTATCGCGACCAAACATAGCATATGTCCTTCCTCATGCTCTAATCTACCCCTATACCAAATTTCATCAAAATCGGTTCAGTTGTTTAGGCGTGAAAGCGTAACATACAGACAGACAGAGTTACTTTCGCATTTGTAATATTATGGATGTCGGTTGCTGATACTTTTTTCAAGTATATGAGGTAGAGTTCCCAATTGACATCGCATAGCTTTCGATGTATCCTGAATTCCTAAACCCCTTGTATGAAAAATGTATTGTAATTTTATTGTACTGAGTAATCTTTCTGCAATAAACAATAATGTGATACAATAATATTATTATTAAGTAGAAGTTCGGTATTGGGTCGGCAATCATTTATGCTGACTTAATTTTGTTTAAACACGAGTAGACCTTGTACTTAATTAGTCACGTCCTAGTGTTAAATATTGTGTTTTAATTTAACACTACTTAATTTACAATTTTATACTACGGCCTATTCCCAAGTCAAAAAATATTTCATTATTAATAAGGAAAAGATATTCATAAACTTATGTTTGGAGCATTGCACTCCATGGATGTGAGACATGGATAATGACAAAGGGGGACAGAGACAGGCTGGAAGCGTTCGAAATGTGGTGCTGGAGAAGGATGGAGGGGATAAGCTGGACAGAAAGGATTTTTTTTTTTTTTTTTTTTTCACCTCCACGGAGCCGGTGGAGGCGGTAGAGTCGGACTCGAACCGACTAAAACGCACGCCGTCTTGGGTCCTTGGCTGCCGGAGGTGAGATTGCCAAAAGCATATCTCTCGCACCCTGGCAGACCCAGGACCATCTCTTTCGAGATGGCCCCCTTCGGGTTGTGGGGACCAAAATGTCCCCATCTAGCCCCGGTTACGGGGAGGCGCACTTTGCGCCGCCACCGCGGCCTGCTTCTGCTAGGGTGACAGGCGGCTCCACCGATCACCCCCAGGCCAGCGCTCATGGAGGACGGAGGTCGTTCTGCGACCTCCGACGTCCGGTTCGCCTTCGCTCTGCACGGGCTTCCCGGGCCCGGAGTCTGGTCCGGACCCGACCGGCCGCCTCCTTCTCGAGCATTACTTGCTCGCAGAAGGAGGCGGCCGCACCCCAAGCGTTTGCGCATCGTACCATCGCTGTGAGCAATGTGACGAGTGTGAGGACTCCCACCCCTAGAGCCGCCACTAGGACCCGCCTCGGCGTGTCCCACGCCGGGCACTCGGTCAGCGTGTGCAGCTCTGTGTCCTCGCTCGCATCACAGTGATGGCACTCGGACGTTGGCTCCTTCCGGATCCGACACAGGTAACTCCCGAAACACCCGTGTCCGGTAATCACCTGCGTCAGCCGGTACGAGAGGCTGCCGTGTGGCCTCTCTAGCCACTCCTCCATGATGGGTCTTACCGCCATGATGGGTCTTACCGTGGACAGAAAGGATAACGAACGAAAGAGTACTAAATAGGGTGCAAGAGGGTAGGTCGTTATTGAGAATAATCGAGAACCAGAGAGGAAAGATGATTGGCCACCTGATAAGACGTGACTTGTTTTTAAAAAACATCATCGAAGGGAAGGTAGAAGGAAAGAGAGGAAGAGGTAGGCCAAGAGGAACATATATGGCACAGATAAAGGAAAAGATAAAAGTCACATCGTATCAGGAGGTGAAAGGATTGGCGGAGCAGAGAGAAGAGCGTAGCTCTATTACTCCACCGACAAGAGCCTAGCCCTAGAGTTTCAGTGACTCATTCCTGTGCCGCACGATTAAGACCTGGAACTCCCTGCCAGCTCACGTTCTTCCTACAGTCCCGGGTCCTTTAAGCGGGGCGTGAAAAGGCATCTAATGAGGCCGTCAAGCTGAGTGCCACCACTGTTAACATGGTACATGTTTGCGATGGTGACCCTCTCTCCGAGACTTTGCCTTTAGCTTAACATCAGGCGAGGTGAAGTCAATTTGACGTGCCCTAGATATAAAAAAAAAACCTAGGTACTTCTAGTAGCGTAACCACCACAGATATCCGATTCCGATTTATTTCCGTGGTATCTACCGTGTTTATTATAAGTCAATGATGTTATAGTAAATATCATTGTTATAAGTGCCTACTGGCTACGGCTATAGCTTCTACTTACATAACGGGTAGGATGGAGTAACGTCTTGCCAGAGGCAGCCCCCTGCAGGAGAGGTGACAAAATATCCTTATACTCTGACTCCACAATGAGTTACATCTATCAACATGCTGGGGAAGACTTTTGTCTCTCGAGTCTCTTTGATTTGATAAACCTACCCTTTCAAATAACCGGCATTCTGGGCCCTGGGGTCACTAATGAATTTTTTAGACACCTCACACCATGTGGCTTACATGGCGTGCGTGACTTGACCTAGCAAGTCATCAGATATACGCAGGGATATGGGATATTCCGTGGAGGGCCGGACCGTAAGGGATGGCCCTGGGTCAGCCGGGGTGCGAGGAATATGTCGAAGACAACCTCACCTCCAGCCTAGCACCACGACCCACAGTCGGCGTGCGGTTTTAATCGGTTCGAATCCGACGTAACCTCCCCTTGTGGCTCCGGCAGGGGAGGTATCCGAGGAGATTTACGCACGAAAAAAAGGGATATGGGATATTTCGAGTTCTACGACATTTAGGTACTCGCTCTTCATCAATCAGTCTGTCATCAAAACGAATCATTTCTTTTTGTCGTCAATGAGACTCGAAAGTTTCGAGAGATATAACCAGAAGTCCAGAAGGTTCTAGTTATATTTTAAGTTATTCTTCATATAGGCACCTTCATAAATTATTAGGTTTAGCACATAAACCACTGCACCAATGCCGTCAAATCCATATCCATACTAATATTATAAATGCGAAAGTAACCCTGTCTGTCTGTCTGTTGTCTGTGTATGTTACGCTTTCACGCCTAAACCATTGAACCGATTTTGATGAAATTTGGTATAGGGGTAGATTAGACCTTAAGAAAGGACATAGGCTATGTTTTATAGCGATAACCGACATCCACGCGGGTGGAGCCGCGGGCAAAAGCTAGTTCTATAAAATTTTAGATAAAATGTCGTGTAGGTATTGGTGATGTTCGCCGAGATAAACTGCGTCAATATTGGCGTTTGTATGCACAACGTCATATCACGGACATTCGTGACCAGATTACCTGCCAAACAGTAGGTAATTGTCTCAGATTGCGTTATGAATAAAAGATGTCTACAGTACATTAGCCTAAAAGGGAAGTCAGTGAATAAGGATTTCATGTCAATTTTATTAATAAGAGATAACAAATAAGACTTTTCTGGGTTTGCCCCTTTGCTTTTGAACTAATGTTCTCAGGATAGAGGAATACTTCCACCAGAGCCTGGTATGCCAATCAGATAATGTACCTGCTAGCAGATGAGGCTGCAAGTCATGCTTTTGAAGATTTATTCAATCAGCGCCCTCACATAATTTTAAACAACGAACAAAAGTGTGAAACTAGTTAAACGTAATTAATTCAAAATTGGAATTTATGGCTCCATTATCGTTTCTGGTCTGACGGTAGGCGCTATTGTGATGCAGTCGCCCTCACACCCAAACAACAGTACCTATCTGACTGACCAACTGGTTAGTCAACGCAGAGCCTAAACCGGAATCTTATACTTACTGCCACTGCCAGTTTCGAAGCACATTTAATTAACCTTTAGTAATATCCCTGTTACTAAACTTATCATCATCATCACAACCTACATAGTATAAAACTAAAACCCGACTACCGAAAAATCACGCTCTAAAAAGTGACAAACAAGAAAATATCAAGGATAGCCGTGGTCGTATGCAACTTTTCTCTAGAATAAATTGTTTTGTTAGAGTAAGTGGCATAAGACCACGGCTATCCTTGATATTTTATTGTTTGTCACTTTTTAGAGCGTGATTTTTCGGTAGTCGGGTTTTAGTTTTAAACTTTATTTTTTATTTAAATTATTTTGGGGCAAGGTAAAGCTAATAATTTATATATATTTAAAATGTGCTCATTAAGCACTTTCATTTGATGCCAAACACGGCATATTTATCTCAAATTTATTTTTTAACACAGTACCTTATGAGCACTAGAGGGCGCCACACAAGATGGAGTGACACGTCATATAGCCTATAACCATCGGACGATCAAGCCGCTTGTAACGATACCTTATTTGTCCAGTTCTAATAAGTGGTTGAGGAGCTATGAGGGAACAAATGAACATACAAACATACATACATACATACATAGTCTGCCAAAATCATAACCCTCCTTTTGGCTTCGCCGTAGTCGGGTAAAAACAAAGTCGCTGTCGCTGTCTGTCCGTCCCTATGTACCTACAACCGTTTTTGAAGCGGTTTTTTAATAGAGTGATTCAAGAGGAAGGTCTATATGTATAATAGACGCTTAATATACCTTGCAGCGGGAACGGGATCAGACGCCATGCGGGCGGAAACCATTTGACGGCACGAAGTTCGCCGGGTCAGCTAGTATAGTTACAATTTAGACTGCTTGATGAGCAGTTTTGGTGTGGGTAATTGTGAAATTGAATTGAAGCGTTTATTGGACACCTAAAAGTACAAATAATTCCAACAGTATAGGGATGAGGGTTTTTCTGTAGGAATTACACGCTTAATATACTTAGCAGAGGTTGCAGCGGAAACGGTATCTGACGCCAAGCGGGCGGAAATAATTGGCGGCACGAAGTTCGCCGGGTTAGCTAATATAATACATAATATAAACTGCTTGATGTGCAGTTTTGGTGCAAACAATTCCAACAGTATAGGAATAAGGGTTTTTCTGAAGCATTCCGCACCTCGCCTGATGTTAAGCTAAAGGCAAAGTCTCGGAGATATAAAAGTGAGCATAATAAATGCTATAAGCTTTTCATTCAAGGCAGTAAGATCATTTTGAGTACCTACTTATTTCATCAAGATCGATGTGATGCTGACTGTACCACAATAGTCTTCAAGAGAAATATTTTTTGTGAACGGAACCCGCGGAATCGTATCAGTTAGGTGGATATGTCAGACTCACACCGACTATAACCGCATGTTGTTCCGTCGGTGTGGCTGGAGTATCTGATACGATCTGTTAAGGATATTCCAGAGAACCTGGCCGACCTTGGCCACTAATAATGGCGGCCTCGAGGTGTTCTTGGGGATGAAAATCACATCTTCTATAGGGAGGCGCGTATGAATATACGAAACGCCTCCATCATGGGCCTGCTTCTTTTATGATGACGGCTAGCCCCAACTATAACTCTCAGGCCCTAGCTCATCGAGGATGGAGATAGTTTTGTATATATATATAACATGAGAGTGCTAGATCACCCCCATTCTGAGCTACGACTTGGGCGACCAAGCGCAGGGCACGCCGTAATAGCGGCGGTAAGACCCATCATGGAGGAGTGGCTAGAGAGGCCACACGGCAGCCTCTCGTACCGGCTGACGCAGGTGATTACCGGACACGGGTGTTTCGGGAGTTACCTGTGTCGGATCCGGAAGGAGCCAACGTCCGAGTGCCATCACTGTGATGCGAGCGAGGACACAGAGCTGCACACGCTGACCGAGTGCCCGGCGTGGGACACGCCGAGGTGGGTCCTAGTGGCGGCTCTGGGGGTGGGAGTCGTCACACTCGCCACGTTGCTCACAGCGATGGTAAGATGCGCGAACGCTTGGGGTGAGGCTGCCTCCTTCTGCGAGCAAGTAATGCTCGAGAAGGAGGCGGCCGGTCGGGTCCGGACTAGACTCCGGGCCCGAGAAGCCCGCGCAGAGCGAAGGCGAACCGGACGTCGGAGGTCGCAGAACGACCTCCGTCCTCCATGAGCGCTGGCCTGGGGGTGACCGGTGGAGCCGCCTGTCACCCTAGCAGAAGCAGGCCGCGGCGGCGGCGCAAAATGCGCCTCCCCGTAACCGGGGCAAGATGGGGACACAGTGGTCCCCACAACCCGAAGGGGGCCATCTCGAAGGAGATGGTCCTGGGTCTGCCGGGGTGCGAGAGATATGCTTTTGGCAATCTCACCTCCGGCAACGAAAGACCCAAGACGGCGTGCGTTTTAGTCGGTTCGAGTCCGACATAACCGCCTTCACCGGCTCCGTGGGGGTGGTATCCGTGGGGATTTTTCGCACGATAAAAAAAAAAAGGGCGGCAGCATTCCTCACACTCACGCTGCTGACCATGACGAGTACCAGGGTTTGCAGCGTGTAGCTTTGCGCTCTAACGGCTGCTTGGAGGCCGCGGCACAGCTCTATCCTCTTTGAACGTTCTACCACCTTGTGAAGCGACGTGTCTGCGGAGCAGCCCCGCCATTGGTGGCATTCGGGTATCGGCTATCGGCTTATACGATGCAGATACTTACTGAAACAGCCATGTCCAGTGTGGACCTGCGGCAGCTGGTAGAAGAGGCTACCGTGGCGCCTCTCCAGCCATTCGTCTGTGACGGATCCTACCGCCACAATTGTGGCGTGTTCAGTGCTTGATTGCCTACATAGTTATTGCCTATCGCTTAATTAAAAGTATTTTTTATAAAAACCAGATCACTGCACAACATAAACAACATAACATACCTACACATGGCCATTTGTCACGGTCGTGATAATTGAATATTATTAGAAGCTTTACAAAATGCTTTAAATATTGGCTGAATTCCAGCTCCAGATTATAAATTACCTAATAATCCTGAAGTTTTAACCCCAGTTTGTATTAAATAAGGATAGCACTTTGACATGACTTTAACAATAGATATTTGAAAACACATATTGACAAATTCACTTTTAGTTCCATGGTTGCCATCCATGCAACGATATTGTTCTCGAAAATTACGCCCTGATAACTCAATACCTCATAACGTATTTTACTTATATCGATAGTTTCAGTTAGTATCCTATCTCTATTCGAAAGTTAATAATCATTGGTGCGCTTCGAAGAATAAAAAGTTAATATTTTTAATTGTTCTCGGAAGCGCTACTGAATGGTGCGCTCCGAAGAATAAAAATGGTGCGCCTCATTAGGTGCGCCTCAAAACGGTGGCGCTTCGAGGAATACCTCCTCGCCGGAGCCGGAGGGGTCAAATAAACACAAACAACCTTATGTAATTATTTGTAAACGACACAAAACAGACAGGTAAGGGTCAGAGCTCACAACGAAGCTGCAATCTGCACGACCAAAGGTTGAGGTCAGATTGCTTAACTGTAATTATGAAATAAAATGCTAGGTGTAAGATTATACCTAGTTATTGTCGAAACAGGTTTTTTAATCGATCATAGTTTACCTTACAGATTGTATAATCTTCTATTGTGTGTTCGCAACCTGAGATAATTGCGTAGGTGATGCCTTCTACAATGTATCTATAAAATACTAGGCTATAATAATCAAGTATCTAGTGTTAGTTGCGGTTGATACTTATACCACACCACCGTCAGTGCAGCGAACGCAGGGGAAGGTTCATTCGACTGTGCTAATACTACCATAAAACCTGTTTTTACAGAGACGATCCTTCAAAAAAAAAGTTGTTTAGCCGGCACTGGCGCTGGGACTGGAATCTTTTTTTTATTCTTGTCCTGTGTCCTGTTTTATATAATTTAAAGATTGATAAATGTAAGACATGTTCAATAATGTCAACACGATTGCCGCACGCGGATTTGTTAATTGTGTTGTGTTGGAATCTGTTATGTCAGCACACGCTTGTTCTACATAAGATTTGAAAAGGTAAAAATATATGATTGGCTGCAGTCTGGTTGTACCTAAAACGTTGAGGCTTGGACGAACAGCTGCGAAATTTTATAGCTCCGTGTGATTTTAACAAATAATTAAATAAACACTGTACCTAATCAAGTGTTCAGTGTATATATAATTTATACTACAATAATAATACGTGTGTGTGAGTTTATTTTGTATGCTGTCTCAATTTTATAGGAAATATCAAAATAATATCACTTTTGCTTATAAATAAGAAAGTGAGAACCTACTTAGGAACGTTATAAAATAGTTGCATAATTATTGTTTGTTTAATAAATAAATAAAGAATACAAAGATTTTTTTGTCTAAGCACGTTATCGTATTTGTTGGATAAGCAGCGCATACCTTTACGCTACCGTTTTTCAAATTGCCTGCTAATAGGATTTAAGTATAAACGACCTAAATTTTTAGTCAAGCAATAACAGTAGACTCTTTAGTTAGTCAATGTGTGAATGAAACAAAGAACCTTTTACCTACTTAGTCAATATAAAAAGTACGTTTTCTGAGGACTTTCTTTTATCTGTTGTTACTTGGGTGCAATTTAACTCACTTCATCTTTACACTCCCGACAATATTGCATTGTACATGTACTTGTTTTCAATGTACGTAAAACGAGACGAAAGCAGGTCGAGTTCTAACGGGCTTTAGTTCTTAAGTAAAGACTGTATAGAGTAGTCTCACCTTCACATTGCTGCACGTCCGTAGCGGTCGCAATAGCAAGCACAGCCACAGCAAAACACACGACTACACTGATTGAGTTCATTGTTGCTTCTGAGTTCTTATTGAACTATTACGACTCGGACAACTCAGTCGACGAGTACACGACAGAGCGGGCAGATTGGATATAGTGAATCCGGCTTCCTTTATATTGACATGAGGTGTACTTACTGACAATAAGCTAGCTATATCTGTCTGTGGTCTGTGCTTACCAATAAAAGTATTTACAAGCGTTTCAACTCTGGTGTGGCCGCGAGACGCGTGTTTGTAAAGATGATGCGGTGTTATTTTACAATAGATATAAACCTATAGGTAACTTGCCCGTTAAACCTGTCTGCTGTCGTGTTAGTTAGGTAGGCACATCTAGGTACTTGAACATCTAACGACTAAAGTAATTACGTGGAAATTCTAGTATGTTTTAATATTCCACTGGTGATATTGTCGGTTTTATAACCGACACGATGATTCAGAACTAATTTTCCACGAATACTTGTTTGTACTTTAAGTATCTAGAAATAAGTTTTTAGTAAGTAAGTACCTAAATAAATAAAAGAAATATTATATGAATATTACATAATATATTTTATGAATGATTCATTGATTGCGTTGATAATTTATACCTGATTAATTAACTTACGTAATTATTTATATTCCACACTTTATTTTCTTAAATTCAATAGGTGTCTTCTCTTTGCTCACTACACTAGTTAATATTGTTAATAACAACAAATGCATACATTTGAATTAGGTTTACCATGGCACACACCAATGACATTTCGATGCTTTTCAAAGTTATGTGTGTATTTATCGCAGGTTTATAAGTGCCCGGTTAATGGCAATAGGCTCGCCACCTATTACATTGGGACCTAAACATAAACTGGCGAAATGTGGGTGCTAGCACCTCTGCCTACCCCTTCGGGGAATACAGGCGTGAGTTTATATGTTATGTTATGCATACATTGCGATATTACTTAAATAAAAGTGTGACAAACAAGAATAAAAAATCCTGAAATTCACCCTAGTGGTGACACCCTTGCGCATCTTGTCTTACTACGAGTCCGCTCTGTTGTTTTTTGTAGTATTTTCGAAGCTTCCCATAATTTCTAGAATAATATTTGCTGTCAAAGTGACCATGACTCCTCGTCCGTTCGATTTTCGGGTGAGGCTTTGCGCTGGGTCAGCCGGGGTGCGAGGGATATGTCGATGACAACCTCACCTCCGGCCTAGCACCACGGCCCACAGTCGTCGTGCGGTTTTAGTCGGTTCGAGTCCGACATAACCATAAATCCCCTCCGATACCCCCCTACCGGAATTTCCGCACGAAAAAAAAAAGAAAGGCTTTGCGCTGACTATGGCACCACAAATCCACAATGGTATAACTTTAGTAGAATCGAGGGCCTGGTTAATAAGTAATACCAATCTAAACAGAATAGAAGATAGGCTCCAAAATTCAAAATTCAAAAATCGTTTATTCTGCATAGACCATTAAATCGGAACTTACAAAACGTCAACATAAAGTCAATATTAAATACTAGTTTAGCAAATGGACCACGGGTTCGAAACGCGGCCCAGACCTGAGAAAGCTCCGGCAAGAAACTCAGCGGGCATTTTTTTTAGTCTATTTACAAACATTTACTTAGCCTACAACTTATGGTCTAGATACAATGCTTTGCTTGAAGCATAGCTGAGCGAACAGCTCATTTCCAAGCTTGTTTAAATCATTTAAATATTCTTGGATTTTTTAGTAGCCTTTCTGGCACAGTTTGCTCTTAATTGTATTTTTAAATTTATTTACAGGTAAATCTCTGATTTAATTAGGAAGCTTGTTAAAAAAGCATACCTATACAGTCGCCCCTGGAAAGAAATACTTATTTTATGGAGTTATCGGTTATCGTATCGCGACATTCGCGACCAAGCTACTCTATGTACTTTCTCAAGGTCTAATCTACCCCAATAGGTACCAATTTTCATCAAAATTGGTTCAGTGGTTTATGCGTGAAAGCGTAACAGACAGACAGAGTTACTTACGGCAGTACAATAATAGTACCTATGAATTATATATAAATATACAGGTTTAGACATAAATTACTACTATTTGCATCGGCGGTCAGCTTCATAAGGTCAGTGTGGTCAGTCAAGTAAAATCCGAGGGCCGTAGTCTGGAGCTTAGCAAATCTATAAATATCCATACTAATATTATAAATGCGAAAGTGACTCTGTCTGTCTGTCTGTCTGTATGTTACGCTTTCACGCCTTAACCACTGAACCGATTTTGATGAAATTTGGTATAGGGATAGGTTAGACCTTGAGAAAGGACATAAGCTATGTTTGGTCGTGATAACTGACATCCACGCGGGCGGAGCCGCAGGCAAAAGCTAGTATGTATATAAAAGAAAGTCGTGTTAGTTAGTTTAGTTACACTATTTATATCTCAAGAACGGCTGTACCGATTTGGCTGAAAATTGGTGGGGATTTAGCTTAGAACCAGGAGACGGACATAGGATTTTTATATTTTTATCCCGGCTATAGGTTCCATGTGGGTCGCGGTCACGGGATCAGTATTTCTGTGACCCTGGTATATTTGCATGAAGAAACAGGCTCACAGAAACTTTAAGGAACTTTATCTGGGTCGCGGGAACAGGAGCAGTGTGTCCTATAACTATCTATTCCGAACAAGCTAGTAAGTAATAAAATCTATGTCCAATCATATCTACCTCTACATACATACATACATAAAATCACGCCCTTACGCCGGTGGGTTAAGCAGAGATGAATTAACACCCACATTTCACCAATCATTGTATTCGGTCCCACATACATAATAGGGGGTGAGCCCATTGCCGTATTTCGGGCACTACTATTGACTCGAGCTACAGATATTCAAACTCGAGCCATCCATCTGAGGGTGAGCTTGAGGTTGTAATATATTATATCATTTATATCAGTCTGAAGTTAAAAAGCCCTATCCCTTAATCGCCTTGTATGACTCCGCATTGGAAGAGATTTAAGGGTTTTTTTATACCCGACACGTCAATTTGACTGCACCTCGCCTGATGTTAAGCTAAAGGCAAAGTCTCGGAAAGACGGTCACCACCGTAAACATGTACCATGATAACAGTGGTGGCACTCAGCTTGACGGCCTCTTTTCACGCCCCGCTTAATGGACCCGGAACTGTAGGAAGAAGGAAACACGTGAGCTGGCAGGAGTTCCAGGTCTTAGCGGTGCGGCATAGGAATGAGTCACTGAAACGCTTGATTCTAGCAGGTATACTCTGCACCGCATACAGATGGCATCTTAGCCCTGCACGTGTCATCCTGTGAAGGAAAGGAGAGGGTGGGACTAATTGGAAGAACTAAAATGTTACTCTGCCGGGAACCAGGCGACCAACTACTAGAGATGGTTAGGTAGCATTATAAACTAGCTTGTATCTATTTCTTTTAATTATACCTACTGTTGATTGATGGCACTTGGCGGAATCACTGGAATCCATTGTTACACATATTGAAAACACACTTGTATTTTGTCCGGTCAGGTTCAATATAATAAATACTGTGGAAGAAGAACAGTGTGTAGGTTGTACCTATCTATCTTTTTTTTATTGTGCGAAAAATCCCCACGGAGCCGGTGGAGGTGGTTATGTCGGACTCGAACCGACTAAAATGCCCGCCGTCTTGGGTCTTTGATTGCCGGAGGTGAGATTGCCGAAAAAGCATATCTTTCGCACCCCGGCAGACCCAGGACCATCTCTTTCGAGATGGCCTCCTTCGGGTTGTGGGGACCTTAGTGACCTCATCTAGCCCCGGGTACGGGGAGGCGCACTTTGCGCCGGCACCGCGGCTTGCTTCTGCTGGATGACAGGCGGCTCCACCGGTCACCCCCAGGCCAGCTATCATGGAGGCCGGAGGTCGTTCTACGACCTCCAACGTCCGGTTCGCCTTCGCTCTTCGCGGGCTTCCTGGGCCCGGAGTCTAGTACGGACTCGACCAGCCGCCTCTTTCTCGAGCATTACTTGCTCGCAGAAGGAGGCGATCGCACCCCAAGCATTCGCGCATCGTACCATCGCTGTGAGCAATGTGGCGAGTGTGAGGACTCCCACCCCCAGAGCCGCCCCAGATCGTTGGAAACCAACGAATGTCATATACCTACGTCAAATCCCATCCTATTCTACGATACGCCGGCCAGCGAGTTTCCAATTGTCTATGGGGGCTGTTGATATGGACGAGGGATTGGGAGGTCAGGCAGTAGGTATTCGTACCCATGATAGCCGTATATAGCCGCTATGCATTATTCCCTACCAAAGCCAGATACGTTCTGTCGTTTTATAACTTGATTGAGAGACAAATATTTAGGTACTAGTAAGTTAGAATAATTCATAGACACCGCTGCAAATTAGGTTATTCATTTGATGCCCAGTCGCATCCGACGGAAGCTTTCAGCTTGGAGTCTGGGGTCCGCTTTTAACAGTCTAACTGCGGACTTGGCTGGACTTCGATATTTTCTGTAGAGCTGCCTCCTGACCTCCACAATCCAAACGCGATATCGAAGCTTTGCAGTTAGATCAGTTGCTGGACTTTTGAGGGCTCCAACTACCCGTAACGACTGCCATAGATGTTCTCCGAGGCATGACCAGATCAATGCATACAAATATTTGCACTGAGCGGGTATTGATCCGTTCACTACCGCTACGCCACGGAGGTTGTCTGTCTGTCAGGACTTGAAACCATACGCGGTCAATATTAGATTAAGTTAAAGTAAGTCTTAAGTTGAACTTGAATTACTCAGTAGTTACTTATTCAAAAAAATCTTAATTTTTGCAACATTTATTACTGGCACGTTCTTTAACTCCGCAACCTTGTTTTATAATTAGACGACAGCGATTGCTTGTTAAACTGTCGCAAAATATATACGCGTGTGTGTGTGTGTGTGTGTGTTTGTGTGTGTGTGTAGTAAAAAGTATAAACGTGCATTCATCTAGGTATTCTAGGTGTTACTTTGATGTGACGGTTTTCTGTAAATCAGGAGAAATCATACTACCCACGGTCCAAAACGTTACTTACACCTGCAATTCACGAACGTGGTTCTGACGCAGGCTTCCCTTTCGTGGGGAGACCTGGCCCTCGATTCTACTAAAGCTAAACCACTGTAGTGCCGCAGTCACTGCAAAAAATGACATTGATCTTCGACTTATTTCTATACGTCTGAAGTTCAAAATGAAATTAAATCAATTTCATAACACTTTTTCAATTACTCTGCAAAAAGTCATTTAATTTTGAACTTTAATTGGATCGATTTAAAGTCTATTATTTAATGCCGTTTTTTGCACCACTGTCTTTAGCAGAATCTAGGCTCAGACAGCATTCGCTCTCGGAATAGGTGCCTTATCTAATATATAAAATTCTCGTGTCACAGTTTTCGTTGCCATACTCCTCCGAAACGGCTTGACCGATTCTCATGAAATTTTGTGAGCATATTGAGTAGGTCTGAGAATTTAGGGGGATGAAAAATAGATGTTGCTATTTTTCATCCCCCTAAATGGTGCAGCGGGAACGAGATCTAAAAAATTGGCGGTACGAAGTTCGCCGGGACAGCTAGTTATAAATAAAAAAACTTAAAATGGACTTCGGGCTCCAACTCTGGAGTGGAGCAATGCGCGTAATGTTTGCACTCGCGGACATTACACGCAATTGGGAAATCGCTTTGAAGATTATGAGGTTGCAAAAAATAAACAGTGCTCTAAAGTGACATTGTTACACTATCAATGTTTGGAATACACTCACGTTTGATCTAAATTATCATTTACGAACACTTAACTTTGCTTACATTTATTTTCTTTTTCATCACTGCTTATTTTACTAGTAAACACTTAAGCTATCGTGCACACATTGAATACGTCGAACCCAGATTGCTATGAGTAGATAAGTTTTGCATTTATCTTTTTTTTATAAGAGTCACGTCAATTTGACTTCACCTCGCCTGATGTTAAGCTAAAGGCTAAAGCTAAAGAGGGTCACCATCGTAAACATGTACCATGTTAACAGTGGTGGCACTCAGTTTGACGGCCTCATCAAATGCCTTTTCACGTTTATAGGACCCGGGACTGTAGGAAGAAGGAAACACGTGAGCTAGCAGGGAGTTCCAGGTCTTAGTGGTGCGGCATAAGAATGAGTCACTGAAACGCTTGTTTCTAGCAGGTATACTTTGCACCATATACGGGTGGCATCTTAGCCCTGCACGTGTCGTCCTGTGAAGGAATGGAGAGGGTGGGACTAATTGGAAGAGCTCGTCAGAACATTCACCATGATAGAGACGGTAGAATACTGCCAAAGACGCTACATCTCTACGCATCTGCAAAGGCTCGAGGGTGTTCGTGACCTCAGGATTCCTAATAATCTAATCTAATCAATTAAACACAAAATTATAATCTCTGGGGTTGCACATGTGTGACCACTTTCCATCAGGTGGGCGATATGCCTGTTATCCACTAGTGGTAATAAAGAAAAACAATGGTTGATAAACAGTTTGTTATTGAGATTATATTCGTATGCCAGTTATAGTGCTTCATTCGTTGGGGTCTATACTCTGCGTTCCGGGGATGCCTTGGTATTGTCGATTATATTTCAAGCGCCGACTTCGCGTTTGCACAAGAACCGCGTAACAAACTATAAGCCGTCCTTCCTCGTTTGTTATCCGCCATCTTAGATATCCGCGTTGATTCTGTAATTAACAATAACAGACTAAGTACAATGAATGAGTAACAAAAACTCGTTGTTGGATAGTTGTGACTCACGTTGCATGGCAAGTGCGCGGCGGTGGTCTGTCGTGAGGACTCGTGCCTGTTAGATATTAGGATATGATATGCCTAAGTAGTTAGTCGGCCTTACGATCGAGAGATCCCGGGCACGAATCCTGGCCATTACACTACCGACGTGAACCACACTCCTAGCACAAGCAATTTAGCTTAGTTGGAGAGGTTAAATGTGTATGTGTATCGAATAGTAATGAAGCAATTCAGTCCCTCAATCAAATGTCTGCACTTAGCAGACCTAGCTGCTTTTGGATTCTTTTTTATGTAGAAAAGAATATTAGCAACCGAAATTACATATATTCCCGTCTGAGTTAAGAAAATATCCGTCATGAAATGGCAGCCATAACTGAGTCCACATGCCGAGCCGTCATGAACAATTTTATTGTTCGCTTAAATGAGTGCCGCAAACGCGAGGGTCTACATTTGGACGATATTATTTATAAGAAATAAATTCCTAAATTGTATATTTTAAAAATTAATAAACATTTGTTCCATACACTGCTTACTGTTTTTTTATCGATCCACTAAATATAAACTTTCTTTTGAGACACCTTGTATTTACTTACATTGGTTTGCGTGTATAGGTATAATAAATTATAATGAAATTGTAGGCATGCTATTTATAATAAAATGTAGGTAATAATCTACACATGTTTGTTTATACGCTCATTCTAGAACCCATAACACAAGCTAGTAGGTATAGCTAGTGCCTGCTATAGGTCTAGATAACGCTATGAGATGTCCAGTATTTATTTATCTTGTGATGATGATGATCTTGACACTGTATTCAAATGTGTCATATCATAATATTCATGTTCGCGGCGAAGATAAATTATTATTTATTTATGATATTTTCATCCATTTTAACACTATAGAGGTAATAGAAGCGAGATAAGGTTTTTGGCTCGACATAACGGGAATCGACATAAAGGGAACATACCGTCTATGATATATATACTTTATAGCACGACATCCGTGCTTTATTACCCTTTAAAATGACTGAAATATTAATTATTTATCTTGATACTGAATTCATTGAATGACCAGAAATGGCATAAATTGAACTGTTAGCAGTTGTTTATACATTTAAGGATCTGTGTCAGTATCAACTATTAAAGACATAATACGAGAGTTATAAGATCATATTGAGACTTCGTCGTCAAGATATTTATGACGCTGACTGTACCTACCTATCTTTTATGGTTCCGTACCTCAAAAGGAAAAAGCGGAACCCGTATAGGTATAGGTAAGTAGGTACATATTCAAGTCTATACCGTCTCGAAACTGTGCAAAAATTAAACTTCTAAGTCAACGAAATCAAAATACATTATATTGTGGCATATATGCAGATGCTTATATGGAATCCTCGGTGCGCGAGATCGACACGCGCTTGTCCGACTTTTTCGTATGGAAATCCTCACGGACACGACCCCGTCCGTTTCTAACCGACTGAAATTGTAGTAAGAGTAACCGTATGCCATCTCGGGTGTTAACTACCGGAGTGTAAGGTTATCCAAAAAGGCATTTCTTTCGCACCCCGGCTGACTTTGGGTTATAGGTACTTATACGGTTTAAAGATGATCACCTTGAGTGTGAATAGCACAATAATTCCTTATCGAACCCTACTCTTCCCGGTACCCGGAGAAAATCGCACTACCCACTATCCGCTACGCTACTAGTTAGGGTACAAGCGGCCGTCCTGTCAGGAGAACCAGCTTGCCCCTTACTGCTCTCCACTGTGCACTGTGCTAGTTTGTGGGACACATGGTAAGCTCCCGTGCAGCCCCCTACAGGATCACTCCCGCCTCGGCCGGTATTTGTCGTAGAAGGCAGAGTCTCCCGTACAAGGGAGGGGTGCTGCCGTCTCCGTTGCCCAGGATGCACCGCGTCGGTGTTCCGGACTAAACACGACGTTTTAGGATTACGAACATACCTACTCGTAAAATGGCGCAAATGAGTTCATATTTAAAACATTAGGTAACAATTATATGAATGTGCTAACCTTAACTTATTTTATTATACGATACTTAATTAAAACTAAGTGCCTACTTTGGCATTGCCATTAGTTTTTGATAATTATAATTTTATCAAACTGCCTGAGTATTTCTCACGCCCCTTAATAAATTAGCATACTTACCAATATCATGCCAATTTAAATATTTACGCTCATGATATAACTAAGTATAATACTCTCTGTTGTGACATTAAGTTCTTATTGTTGAATCAAAACAAGTGGTTATAAACCGTAGAAACATCTTCCGTTTTATGATATGGCCAAAGATTAATGATCAATCGTAAAATGTTACATTGTCCATAGAGAGAAGCTGATAGCCATTTGTTTCCATGATGCTCAGTACTATTTTATGTGGTGATCTTGGTAATGCATCATGTTGCAGTCGGTAGGGTGACCAAGCAACGAACGTTATCACGTGGGAGCGAGTCGATAGGATAGGATAGGAATCGCGTGCTCTGACCACAGATAGATTAGGTTAGAAGGGTAAGGTGGAGGTCTCTGCAAGACACCCGCCATACCCTTTGTGGTGGGTTAGGAACTTGTGATAGGTATTGCACGAAGAAATAGGGCGTCGTGAGGATTATACCTATAGCTATTCAACCAACAGCTAGTTTCTAGGTTATATTTTGAGACTAAAGTGTGAGGTAGATACTTACCAATGCCATCCTGGACGGGACTGTCATGGTGCTGTTGAAGGAGGTGTACGACCCCGAGAGTCGCGCAGGACAGTGTGGCACTTCACAGCGTTCTAAAACAACATTGACAGGATTGTTACCAGTAGGTACCATATAATTATTAGATACCTACTTACCTACCTTCTGGACACAATATGCGTAGTGATCAGATTCATATCCCTGAAGCCCTTTTTTTTATCGTGCGAAAAATCCCCACGGATACCACCCCCACGGAGCCGGTGGACGTGGTTATGTCGGACTCGAACCGACTAAAACGCACGCCGTCTTGGGTCTTTGGTTGCCGGAGGTGAGATTGCCGAAAGCATATCTCTCGCACCCCGGCAGACCGAGGGCTTCCTGAAGCCCTGAGCAAGGGTAACCCGATGTTAGTGAGTTACGTAGGTACCTACTATTTTTTATCTATCACTTTACGCATGGACTAGTGTTCAAGCTGCGGATTTCCTGGCTAGCCGTGTAAAAGTTAAGTTAGTAAGTAATACCTACATGTTTTACATTAAAACATCTAGATATGACTCACATACCTAGGTAGGTACGACACGGCGTATTTACATTATATACAAGGCCAGAACGCAGGGGTGTGAAACTAATCGCGTATAGATTGGAAATCGCTTTTTTGCAGAGTTCTTCCAATCTATACACGATTAGTTCGCAAATACTCGAGTATACTTCGTAGTGATCTAACTGACTTGCTTATTCCATAATATACAGTGCCAGTACGCTTACGGACTAACTATAGATCGGAGTAAACGCGCCAAACTTTCAGAGTCCAAACTATACGTGATCAGTTGCATGCTCGCCATTGTGATTTGTTGACCTCTATTTCTAATGCCTGGTTATTCATATCTACGTCTCTTTACAAATTAATCTCTTACTAAATTAATTTCAGACAATTATGTAAAATCTTGCAATAATTTAGTGCAACACCTGAAAAAGATATGGGAGAGAAAAGTGGAGTGGTGTACAGCTTACAGGACAGACATAATGAACAGAGATCACAATACAAATAATTATATCGAAGCTTCAATACGCATTTTTAAAGATGTTATCTTACAGAGATGCAAAGCGTTTAATGTGTGCGCTCTGATTGATTTTTCGGCAAATATTTTTGAAAAATATCAATATAAACGACTTATGAAATTTGCGCATAGCCGACAAACAAACAGTTCCGCTTACTTAAAATTTAGTAGCCGATCTAAGGATGTGGTCGAGATAACACATATCAACCATACTGAATTTCTAGTTAGGTCAAGTTCAGACAGAAATTTTACATCCAACGTTGATATTTCAGTGTCGTGTTGCAATTGTATTGAAGGTCAAGGTGGTGCCTTTTGCAAGCATCTGTGTGCTGTTGAATTAAAGTATGGATTGATTTTACAAACTTCTCCAAAAATATCTAGCACAGATAGAGTAACATGCGCAAAACTCGTCTGATGACCCTCTCCCTGATGAGTTTTACCAAAATATGGATAATGACGATATTATCATTGAGAAAAATGCTAACATGATTCAAGATTCCAATCCCATAGACATGGCTATTGATAACTGTACAACATCGGAAGAGCCGCCACTCAATTTAATAAGCAGCGATACTGAAGATCCCGTTTTTCCTGTCACTTACAATGAAGCACTCATTGAAATGAAATAAAGTTTCAACAAATTAACAAGTATTTTAGAAAAACATCCATCGTCGTCAAATATAAAAGCTATTCATCTGTTCAATAATTCTCTTAAAAATATCTCTACAGACCAACAGGCTCAAAATTTTATATTCAGTATAACTTCAAAAAAGGACTGTCCCGCAAGATACGTGTGCAGCCAGCACCTGTATCAAGACGGAGCTTAAAAAACAAGGGATCAAAAAACAGGATACAAGCAGGTCTACCCTCAGCTTCAGCACCTACAGCAAAAAGAACAGAAAAAGGAAACACGATCTTGCATTTAACGTTGCCCAAAATATTAATAATGCTCGCTAATTTTTGATACAACGCCTTAATAAAAAATATTATATAATAATGCCTTGCATTAAATAAATATAGCCTTTATTTATTGAGGATTAAATAAATAAAGGCTATATTTATTTAATGCAAGGCTACACACTAATAAAGTTCAAATATTATTTCACTAAACTATATCTCTTGCCTTCTCAGGCAGATGTAAATAATGTAGTAGGTATAGTCCGGAACTAGGACGCATGTATTCACGTTACGAACTATACACGAACAGTACGCAAAATTCGTGTATATTTTGTAATCACAGATTTAAAAATAGCATTACAATATTTACGCGACCAGTTCCCTATGGCTGCGTTTTGGCCTTGTATAGTCTGCAAATACGCTACGACACGACAGGTAATCCGAAAGTTCTCGTATTAGATAGTAAACTAGATATAAGGCGACATATAAAGTGACTCACCTGGCGTTACTGTAACAGACGTGTGTAATTGATTTATATCTATTAAGACATTCTGACGTAGGTTGCGTGCTCTCAAATCTGAAACACCAATGTTATATAAGTATAGCTACCTACAGATATCAAATTTAAAACATAAAATTTAGTGAGTAAGCTCCTAATGTCTTTAGTACAAACGAATGAGCGTCTGACTCTTAGGGTCAGGAGGTCAGTAGCAGTCGCCTCCGTTATACTTAGCTAAAATGCATTTTTTTATAGGACACTTCAATTTGACTTCACCTCGCCACACCATCGTATACATGTACCATGTTAACAGTGGTGGCACTCAGCTTGACGGCCTCATCAGATGCCTTTTCACGCCCCGCTTAAAGGACCCGAGACTGTAGGAAGAAGGAAACACGTGAGCTGGCAGGGAGTTCCAGGTCTTAATGTGGCGGCATAGGAATGAGTCACTGAAACCGCTTTGTTCTAGAAGGTATATTCTGCACCGTATATACTCACTTCAATAGCCCTCCGAGGCAGGCAGCGACGATAGCCCGTCATCTAGGTACTTTTATCCTTAAGCACTTTACAAACTTCCTTCCTTAGCTTAAACTGTGGACTGAACCCCCTACCGCGGTTTAACAAGGGACTATGGGGTTCTTCAAGAAGGGCATTAGAAAGTTTTTATGAGGTCGGCAGCGCGAGTGTGACGCGGTGACGTCCCCGGGTGTTGCACACGTCCATAGACCACTTTCCATCGGGCGGATCGTGTGCTTGTCTGTCACTTAAGTGGTATAAAGAATAACAAAGCTAAACTAAGCCCGAAACAAAAACGAAACCCGGGCCTGGGCTCTAAGCCAAGGTGATGTGAACTTTAAGGTATTCCACTTTACCGTGGCGTAGAGTAAAGTAGAATTAGCTATTCAAAGAGGTCGGATGCAACTGGAAACATCACTAAGCTCTTATATGATGATAGCATCATCACTACATAGTATATAGCAAAGTCGCTTCCGCGTCTGTCCATCCCTACATATTAGTGTAGTAAATGAATGCTCACAAGGGGGGTGTGGATGGAAAAGTCGAAAGCAGAAACTTTGACCTAAGAACTTTGTTTGTACTAGTTAGGAGATGAACATACTAAAAGTCCTGACCCCTCTGATGTGAGCCCGAGGAGGGAGGGCACAAAGAAGTTCCCGTTTATTTTTTTTTTTTTTTTGCTTACTTCTCGACGTTTCCATCAACAAATTATTCGTTTACTATGCTAATATATGCTTATATCTTTAAAACTAAGCTACAGATTTCGATGCGGTTTTTTTGCCACTCGGGCGGAAAATAATTAGCGGAGCGAAGTTCACCGGGTCAGCTAGTATTTTGATAGAGAGCGCTTATTATTGATTATACGTACATTTACCTGCGTAGAACTGTAAGTTAACCTTCACTTGGTCTCCTAACGTGAGGAAGCACGGCTGACTTGAGCCACATCCTTCGATGTTCACGGCCCTTATTTCGTAAACTGAACCTGAAACAATCAATTAGAAATAGGTAGGTACCAAGACAAAGTAGATGAAAGTATTTCATTTTAGTGTCACCACTAAAATTAAATACTCTCACTCCTCACTCCGGATCGTTCCTACGTGCAGGGGCTGCAGGCCTTTGGAACCAAGCGGGGAAACGATGCACGTGTGATGGGCACCTTTGCACTGGGAACGGTGAGGTGTGGTGTGGGTTATTCAATTAGTATAGTTCGAACCATATATTTTTGACCTAAAATGTGCTCAAACGTGCTGTATACACGCAGTAAGTACACGTTTCTTGTATGTATTTTGAATATATCACGGGGTGCTAAGACGGTTTGAACTCGGCCACCGCAGTAGACGAGTGTAAAATCATCAAGTTTAGATTAATACAAACCATTCCGCGCGCACCAGAGCAGGGGCCTTTTATATCTTGCGATTTAGGTCCAAGATATATGGTTCGAGCTATACTGACATTATATTATTATTCTTATGTATTTAATCTCAAGGTTCAATTATACCTACTTATAAATTAAAATATGTATTTCATTTTTTTTCAGAGCTCAGTTGTAGCTTAACTCCTTTATTTTTAATTAGCTCTAGGTATTAGCTCTACGGCTCTACCTAACTTCGTTCTTCCTATCTTCTATCTCATAACCTACAGATGATTTAAAAATGTACTACTGCCTTTTTTTCTTTGGATTGATGCATGGTTATCTTGCCTTTACAGCAGTGAAACGAAGGACTAGTATTTAACCGACTACTGTTTACATTGTGTCATGTTGCCTTTACCAAGACCGCGGTAATTCCCGCTAATATTACAGTACATAATTATGCAAGAATATTTATGATGACTTGCATTCTGGCCAGGTATAAGTGTTGCTATATACCTACGTATGCATTTAATTTATAAAAATATGGCGACGATGACGAATCTCGCGTGTTGGTGTACATTCGCCTTCGACCTCTACTCAGCTTATAGAATATGATTTCACTCCTTGCGTGATGACTACTTACTGATGACTGATGTGTAACTGCTTATACACACATTTACCTCCAGGCACCTATAGACATTTTCCTAGGTACCCTAAAATCTCCTTACCTAAAAATCTCTCCCCTTTCCTAAAAATAAGCCTTCCCGTTCTTTGAAAAATCCTCGGATCGCAATCATCATCATTACCTTAGCGCTATTCGGTTGCATCTGAGGTTTTCACCTTGGAGCTCGATTATTCCGGCGCACCTAAGGATTTGCCTTATACGATACGGCTTTCACAGAAGCGACTGCCGACTGACCAGAGAGGCAAGCCAACGCCAGAGACTAGCCTTCGATCAGCAGGTGTACCGATATTCAAGTAAGATTATAAGGCCCCATACACTCAGTCACATTGGAAACCTTCTTAAACATAATTATGACTAACTAGCTTTTGTCCGTGGCTCTGCTCGCGTGGATGTCGGTTCCCGGCAATTATTCGAATTTTTCTCAACGTACAAACCTTCCCTGGACTTCCACAAATAATTCAAGACCAAAATTAGCCAAATCGGTTCGTGCGTTCTGGAGTTATAGCGTCAGGAAGGAAAACCCGACTTATTTTTATATAGTAGACTAGCTGTTGCCCGCGGCTCCGCCCGCGCTGATATCTGAATTTTCTTTGCTATAAACCTCAAGGAGCCCGAGACCTTTCCAACGAATTCAAAACCGTGGAAACCGGTTCGTGCGTTCTGGAGTTATATCGTCAGGAAGGAAAATCCGACTTATTTTTATATAGTAGATTACCAAAAGGTATATAACAGTGCTTCAGTGTGCCAGTGTTTACTTATATAGTCTCGAGCTGCACACAGAAATCTGATTTAAATATAATAGAATAGTTTTTCGAAATCAAGAACCACCGAAAAGTTTGGGTTTAAGATTTTCATGCCCCCTTTTCGAAAATCTTTGAATGCAGTTTGCCCAGTTTTTGTAAATCTGTGAATGCACTTTTGTTTCTTTTTAAAAATAAAGGAATGTCTCCTTTAAGTTAATATTTCAAGTACCTACTTCCCGTCCAGGGGGCATCAAAATCTTCCACCCTGTATATTCTAAAGAAACTATAGAGCAGTGGTTCTCAAACTTTTTAAATGACGGAACCCTTTTGGGAAGCAAAATACTTGATGGAACCCTACAATAAAACAATTATTTTTATAAGTGTATTCTTTATTAATCAGCATAATAAAAGTACAATGTATCAGTTACTAATTATTATTTACTTCACCACTTGGTAAGGAAAATAATAGAAAACATTAAAAAAGAAAAAATCTAACTAGTGGGAGGTATGAAACTGTTTTTTATTTTTCATCAATTGGTTGATATCAGGTTTGATGGAAGAAAGTTGGAGTCTCATATCAGCTTCGGCGTCCAGTCTATTGCGATATTTTGTTTTCGTGGCTGCGTAGGTAGAGAATCCTGTTTCGCACAAATATGTAGTTGGGAACGGGAGAAGAATATCCAGAGCCATTTGGCCAAGCATTGCATATTCATCTTGGATTCTGCACCAAAAATAATTAAGAGGCGTCGTTTTGAACAATGACTCCATACTTGTGTCTGATGACATTTCTAAAAGAGATTCATATATCTCATTTGACATGTTTTCAGGCTTTTCCAAGTTGGGTAAAAAAGGATTATGAATCCAGGAGTTCACTTTAATTTTTGTATTGTGTTCTTCGGGAAAATACTTTTCAAAAGATGCGCGCATCGAACTGAGATATTGGACCAATTCTTCAAACACATTATCTTCAAACATTTCTGAGTCGTTTTCGCTAACAAACTCACTGAGTAACGTAAAACTTTCTATTTCTTTCTTACCAATGCAAATGATCCAAAAATCTAATTTTCTTTTAAAAGCAGTTATTTTATTATAGGCCTGAAACACTGTTGTCTGTTTACCTTGCAACGATAAATTTAATTCATTAAGTTTTTGAAAGATATCCGCCATAAAAGACAATCGGAACAACCAAGTTTTATCATACAAACGGTCCTTCAAATTAAAAGAAGTATCTGCTGAAAGAAACATTTGTAACTCGGCTCTAAGTTCAAAGAGCCTTGTTAAAGTTTTTCCCCGAGACAGCCATCGCACTTCTGTATGGAGCAGCAGTGTTTTATGTTTGCTGCCATAATCTTCACACAATAATGAGAACAATCGGGATTGTAGTGGTCGTGATTTGATAAAATTAATTATTTTTACCGCTTCATCCATAACTAATTTTAGATTAGACGGCATTTGCTTCATCGCAAGTGCTTGTCTATGCAGAATACAATGACTGGAACTACAATTAGGCGCTTTATTTTTCATTCGTGACACTGCTCCTGCTGTTTTACCTGTCATCGCCTTGGCCCCATCTGTACAAATGTCAATGCAATTGTTCCAACTGAGATTATGTTCTTCAAAAAATATATTTATTTTATGAAAAATTTCTTCCCCGGTAGTGTTTGTAAGCAGCGATGAACACATAAGCATGTCTTCTTCAAAAGAACTTTTATATGGATATCTCACAATAACCAGCAGGATAGCCAAACCAGCGACATCAGTCGACTCGTCCATTTGCAAAGCGAATCGTGTATTTTGTAGACGTGTAACTAGTTCTTGTTTGACGTAGCTTGCCAGATCATGGATTCGTCGTGAAACAGTATCGTTTGATAGCGGAACAGTAGAAAGATGCTTTGCAGATTTTTCATCAAGCATACATTTTGTTATGTCTAATACACATGGTTTTATTAATTTCTCAGCGATAGTGTGCGCTTCACCTGCTTGTGCAATGCGATAGCTAACTAAATATGATGCCTCCGTGGCCTTTTCGTTGGTAGTTTGTGTTACATGCATCATATTTTTTTGACTTTCTAATAACTGATCTTTTTTGCGAACAAAAAATTATTTATTCTTGTCTTTAGTCTCGGGGTGTACGGTTTCTAAATGTCGACGCAATTTGGCAGGTGCCATGGAACTATTAGGAAGCAGTTTACTACAGAGCATGCAGAGAGGTGAGCCGTTGGAATCAACAAATCCGAAACTGATATAAGATTCATCATACTTCCTTTTTTTCGTCTTTGAAACCGTCGAGCTTGACGTCGTGGGACTCGTGGCATCATCTTCTGGATCGGTGATTGCTAAATTCTCCGCGCGCATTGCTTTTGAACATTCAGCGTCATTAGAAGATGTTGTTGGAACACGTTTAACACCTTTAAGCCAACGTTCCATTCTTCTTTATTTATAATGTTACAAGTCAGGATAGTGGGGTTTAAATAATGCACAATCGTTACTGCGTATAAGAGACTAAATTTAGAACCTACAGGGAAGAAATGTATAAAACTGAGACAACAGAATACAGCAGGCAGTAAAACAATGAACACTAGTTTCTCGCTAGCGAGCTTGTAAGTAGGTAGTAACTTATCGCTCCGAACGCTAATCATCAACTGACGACGCCAACGCGCGATCGCCGCTTTTATACTTAGTCCTAGACTCGATCTCAAATATTCTCGAAAATACTCGAGTCGGCACCTTTGATAAACAAAAAGCAAAAATAAAAACAGAAATTTAAAAATAGCGTTGTAAACAATATCGACTTTATCCTTTGAAGTTAGAGACGAAAGTCGCTTGTTGACAACTATAGCGTCTAATTCAGAGGCGGCTTTTATCAAAGAGACTGAGCGCTTACAAGTATACTACCCGCTCGTTTTAAGTTTGCCGCTGGCGATAGGTATGAGTGTATGACGTTCGAAATTTTTTATTTAATTGTAACAATAAAAATTGTGTACGTTAGATATTTGGGTAAAACTATGACACATTATAAGTTTTGTTGTCACGTGGGGGAGGGTACGCGCATTCCAAAGACCGGCAAACTTAGAGCGAACGCGTTGTACAAGTATAAAATTGTTGAGACCAAACTTATGAGATATTGTACCAGCTAATGTAACACAAGCTTATACAAATACAAATAAATAAATAAATAACATTCATAGCGTTGTGTCTCCGCGCGGCCGCGGAGTCCGCACAGCCGCGGAGCGACCAGAGAGAGGTGTTTTGATTTTTTTATTTCTAAATTCTTGCGGAACCCCGACAGAGGTATCACGGAACCCTAGGGTTCCGCGGAACACACTTAGAGTATAGCTGCTATAGAGCAATTTGTTTGAAACTTGGGCCCGCTACAAATTCTGGCTAACAATAATGAAATTAATATTGATATATTCGTCCTTTTTCTCTGGATTACAATCCATACTTCCATACTTATTATTATAAAATGCGAAAGTAACTCTGTCTGTCTGTCTGTATGTTACGCTTTCACGCCTAAACCATATAATCGATTTTGATGAGATTTGGTATATGGGTAGATTAAACCATGAGAAAGGACATAGGCTATGTTTGGTCACGATAACCGACATCCACGCGGGCGGAGCCGCGTGTAAAAGCTAGTACTTAATACACTGCTTTTCAACTGGTATATATACTACTACTACTATATACTAGATCTATACTGGTGTATATACTAGACCACGGCCCATCGGAATACAGACAAAAACAAAATAAAGATTAGAATTTGTCGAAAACTATTTAGGCACCTACTCTATTTAAAGAAAACATTAGGTACCTACTTATCTATGTACCTATCTATGAATATTAAGTAAGTAGGTAATTGGTTACACAATTTATGTGATAAAGTCTATAAATAACACAATTGGAGATATTATCTTCAGATAGGTAAACCAAAGAACTTTTTAACCTTAATACCCTTGCACAAACATGCGTCTAGGTTAGTAAGACTAATTAATTAGACAACGGTGCTAACGTTAATATTCTATATATCTATAAATAAGTCCTATTAGATAAATGTAGATAATCGCTGTGATTACTAGATAAAAACTGATAACAAGTTTATTTTTATTAACTAGGTGGGTAGTTCATAAACTATTTTTCTGATTTAGATAGCGGTAGCTGGCGGTAGCTATCTATATAAATAATTAATATAGATGGGTTTGTTTAAATATTTATTATTATTATTATTTTGAATTGACAACAAAGAAAAGATTGTGTGAACTAAGAAATGGTAAAAAAGCAAGACGCCTGAGAGTAGGAAGAGAAACAATTTCACTCTCTCTTGGGTCACTAGGAACTAGGAAGTCAAATGAAACACTAATTTGACTTTATACTTTATGGCCGATATACACATTGGGTCGCAGGGCCAACATGTACAGCTGTATTTGGCGGTATGTTGGTGGTTAGCGCCAACGCTGGCGAGCTTGGCGAATAGTGTCGTTTTTTCGTGCACACATCAAAAGATCTAGGCGTGCTGGGCCAACTATCTGATGGCCGGTCTACACATTGGACCAACGATAGGCCAGACGTTGGTCCAATGTGTATATCGGCCATTATAGTCAAGTCAAGTAGTAGGTACTCGATGTTGGTAATTTAATTAATGATTTGATTGATAAATTCGCTTTAATTTTGAGTTAAGCCAGCGTGCTGCAACCTAACCTGCAACTATTTGCTACGCCTAGTCTTATCTAATCAAATGATCGTTATTATAGTAAAACAGATATTTTTGTCTCGATACGCAAGAGATTATCCAAACGAAAACCATAAACTCTTGCTTTTTTATCATGGTATATCTAAAATATTAATTATACAATTCGCAATTATAAATGATTAGGCAGTTATTTATGCAAGCAACAATAACTCAGTAGGCAGGCTAGTTACTACAGCCAGTCTAATATCTTACGCTACGCGGAAGTCGTAAGAAACTAGGTACTGAGAAAACCATTACCTCTTGTTTTTTTATCACAGTATACGAGTAATCTAAAATATTAATTATGTAAATCGCAATATTAAACGATTAGGCAGTTAGATAAGCAAGCAACAATGACTAGTAGCAGTAGGCATGCTAGTTACTACTCAGCCAGTCTAATATCTACGCTACACGGAAATCGTAAGAAAGAGAAACTACTGAGAAAACCATTGATCGAGGAAATGGATATTATAATATATCAGCTCGGTATTCTCGTGTAACTTAGGTAAGTAGGTACCTACTACAGATAAGTTTACCATCAGATATCTGGTAGCATAAAATAAATATAAGTTACAAGCTACCTGAGATTGTACCTACCTATCCCTTTTAATTGGGTAGAGATGTTCTCGGACCAACATCATCCGATCGAACTCTTCGTTCGGGAGAGGCTCGAACTCATCAATCCATGGGGTCATAGGGTTGTAACACTTGTAACTGGTGTTGCAAAGGACTCGAGTCTTTGAGTCCTTTTGAAAGGACTTGGTTGATGTATCATAAGACTCGACTCATTAGAACAGGACTCCAAGTCTAAAGAACTAATTTCTCTTCGAGCCCTTTAATGTGAAAAAAGGACTCGAGTCTCTTTTTGCGCTCGAGTCCTTTTTTGCAGCGAGTTGGACTTGAGTCATTCTATGTATGAGTCTAATAAATGATGACATTTCAACGACGGTGTACTGGGTAAGATTTCGTTCGGAATGAGTCACGATTCGCAAAGATTAGAAAAGAATGAAAAGAACAGAATGACCGAAATACCAGAAGGCTATGGACTGGACTTTAGACTTCGAGCCTTTTAAGCGCACTGAGTCTTGCATAATTGAGTCGAGTCCTTCAAATTAGGACTCGAGGACTCGAGTCCTTTGCAACACTACTTGTAACGCTCTGCGTTTGGCCTTATGATGCTGTTTGATAGGCATCTTTTATGTCCTAGTGTCAGCGTAGCTGACCTCATCTCTTCACCTCATCACATTCAAATAAAGAGTTCTAAACAAACGCCGCAAGTTCTCCCCACCCTTCAGCCATGTGGTAGAGATTTGAGCCTCTATCCGAGGAGAGGCCGCAGTGGATAGGAACAGATATTGTATACAGAATACGGAATGCTTTCGGTGTGTCAATGAATCATGAATCATCAGCACATTTTAAAGCATTCAATATCCGGCGCTAGGCTATTAGGAAGCACTAAGCTACCTACCATACAGGGCACTCGCCCCTTTAGCAGCTGGAAGCAGTGGTGGCAAACTATTTACAGGAGAGATGGGTCCTGTATGTGGGTCAAGATAACGACAATTTGTGCAGTAAATACGGAAAGACCCATATCGCGCGGAGTCTCCACAGGAACTATCTGCGATAGTTGGAAGGTAGGTAGATATATTTTCGTTGTCATAAACCATTCGCAAGTAATAAATACTTACAATGGCTATATTCCATCACTTTGCTTCGTAATTATTGACTAGGTACTACCACAGATTAGGTAGGTACCTAATAGTTGTACTACTATCGAATCACTCGGACTCTCCTTTCCAAAACTTCTCTGGGTAATTAATGTCCTAGTTAGGTACTATACCTACCTGAAAATAGTATAATCCATATCCATACTTCCATATCCACTACTTCCATACTAATATCATAAATGCGAAAGTAACTGTCTTTCTATCTGTCTGTATGTTACGCTTTTACGCATGAACTACTGAACCGATTTTAATGAAATTTGGTATAGGGGTAGAGTAGACCTTGAGGAAGGACATATGCTATATTTGGTCGCGATAACCGACATCAACGCGTGCGGAGCCGCGGTCAAAAGCTAGTAATATTATAAATGCGAAAGTAACTCTGTCTGTCTGTCTATCTGTATGTTACGCTTTCACGCCTAAACAGAACCGATTTTGATGAAATTTGGTGTAGGGGTAGATTAGAACATGAGAAAGGACAAGGCTATGTTTGGTCGCGATAACCGACATCCACGCGGACGGCGCCGCGGGCAAAAGCTAGTAAGTAAATAATCAATTAACGTAGGCGAAGCAAAAGGCATTATTCCAGAATCCCGGTTTTATCCAAAGTTATGATGCGCAGCGGTGGACTACTCAAGGAAAGTCTGCGCCAGAGCTTCGGGCCGGCTCGCAAGGGAGGTCGGCTTCAGCCCTCCCTGAAGGTCTTAGTGGATCTCACACACCCACAAAAACAAAAGGTGTATACCAGATGCACAGCACGTGGAACAATGTAATCTCTGCTTACTAGGTACTGCTTACCACGTAGCAATATTATTATTCTATGATATACAAAACAACGCTATATAGACACAAAGAAGGCATGGTTTACTTAACTGTTATTGGATCTAGAATGCGCTTACCTACATTGATATTTTTTTAGTAAATATACATATATACATTTTCTATCTAACTATACTTAGGTAAGTACTATTAAAAAATTGTAAAGTAGGTACCTAGTTGTATGTAAGTCGGAAGGCGGACCCCGAGCTCACCTCGGCCTTGAATGCAACCAGGAAAATACGTCTCATATGAGTTATGATTTTATTTTACTTACCTAATGAATACGTATTAATTGGCCTAATGTTTTTGTTTTGCAAACGAAAAAACAGTAGAAAAATAATAAATCGCTGCATAATCCACTTACGTAGAGGTATACCTAACATCCGTGAATTTCAGGCAATTAAGTTTAAAGAATACTTAAGTAGATAAATTCTCAAATTGGTACAGGTACCAAATTGGTTTTTTAATATGTAATTGAAATCACTGTGATATCACTGTGTAGGTACAGTCAACTACAAAAGAAGCTTAACAAATTCTAATTTATTGAACACTGTGGCCCCTAAACCTTACATAAAATTGTGAAAAAAAATTACACTACACACTACATTTACTATAGACAGGTGCATTTCAATATAAGATTTGTAAAATATTTAGTGTTAATCAACTTATGGCGTTGACTGTACTTTGTGAAATTCTGCAAATCGTTAAACATAGAACAATAGTTGAACGAGAAATAAATAGGCAACAAAGGATGAAAACTACGCATCAACAATATATAAAAGAAATTTTTTATAGCTTTTCTAAGTTTGTAAAGATCATTTTTAATAGAGAATACGTACTGAATAGGTGCACTTACCACAGTCTAGATATGATACAGAGGCGGATACAGTAACTAAAGCAACTTGTAATAATACACACAATAAAAACATATTGACGTCAGTTTATACAAAGCCCTATGATATTTCGTATAGAATGAAAATATTAGTACTAAAAAAATATTTTGCATCCTGTTTATATATATCGGCTTTTTATCGAATCTGATAACCGCAATTTATTTCACTAAGATGATTAATTATGATTACGTATTAACCACTTGTAGGTAAGAAGATATTCTTAGCCGATTTTTTCGGCTTGCATTTTCTTTGGTCAAAACTACTAGCTAAATATTAAAGAATGCAAAAAGCGAGAGCCATCCATTACATTACAGACAATAGTTCTAGTTGACTGTTGGCATCGTAACTTTTCGAAAGCTGTGCTCTTATCTTTAGCTTGCTCCTCTTCTGCGAGTCTTTTCTTTAACGGTTTGGGTTACTCCGGGCGATAATGCGAAGAATGACGCACTCGCTCGTCTCTTTTGCCGAAATCCTCATCATCAACTAAGATATTTTCCGTGAAGCGACTGCCATCTGACCTCTACAATCCAATGGCGATATCAAAGTATAGCAGTTAGATCAGATGTTGTATTTTTTCTCCTCCAACTTCCTATCGACAGATATAGATGTTCGTATGGCAACCGGGCCGAAAAGGCTTAAAATGCTCTCCGAGACTTTAAGCTGGAATGTTGTAATACCATGTTTATGTAATCTTCAATTGTGATAGAAATAAAAACAACCCCAGAAAAATACCCAGATCAATGTATAAATAGTCAAAGTCATACTTATTCATACATACAAATATTTTCTACTGAGCTGAAATCGAACTAGCGACCCTGCGTGACAGTAGTGTTCACAACGCTATTAAGCTCTATTGCCAGAAATGAAAATACTTAATACGTAATTATGATGTTCTAGATTTATTAGCACATTCTATACAGCGGCGATGCTTATCTAATCCCAAAGTGAAGCATGGCTTAACTACCATATCTACTGAGATTTTCTTGTAAACACAATATTATACTTAGGTACCTATATAGCAACACCCAGACTGGTGCAAATAGTAATACTTATTCACATTATCCATTTGCAGTGGGCGAGAATCGAAGCTGCGACGCAGACTTCGCTATCGAATACGCTCTACGAATCAGTAGGCACCTACCTACATTCTATGGGTGTGTTCAGGTCAATCTACCTTGAGAAGGACCCTGAATTTCTTATCTTCCGAAGGGTTCCCCCATATTTAGGGCACAGTGGAATCCCCGATCAAAAGCGGAGCAGCTTGATTGTAATCAATTAAGATAACCTTGTATTGTGTATTTACCAGTGAAAAATATTTCCAGATGCTGACTGCGAAACTCGACTGCCTCGACGAAACATCGCGCTGATTGGGTCACCTATTAATTAATTGAATTTGTTAAATTTATTTATAAAATTCTACAGTTAGCTTAATTATATTTTTGTTTTTAATTATTAATATACATTTTAATGAAAATTTAAAGCATTTAGTATGCTAATAACCAAATCAATAAACATGTAAGGAAGAAGCACAGTAAGAAGTGGTCAGAGCAATCCCCCTGTAAGTGAAAGATCGCGGGTTAGTGTCCGGCATGAGCGATAAACTTTTTCCTGTTTAATCAACATACATTTTATTTGTGATGGTGATGATTTTGTGTAATGTGATTATTATTTTTCAAATTTGAAAATTTATGCCCAGACGGTAGTCGCACCCGTAAAAGCCAACTAAAGATGAGAGAGGATTAAGAGCGGTTCAGTTTCCTAAGATAGGTGCTTTGAATGTGCAAGCAGGACTAACGCGACGAAGAATGATGATGATGGTAGGTCACTTTCTACGGCTACATAAAATATATTACTTAAATACAATTTTACCAGAGAGGTTACCTTAAAATAAACTACAAAACCTCGTGCGTACAGTCAGCGTCAGAACGATCCTCTACAATTATTTTAATAACATGGTATTAAAAGCACATCAAACTGTTTTATTGGTTAAAATTGTATGTACGAGCTAAATGTGTGTACCTAATATCACCTGGAAGGAGGGTGGAAATCAAGCGATTAAGATCATTTTGAGTACTTACCTACTTTGTTCATCAAGCAAGATCGATCTGATGCTGACTGTACCATCTAGTTATTTCGGTTTCCTTGTACCCTACATGCACTACAAGAAATACAAAAGGCCAAAAGACGTGTCAAGTCAAGTACAATCTTCGATCCCTATAAAAGCGTTTTCATGGTGCCGTATCGATAGACGAAACTTACGGGCGCAGCCAACGAAGATATGGCACAGCTTTGGTTTTATTTCATTGATCTAAGGCTGGGCTCACACGCTCGGTTTCCTGATCAGGAATTCAGATTTGGAAATTTGAATGCTTCATTTACATTCAAAATGTTCGTTAAGGCGCAAACTCTTTACTATTTCCGATAAAAAATAAACTTACGCGAAAAATTCGTAATACAAAGAAAAACTATATATAGATAGTAATATATAGATAGTAATACGCGGAATTTTGAATCTGAATTTCTGATCAGATAACCTAATCAGGAAACGGAGCGTTTGTGCCTAGCCTTATAGCTTGAAGGATTCTTCGAATGTCTGAAAGTTTCCATCGAGTAACTTCAGGAGGCTTCCATATCGCTATTATCGACCCCGGTATCCGTGAATGCTTGCTCCACAACCATACCCTGTCCTAAATTGACATTGACAGCACGTTTTATTTACAAATAAATTTTGACAGTCAACATCAAAACTGTTGGTCCAACTGTTTGTAGTAAATAAAAAGAATATGCGATTTTTAATATAGAGTGAGATATTTGCATTACATTATCAGGATGTTCAAGTCTTGTTTATTCAATGTTGCTACGCTTACAAAGAGGAATCACGTAAAAGTTTCTTTGAGGTTATGTCAGAAAACCAGCAAAAAAACCAAAGAAAAACCTCCACCAAAACTGGCTCCCGATGTGATCAGTTATTTAGAAAATACTCCGGACTACCGAAATATAAAAGATAAGGTTCCACGAACACTTCTCAGAAAGTATAAGGCTCCTGAGAGCATGTATTTGATAAACAAACAGACAGCCGAAGAAATAGTAACTGCTATTAAAGATCGCCTTAATAACAGTTCTCCGATAGTGGAAGTCAATCCAGGATTTGGATTTTTAACTGAACAGTTGCTCAAGTGCCAACATAATCATATCTATATGTATGAAACTTCCAATCATTTTTCCTCACATTTGACTGTAAGTAGAGTCTCTATGGCTATGAAACATTATTTTTATGGCTACTAAAGTAATACCAATAACAGCAGCGATTTCGCAGAAGTTGCAGGACCAATACCCAGGTCGCACTACATTGAAAATAGAAGATTTCTTTGGAATGTGGAAATTGGCTTTCAAAGATAAATTTGATCAGGGCCACAGAGTTGAAGATTTACTAGGTGATCTTTGCACAAAAGATTTAGGTAAGCTTCATAAAAAATTATACAATAATTTATTTCATCTTTGATCCAATTTTATAATAATTGTAATGTTCGAAAAACATCAGACAAAATGAAATGCTCAAGTGAGACTCAAACTAACGACCTTTCCCTTACAGGGGGAATGCTCTTCCAACTGAGCTATTGAGCCACACCTGAATCATTTCAAATTTTGCTTCTCTTTATATCTGTCTTTAAGGGCGACGGAAGGACGGACAAGTTTTGAACTTAAAGTTAGCGTAATAAATGCTATAAAAAATTCATTCAAATTTTAATGTTCTCATTGAACATCTCGCATTTAGTTTGTATTTATGGAGAGACGAAATATAAACTGATAGTGTGTGTATTCATTTACAGATAGAGATGTAAAAATTGTTGGATCTATGCCAGGACTATCCTTTGTAAGGCATTTAGTCAACAATATTGTATTCCACGGCACAACAAACCAGCTAGGACGACCTGACCTCTTCATCACAATGCCAGGACAACATTATGAAGTATTATATTTTTTTAAATTATGTAATTATTATTCTAGAAGATTATATTTATACATTACTTTAGTATCTTACAGATGATGAAATACAGTTGAGCAAACAGAAATCCCTACCAGCATTATTTCAGATGCTCTTTGATTACAAAGTTCTGACAAGCGTCCCAAAAGTTCACTTCCTTCCATGGACTTCAGACAGCAAGAAAGTTACTTTGGTAAGAAAAAAAAATTATGAATATTTTGCACCAGATCTATCTAAAGGGCACTCATGACATGTACTTCTCGATATCAGCATTTCGCCGTAACTGCCCAGACGCAATAACCTTGCGCCGTCAGATTCTCTGCTTAAGCAAGGGTGCCGTAGAAAGATGGAATGGTCAGGTTAGATTAGACTAATTGTCAAGTAGGGATACTTATACATCATGCGCAAAATTCCCACGGAAATCGAAATCTCGCACCCTGGTCAACCCAGGTACACCATTGGCCGCAGCTAGGGGGCCTACCGCCCTACTTCTGCTACAAGGGTGATAGGCGGCTCCACCCGTTACCCCCAGACTCGCGCTCATGGGGAGTAGAGGTCGTTCTGCAACCTCCAACGCCCGAGTCACCTCCCTCGCACCCTGGTCGACCCAGGTACACCATTGGCCACAGCTAGGGGGCCTACCGCCCTACTTCTGCTACTAGGGTGATAGGCGGCTCCACCCGTTACCCCCAGACTCGCGCTCATGGGGAGTAGAGGTCGTTCTGCAACCTCCAACGCCGGAGCCACCTCCTCGAGCATTACTTACTCGCAGGAGATGGCGCGGCCTACGCAGTACATCTTACGCAGTATGTAAGCAGCGAGCGATAGAACTAGGACAATAAATAGTCCAGTTTTGTATCACCTAATAAAATTATAATTATTAATAAATTATTACTTTACATTTTAGATGAATGAGCACAGATTATACCTGGTAAACATCACACAGAGGGAAAAATTACCCTGTCCGTCTGAGTACCTGCCATTATTATGGTATTTCTTTAAGCCACATATGATATCCAAATCTACAAGGGTTATACCAATGTTAGAGTAAGTACCTACTTTAATATATAAACAGCTCGTAATTTACATGATTTGGTCTATTTGTCTACATGGTGTTTCTAATGATCGAATATCTGATATTGTTTCTACATTTTCATCATTATTTAATTTTTAGACAATGGATACCTGGTTGTGGCGTGTGGTTAATCACAGGCCAGGACCCGCCAGATACAAATATGGAGCTAGCGCCAGGAATAGATGACGCCAAATTACCCCACATGACTATATTCACTGAATTTGGAGATCTAAACCTTAAACAAAAGATAACAGTATTTAAAAAGTGAGTCTTGTTAATCTACAGATACAAATTAATACAATAGGAGTACCTATCTGTTTGTAACGTCCTAAAATAAAATATTTTTAAAGAATGCATTCACGATATTTATCTTTTTAATTTTGTTTGTCTGTTTGCAAAAGATTTTAACGGTAGATAGCTGATGTAATAAGTCATGAGTTCGTGACCTATGTTACCTACTATAATTTTAGAAAATTTTTAGTGTTCCGCGCACGAAAAAACCTCAGTTATAAAAACGAAAGTAACACTCGTCTGATCAATTTTGATGATATTGGGTAGGTACAGGTAGATGAGTAGGTAAACTGGAGCAGGGGAATCCTTTCCCATGCTCTAGTTGTCTACTAGTTCTCTTCTAGATGTCGGTTATCGCGACCAAACATAGCCTATGTTTGGTCGCGATAACTGACATCTAGTCAACAGCCGATCCGAACGCCGAGCATTGATTGTTGATGTCACCATTCCTTATGACGAGAACCTCGTGAAAGCTGAGAAAGATAAACAAGTTAAATACTTGGACTTAGCGCACGAGGTTGTCGACATGTGGAATGTTAACCTTGTTTCGCAATAGTAATAATATGGTTTCTTTCCAGGTTCATATCGTGGCCAGAATTTGAGCAATGTCAGTTTAGGGTGACAATGGAAAATAACCTACCAAAATTTGTAACCCAATACGATGATGACGGAAAGGAGACAATAGGCACTCACATTGAAGATGCAGAAAACTCTGATACAGAGCACGAAACATAGAGATAATGAAATAAAACTACATTTTAGAAGGATATAAGTCTCATTATTTACATTTTACTAAATAGTCTATAACAGCTAAAAACCAATGATTATAACAGTTGATATTGGTCTAAGGGCCGCTTTCCACGATGCGCATTTCAAAGACGAGCGCGCGTTTTCACAGGCTACGCACTGAGGTAAGACACAGACACGTTTGTCACAGTAAATGTGTCAATGTCTGCGTCCGCGTCCGTGCAACCCCGCACCGTGGAAACTTGGCGTAAAAGTACACACCGCTGATAAATAAAATTCTAACCTATCCGTTTAATTTCACCTTTAAATACTGACAAAAATATACTTCTGTTAACAGTTGACGATTAGTAAAATTACTTTTATTGATAAGAAATAGTTCTTTGCTATAGAGTATTTGTTTATGTTACGTAAAATGTATTTAGTGCCTCACTCAATTTACAACCTAAAATACATGCCTACCAGTTTGGTATAAATTAATGTGATATATTAGAAATTCAATCAATAGTAATGACAATAATAATATGGAACATCTTCAATAAATTTTACATTTTTAATAAATTTACAATTTCTACATCATTCACATTATATACAAATACATTAATCCAATTATCATAGGATATTGCTTTTACAGAATTACGAATTAACACTAAGTTAGTTATAAATACGAGAACCTAATATGATATCACATAAATAAAAAGAAAATGTAAGGACGGGTTTCGATTTATACTTGCACACTATGACGTAAATCAAACTATCACTAAGTTATCATAAATGCGATTGCGTCTTTTTATGCATTTGCTTTTCCTAAGTTGATATTGTGTGCCAGCACTCAATACCGACAAGTATAGTCCATTTCTATGCAACAACTTTAGTGAAAATATAAATTACAACAATCAAATTTTGACTTTATAATAGAATATGCTAAATATTACAAATTATACTTAATCCGCCACCCTATTTACATAATATTATACTTTATGTAATACTTACTTCAATTAAGTACAGTTATTAATAAATTATGATCACATTAATAAATTATTGTGTTGTTATAAATTCTGGAAATGTTTATCATTATATGACTTGTGAGGATTAGATTTGGGCGTAATATAATTTAATGCTGGAATATCTAGAGGTGCCTGATTGCTTCTCTTTGCAAATTTGTTCTGTACAGATTTCTGTATATTTGAATTTGTGTGAACGTTAAGACTTATTGTGTTTAAACCGTTTACGGGTTTAACACTGGGGCTTGATATGAAATCTGTCCACTCGTCATCGTCTACGAAGACGGACGGTTTTTTGGGCTGCGCCTGCTGTGGTTGTTTAGGCTTGCTTGATACAAACTCGCCCCATACATCGTCGTCTGGTCCTTGATTTACTATTGTGTTTTTTGAAGAATGACTAGGGGACGCTGTTTTACTCAGACCACTTACACTTAAATCACTTTTTAAAGAGTGTAAAGTTTCGACAGGATTGAATCTCGAGAGATCTTGCAAGTCTATACCGGGACTAGGCCAATTAATTTGTGAATAACTTTCTAAGGATAAGGGCTGTAGAATTTGTGTCGACTTTTGTTGATTTTGTATATTCACTGCACTGAAACTTGCTTGGGTAGGCTGCAATAGATTTGTTGGCATCTGTGTGTTTGATAATGATGGTGAATTTTTATTAGTAAAGTCTGTTTTACTGGCAATACCTACATTTTGAGTTAAAGCTTCGTTTGGTCTAGTCATACTTCCAAATGATATGGTATCAGACTTAATACTATCAAATTTCGGAGACGCATGATTATATTCTGTAATGTGACTCGATGGCAGCTGGTTGTTTGCGTTTTCCAAAAAGCCACTTTTGAAAGATTGATTCGATGCCTTTGTGGGCTGGGCTGATTGAAAAGTATCAAAATCGTCAACTACAGTATAAGAAGCAGGCTTTGCAATTTCTGTAAGAACCTCTGTTATTCTATTCTGACTGAAATTATGCAATTCTTGTTTGTTAGCATTCTCTGGCCGAGATTCTACCGGCTGTGTTGAACTTCTATCTTGTGTTTCACTGGGCTGTGATGATATTGATACGAAATCTGAAAAATCATCATATCCTCCTTTGACTTCACCAGGATCAGGCCAATTGAGTGCAGGCATTGCATGTTCTACTCTAATAGGTTGTAATAATTCTGTCTGATATGCTATATTTGGTTTGGGTAAAGCATTCACTGTTGTTGCTGTTTCTAAGTTGTTTTCTTGTGATGTTAGGTGTTGACTATTTTTTATGCTAGTAGGTACTGAATTTGTGTCAGAAGTGCTTTTGAAATTTTGGAATTCCCAGTATTCATTATCGTCTATATTACTTTCTAAGGGACTACTGGTGTTGGGAATGTTTACAGTATCTATTTGGCTTTTGTTGTCTACCTGAGGCATAAGTACAGTTGGGCCCCTATCATAATGAATTGTTTTAGATCTAGGTATTTCAGAATCGGTAGGAGTAAATATATGTGTATCAGGAAGGTTAATTTGCCGTAGAGGTTGAATGTCTATTGTATTGGAGTATATCTTGTCCGGTCTTGTTGATGCCGACGCTTCGAACACGTCTAGGTCTGTAGGACCCGGTGTGATGGTTGCACTTTCATTTTCCGTGTTACAAGCTGAAATAATAAGTGAAAGACTAATTAAAAAGTATACCTACAATTTTTTCTCCTAGGCATGTCAAAACCATGACGTATTTAGTCAAAAAGGAGCTATTTCGTAATTCCTAGATAGTTCCTGATGCTGATAAGTTTTTGTAACCTAACCTAACCTAACCAATAGGATCTAAGAAGAGCAGGCTCTATCGCACATATTCGTTGCCAGCGATAGCCCTGACAGATAGGATAGCCGACACAGAAAAAAAAAACAAAAACGATATAAGCACTTTTAATATACATAGAATATCTTTTTTTTAACTGAACTTGGGTGGCCAAATCCGACACTGAGGAATTGCGAAAATAACACTTTGGGGGCCCCGAGTCTACCCATGGCCGCCGCTAGCCGATACACCCATTAATGGATGGACGAGACTCTTTGCGGGCTTTCCTCTCCAGTATGGGGGTCAAAAGGAAGTTGCTTCCATAAACCAAATCGAAAAAAGGAGAAATAGCGGGCCTCAGGCTCTAATGTAAAATTTTGGTATTCAATGGGAAGTAACTTTAAAATTATGATGATTACATGCTTCCAGAGAAAATAAAATCCAAGTAAAATGTGAGAAAATATTTTTTATACTAATACTAACATCTTTCCTTAAGTTATATTCTATTACTTCCCAGAATTAGTTCCATAATTCTTATTAGCAACACTATTGCATGGTGAAATGGTTTTTTTTTAAATCAAAGTATAATTGAAACAATCCTTCCTCCTCCTCAATATAAGTGAAGTGTAAAGAATGAAGGCTACCATTATATGTTTTGTTTAGTTCCAGTTGTACAGAAGGGGAAATCCCAAACCATAACAGATACATATAAGGAATAAGGAAATGGTCTTAGAAATTATTCATTATTGTATCATTAATTTTGGTATAGTTGCTGTTTCATGATTTCTCCATAAAAATGATTATTTGACCTAGACCAGTTCTTCAGTTTCCATGACCTACTTATATAAATGTCACCATTATTTGCTTATAAAATCATGAATCATGATATTCCATATCTTAATAAGTAAAGTTAACTTACCATGTGAGAGTAATTCTGAAATCTTGAGGGTGGAATGGTTATGAGCCATTTGGTCTAAGGTGGCCATTAGGTGTTCAAGGTCAAGGAGTAGGGCTTCGGCATAGGTGACTATAGGATAAGGATGAAGCAGATATTTTACAGGTGGATGTTTTTTATCCAAGTGCAAGACATGCAAAAGAATTGTACAATGGTGAGTCAAATCATTGCAAAAAGCATCATTTCAATTGGTTAGTATTCACAAAGTTTTTGTTAAAAGTATATTTGTATCACTGGCGCAAACTGGATGGTGCATACTTGTGTTCGTTTTAGTTTAATTGCATAATGTGCCAATCTTATTGAGGTTAATTACATTGTTTTGTTAATAATAAACTAAAATAAATATATTTTAAACTCACATTCTTGGCCGTCGGACGTGAACGGATCATTCCAAGCTGCTGCAGTAGGCTTGCTCGAAGATTTCTCAGCAGCTATTTCACTTGGAGGAACAATTGAACTAGGAACTGAGGCTTGCTTCTGCGGTTGAAGAGGTGCATTGCTCAAGTTTGCGGCATATTTAGGCATGCTGCTACTCCACTTTGGACCGAATAGCTGGAAAAGTGTTGCAAATAGATATAGTTCAGATATGTAGGACTGATCAAAAGTAGAAAGTGTTGAAAATCCACTAGATACATGAGGCATGAGCCAAAATCACTTGAAGTAATATGAAATGATGATGGTGAACTTCTATAAATTGTCTGAGACCTTCTTGTAATGAGAATATGTGTTTGGCTGCCAGTTTCGAGACCATACTTGATTCAGTTTCCTCAGAAAGAAAGTAAATTCAAGTTTTCTAAGATTGGATGTATGGAATGCATCAAAGCATTCAGAGCCCAACTTAATCTTGCCAGCATGCTGATACACCTACTGATGCTTTTGTGCAAGCCTTAACTGCCTCCGTGACTAGGCGGTAGTGAACGGGGCCACTACACAGGAGGCGCAGGTTCGAACCCCCCTCAGTGCAAATATTTGTATGCATGAATCTGAATATTATTTGCATTAGTCTGCTTGTGCCTAGGAGAGCATGTTATGCTGTTGGTCCTGGTTGCCATATGAACATGTATGGCAGTTGTATGAAATGGCCTACATAGAAGGGCTGATCATCTATCTGGTCAAACGGCATCCCCATTAACAGTTAATGACAGTATTTAAATATCTGTCTTCTAAACTTAGGTGGCAGACAAGTATCTGGCTCATCTAATGGGAAGTGTAACTTTCATAACTAACTGGTGAGCAAGAAATATGAATTAGCCCCACAATATTAATACCATGACCTACTGTTACCCTCCATAAACATATCCTTACTAATATTATAAATGCGAAAGTAACTCTGTCTGTCTGTCTGTCTGTATGTTACGCTTTCACGCCTTAAGCACTGAACCGATTTTGATGAAATTTGGTATAGGGGTAGATTAGACCTTGAGAAAGGACATAGGCTATGTTTTGTCGCGATAACCGAGATCCACGCGGGCGGAGCCGCGGGCAAAAGCTAGTTGTACATAATCTGGATAGTCTTATGTCCAACTTTAGCAATAAAAAGTGACTAACAATACTTACTATGTTTCTAGAATCAATACATAATGCTTTTAGAAGTGTTTTCTGTCCCAATGAGTTGTTCCAATTCACAATATATGGTTGTCTCTCATCTGTTTCCATTAAGTGACCCCATGTTTCACTTAACAAAGATTCCAACTTCCCTTCATAGTCAGTTTCGGGTTCTAATATTTCTTCTAAAAACACAGAACTCAATACTTTGGTTATACTCTCTAATACTTGATGTTCATTTTCTGTAGCTTGTAAGTTAAGTACTGGTAACTCGTGACAATGAGAAGCATCTTGAACTGGTAATTCATTTGCTTCAGTTTTTATAGAAGATGATCTAAAATCATCAAAATCTCCAAAGTCATCATCATCTCCTGAATTGTTGTCTGTTTCTTTAAGTTCACTGTTAAATTGGCTACCATTATTTGACACAGTAACATCTTTTGGAATTGTATTACCTTCTGCACTATGTTTGTTCTCCTCAAAGTTGGCAGCAAAATTACCAAACTCAAATTCATTAGAATCATCATTTCCCCAAGGGTCGTCACCTTTATCTACAATACTTGTTACATTACTTTTTGTATTTACTGATTGGAAATCATCAAAATCTCCAAAATCATCATCTATAACTGATTCATCTACTCTTGTTTCAGAATACTCAGAAGGCTGGTCACATGTCTGAAGATTAATTTCCAGTTTGATTACAGTTTCTTCAAGTTTTAGAGCCTTGTCTGATTCATCTAAAGGCCTATCAAGATTATCATGTAAAATATCATTACTTACATTATTTTCAACATTTGTTATTTTCTCAATTGGTGGGGGTGTTGCTGCAATAATATCTGTTTGTAATTCTGTTAATGAATCAGTCGCATCTTTTGGATTGTCATCAAAAGATGATAGATTAGTATTATCACAACTTGGACTATCATTATCCGAACTATGTGGAATGTCAAAATCTTTCACATTAACAGTATTTGGTTCACTAGTTTCAATCTGTGCACTGTCACTTGCAATAATACCTTCAACTTCTTCATCCACTTTTAAGTTTAAATCTTCAATATTCATGTCATCATCACATTTTAATTTATTTTCGTTTATATCACTGGTCTCAAATAAATCATGGACAACAATATTGGATGCAGGTTCCTTTTGAGTGCCATGTTCAGAACCAACTTCTTTTGTAGTTTCATTTTCAATGTTTGTAGCTATCTCTTGTCTATCTTCTCTGATATCAAGTGGTTTGTTATCAGATGCTGATTGGAAATTGTTGTAAGAAGAAAAGTTTCCATAGTTGTAGTGATTGTTTTCATCCTCATCATCATCATCTTGTGATACTATAAACAAAAACAAACACAGAATTGTTCAAGTAAACATTGTTGTAAGTATTTCAGAATTATAATTTATCAGTTGTAATGTCTACCGTGTTACTCATAAAACCAGCTTCACATAGTTAAAACATTATGGGTAACAAACTAACAAAACAATGGTTGTATCATAATAGTAAAGTTATAATTATGACTAACACTAGATTCTTTAAGAACAATAATAAAAATCGTATTTTTATCATTGAGAGGAGAATAGTGCCATACCGATATATTATAAGAGCTTGTACAAGGTACCTGCCATGTCAGATGAGGAAATAGCACAGAGGTAGCAGAGATAAGACTCCTTTGCCCAAGGACCTAGTTAGAATTTCTTTCAACCTAATATTGAACAAAACTTGCTGGACTTACAGCTATATGGTATATCGAAATCCTCGTGATCTTTATCATCTTCACACTGGTCAGGTGGTGGAGGAGTACTGCAAACGAGTGGAGGTATCGACATCCTTAGAAAAAAAGATTCAACAACGTTCAATGCAACACTTTTAATCACATTAGTGTAATAATATTGCACCAGATGGTCACACTAAAAACAATTATATTTACATAATATCAAGAAACGTTATATTATGATTATGGATTTAGGACAGCTGTTTAGTAATTGACAAAAATTTGCTACGATGAAATACAACTGATTATAGAAAGCTGACATCTGTCTGTCATTATCCCTATCCACCATTTTTTTAGTTCAAAAATGTAATAATACTGATATTCTATTACATATTTATTTTTTCTCTCTGTTTTATATCATTCAGTATTCAGTATATTTATTCATGAACAATTTTACACTGTGTTTGAACATTTTTACAATTTCTTACTCTTACAATTTATTTATTACTTTAAATATTTTTATTACTTAAAATATTTTAAATATTTTAGTAAAGATTATAAGATTAACTTATTAGAATTGCAATTACAAGGCTAGGCTGGACTATGAAAATTATTATTTGCGTTTCGAGATACCTCCGAGCCGAAATACATTCACATATACATTACATTTACATTACAATCATCTTAGGCCTCGGCCACGGCGGCGTCACGTCAGTGGTAACTGGTATTATGGTGCGTAGCGTGACTGGCGCGGGCGTGGAGGTTTGGTTGGTATATTATATTACTCTGTGGTGTAGTTGTGGACGGCCGACAGCGCGATGAGCAGCGCGTTTTAATGATAATGTTTAATAATAATAACCCCGCAGGGGCAGCTTGTGGCGAGCTGTTGCTGAGTGGGAGTGGCGACACCACGTACCCTGATTCTCCCGAGGGTTGGAATTTATTCCGCCCCGCCTCTTGTGCTTGCCTTTATTGGCCGGCCAAGAGTGGAGTCGCAAGAGCGGAACCTATGCTCCAGGTTGGAAGTGTAAAATGTCATAACGCCGCCGGGGGCCTGCTGACCGACTTCTGTATCGCGATCTTGCACCCCGCAGACTCACCTCTCGACAACCTTAGATGCTCAACGGGTGTTGCTCCATGGCCGCACTATGCGTGGCTATTTTAATGGGGCCCATGCAATGAGTTGGCGAGACACCACCTGCCTTTTTAACAATTTTGAGACTTATTGTCATGGCAGGCATCCGTTAGTCTCCCCCCATAGTCCATTCACCAGTCCATCCAATACTCAACCCCATAGCCCATTATCTAGTTTCCATTATCCCAATAGTCTCTGCACCTAGCGGGGACCATCCCCGGGTGTATCATATTGTGCGCTCGGGGGTGGTATCCGCCATGTGTGTCTATATCTAGCATATTAAACTCTCTTAAAAGGGCCTCTACGTCTTGGCTTCGGCCCGACGCACGCCTTCCAAAGGCCCGGGACTCCATAGTCCCGAGAGTCACGGAACAGAGAAACATAATAATAATCATTTATTTCAGATTCATCATCCATAGGTATTTGTTAGTACAATTGCGAACTTATAATCTAGTGTTAGTAAATTAATAATTTTAAATCGTAGATGGTAGGTCCGGGTGGACTCCCCGATGATAGTGACAGATTACGATACGACTGCGTGCAGCCGTATCCAGCGAGCCAGCATCGGCGAGTCCCACCGGTCCGCCAGCACGCGTAGGATGGTGTTGGGACTGCCGCGCGTGTGGCGCATGATAGAAGCGCATCGTTTTCGCATGATTGCCGCAAATAAAAACTTTAAACATTTCGTTTATTTATTTATTATTTATTTCACTTAATACTGCTCTAGCGCCGCGTGGCCTTCACGCTGGCATTATTTTCGGTTGCATCTGTCCGAGACTTCAAGTTCAGGCGCGGTCGCAGCCTAAAATTTAGGGGGGGGGGGGGGGTTTACTCCGGTAACACTTTAGGGTGGGGAGGGGGAGTTGTCACTTTTATAATTCCCCCTCCCCACCTTGCCCCCTGGTGGGGGGGTGGTTATGTCGGATTCAAACCGACTAAAATTGCACGCTATCTCTATGTCATTAGCTGTCGTAAAATTGCTACTGGCATATCCTTCACACTAGCCCCCTTGCAAAGCAAAGAAAAGGGCAAAACGAGCAACGTGCTGGCGTGCCTGCGTGACAGATGGCTTCACTCATCTTTACCTCCAGGCCCGTATTCATGGAGGGTGGAGGTCGTTAAGCGATGAGCTACGCTACCTCCAATGTCTGAATTACTTTCACGCATTGCAAGCTTCCCGGGACGAAAAATAACACACAAAAAAACAATTGTCTCTTCCGTACCCGCTCCCCGCCAACTTCTCGAGCAATACTTGCTCACAGAAGGAGGGAATTCTGGCGAAGGAATCGGTGTCTCTGGACATAGCCAATGCGAATGAAACGACAAGTCCAGTATTTTTCTTTCACTATCACTTTTGCACCCCAAATCAAAACAAACAAGAGTAAGTAATTTTTCTTATATACAGCATCCTGCTCTTGTTGAGAATTGTGGGGTAGAGATAGAGCTATCCAGCCAGCAGTCTATAGTTCACTCCATGTACGGCTTGGAGTCTGGTGTCTACAGACGCCTCCGCTTATTGGTTTGGCATATATGACTAATTCGAACCATTATTTATCACGTTATCAATCACGTTTCCCTCCTGTTTGTTACATGGTTTGTGTACATACTTCATGTAAGATGCCAGATTAACCATTGCATGTTATTTGTCTTTTAATATATAAAAATACTAGCTTGCCCGCGGCTCCGCCCGCGTGGATGTCAGTTATCGTGACCAAACATAGCCTTTGTCCTTTCTCATAGTCTAATCTACCCCTATACCAAATTTCATTAAAATCCGTTCATTGGTTTATGCGTGAAAGCGTAACATCCAGACAGACAGAGATACTTTCACATTTTATAATATTAAGTAGGTAGTATGGAGGAATCGGTTTGGAAAATAATTAATTTTTCTACATGGGTATCTTAGGATGATATCAAGTTATATAAAATGGTGTCTAGTCTGATAGAAAAATGTTTTAGCGTTTCAAAACGATATCAGCTTGTTTAATTTATGTTTCTTATTTTTCTGAGGCTCAGCCTGTATTTCAGTATAAATTAATAGAATGTCATCGGAAAAAGCCGGTGAGGCCGGTGACCGGTGTGTGACATGATTATTTTATTGGTTTACTTGTTTAGTCTGTGGTCGGTGCCCGGTTTGTTCATCTCGTTTTGTCTTCTGAAAAAAAGAAAAGTTGAAAGCAAATTAAGTTTTATGTTTTAATCTATTCTTGAAATAGTGACGTATTTTGATAAATGTAAATCTGTGAAACTAGAAGAACAACCGCCGATATATTTACTAGTTTAATTTGGTACAGGTAAATAAATTTTATCTTATCGTTGGAGCTAAATGAGCCATAATATGTTGGATTACCGAGTAATTTTTATTATCATGAGTTATAACCAGCCTTCTATGACTAGGAACTATGCATAGGAAAGAAAGCTGGTGATTTTAGGACAACTACTTTTACATTATCATATAATTGAGCGAAAGGACTGTCAATAACCTTTGACATGTGTCATTGCTTACGTGTCAGCTCGTACCTTCATTTTGTGAAATTATGTATATCCAAGTAATTTTGAACAAATCCACTGTTAATATTCGACCGGCAAGTCTTCTAGATACTTCGTCCTTGCCCTTGTAGACAGAGGTCGGCACGGTGTACAAACATTTTTCTCAAAACCTCAAACCACCGTTATTATTTTAATAAACCGCCGGAATTCGTATAACAAAATATAATTATCATAATTAATTGCCGCTGTTTACTTAATAGAACTAGTCATAGTGTAAGATAATAAAACTATAAAAATCTAATTGGATTCCATTGATAAATTTATTTGAAGCGGTAGGCGCGTGCTGCAGATCCAATGGAGCTGCAGGCAGTGCTAGTACTGTGCGGCGTAGGGGTGGCAGGTCTGGCCATGCTGCTGCTTATGAGTTTGTTCTCTGCGACTGGTACAAGTTATGAAGAGGCCATTGCCCAGCAGCGAAGAGCCACTACTGAACTTCTAGCCTTAGCAGAAAGTAAAAATAAACCCAAAAAGAAAGAAAAGAAGGCGAATAAAAAGGTAAGAATTAGTAAAATTATCAATTATTTTATAAGTAACATGATTATGTTCCCTTTGTAAATAACTTCATATAATATTTTATGAGCAAAGATGGTGTAACAGAAAATGTGATCTAAAGTGTGTCTACCTACAATTACCTGTTTGTGAAAATTTGTTGCTATGTGATCTATAAAGAGTATTAATATTTTAGTTGGCAAAGAAGGAGAAGACCAAGGAAAATACATCGGCAACAACTGGCAGTGAAGTGGAGAGTGAGGCACCCGCTGAGAGTGGAGTTGAAGATGACTTGATTCCTGCTGCTAAAGGTCATGTAGAGTTTAGCTCTGAACTAGTTGTTGAGGTGCCCAAGGATACACCTCCACATGTCAAGGTAAGCTATATTCTACTTCATTTTTATTCGGTTGTTTGGTGAAACATTCTTACTCTTAAATAACATAACTACCTGCTATTTATATTTGCACTTGATAGATAAAATGAGAATTTTCAGTTCACAGATAAAACTAGAATTTGTAGTTCAGAGATAAAAGTAATAACATTGATTGCCAACATTCTTCATAGATAAACCACTTTAAAATATTGTTACATGAATCTTGTAGAAAATTCTAGTTTATAATTTTCATTCTACCTTCACTAAAAATTTTATTCGAAAGTTTCTATTGGAACTTGTTTTAGATTTTAATTAGTTTTCTAACTGGGAAAAATACTAATAAGAAAATAAATTGAAAATGAACTACTCATTATTTTTTAAAATTATCTTTCCTTTAGGTACAATGCTTTGGTATCAAACAGTGCTTAAATCTCAGAACAAAAAATAAAAAACCATATTGTTTTTACTACAAGCTACCTTTCTACAGAAATGAGGGTATCTATAGCTCGATTCATATATCTTGGACCTACATTGCGAGATATAAAAGGCCTTGGTGCGCGCTGATTGTTTTAATAATCTATACTTGGAGAAATTGAACTTGTCCACTGCCGTAGCACCCCATGCTACGTTTATTCCGAACCTGACCCGAAAACATGACCCGGTCGCGGGTTAGGTTAAAAACATTGGACGTTGCCCCGAACGTAACCCTCTTCCTAACCTGACCCGAAGTCTCGTCATGCTATCCTCAAAATTCATCCAAGAAACCTGTACTCCGTGTATAGAGCTTTTTGAGCACATTTTAGGTCCAAGATATATGAATCTAACTATAACTGCATGTTTAAAAGGGGAGTAGCAAAAACAATGTTTACCCTGATAATTTTCAAGTAATTACTCATGACTAAAAATGTTTTTTTAGATATGACATAACATTGTCAAGATAATATGATAAACAAATAAGATTAGGTTAATTAAAATGGAAAACTTATTTATTTTTCTAGATTATTTTCTTGGGTGTTACCCATTAGATGACTGGTACATATGGGATTACTCAAATAAGGCTGCTTGTTATTTGTTTTTTAAGATATTTATGGGTCTATTTGGTGCACTGCTGAATGCTGGTTTGCATTATAGAAAATATGTAGTTTTTAGTTTTAACACTACTGTAGATAAATGAGAGCCACTAGATGCGTGAGGGATGCTTTGCAGCACCTTTACAGTGCTGGTCCATCTTCCAACATTATCAATCACTAGCTGACCCGGCGAACTTCGTACCACCAATGTTTTCCGACCGCGTGGCATCCGATCCCGTTCCCGCCGCACCCTTTACTATATTAAGCATTTATTATACATCATATAAACCTTCTTATTGAATTACTCTATCTATTAAAAGAAACCGTATCAAAATCTGTAGCCTAGTTCTCAAGATATAAGCAAACATAGGACAGACACAACAGACAGACTCAACAAACTACTTTGCTCTATACTATGTAGTGATGTTAAGAGACGTGTTGTAATGTCATGCGGATTTGGCTCTCAAATTCCTTGAGGCCCATCTCAACTGCATATTGGTGCACCTGCTATATGTGACAACAGATTAGGCTCCGGTGCCGACTTACCTCTAAGTTTTGGGAGGTAAAGCGGTAGTCGCTCTCGGAAAAGTGGCATACCGTCCGCCACTATAAGGATGATGATGGGAGAGAGATAAGGTTTGACTCCGGTATCATATTTCACCGCCGCCGCCACTGCAATGATAAAAATTGCATAGGTACATCGTGTTTATATGACACCTAGAACTGGAATTCACTGTTGAGGCAGCAAATTCCAGTTCTAGCTGCAACGCATCTTGTGGCTCTTTTCTTAGTACTTTAAGATAAATATAAGTATAGTTAGTTGGTATAAGGGGTTGATTTCACTACAAGACGACGATGTCTATTCAGATTCGTAAACGTGGCAAGGATCCTAAAGTAAAGCCGATTTTGATAAACAAAGAGGATCCAAGTTGCGTTAGCGATCCGACCACGGTGCCAGAGACCACAGCTACCCCTGCCGCCAACCACTTTGAGGAAATGCATCCCAAAGACGAGTTTGAATTGATGCATTCAACACTCATGGCAGAAAGAGTGAGTTTCTAAGCACCTTTGTACATTTACATGTCCATACAGTTGTTTGTTTATATGTTTGTAAATGTATAGTTGTGTTGGTCTTAGTGATTGATATTATGTTCATGTACACGGAATATAGAGTCAATAGGTTTACCCTTACACCTCATTAAAATTATGATTCATATAATTATGTTGAACATCTTTGCAGCTTTGTACACAAGTGATAACTATGGGGCACAACCTCTTAGTTTTTTATTCCGATAGTAATTTAAATACGTAATTAAATCTTAAGAATTAAAATAAAGTCAAGTAGCCAGCCAAGCTTTTGTCATCTAAATAACCCGCCATGGGTCGTGTCTGGCGCTAAGGAGCCCAGAACACTGGCTATTGAAATATAATTACTGTTTGCCTAAGCAGCTCACTTTGTTCTTATTAAACCATGGAACTCCCCATAACTTTTACTGTAATGAAAATTTTAATTTTTCTGTGTACTAGAAATACCCTTATTGTTATGCTTAGATGCATAGAGAAAATATTCCACATAAAAATGTTGTTTAAATAATAACAAAGTGTGCTAAGTTTTTTTTGTTTGAATATTTATTTGGTGCATGGTAGATTTCAACTATAGATTAGTTAATGAGAGGTCTATAGACCTCTTATTTTATTGTCTACTATTATCATGCTTAAGCTTTATTAAACATATAAAAATAGGAAAAAAAACCAACACTGAGGACAGAAGATGAGCCTGTAGAGTGGCCAGTCACATTCTGAGCTTTCAGCTCACAGTGAGGGTTGAAATTCTGTCTGTCCTGGATGTTGACTTACAACTTTCATAAGTTTTACTGAAAAGTTAGTATACTAACTGCAGCAAAATATATTTATTTGTTGTGTTGATCATTACTACATTTTCTAGTCAATTCAAAAAGATTTCAAAGAGAAATGTCTAGACATTGGACACAATTCTAGGACTGTCCCATTAACTGTTTATCACTGGATGCTTAGCAACACTAAAAGAATGCACTGGTACACATCATAGTTCTCTCTCTCTTTCTCCCTCCAGGATAGAGAGAGACAATAGCCAACCATCTGCTTCTGTCTTAACACTTCATGAGCTTTCGCAACTGTCATTACATCTTTCATGCAATGCCTACTGGGGTTTCAAATACTCTTGACCTGCTCCTTCTTCAATACTTCATCAATATTTCTAAGAATACGACTTGTACTGCCCAACAGTGTAAGCTGTTTCTTTGAAATAACTATATATAGACGATCAATGACCATATTGTAAATTTTTATCTTTATGCATGTCCCCAAATCATGGTCCTGCAAATCAAAGTTCGCCTGAATTTTTATTAGCTCTGTGCGGCTCTGCACGTTTTAAGGGGCCCCTGACTTACCTTTTACTAAACTGCAAACTATGTGTTCATACTCATATTCATTAATAAACCTAATAAATGAAGATTATTGTAGTTATTATTTGATGTCCGCAAAGCTTTTGTCTTACTGTATTATTTCATATCGTGACTATACTTTAACGCGTTATGAATGCATGCGCATGTGTCGGCATGTATAATTCACGATAACTGTTAACAACATACATAAAAGTTGATAATTCTGCATGTTTATGATTTTTATTTGACCTTAACAGTAACGTGATGTAATTGTCGTTAGGTATCGGAAAAAACTGAAGATGTAGAGAAGAAGGAGAAAATAGTTAAGCCAGCTAAGAGTGGCAAGCCTGCTGCCAAGCCCGCCGCGCCGGCAGTTGAGGTGGCTAAAGAAGAGGTGACTCGTGAACGACGCAACAGTGGCGATGCTCCCAAGGAGCAGCGCAAAGGTAGCCTATTAGTAGCTGATCTAGTAACATTTTAGTAGGACAGACGATCTTTCTATATTTGAATCAAATCTGATTGATTTGTTGGGTACACGACCCGATCTTAGGTATCGCTGTCTTTCTGAAGACATATAAGCTTATTATGAACCTGGGTGTCATTTCTTCAATCATAAACGCCCAACTGTCTAACAAATTCCTATTTTTATTGTACAAACAGGTAAAAAGACAGAGAAGAAATCCTCTACTGATGAGGTAGTGGATGTGGTTCGCGACGAGGTGGTGCCGCCTCTGAACACTCCGCAGCCGAGTGAGCTGACCACAGAGAAACTGCTGAAACAAGCGTTGGCTGCCGCGCCGCCGGCTCCCCAACTAGCCCCCGCATCGTCCCCGCCCGGTGGCAAGAATAAAAAGAAGAAGAATGAACTTAATGTTCTCTCACTCATGGGTGGGTACTTTGAGAAAAATATTAAAATAATTATGATCAGTTTCGAAGTTGAGTTTTAACGCTAATTTAACTACATTGTCATTAGCGAAATAGTGTTGTGTTTACTCTATAGTTATTATATTATTGCTACTGATCAAGAGTATGAAATCAAGAGGTAGTGCCCATGGGTGTCACGCCATAGTGCTGTTATAACTTGTTGGCTACTAACTAAAATTTATAATTCTAATGTCTTGAGAATTCTTTTAACGAGGCCGTTGTACAGGCTTTCCTCTCGCAATTGTGAGGTCAGGTTAGGAGAAGGAATAAACTGACTCGGACTCGAAAGAGAAAGCCCCGGTTGCTACCGGGACTAGACTAAACTCAGCGTCAGAAATATCTTGACTATAAAGTCTTAGAATGATCTTAAAACTAAGGTATCAAGAGCAAATCAAAAGTTTTATTGATTGAAATTGTATTATTGTCCGAACTAAAGGTGTATTACCAAGGAATTAAGATAATTTTAAACACATTCATCAACATTTTTCTGATGCTGATTCTCCTAAGATGAAGGAAATATGAAGAGATAATGAGTTGTGTGTGTCGTCGTAGCGGGCGATAGCAGCGGCGTGAATGTTGCGGAGTTGGTGCGAGTGGTGCGCGAGGCCGCGCTCAGCCGCAACGAGATCCAGATCCTGACTGACGCTCTACTCAACAAGCACCACGACCCTTTGCCAGAACATTCCGAATGGTCTGAGGTATGGATATATTTTTGCTATTTTTTATATGAAATATAGTTTGAATGAGTACTGAGCGAATGACGTACTTGGTGTGTAAGTAAGGTATGTGTAAATGTATTAAGTTTTTTATGGCTTTTAAATCAATTAAGCGATCTGCTGAAAAAAGTTAAACCTGTTGTATTATAGGTAGGGAGGCCACGCAGCTAAATTTTTAGTTACTCGAGTGTCGCGGAAACATTTTACAATTGGTAGATTAGATGATTGAAAGAATAAAGGTGTATTAATAAGAGGTGATTTTCCACTAAAAATAGCCATCACGAGCTCTCGCGAGACCGCCGCCGCCGCGCCGCGCAACGTATAACAATCAGCCTCTCGCGAGAAGGGTGTTTCTGTTGAAAAGTTAATTTATACTCTATATTGGAAGCATTACGGTTCATTTTTACACAAACAAATATTTCAATTCAAGCCTCGCATATTCTCGTCAATCCACACTGTTTCCACCAAAGATGCGCTGGGAGAGCATTGAAAATTTGCTGTACAAATTTCAATTCTCTTCTCGCCACGCCTCGCCTAGCCACTCTGATGGAAAATCACCTTAAAGTTTCCACTTTTAGTGGTGGGGGAAGCGTATACATAACTTAATAATAAATAGTGTGGTTTATTTCGCATATTACAATATGTACTGTTAATGTAATGTTAATGTTACTTTTTAAATAAAATAGCTTTTTGTTGAAGCCATAATTAAAATCGATTCAATTGTTTCAGAATTTATCGATTACAAGCAATATCTTTTATACATTTAATGAAATGGTTAAAATGTGTGTAAAGCAAAATATTAAATCTTGATAAACGTGGGGTAATTAATACCTACTGGGGCTGTCTTTTGTTCCCGAGCCATTTGTATGCGTACATACGATAAAATTGCTGTAAATCGTATACATATTTGCTTAAACATATTGTTTATACAGATGTTTATCTGTTATCCATGTCTTTTTTTTGAATCTACGTAAATTTTGAAGGTCGTTTACCTATGCCACTAACCAAATAATGAGTTCACTTTTCTGAGTCTAAGAGAATCTTAATCCGTATTTGATAACCCGACATGGATAATTCAACTCATTTCTTGTTTTTACTATTTCTATGCACAATCTTTGCATCCGAAATACATCGGGAAAAAGAAGAACTCAAGTGGAACTTGAACGTATGACCTTTTTTTTTATAAAACCTTTCTCTTACAGGGGGAATTGCTCCAACTGAGCTATTGAGTCACACCTGAATCACTTCAAATTTCCCTTTTCTTTATATCCGTCTTTAAGGGCTTCTCCCTTCTTTTTTCCTGATGTATTTCGAATTTTAAAGTTAGCATAATAAATGCTATAAAAAGTTTCATTCAAATCTTTGCATCGTAATCGTAATTAATTTGGTTTTCGATAATAGCTACTTCTTATTTGCAATAAATGACCTATGGGATAATCTGACCCCCAAACAAACCCCCTTCTTCAAGCATAAGCATCTGATTCCTTAAGAATATTACGGACATGGAGTAGTGTAAATTTTTGCATAGTGACGCTAAAATTCATATCGGTAGTATGAATACATTAAAATACACTGACGGACTCATAAACTGCATCAAAGTAATAGACGACTTTGAAATAAATATTTTAACCAAGTATGCATACTTTCTATACAGATTTAAATTGAAACCTCTAGATTGGTTCGTGAACTTTAAAACAGCGTAGGGTCATATCTTTAAGTTTAAGTTTATGTACTGGAAAGGACCTTAAGACTTTTTTTGAAGAAAAAACAGAAATTTAAGAAAATTTGGTTTAATTAAAAAATTGGTTTTAACAATAGACACAAACTTTATGCAAGGGTTTATTTGTGTTTTAATAAGGTGTATTACCCCCACGTGCCCTTATTACGGATTCTAATCGGTTCCGCATAGATTTTATAAGGGTTTTTAAAAGATCTTGCGGAATATTGTCCCATTCTTCTGAAAGTGCTGTTCTTAGTGCTGCCACTGTCGTGGGCGAAGGGTTTCTCGCATATACAGCTCTTTTTAAATTGTCCCAAACATGCTCGATGGGATTAAGATCCGGGCTGCGTGCTGGCCAATTCATTGTACGTATCCCAACCTCTTCGCAATAATGTTGAACTTGTGCAGCTGCATGCGGCCGGGCATTATCCTGCATTAAAGTAAAATTTTCGCCTATGAATCCCATGTAAGGCACCACGTGATCTTCTAATATCTCTGTTATGTAGCGATGTGCTGTCAAACCCCCTCTATTACCGTTTTGACGGACCATGTCTATGAACACAAGTTCTGTTCGCCCGTTCATCGATATGCCACCCCAGACCATACATGAACCGCCTCCAAAAGGAACACGCTCCTCAATGCAACTTTGAGCATATCGCTCCCCACGTCGACGATAGACTCTTCTGCGACCATCTGCACCATATAAACATGTCCTACACTCGTCCGTGCACAATACAGAGGCCCACTGCTCTTCTGTCCAATTCAGGTGATGACGCGCAAATCTTAAGCGAGCTTGTCTGTGAGCTGTAGACAACTTTGGACCATTTGCTGGTCTAAAAGGGGTGATATCCGCTTCCTTTAACCTTCTTCTTATTGTTCGTGCACACACGTTTACTCCACGCACTTCATTAAGCTCGGTTTTGATGTTAACTGACGTGAGGAAACGATTTCGCAGGGAAGTTATAACAATAAATCGGTCATCACGACCTGTGGTTGCTCGAGTTCTGCCTGTACCACGTCTCCTCCTGTAAGAACCTGTCTCTACAAACCTTCTGTATATTCTAGAAACCGTAGACTGGTTTAAATTTAAATTTCTACCAATCGTTCGTTGATCCAAGCCCTCCCGCACCAATGCTACAATTTGTGCCGCTTGTTCGGACGAAGTATCCATATTATGGTTCAAAAACTCTCGATGTGTTAAAAAACTAACCCAACAATTATGCTGGTAACAATAATTCAATTGACAAAACAAAAAAAATCAATGAGAATCAATTTAAAACTTTGCTATAAATAACACGCAAATCTGATACTACAAGTAAATTTTCTTTTCCCGGCTATATTCATTTGTTTTACTGCAGTTCTATTTTTAAATTTAATTTTTTTTTTAAGATTAAGAGCCAGTCTTTCCATATTTATATAATTTAATCTAAAAAGTTTGCATACTTATTATAAAAAATCCTTTTAGAGTAAACCTGAACTTTGATGCAGTTTATGAGTCCGTCAGTGTATATAAAAATCATTGTTTACGTCCACGGTTCACACTGCCAATGTCAAACACATACCTACACGCTTGCAGATGACGTAATAGAACAATATTTTACAATAAAACCAATGACTATAGATATTGCCAAAATAATCAATTAGGTACAAACTTAAATGACCTTAGTAGTTCACTCCGTTATCCGCTAGTAAAACTAAAAAAACGGACTCAACAGTATCCCTTGCACGGAAAACTATCGTAATCGCCTGCCTACTGTTTTTTTGTTTTTTTTTTAACTTGTGTAATCTGTGAAGCCAGCCAAATTGCAATGCTCTGTTCTCTCAATATACTTACGATACTATTTATTACTATGCTTTTTAGTGCTAGGGGTACAGAAGTTGTCCACGACAGAAGTTGTACCTATTGATAGCTTTGGTTCTTACTTGCTCTGTCTAAATTAGGTGGCATCACTAGCTTTCGAGATATTAATGTTGAATCGTGAGTGGAACCCTTATCTGACATAGACAGCTACTTGCTTAGCTTTTAATTTGGTCCATCGGGCTTTTTCCCGCGACAAATATTGACTTGCTTCAGCTTTATAGAGCACTAGCTTTTGCCCGCGGCTCCGCCCGCGTGGATGTCGGTTATCGCGACCAAACATAGCCTATGTCCTTTCTCATGGTCTAATCTACCCCTATACCAAATTTCATCAAAATCGGTTCAATGGTTAAGGCGTGAAAGCGTAACATACAGACAGACAGACAGACAGACAGACAGACAGACAGACAGACAGAGTTACTTTCGCATTTATAATATTAGTAGGTTATCGCGACCAAACATAGCCTATGTCCTTTCTCATGGTCTAATCTACCCCTATACCAAATTTCATCAAAATCGGTTCAATGGTTAAGGCGTGAAAGCGTAACATACAGACAGACAGACAGACAGACAGACAGACAGACAGACAGACAGAGTTACTTTCGCATTTATAATATTAGTATGGATTCTCTTTATTTCATTTCACATAACGGGACAGTTCAATGTAAAAACGATAAACACTTTACAAAAGCGAAATAAAGCCGGAGTTTTATTCTTCGTCCCAACGGACGTATCGTATCATTATGGTTATAATAAGTTGTCAGCAGAACGAACAAGTCCGGTAAATAAAAGTAAATGCTGCAAATATTTGTCCGCGCATCACATGAGAACGGGTCGGCCGACAGTTTCTTCGATTTCTTTTTGTTGTCAGGACAAGACAAGTTTGGTAACATCAAACCTGATTTGGAAAAAATCCTTGCTGTTGTAGGATATAGTTTGTTCGGGCAAGTTATACTGAGTAGTATTTAGTATACTCAGCTACGCAGAGGGCGTGTGTTCGATGTAGTACCTAGATAGGGTCTAAACTTGGAGGTCTTGCTGGTAGTGCAGATACGTAGTCAATATATATCTGTGGATCACCTCTGTAACGAATGAAAATAACATAAAAATGTGAATTCTCATGACAAAGTTCTGATGCTGGTACATACACTATACCTACATACATACAGTCACGCCTTTTTCCCAGTGGGGATAGGCAGAGACTACAGTTTTCCACTTACTACGATCCTGGCATAGATCTTTTGCTTCTTCTACTTTCATAATTGTTTTCATACACGCTCGCCGGTTTTAGGTACTCTTGACATGTCCTTTCTTTAAAATGTCTGCGATCTGATTGACATACGTATGTCTAAGTCGACCAGACCGGCTTGCCCATTCATCCTCTCTTCATAGACCTGTTTCGTCAGTCTTCTGTTCTCCATCTTCTCCACGTGCTCGAACCATCTAAGCATCCCTTTCTCTATCTTAGTCATTACATCTTCAACTAATAATGCTGATAGCACTTGAATTTCTGTTATTGATTAAGCTTATAGAACTGTGTGGAACATAAATAAAATATTTTTCTTTCATTCTTATCTTTTATATCTCTTTACGGTAACCATATTAGTTTTAGTTGTAAATCATTGTGTACATAAATTACACACTTCGACATTAATACACGGATAGTTAAATGTAGTTATATCTTTATAATGAATCTTTATTAGGTCTCGTCTTCCTCCGTTATCCAGCAGGTAGGGTAGCAGGGGATTTTATTAAAATATAGCCGTTTCCAGTATAGGTATTTTGTTTGTCATAGGGTCCCAACGATCCCATGCAAAAATTGAAGAAGCAGCTCGCCGACAAAGAGAAGTCCCTGGCAGACGAAGTTGAGGCATCTCAAGCTCTTCACGCAAAGCTGAAGGAGCTCAGGTAAAGAATATAATTTCCCTTTATCTACAAAGATTTATTTGATTTCATCTGTATGTTTAGATCCAAACTTCCAAGAAAGTTTTAAAACAGCAAAACGGGTATCAGTCTGGATTCTCAATATAAACTTTATGATAAAACTCGTATCTTTCAGTATAAGCAACAACGCAAGCAATCTCTTCTAGACAGTCTTTAACCATTCTGTGAAGTCCACTGCCTGGAAGAGGTTGGACAATGTGGACGCTTTTGAACCATCCTTTAAAAAAGTAAAAGTTTGTAAAAGCGTACCTACTTGTATAAAACTCTGGACCAGAGCTTCAGACTTCAAACGAGAGCCTGTCCAGCGCTGCGATGAGTTTAAAGTACATATATATTAATATAGGCGTTAATGGATAAGGAAAGGAAGGAGATATTAGTTTTACGGGAGGATTTGGTAGTGCGGCCCAGGCATGTAATATCATATTTTAGGTGTACATATCTATACATATTCGTATTTCAAATTTGCTTTTAAACGTACATCGTACGCTTTTCATTTGCATACACGCGCATTCGCTAGAAGTTTTCTTTGTTTGTTCGGTTTATAACGACTAATATTAGAATTGATTCAACTCATTCGCATATACAAATGCCTTGCATACTTTTTTGATGCAAACACAAGAGCTCTACCGGCCGTCCTTTATCTCCACCTGGCTGTTGTGGGTCAGCCAGAGCTCCCCAAGTCACATTAGTTGTAGAGTTTCTACACTTGTCTGCTTGTTAAGCTTGTTGTTGAGGAGTGCTTAGAGAAAAGATACCTTGGTTCACACATACTTCAATTACGTAGTAATGTAAAGGTTATAAAAATAAAGGCGAATTGGCGTTTCCTTTCTCGAATGTGTTTACCGCGTGGCAGTAATTGCACTACTGATGTTTAATACATGAAAATGTAATAAAGACACAGGCAGGTTGCTGCGTCAGCCAAATATGCACAGTGCAAGACTGTACATTAGTGTTCGTTCGTGCAGGACTCAACTGAACGCAGAGCGTACCCGCGCCGGGACTGCGGCCACCGCGGCCCGCAGCAGCGAGCAGGCCATGAATGCCGTCCGCACCGAGCTGCAAGGGTTGCAGACGAGCCTGCAAAGGCTCACAGATGACAACAAACAACTCAATATTGAAAAGCAACAGGTAACAGTTTTTCTTAATGTAGAGGGACTTTCCACCTCCAGTAGGGTTATGGGGCGTCATCATTGCAGCATAATAATCACTTTTAGATACCACGAAATTGAACAAAGTTGATTGAATAAGTTTTAAGGATATCAATGTATCAAGACTGGTCGCTTACTATTCTTTTATTTAACTTGTTTTTTTCTTTCAGTTACAAGCACAAGTGAACGCTCACGGTGACGCTCAAGCGCAAATGGAAATGCACATCAACAGATTATCTGACGTGAGTTATATTTCATTATAAGAATTATGGTTTTGGTCAGCAAGATTTATCTATCAACACATCTATCGCGGGAAAATATTTTTATTCTCAAATAAATAAAATTATCACCAGGTATTAAATACCAAATTAAATCGTAGTTCTGAATATTAGGTACATCGTTTTACAAAAGGTTAATCCAATAAATATATTTGTACTCAAAATGGTACAGTCGACAAAGGAGGCACGGTTACATTATCACTGCATAGTATAAAGCAAAGTCGCTTTCCGCGTCGCTATGTCCCTATGTATGCTTATATCTTCAAATCTATGCAACAGATTTTGATGCGGTTTCTTTTAATAGAGTGATTCAAGAGGAATGTTTATATGTATATTACATGCTTAATATAGTAGAGGGTGCAGCGGGAACGGGATTAGACGCGGGTGAAAAAAAATTGGCGATACGAAGTTCGCCGGGTCAGCTAGTTTTATATAAAGTTGTATGTAAGGGTACAACCGTATGGCCCAGCGCACACCGGTGGAAGCGCGGTTGCGCGCAGTTTAAGACAGCAATTTAATATAAACCTTAAGCACCTTTCTATACGGTTGATATTAGCGTCGCGCGCATGCTCTTGCAGCCGCTCCTTGCGCCGCGCGCGAACTTATTCTTGATATACAGTTTTCGATCGTATATCAAGGTGATTAAGGTTTATTTTAAATTGCTGCATTAAACTGCGTGCCGCCGCGCTTCCACCGGTGTGCGCTGGGCCTATCGCCTTTGTCGACTGCATCGTCAATAAGTTAGTTGTTGCTGGTATATAATGTCTTGATCACACACACCGAGTGGAGTGGTGAGACAGTGCACTCGGGCCGTGCTCGGTGCGTGTGAGCATAGCACTGAGCGTGAGCGTGCGGTTGTGGTCGTGCAGGCGGAGCAGGCGCTGCTGGGGCAGCTGACCGCGCTGCAGAAGGAGCTGGCGGCGCACGCGCTGGAGGTGCCCCAGCTGCGCATGGAGGCGTGCGCGGCGCGCGACGCGCTGCACGTGTCGCAGGCGCAGGCCAACGAGCTGGCGCAGCAGCTCACGGACGCCAACTGCGCGCTGTCCGACCTCGAGCTGCAGCGCCTCGCCGCCATCAACGCCGAGCAGCGCGCCGCGCAGGAGCTGCGCCAGGCCAACGACCGCCTCGCGGGTGGGTACCTATCGCTTCACACATGTGCTCTATACGCGCAGTATACCATTCTTGGGTGTATTTTAAAGATAGTTCGGGGTGCTACTGCCCTGAGGAGGGCCACCTTTTTTTTTTTTTTTCCGTGCGGAAATCCCCTCGGATACCCCCCTGCCGGAGCCGGAAGGGGAGGTTATGTCGGACTCGAACCGACTAAAACCGCACGCCGACTGTGGGTCGTGGTGCTAGGCCGGAGGTGAGGTTGTCATCGACATATCCCTCGCACCCCGGCGGACCCAGGGCCATCACTTATGGTTTAGCCCTCCTCAGGCCACCTATCGCTTACTTCATACATATCTACCATCTAATATGTGCTCTATACGCGCAGTATACCATTCTTGGGTGTGTTTTAAAGATAGTTCGGGGTGCTACTGCCCTGAGGAGGGCCAGACCGTAAGGGATGGCCCTGGGTCAGCCGGGGTGCGAGGGATATGTCTATAACAACCTCACCTCCGGCCTAGCACCACGACCCACAGTCGGCGTGCGGTTTTAGTCGGTTCGAGTCCGACATAACCTCGCCTTCCGTCTCCGGAAGGGGGGGCATCCGAGGGGATTTCCGCACGAAAAAAAAAAAAAGGGGTGCTACTGCAGTGGATAAGCTCAAATTCACAAACCATAGATTATTTGTTTATACTGGAGATTGATGGCGCTTGGTGGAATCTACTACACATATTGAATAACACACTTGTACTTTTCCACTGAGTTTATTTTATTTTATTTCTAGACCTGACCGGTTTCGCCTTACGGCATTCTCAAAGGTTTACATTGATGAATTGTAATTCGGAAAAGTACAAGTGTGTTATTCAACCATAGATTATTTGAATGCAATTTTTATAGCATTTATTATACTAACTTTTTAAGTTTAGAGAAGAGAGTTTAAGAAATACATCGAGGAAAAAGAAGCGCTCAAGTGGGACTTAAAGCCACGACATTTCCCTTACAGGGGGAATGCTCTTCCAGCTGAGCTATTGAGCCACACCTGAATCATTTCAAATTTACACCGTCGCCGACGCCCTTAAAGACGGATATAAAAATAAGGGAAATTTGAAGTGATTCACGTGTGGCTCAATAGCTCAGTTGAAAGAGCATTCCTCCTGTAAGGGAAAGGTCGTGGGTTCAAATCGAACTTGAGCGCTTCTTTTTCCCGATGTATTTCGAACCATAGTCCGTGATTTAAGTTTAAGATATAAGACCTAACCAATACACACACTGCCCTGGTAACCTTTGTTCCCATACGTATATACTGATAGCAGGGGATGCCTTTGATCGGACGGGTGAAATGACGAATGATCTATGTGGGCCATTTGACCCATATGCCCAGCGGGAAATACCTTTCTGATTCATGTTATACCCCGGAATTTGAGACCCGAGACGGTGGTTGCCCCCGCCCAAGTGTCCAGGTCAGGTAGCAGGGTAGAGCCAAGAAGACAAGATCTCGGAATAACTGGAATTCGGACCCTGAGCTCTGAGTTCACCTTGGCCTCAGATATAATCGGGAAAATAAACGATGATAATTACGATGGCGTGCGGTTTTAGTAGGTTCGAATCCCACATAACCATTGTGCCCGCCGTGAGAATTTCTGCAAGAAAAATAGTAGAATTGAAGTCGAACAAGTCCAATCTAGGATCTCCCATCTTTTTCTGTAGCATACAAAAAAAGTAAGACTGGGTCTAGTTTGTTTACAAGACTCTAAGGCCCGTATTCTAGAATGACACTCAGCCTGAATCTCGATTTGTCTAAGGACAGATTGTGCAGGCCAAATATTAAACTATTAATCTGTCATCAGATAAATCGTGATTGAGGCTGAGTGTCATTCTAGAATACGAACCTCAATTTGTATTCGAAGACTACTTTAGGCGTTAGTAACGCAGACAAATATAATACAAGTTTATCACTATTGTTATAGCCATGACTGAGCTCCAAAACGAAGTCCAGAGGTTGACAAGTCGCGCTCAGAGTACCGAAGAAAACCTTGAGAAGATGAAGGAGGAATCTGAGCAACAAAAGTCACAGGTCAGTTGAAATTATAATAGTATCAGGCTAGATTTACTACAAATTAGGCACTAAGATCTCCGTCCTTTCTTTAACAAAAGTAAAGCCAACGAAGGGAGAGAAAAAAGGTAAACAAAGTTTCAGCGGTTCCAAAGATTATTATTTGAAAATGATTACGTATTACTTCAAACGCAATCCATACAGGAATGAAATTGTTTATAAGATGGCGGATCTGACAGTTTAGAACCGCTGTGCTGATAGCTTTCCTGTACTACGAAACAGGCAGCGACAGCTATCGCTCGGCCATTGTCTTATACGTGTGACATGTGCGACAAGGACAGAGAAAATAATCGCTAGTTATTGCAACGTAACTCAGTAATGGTCGCTTTGTTTACCTTTTTTCTCGCTTTACTTTACTAGCAAATGAGATATTTTTCACTATAAAATGATATTTGTAATGTTCTCGTTAGCTGGCAAGTGAGCTGACTGCACTGAAAGAGCAGTTGGCCGCGCGCGACACTGAGTTGGCCGAGCTCAAACAGTTGAAGGCGACGCCCGCGCACAACGGCCTCCCGGCTAGTGACCAAGCCAAGGTTTGTTGGCAACTTTATTATTTTACAGTGTTCTTTATTCACTACACAAACCAAGGTAGAATATTTAGTAGGTTTAAAAAAATGCATCAGTCTAAGCCTCAAATGCATGCAATATGTAGTGGGACCCAATACAATGATTAGTTTAAAGTGGGTGTTACCTCCGCCTAACTCTCTGGGGATAAAGGCGTGATTGTATGTATGAATGTTAAAAGAGAGAAAAAGCTTCAACTTCATCCAAGCACCTATCCTGGTTACATTCTAAGTTTGTATATTGGAGCCCAGGGTTCAGTCTATGAGTACTAACCCTTTAAATAGTTTGGTTAAGTTGACTTTCCGAGATCCACAGTAATTTCCTTGATAAAAGTCAACCAGTGTGCTTATCTTAGACTGTAATCTACCTTAAATTTCATCAACATGCATTCAACAATTCTGATGTAATAACAAATATCCATCCAGCTATTTGTTTGTACAGCTGTACTTGGCGCTATGTTGGTCGTTGGCGCCAACGCTGGCGAGCTTGCCAAATAGTGTCGGCTTTTTGAGCACACATCAAAAGATCTAGGCGCGGTGGGCCAAATATCTGATGCCCGGTCTACACATTGGACAAACGATGGGTCAGTTGGTCCAATGTGTACATCAGCCATAAAGTAAGATAATAAAATAGTGGAACGTGTTACAGCAGTCTGCTGAACTGGCGAAGGTGGAGAGCGTAGTGGAGAGTCTACGACACGAGCTGGGCGATGCGCAGAAAACGACCCGCGATCTGCGCGAACAGGTGGCGCGTCTGCAAGACCAACTCGCAAGCTACCAGGAAAAGAACAATGTAAGTCCACTACCCATCTATACTTCTATTACAATTGAATACATTATTGTAATTAAGGAGGAGCGAGGTCTCCTGGCACAAGTATCCTCGGTTACTTAAAAGGAGACCTCAGGAACTGTAATAATTATGTAAACAATTTATGAAGAATAAAGATTATTAGATTAAAGATTATTAGATATTAGATACTAATATATGAAGAGTAAAGATTTTTGTATGTGATGAATAAACTGAAAATCTACTTGATCGATTTCAAAAATTCTTTTGACATTAGAAAGCTACATTATCAGGTACCATCATAGGCTATATAATTATTATCAGCGATGAACAGAATCAGAATTTCAGCAACAGCTAGTATTTATATAATGTGATGTATTGGTGTACGTCCCAAAAGTGTATTTGAAAAGCGATAGAGACTGCCTTGCGATTCTAATTAGTAGACACGTATTACGCAAACTATTGTAATTGTTACTTAAACTATCAATTTTTACACTTTTCTGTATGGTTTAGTTGGGTAACTAACATTATTTACTAATATAGTAATGTGATACTAGATAATATACCACAAATTGTGCTCTGTAAGACCAACAGGGTGCTGTTAGAAAATTGTCTGTATGGCAAAACGTTGTATTAAGGTTTCGGAGGTACACACAACAAAAGATACAAAAGAGGTACAATTTGCGCGCACTTTCGGTTGCAACGATCGAAAGTCCCAACCGAAAAGCGTATATGTCTCTGCGTTTTTTCGTTTTATATTAAAAACCACATCCTTTTTCTTAGCTTTATAGTTTTTTGAAAGTATAAATATTCATTAGAATAGCAAGGCTACTGAATACCTACAGTTGACGTTTTACCGATTATTACAATTTGTGGACTATGTTTTATACCTAATTTATTAGCCTAAATTTAGGAATAAGGAGCTTAAGTCTCACTCTTGCATGTTTCTCTCGAATATAAATTAACTTTACTCGTCCCGCTTAGGAGTTGCGAACTAAAAACTGGAAAGTAATGGAGGCGTTACAGTCTGCCGAAAAGGCCCTTCAGACGAAAACGGCAAGAGCGTTGCCGGCCCAAGAGTCCCAAGACTCTTTGCGCGTAAGTGCCTGCTTTGTTCTTCTGTACATAAATCCGATTAATCGATGTGCAAATATAACAATATGTACTCTAACTTGTACATACTTCTTTGGCCGGCTTCGCTTTGTTGTTCATATTTTGCTAATATTTATGCATGTCGTGTGAAAAATAACAGGTGTAACTATTTAACAATAAATATAAATCGAATACATAGGGAACAATTGTATTCGATTTGTATAGTTAGCATACTTAATGCTGTAAAAATTCATTCAATAAATATAATTGTTGAAATTATGTCAAAGAGATTAAAAAAGAACTTGACATTTTTTGTTAACAGCATAAAATAAAGATCTCCATTTAAATATTCGTCATTTGTTGACAACAGGGTTAAATGTTTCTATCATTTTTTGGAATGGATGAATGGAATAAAACTGCATATTTGTTTCAAGCATCTGTCTGCTATTCAGCCAATATTAGCACTTGTTATTTGTTCTTTTTGAGTAATCTAAAGATAAACCGTCTTACTAATAAAAATTTCTTAACACTGTTTAACAGTTTTATAGAAAAACAGTGTTTAAACAGCGAATAATGTTACACGGCCGCTACACATCTGCTTGACTAATAAACAGGGTTGAACAACTGAATAGTTACTCAGTACAAACACAATTTTTAATTGAGGCTGGCAATTATTTGAAATATTCGATCAGAAACCAATATTATGAAATTTTGTTAAAAGTAAAAACTCATATTAATACCATTTGAAATTGAAAATATGTATGTTAGTTTATTCAAATTGTATTTTTATTCATAATAAAGTTGTTACTTTATTGTTAAGCTTATTTCATATATACCCTGCGTAAGTTTTTATTAGTAAGACCGAAAGTAATTAATAACACTATGCACACAGTTTCCTTTTAAGCACTTCTCACCAGTTCATAAAATGGTCTACAATGGTGGCTTCTAAAATCTGGATAAAATCTATTCACCGTAGTATAAATTCTATCACATTTTTACGCGCACTGTACTTAAGTCACATTACTAATTTAAAAAAAAAAGTATTTTGAAAGTTATAACTTTTTTATTTAGGAGGCAATAGCAAAGGCACAGGAAGCACAGTATAACGAAGTAGCGAGTGTCCTGCGGGAGGCCTGGCCCGCCGCCGCGCCGAGCGCCCCCGCGGACCGCGCCTGGCTCCAGACCTTTGCCGACAATCTCAAGGGAGAACTGCTCCAGGCGCAGGCCGCCACCCCCGCCCCCGCCACCGCGCCCCCACCCCCGTCGGTCGACACGTCAGATGTGGAGGAACGACTCAGAGATTTGCAAGTCCAGAACGAAAAATATAAGAGGATTATCTATGACACTGTAAGTAAACACTGCTACTATTGTTAACTTTGTAACTAGAAACGCACAGATAATTTCACAGTGAATTGCTCGCAAGTGTATAATAATTTATATGTAAAATGAACCCAAACCATGTATCCATCTGATAGCAGGCGGTACCCATTTGCAAATCAGAAATCGGATAAAAATTAATGGGTACCGCCTACTATCAAACTTGTTTCAATATTTTCAGTTAACAGTCGTGTTTTTTTAATTTAAATAATTTGTTTTTAATAATGTGCACGATTACAGGAAGGAGTACTAAGCCGCCTACAACAGAACGTGACGTTAGAGGAGCAGAAGTGGGCGCAACAACTAGCTGACAAACAGCGAGAGTTGGAAGAGCTCAGGCAACACACAGTCATGCAGGTGAGATCATACACCTATTCGTACCTATTTAAACACCCGCTATCCTCGAGTCTCATTAAAAAAAAATCGAATTCTAAATTCAAAATCATTTATTGTGCATAGACCAATAAATCGGTACTTACAAAACGTCAATATGAACATAAATATTAAAGATTAGTTTAAGCAAATGGACCACCGGTTCGATACGCGGTCCAGACCTGAGGAGACTCCGGTAAGAAACTCAGCGGGCATTTTTTTTATCTATTTTCAACCATAAAAAATTTCAGAACAATTTAATACAAGAAACGATGTTATATATTGTTCGGAGTCGTTCACTTCAAAACCAGCTACGACGAATATTGTGATTTTTCGGCTCCCTTCGAATTGCCTGAATAATTTTCAGGTTGGCTACAGCAATTTCTTTTTTCAAGGTTAAACCAAATGACATTTGTTTCTTTGCCTACCCACCACGCGTCACTGTTTATAGTTTGTCTAAAATAATAGTTCAACCACTTGTACTTGAAAAAATAGAAGACATTTTGAAGAGAGATTTTGTATGTTATGAACTGTAATGTAAAAATTAATAGTTCAATATGTATTGCATTTTACTATTTTTTATGTAGGAACCTCTGGCGTTTGCATTCTCCTGCATAGAAAAATCATTGCCTACGATCATAGAGGAGGTATAAATTACACTGATAACTGTGTTCGCACTTGTGTGCTTATGTGTTCTTATGTCGAGTGAGCGCGCAGTCATACTGGCCCAGACTTGTATACAATTAAGTTTAGATTGGATTCCACAGATGTTTAAAGCGTGGTGACGTCAGACTGACTGGCATTCCAAATACTGTGGTTCCTAGTCTTGTAAGTTTAGTGACTCAACAGCAGTCTTTGATTATAGGTTAGATAGTAGGTAGATATGTCTAAACTTAATAACTGATCTACCGACGGATATAGCTGACAAGCCGACTTGCCGACTTTGTATTTTCTGTAGTGAGGTTTATTGTACCCAATTATCCGCTCTTTAATCAAGTTCAGCTTCCTTCCACTATAAATCGAAAGGAACTACATCAAACTTTCCTAAAACAGGGTACAAGGAGTTTTCTAAAGTTTCTAAAGTCAAACTTCTAAGACACACCATGCATAGCTAGTGGGCTCTATAAAACAAGAGCAAATATACCGCTGTCCCAGATTAATATAATAGCAGATATTAAGTAATCCATGGTAAATTTAGAACCTTGAATGATTCAAGAATTCTGTTACCGAGAGCAGTAAAATCCTTATCGACTTGTCATGTTCAGAAATTGTTGTTCCATGTTTTCGAACTAATTATTCTGTCGGCTCTTGGACTAGCTATGTTTACTAAATCTAAACTTCTCATTTCTCCTATCATGATGTCGAATGTTAATGCATCTTATGGTGAAGGTGTCCGGTATTCGTTTGATGGCAATGTCTTAATCATGAATTGATATGTTACACACAGATGCAAAGCAAAATAGACGCACTACAAGTAGAGTTGCAGCAAGCAAAATCAGCTAAAAACAACCACACCTTTGCCGATGCAGAGCGAATGGCTGAGGTAAGTTATACTTAGCAAGTAGTCTTATAAGTTAAATAACAAACCTTTTTTTTTTTTTTTTTGAATGAACTTTTTATAGCATTTATTATGCTAACTTTTAAGTTCGAAAAACATTGGAAAAATGAAATGCTTAAGTGAGACTCGAACTCACGACCTTTCCCTTACAGGGGGACTGCTCTTCCAACTGAGCTATTGAGCCACACTTGCATCATTCCAAATTTTCCTTCTCTTTATATCCGTCTATAAGGGCGACGGTGCAGTCATCTACCAACATTCTTACGAACTGTTGGAAACAATGAATGATTTTTCAACCATTTTTAAACATTGAATTTTTGATGACTGCGCCCAAATATTTAAATGAATTTTTTATAGCATTTATTATGCTAACTTTTAAGTTCGAAAAACATTGGAAAAATGAAATGCTCAAGTGAGACTCGAACTCACGACCTTTCCCTTACAGACTGCTCTTCCAACTGAGCTATTGAGCCACACTTATAGACGGATATAAAGAGAAGGAAAATTTGGAATGATTCAAGTGTGGCTCAATAGCTCAGTTGGAAGAGCAGTCCCCCTGTAAGGGAAAGGTCGTAAGTTCGAGTCTCACTTGAGCATTTCATTTTTCCAATGTTTTTCGAACTTAAAAGCTTTTATAATTTCACCATTTTTGATGGCCGCAGCTCCGCCCGCGTGCCTATCAGTTATTGCGACTTCTCCACACATATCTCCGGTTCTATTCAACCGATTGCGATCAAACAACTATTCAACGATTGTGATGCTCCTGGTGTTGCATACGTCCATAGACTACGGTAACCACTTACCATCAGGCATAGCGGGCCGTATGGTTGTCTGCCACCTAAGTGGTATAAAAGGAATACATATAAAAAAACAAACGTAAGATTTCTAGTCTGACCAAGATCTTTCAAAATAAAAAACCCGTCAGTCAGCTTTGTTAGTCAGAGTGGTCAATAAGAATAGCGAATGTATTTCAATCAATCAATCAATTAATCAGCCCACCAGTCTATTGCTGGGCTTTAGGTTATACATGTGTCCCTGTGGTGGGATAGCAACCCACTGATTTATTGAGGTGGATTTCAGTTTATTTACATTTTCAATATGTTTATTTTGCAGGAAAAGTTAATGGGAGCCAGCATTACCGACAAACACAATGTAGATGTGTGCAATGGACCCCTACAGGTAAAATTTATTATTGTTTAAATGATTTTATGAACACAACCCACCACCCTGCCACAAACCCGCGTCAGAGTTGGCTCCGAGGTCTTAATGAGTCTCTATATACACTATAACTGTATACAACTATAGTTGCAATCGCCACAGATAATGTTAATAATGTAATAAATTCGTATTACAGACGGGGCTTGAAGAGAAATAACAAGAGGCAAGTTTACGCGACGAAGTAACGAGGTGTCATTCCTGTCGAGTACGTGATTACGTGCACAGGTAACATTGATGGCGCGCTGTCGCTCATGCATATGTTACATTCATCGATATTTTTTATTATAATTATTACCGGGCTCGCAAACTCAACTTCATAAAAAGCACAATCACCGTCCATCATATATCATATTAAGAAATTTACAATGCTTAATATGTACATGAAACATTTCGAATTAGGTTTAACTCAAAAATAGTCTGATCTTTTTCTATTCTTTTCTTCTCTCGGACGATGTGAAACTTACTATTTAGTAAATTAATTTTTAAGATGGCAACTATTTTAATACTCACTAAAATTTTGAAGAATTATATTTTCGAATACACAAAATTGACACTTGTGTGTTATTTCGTGTATTCGAAATATTACAGATAGCCACTTACGCAATGTAGTGATAGATTTATATTCTATATGATGGAATTATTTTAGAATCGTGTTTTAGTGTACTAAATATTGCAAGCCACCGTATGTATGTACATCATGTACTCGTGTAAATAAATTTATAACTATTCCATAATTAATGTTTTGCGAGACCTGGATTCCTAATGATTTGTATTAGTGATTCTTTGGGACTGTATAGGCGATACGATAATCTTATAATTAGTGTAACTGCTTGAATTTATTTGTATCGAGTTTAATTATGGATACAAACCGTTTATCTGCCTGATCAAAAGATATTATATACATTTAATTTTATAAATATAAAATTAAATTTTAACCAGTACATGTGGCATTTGAGAAATATCGACAATTGTGAAATTTAATGTTTATTTAAGATACCTATTTAGTTAGCTTAGCAATTAATTTAAAATTATGGCAACAAAATATCATTATGTTAGTAGATTATGACCTGCAATAGTATATGTGTCGATACACATTAAACATGTAAAAGTCACTGCTAAGCATTTTTGAACAGCCAAAGTAACATTTTGACGTAAATTGTGACCTAGAACATAGTATATAATACTACCAGAATGTTGGAAATGTCAATTGCTGGTTATACTGACTGTATTGCCAGTAATTGATATATATTAAAAAGAAACTTGAAAGAAAACCATGGCTAAAATATTTATTTTCATGTCTCATCATTACATTATGTCAATAATTCGTTAAATTATATCGAATTTTATATATAGTGAATTTTCGACGATATCGTTATTCATACTATCATTTTAGCAATGCCGGTACAAGCTTTCGTTGCAGGCATTGCTGTTGATTCTGATTTCTCTATTTCCCATTTTTTATTTGCCTGAACTTTCTCTTCCGGCACATAGATTTTATCCGCCACAATTGATTAACAACGAGAAGTAACCGTTATGAGCACAAAATAAACTATGGCGACTATACACTACACGACCACACTTATTTTAGATTTGCCGAAAAATGTTAAAAAATGTATTCTGAGGTCTTAACATGCTCGATATGTATCGACACATTATACAAAATTCTCAAATACCTACAATTTCTGGTTCAGCAATATTTTTAATTTACCGAATTATGAATTTTCTATTCTTAATAATTTTAAGGAATGTTATTTACTCTTTAGAATTATATTATTATTTATAAATCTTTTTTATCTAGTGCATAATCATAATTTTGTCAGTGCCTTAGGGTAAGATTTGAATTTGAAATGCTGACTGTTTTATTTCTAGTAATAAAATAAATCAACTGCTTGTTAACGATAAGATCTATAGTTTGAAGTTATTTTTATGTTATTTTTATTAATTCAATAGCGTATGACGAGTGTAGTGAATCACTGTGTCAAATGTTCTGATATACCTATAGAAGTAGAAATAATATAATGAAATCTTATTGTATAATACGTAAGCCACTTTGTATGATAATAGAAAGACATCAAATAAACTATTTCCTAATTATTTTATTTTTATTTTTTAATGGTACCTACCATTATACATTTTTGGCTGTTCTACCTAGTCCTGACACCTGCGGCGATATACAATATGGTATATCTGCTAAAATTAATTTAAAAAAATACACTGGGCCTTCACTATTGTCTTATGTATTGGGTCTTCGGTATTGCCTTTTTGTGACCAAATTTACTCATGCCACATCAACACCATTTTGGAAACTTTTAACATTTTTAGAAAAACTTAACAAAACTCGAGAAATAACACTCAGTAAAATGACCGAACTTCACTACAAGCGTCTCGGCCGATTCGCTTAGGTGGGCTAGCCTACCACCTTACCAGTCTTCGGTCCACAGTAAATTAACTAAGAAAATCTTTGCACCTACACTCTACATTATTTAATTCTGAAGTATTGTGCAAGACCGATGCAGTGAACGCTTGGAAAATTGCATGTCAAAACACTTATCTCCCAAGGAACCTTTTCTCACAGCGTCAGTGGCAAGTCAGGAATTATTCAAGCTCTAATGCTGCTGAGCGTGCCCGTTTACTGGCAGTTGGTGCGTGGGCATCGGGTCTTTGGTGGCAAGCTCTTCCGTCGTCTAACATAGGGATTATGTTAGACGACACTACTTTCCGCATCGCCGCGTGCCTCCGATTAGGCTGTTTCTCTGCTTGGGTGCCATTGTGGGGAAGCAGTTAACAGACTCGGACACAATGGCCTGTCGTGCTGCAGGAGAGCTGGGCGAATGCCACGGTACGCCAGCCTCAACGGCATAATCCACCGTGCTCTTGTCACTGCCGGTGGCCACCTGTGCTTGAACCTAACGGTTTGGCGCGCGACGATGGCAAGAGACCGTGGTATGTCATTAATGCCATGGAAAATGGGCAGGGTGAGCAGAGTGTAGGACGCAACATGAAATGGGCAGGGCTCTGGTGTAGGACGCAACATGCCGCTACCTATATGCCTGGCACGTCTGGCTGTGCCGACAGCTGCAGAGGCTCATAAACCAATTAAATAATCTAATCTCTTTGGAGAATATGAATTTGTGCCGTTTGGAGTCGAAACGAAACGCCCAGCAAGCAATCCCAGCGCTCGCAATCTCTTCAGGGAGATTACGAAGCGTATGGTCAGTATGGTCGACATTTCTCGTGACCAGAAGGCTGAGCCATGTGAAGCGGAGGAATTTTTAGTTCTATTACTAATTGTGTAATAAATCTATGTAAATATTTGATCAAAAAATGAAAAAAATATCCCATTATGTTATTCGAATACATCGGAAAAATGAAATGCCTCAAGTGGGACGAACCCACGACCTTTTTTATGGACTTTTAGTAAAGTCCCCACAACTTTACAAAGGCATTGATTATCGTTCACCGTCATCATCATCAACTCATCATTATTTATTTTGATTGCATTTTAGTGAAGAAAATAATTATAATAACTGATGATAAGGCAGCATGGTCTTAGTACCTTAGCCTGTTCCGAAAGGAACTAAAGAAACAATAAAAGCTTGTTGACATCATGGTTGACATCTTAGAGTATATCAAGAGGTGCCATACCTACGAAAAAAAACTGCCTACCTAAACTTGGATTTTATGAATGAATGGAAAGCAGTATGGCGGCCTAGTAGGGAATCCAGTAAACTGTCGATAACTACTTATCGATATAAAAAGGGCACAGACTAAAAATTTATACATTTGAAAGAAAAAATTAAGTGATTAGTTTAAGTGGATGCCGATTATTTGTATTCTCAGGTTGCAGTGTGCTTAGGGCTTTCTGTCAGACTTTCCTTGTGATAGCCGGAGTTTCGAATAATTCGCCCAGAAGGACGTAGAATCTACAAAGATTCTTTACAGTCTTTGAGTAACGATATATATATATATATATATATATATATATATTTAGTAGTACTCCAGGTACATAAGACATTGGCATAAAAATAAAATCGCTTTGGACAAAAAAAAAATCGAATTTTTATTTAATATTTTTGTTTTTTTTTTGTAAAAAATGTTTTAGTATCTATTCATCAGTAATACCAGTACCATTATGCGATAGAATAATAAAAAGTCAACGGCATTTCAAAAGTCATTCACTATGTATGGAAAGTGGTCTTCGTTCTTTACATATTTGGGAAAATATCGATAATTAAAATTCTATCACCGCATCACTAGCAATTTTATTTGACCAATCAGGTGCTACTACATCCCCACTACGTTGGAAAGCAAGATGGAGAATTGGCGTTTTCCTAATATGATTTTATGAATGAATTTCGTAGTAGCTTCACGTCTGTATATTTATGTCTATGGTTGACATCGACATTCTGACAGATATGACATTGACAATTGAGATTGAGAATGAAACTTGAAATAGGGATGGGACGGGTCACAGATTTTCCAACTCGGGCAAGTCGAGTTGATATATTACGTGACCCGGGTTGCAATTCGGGTCAACCCGAGTTGAGCCCGGCTAGGCGGTCACTAGTCCGGTCGGGTCGGTCGCAATGTGTCTCGAGTTTTTAACTGTCTGTACCTTGATTGACGAGTCTTCGATTCGACGTTCCGTCAATTCCATGTATAATAATAACTGTCCAGTAGGTAGGTACTTATCCAAATTAATATTATTTTTCACAACTTCTTGTACTTACTAGGTATCATACAAACAACGTAAGTATTATATTGACTGATTTCAATGAACTTTATTTAAAGTTAGGTATAATGAAATCAATACACAATATATTTACGTCCAATCAACTGTTTATTTCGTTTAAGTATATAAATATTAGCAAAATGGAAGCCGAGCCGAGTTGGCCCGTAGCCGCACCGCGACCGCGACTGTGACTGTGATCTGTGACGTTGCGTCAAGTAACAAGTTTAGTACCTACTTTAGTGATCAACCGAGTCAGCCCGAATCAAGCAAAAATGAACCCGGGTTGACGAGTTGGAAACTGAGCCCGAGTAACTCGAGTTTTTTAAACCGACCCGCCCATCGCTAACTTGAAATTAACTTGGCGCAGCTTGGCGTTCTGAGAGGTTATTTATTTATTATAATTACATTATTTTATAAACAATTCTTCACTGAAAGTTTTGAGAGCGTTGAAAAACAAAACAATGTCTGAAGTGATTGCAAAAAATATCGACAATGCTTGTGAAACAGCCGAAGAATTCACAAAAATATTTTACAAACAAGTTGACAACAACAGGCATTTGAGTTCTAAACTTTACCTGGATACTGGCCTGCTTGTGTGGAACGGGAATGGAATTAATGGCAGTGACAAGATTCAGAAGTTTCTCATGGATTTACCAGCCAGTAACCATGTGCTAAAAACGTTGGACGCACAGCCTATAGCAGAAAACTTAGTATCCAACAAATTGTCTTACCTTATTCAAGCATGTGGGGACGTAAGCTATCAGAACGACGAAACGAAGAAACCCTTTCAACAAACCTTTGTCATCGTAGCTGTCGACGGTAAATGGAAGATTGCATCAGATTGTTTCAGATTACAAGTTCCCTATAGTTAGACTGTAGTTAAAACTGACAGTCTTCATCTTGGATAAATAATTAAGTTAGGTAATTAATTAATTCTAGCATATTTCTAAATTTTATATGAACCTCTTCAGTTATCTTCTGTGTAAGGCAAAGTGGAATATGTTTATTTAAGAAAATTAATCTGGAAGTCATTTTAAGTTTACATTAGTTGTGCAATATTTGCATAACTATGTCCAATGTTACTATTGGTTTACTACACACACTTTTCTATTCTTGTATAAACTATCTTAGTAATGGTACATTCAACCACAGGCAAGTAAAGTTTATTCCTAAAAAAATCAAGCAATATCACTCACATATTGGCTGTTTATTCTAGGAATAACCTTTACTCACATTTGGTTGAACCGGCTCTAAGTACACTAATTGCATGTCTTTATTTATTCAATTTTTATTGTATTGTTACCCGCAGTCTTAAAATATGCTTGTAAGGAATTAAAAGCTATTTTTGCATTGTATAGTATTTCTAATTCACCAGGATATAAAACAACTGAGTAATATGATGTTTAAATTGATATAATTATAAGCCAGATACAAAATAGTTTTTTATTTTTATATATCACAATACATCTATAAAAAATACAATTTTAAAAACTTTTTTCCAAGTATGCAAATGCATAGCCACGTCTATTTATGTCTATAATTAGTTCAAATCACTGGTCGAAAACTTCCACAGGGATATTGCCATTGTCGGTGATGTTCTAAAGCATAGAGTAAGCACCTAAAAAGGTGTTGCAATGTGGGCAATAATGATGAGCTTTTTTACATGTGTTCACAATATAAGGTATTATACCGAAACAGCAAAGCAAGCACCAACTGTAACAAGAATAGTCATTTTATTTATGTTTTACAGCTAGAATCGTTGCTAATACCTATACACGTTGGATCCAGTTGTGCAAGAGAGTTGCCTTAGCTGGTGCGGCCACGTCTTGCCGTAAGCCACGCTATGTGAGTAACAAATATGCCTGACAATCTCGCCCACGCCGTGTCCAGTTAGAAGGGGTAGGCTCAAAAAGGTCCGGAAGCGTGGTGTGCCAATGCACGATCGTCCGAAGTGGAGGAGGAGCCTCCGCGGCGTGGCGGTTTCAATCCCCGCTCAGTGCAAATATTTGTCTGCATATGAGTATTTGCATTGGTCTGGTCGTGTTTCGGAGAGCACGTTAAGCTGTCAGTCCCGGTTATCATACGAACATATATTGTAGTCGTTACAGGGGAATTGGGTGAAATGGCCCACGTACAAAGGCTGATCACCCGTCTGACCTAACGGCGTCCCCATTGGCAGTAGTAGGTAGTAGTAGAAGTGGAGGAGGAAGATTCGGAAGGCGGTCACTGATCTCCGAGGTCACTTTTGGCGTCGGAAGCAATCAGGAAACTACGTCTCCATAGAGATAGGGTTCAGTTGTGCATTAGGTAATCTGTGATTGTGCTTGTGCCAACATGTAGGAATGAAAATAATTTTATATTTTCAAATAAAACGGCAATTAAAAGGTTCTATAGGGTCTGCAGTACAAGTGTAATGCACCTGGTGTTGCACACGTCCATATAGGTCACGGTAAACATTTTCTATCAGATGGGCTGATTGTCTGCTACCTAATTAATTTTTACACAACTCGATCTAATCATACTTACACAGTAGAACCGCAAATAAAGCCAGCAACCAAGTGGGTTTTCCGAGAATTCAAATACTCCACATGAGTTAGAACCCTTTTTTCACAAGTAGGGCAATTGTAAAATGTAGGGTTTTTCTTGAACGGCGAACGCACGGGAATTTGGGTGTTAGTTGGTTGATTGGTCACAACACTGTATGGTGGCGGTGGTTCCCTGTTTGAAGCTGTTTCAGTTCTGGTTTGCAATTCTAGCCTGGCTGGTTCACTCTGAGATGGGTTTACACTGTTATTCATATCCATAGTAAAGAAAAACAAGAGAAACTAAATAAAAATAAATGTATTGTGTATGAATATCATATTGATTACCATTAACCACTGAAAGTATGCGTCTTTATCACCCGACGCGATTACAGCTATCTGTCTATCTTATCTATATATTGTTGATTATGTACAATTTCAAGAGCTATGTTGTGGGCTCTTTCCTGAAGAGAATAATATTTAAATAGTGAAAGGGAACAAGTTATTTCTTGCACTTGGGCACTCCATGGAAATCTCGGCACCGTTCCCAATTACATCTAAGGTTTTCACTTTGGAGTCCGATGTTTGCTTACTCCTTCACCTTTTGGTCTGGTTTAGGTTATTTTATGGATTGGGAACCCCCACAAGGAAGCGCCAAGGTTTCAGCTGGAGCACCGGCTTGCAGGTTGGCTTGGACCCCCAAAAACTTTATGGCTCGTAGCCCCAAGCAGCCTCTTCTCGAAGCCAGTTCACCTATTGATTCATAGAGGCATTCTTCTCGGGGTTTTCTTCAGATTGTAGTCGCTCCCGTAAAAGTCTAGATAATTAAATCAACAATAGGGACAGAGTCAGCAGTCACCGGGCTTAGAGGTTACGATAAGGCCTGGGGGAACCACGCTAAAATTATAATGATTAATTATTTTTTTCTGCCATGAGTCATAGACGAGTTGAAATGGAAATAAATACATTGGTAATATTTTTTTTGCTGTTGTGTTTTATCACTGTTATGATTTCCGTTCATGTATTGTCTCTGACGTATACGTACCTACCAAGAGATTAAAAAACAATGAACGGATATGTAGATATGCAGGTACCTACATATTACTGTAAGTACTTAGGTGTCGGTCTTTGTACTTGTAGTAATGCAATTATTATTGATGATTCCAGAGAGAAATAATAATTTTATTATGCGTATGGGGCCCGATTAAGGTCACGCTGAGATGTAGGCTTGCCTCTTGGACTTGGAGGGTTAGATGGCAGTCGCTCCCTTAGAAGCCAAGTTTTCAAGGTTGTATATTAGCGCTCGGTTGATGAAGACGATGATATTTTCTTCAAGACAAATATTTACAAATAAAATATTAAATACTTTTATGATGAATTTATTTTTTCCAAATAATGAAACAATTCACAGAAACCATCAAATATTACTCTGACTTTATATAATGTTAACTTAAACATATTTATTGCTAAGTAATTTTTATTGCTTATTCTCTTTGAATTGTCTGCTGCAACCGCAACATCAAAAATACAAATGATTTCTAGAGTATACAGGTAATATAAATAACTTAATGTATAAATGGACAAAAACTTGTATAATAGTGGCATAAGTTACATTAAAACACATTACATAAGAACACATAAGACTACATAAAGGTACAGCATGAATAATATAACATAATAGAGATACTTAGAGGCAACAATTTAACATTTCATTGCTTTTTATAACCACACATTTAATGTGGCTAACATTCAAATAGGTTAAGGTGGCTAACACTGACAATCATATATTTAATGTAGGACCAACCCCAGGGGTTGGTAGGATTGATTAGATAAGTGTGCAAAAAATCACAAATATATTAAAGTTTGACATTTTAAATAATATGCATTGCATTTATTTATTTCTGGTATGAACATACTGACCCTGTCATATGGTCTTGGAAATTAACCCTGGATGTTTATAGATTTTTTTATTAAATTATTGATATTACCACCAATATGGGGCGGTCCTCGCTAATGCGGACGATCGGCCACCTTAAAATAGCTACATAACTTTGAAGTTTTGTAAAAATACTACACATTTAATTTGCCAGTTTTTACATTAAACAATATTAATTCAGTCTATTATCAGTCACAAGGTTATCATTGTTTTTCTGAAAATTTAGCTACTGTTCGAATTAAACCTGTTTGATGAATTTTAATTTAAAAAAGACCTCATTACGTGCCTTCAGTGTTAAAGAGGTAAAAGAAAACTGAAGTCCTTAAAATAATGTTCAATGGATGGAATGCTTTTTAGTGGTTAAAATATTTTTTTCCTAAAAATTTTGAAATATAAATAATTTATATCACAATAATACAGCTGTGTGCTGATTGAGTATTATTATGTAGCTACACCATTTGCTTATTAAACATAATACATGCACCGATATTGCAGGTTCTAGTCCACTACCTACGATCATTGTACTGGTCACGCTTTATTGTTCAATTGTCAGCCCTTGGGATTGGTCAGTATTTTAAATAGATAGTTTGTCGGTCACTGCGATATTGGTGCATGCATTACTAATTGTCAAGTGAGAATTAAATATCAATACAATTCATAGCCAATATAATATTTATTTATAAGTGATTCTTTACTGTAAAAAAGTATTAAGATGCTAGGCCTTTAATTACTAGTATGGCCATAAAATACTTACAATTTAAATTGTGAATGTTGAAATAAACTCATATTTCATACAACTTCTCCTCTCATCGCCTAGTCTTACCATTCAATATGTGAGCTAGTGAGCGAGTTATATGATGCATATGATCACTTAAGTTCTAACACCACATAAGTCACAATAGCAACGTAAGCAAAATATAACCCCAATTTATTGACTGATCAAATATTAAGTTCAATTTAGCCAAACAGTGACTCACAAGTTACGTGGTGTCAGAACTTAAACAACAAAACATAGAAAATTAAAAATCACAAACACTTGAATGACATTTGAGAAGATTGTTGAATATAACCAACAGTTTGTTCACAATATCAATAGTGTTATTAAAAATTTACAGCATTACAATGTTCAATAATAATGAAATTCAATGCAGTTACAAGAAGCTTCTATTTTAAGACGTTTTATGGCACCAAATTTTTGTACACACATGTATCAAAATGTATTAGTACCATTTGCATTTTATAAATTTCAAAAGCTTTTAATCTTCATAACGTATTTATTGGTGGCAATAATATCCTCACCCAATTACTTAGCATTTGCTACTTTTGCCGATAAAAGTATTGCAATTGGGACAGTAGTGCTCAGCATCCTTGAATGTATCGAAGCAGTATGGCACCAAACCCAGACAGCATAGAGAGCATACCCTGAAAAAAAATAAGCAGCTATTAAATGTATTTCTAATAGGAAATTTCAATTGGCCAGCAGTTTTACCTGTGTTTTATAATTTAGAATAATATATATATAAAAACATAAAAACCCTTAAAAATCACCACAGAATACAGACACAAAATAAACTGGGTGATTTTATAGTTGTCTCGGAAAAAAAGAATTTGGGTTCAGTTTCAAAAGCAAAATCATCATAATAGGTTAGAGAAGGGCATATGGTATAAGACCATACAATGTCAACCTCCTCCGATTCCCTGGTTTGTTAATAATAAGTTACCTAGGAAATATATAGTCATAGCACATAGAATTAGAAGTGGTTGTTTTATCAAATAAATTTAGATATTTAATGCGTGTAACAACCTCTCCAAATTGCGAAACTTGTGGAGTAATGGACGACATACAACACATCCTCATGGAATGCGCGCGCTACCAGACTGGAAGAGACCAACTGATGGTAGACTTAGAGGTGAATAAGTCAGACATAGGTGCCTTCCACAGAATACTGACCACTCCTAATTCGGAGGAAGCATTCTATTTATATAGAATGCTTTCTATAGTACCTACTTAATGTTTTAGTTTTTAATACTTGTTTTGTAAAGATAATACAATATGTACTAGCAGGGCGACATATACTTATTGTATAAAGTCCATAAATAAAGAAAAAAAAATCATAATAGGTGAAAGAATATTTCTTTTTTTAAATCCCCCATATACACTGACGGACTCATAAACTGCATCAAAGTAATAGACGACTTTGAAATAAATATTTTAACCAAGTATGCATACTTTCTATACAGATTTAAATTGAAACCTCTCGATTGGTTCGTGAACTTTAAAACAGCGTAGGGTCATATCTTTAAGTTAAAGTTTATGTACTGGAAAGGCCCTTAAGACTTTTTTTGAAGAAAAAACAGAAATTTAAGAAAAATTGGTTTAATTAAAAAATTGGTTTTAACAATAGACACAAACTTTATGCAAGGGTTTATTTGTGTTTTAATAAGGTGTATTACCCCCACGTGCCCTTATTACGGATTCTAATCGGTTCCGCATAGATTTTATAAGGGTTTTTAAAAGATCTTGCGGAATATTGTCCCATTCTTCTGAAAGTGCTGTTCTTAGTGCTGCCACTGTCGTGGGCGAAGGGTTTCTCGCATATACAGCTCTTTTTAAATTGTCCCAAACATGCTCGATGGGATTAAGATCCGGGCTGCGTGCTGGCCAATTCATTGTACGTATCCCAACCTCTTCGCAATAATGTTGAACTTGTGCAGCTGCATGTGGCCGGGCATTATCCTGCATTAAAGTAAAATTTTCGCCTATGAATCCCATGTAAGGCACCACGTGATCTTCTAATATCTCTGTTATGTAGCGATGTGCTGTCAAACCCCCTCTATTACCGTTTTGACGGACCATGTCTATGAACACAAGTTCTGTTCGCCCGTTCATCGATATGCCACCCCAGACCATACATGAACCGCCTCCAAAAGGAACACGCTCCTCAATGCAACTTTGAGCATATCGCTCCCCACGTCGACGATAGACTCTTCTGCGACCATCTGCACCATATAAACATGTCCTACACTCGTCCGTGAACAATACAGAGGCCCACTGCTCTTCTGTCCAATTCAGGTGATGACGCGCAAATCTTAAGCGAGCTTGTCTGTGAGCTGTAGACAACTTTGGACCATTTGCTGGTCTAAAAGGGGTGATATCCGCTTCCTTTAACCTTCTTCTTATTGTTCGTGCACACACGTTTACTCCACGCACTTCATTAAGCTCGGTTTTGATGTTAACTGACGTGAGGAAACGATTTCGCAGGGAAGTTATAACAATAAATCGGTCATCACGACCTGTGGTTGCTCGAGTTCTGCCTGTACCACGTCTCCTCCTGTAAGAACCTGTCTCTACAAACCTTCTGTATATTCTAGAAACCGTAGACTGGTTTAAATTTAAATTTCTACCAATCGTTCGTTGATCCAAGCCCTCCCGCACCAATGCTACAATTTGTGCCGCTTGTTCGGACGAAGTATCCATATTATGGTTCAAAAACTCTCGATGTGTTAAAAAACTAACCCAACAATTATGCTGGTAACAATAATTCAATTGACAAAACAAAAAAAATCAATGAGAATCAATTTAAAACTTTGCTATAAATAACACGCAAATCTGATACTACAAGTAAATTTTCTTTTCCCGGCTATATTCATCTGTTTTACTGCAGTTCTATTTTTAAATTTAATTTTTTTTTTAAGATTAAGAGCCAGTCTTTCCATATTTATATAATTTAATCTAAAAAGTTTGCATACTTATTATAAAAAATCCTTTTAGAGTAAACCTGAACTTTGATGCAGTTTATGAGTCTGTCAGTGTAGTTTACCTTTCACCTGAACATTATTCCCATTATATTAACATAAAAAAAATTAAGCAGATGATTTTGCTATTGAAACTGTGCCCAAACGTTTTCTATTCGAAACAACTATTTGCAGGTTTGCTGGAAGAGAACTCAACTTTGAGTTAAGCTCGCCTATGTACATTTCATCTCACTATCCATACTAATATTATAAATGCGAAAGTAACTCTGTCTGTGTCTGTCTGTCTGTATGTTACACTTTCACGCCTCAGCCACTGAACCGATTTTGATGAAATTTGGTATAGGGGTAGATTAGACCATGAGTAAGGACATAGGCTATGTTTGGCCGCGATAACTGACATCCACGCGGGCGGAGCCGCGGGCAAATGCTAGTTGTATATAAATGTAATTTATGTGTACATAAAGATTAAAATGAATAAATAAATAAAAACAATAAAATCACCCAGTTTATTTTTATAAATATAAACACTAAAGTTGAAAATGAAAATGTTAATATTTTACTTAATAGAAACCAAATCTCAGAAACTACAACAATTTTTCATTGTCATATTCATCTTGGCATTAGTCTTGGCTTCCAATGACTGCTTTTTTCCAACTTTTTTTTTGTTACTATATTATAGCTGATGGAACTAATAATAACAAATACTTATAACCAAGTAGATTACATGATCCACTTAAATGTAAACATATTTATTACTTAATCGTACTGTTTAAGGAAAAACACAATATGGAAATATATTTCCTTCTTGGAATAAAATAAAATTATGATTATTGGCCCTTCCATTGTGATACCCAAACTAAGGCATCTGTTCATTTACTACACAGCTGTTAAAGAGTACATAAAGTAGTAGTAATCTGTTACTATAAATCTGTGATAGCTAGAAAACTCTTAGGCCCATATTCTAGAATGACATTCAGCCTGAATCGCTATTTATCTTAGGACAGATTGTATAGGCAGATTGATAGATAAGACATATTATCACCTAAACAATCTGTAATCAGATCAATCGAGATGAGGGCCTTAAAGTTATATAAACATAAAATACTTACATGGTAATAACACAGACCGATCCAGCAACTAAATGAGTATGCCAAGCCGTTGTATAAGTCACCCTTGTTGTAACAACTTTGTTACAATTAAAGCATGTTATTGTTGTTGGCTCTGTGCCTACAGCAGGTGGCAATACGATTCCAACGGGTACTCCTGGAGGAGGTGGGGGCATGTCACCAGCGTAGGGTTGTGTGGTCGTCACAGTGATTGTAGGATGCGGGTAAACCCCCGGCGCTGTGAACTGTTTTGGCTGCATGTACGGCCCGACGCCGGGAGCGTGTGGTTCCCCTCCGGGTGCTACGAACCCATATTGTGGTGCACCCATCCCTCCAACTACAGCAGAGTATGGTGGTGGAAGATCTTCAGCGGGCGCTGACGCTCCGACGGCTGGCCCTTGGGTACTCGCCATCGTGTTTTTTCTCGGTGTGTCTGTTCGCTGATGCTATGTTTACCAAATTAACTGCAGCTTGTGGCTTACACAATACTCGTAAACTAAAATTTCTAAGTGATTTGTACAAAATGGCACAGTAAATTCGAGACGAACAGATAACATATTATATTATGACGTCATTTGTCAATCAATGTCACATGTATAGCAAAACAAAGCACTTATACGTTTTCGGATACACGCACAACAGAAATACGCTTTTTGCAATCTTTCAACATTAAATTTTTATTACAACTCAAACATCAAGGTCTGAAGGAATAGTGTAAATGAAATGGAGGAGGCGTGGAAAGAGACAATGATCCATAGCAAACGGCTTTTTGTTCTTTGAGAAGACTGAATCTTTTGGCATACTGTAAGTGTAGGGGTATAACCTCAGGGCATACTTATTACGTTTCTTGGGTGCCTTTTCAGGATAACATGGGGTGCTACGATAGTATACTCAGGTGGTACTCAAATTCACCAAGCATAGATTAATACAAAACAATCTTCGTGCGTGCCAGGCCCTCATTTATCTCACGATTTAGGTCCAAGATATGCGTCCCTGTCCCTAGGTAGGTCTATAATAGATTTATACCTACAAATCACAGTGAGTTTGCAATGCACACGTGTACTTGATGCAGAGTTAATACATGGAGAAAAAGTAAATTGGTGGCAGCACAGTAGTGGAAGTGTAGATTTAAATATAGAGTCTGGGTAATGAAAGCTGACTGCTGAGCCCATCGAGGAAATATCCACTTCCTTGATGGCTAAACCTTATAATGACACAGCGACAATATTTAATTGTGGGTCTTAGATGAACCCTACGGCGACGGTTCCTTTAGATTTTAGTTGCATTGGGTAACACCGCTTTGTAATAATGTTTTGCAAATGCTTTGTATGTTTAATGGTGCACCAGACAAACCCACAGTGGTTTATGGTGTGTACACATTGTAAGATTAATTTGTATTATATTGTAGTAAATAAATAAAAAAAAAAAAAAAAAAAAGGTACTTAGTTCCTGAGAAAAACAAAATATTTATAAAAATAAAATTGTAGCTACATATAAACATGTTCCCTTAAAATGCCTCCAGGGAAGTGGAAGACGCGCCTGCCATTTTAATAGTAGCAATAATTTATTATCTAGGTAATTGGTGCTTAGCTGCTAAGTACACAATAAATGTCGATTAATTAATGCAAAGAATAGGTAGGTATTAGCACATTTGGTTCTGAACTCTATAGCGTGTCTCCTTAACCTTAACCACTTTTTTTTTTCTGGGCGGAAATCACCTCGGATACCCCCCCTTCCGGAGCCGGAAGGGGAGGTTATGTCGGAATCGAACCGACTAAAACCGCACGCCGACTGTGGGTCGTGGTGCTAGGCCGGAGGTGATGTTGGCATCGACATATCCCTCGCACCCCGGCTGACCCAGGGCCATCCCTTACGGGTTGGCCCTCCTCGGGGTAACCTTAACCACTGAATTAACCACGTTACATTTCACTACAAAATACCCTTTTTATTATTTTATTATTAGTAGTAGCAGGCCTTTACATCTTAGGTAGATGATTTAAGCAGTATCTGTGTGGCAGACTCTAATGTGACTGTATAGTCCGATACGGGAGTGACAGTACCGTCCGCATGATTGGCACCTAAACTGCGGGTCGCTCGAAACTTGGGCAGACGAGGCAACCCCTGCGCTCCCGTGTCTCTTCTTACGCTTTCCGGCTAAGTTACGAAACCAAAACAGTTGTCATGGGTCTTGCATCCATCAACCAGGGACTTCCTACACTTGGTGCAATCGTGAGCCCGGTTTTTTCATACTTTGGGGTTGATAATTAAATTCTTAAATTCCAAATCCAATTAACTTATTAAATTCCACAACATTCTACACAATGCTATCTAGATCCATGGTAAGCTTAACTAGCTTGTGTTATGGAATCTAGAATGCGGATAAACATACTTAGAATTTTTTTTTGTAAAAACATACCTACATATTATACATAGAAACACCCAGACCAATGCATATAAATATTTGCACTGAGCGGAGATCGAACCCGCGCCACCTGCGTGGCAGTCGCTTTCATTACCGCCACTCCACGGCACCCTTATCAACGTATTCGGTTTTTCGGCGTCACTAAGCTATTTGATTAGGGTTAGCAGCCTTCCTAGGCACATTCTAAGTTGCTCAGTTGGATTCCTATTGATAGAACCTACTTTTCCGTAAATAAGGTACAAGTAAAAAATATTGAACTAGCACCTAGGTATCTGCTTCGGTGGCGTAACCCAATTTCGGCCGGCTTCCAAATAGGTCGCATGGTGCATGACAAACTAGATCCAGGTAAGTATTTTTAACCGGCTTTCATCATTCGCCTCTGAATTTGCTTGTAATACGAGTAGTAAGCTGTAATAAATAATTGTCTGGCCTTCGCTCTGTTCTAGGTAATATTGAATATACACAGAGTTTATAGGTACTAACAGGATTCCGCGTAAAAAAATATAAAACCTAAGTCCACAAGGATGAAGTCACGGGCACAGCTAGTTTCAGACATAAGACAGTTTTTACTGTTTACTATTGTATATACGATAACATTCGAGACCCTCGGCTTGTTTGCGATGTGGTGGTGGACATTGTTGGGTAACAGTGCTCGAGCCTGTTACCGCGACGTCTGTGCCGCTTGCCGCCAGTGAGTCGACGTAACTTCGTGAATCGAGCGCGTACATTCACGTCACGTGTAACGAAGTTGACCGAAAATTTTATCATGACACTGCAACTATTGTAGATATTTTGCAACTTGCGTACTAGTTTTTGGATTTTTAATACTTTTGTACGAAATTGTAGCAAGTGTTGTGCATCTGTGCGACCGTTGCGTTGTTACCAACGAAATTATAAGCAAGTTAAGGCTTAATAAGGTAAATAATGATTTGAATATGTATAATATTTGGTTACTGATGTATATTGAGGCATTATTTCGCGGTAATATATGTAAATAGTGTGTTTCCTATCACATAGGTGTTTAGGCAACGAGTTGAAGGATTCTAAATTTAAATTAGCCTTCTGTGCATATACAAAAATATGGTCGTGAAATTAATACGATCATGGTATGGTACAGTCCCCATCGGTATTAGACTAACACATTCCAAGTTACCGATCACCTTAGCTTTTAAAACTTATATATCCATATCCTTCTATAGATACTAACATTATAAACAGGAGGGGATCTGTTGGTATGTTACGATTAAGCTAAAAAAACTATTGCCCTCTAGACAAGGACAATACGTTTGTAGAATAGAATGATCGGATTGACATACATCGACGTTAACGACGGTCATAAACGTAAAAATACGTGTCAATCCCATACATTCTGTTCTATGATACGCCGGTCAACGAAGTGCCATTTGTCTAGGAGGCCTAGACCGGTTTAAAAAATCTTTATCATATCAAAATAATACGATGGCAGAATAACTTAAGTTACTTTTATTCAGTTATCACCACGGGATCAGAGTTAGCTTCACAATGCGATGCTAGTATAAAACAATACTGATTAATTGAAAAATTTTAGATTTCAAAATCGTTTGATTGTTTGTGTTAGCATCATTTGATAGCGACTGTACCTTTGAACCGAATGCCTTTTCGATCTTGTTGCACCGTGTGTGACGTAGCAGCTGGTGTTGTGGTACCAGCAGTGACGTCACCCGTGATCACAGTCGCAACTTGCCAAACATAATGAGTCGTAGGTAATATGTGCATTATATATCACAATATCTATTCACAATGCATAGATAGGTAGGTACTTACGAGGTTTTGCTTGAGGTAATCCAATGACTCGTATTTTAGGTACACTCAACATCAAAGGTTTTGCTTGAGGTAATCCAATAACTCGTATTTTAGGTACCATCAGCGTCAAAAGGTCTCTCAAAAAGTTAGGCAAACGTTAAAAAATGGTTCACATTGACGTTACATTTGATTAAAAAAAAATAAGGGAAGAAAATGCAGCTTAACTACCTGCTTCGAAGATTCTGTTAGAATATTTATAAATTTGGATTATACTGTGCCTAATTAATAGTTTTTTAAACAGTATTTATTGTCTACTTTTGACGCAGACTGTACCTGAATCTGTTACGTTTAACCAATCTTATATAATAATCATATTGTGTATATTTAAAATAGTATCTATGTCATTTAAAAACTAATTAAAATAACAAGTATTTATAAATTGTTTACGAATGAGTAGTAGTATTAATATCTGTGCACTTCAAATGTGTAGTCACAAACCCCCTTGCCTAAACCTCAAAAATAACAAATATTCGAAAAACATTGGAAAAAATGAAATGCTCAAGTGAGACTCGAACTCACGACCTTTCCCTTACAGGGGTGCTCAATAGCTCAGTTGGTAGAGCAGTCCCCCTGTAAGGGAAAGGTCGTGAGTTCGAGTCTCACTTGAGCATTTCATTTTTTCCAATGTTTTTCGAACTTAAAAAGTTAGCATAATAAAATAAATGCTATAAAAAGTTCATTCAAATAACAATTATTATTATTAGTTATTTTTAAATGGAACCATGAGGATCACTGTGATGCCCGTCTCGGTCTGATGTGAAAACCTTTTTTCTTGGGAATGTGTGGAGGCATCAAGGTGAAAGTTATATTATAACTCAGGGCTGTAAATCGAATACATAGGGAAAAATAATCTTCTCGGGCGGGACTCGAACCCGCAGTCTTTCCCTTACAGGGGGAATGCCTGACCAATTCGGCTACCGAGACACGCTCAATATGATTCAAATTTCCCATGTTATACATCTTTAAGACGACGTGGCGTCATCTACTGATTTTCTTACGAACTATCGGGATCTAATGAATGATGTTACAATCATTTTTGAACATTGATTTTTGATAACTCCGTCCAAACAATTGAAGGAATTTTAACAGCATTAAGTATGCTAACTATACAAATCAAATACATAGGGAAAAAGAATCTTCTCGGGCGGGACTTGAATCCGCAGTCTTTCCCTTACAGTTAGCATACTTAATGCTGTAAAAAAATCCTTCAGGGCTGTAAAGCCTTGAAGCTGTGAAAAAATTGACATCCAAGTCAATGCCATCAAAATATGTAAGGGAATCAAAACCCCGTACGTCCCGTTTAGCTTGAATTAAGAAATTTGACAGGAAACCACACATGAAAAAAGTTTGGAAACTGTAAATATGTATTGAATGAATATTAAGTATGCTAACTATACAAATCGAATACACAGGGCAAAAGAATCTTTTCGGGCGGGACTCGAACCCGCAGTCTTTCTCTTACAACCAATTCGGCTACCGAGACACGCCTGATGGGAGTCAAATTTCCCATCTTATACGTCTTTAAGGCGACGGTGGAGTCATCTACTCTATGTAGCTACCCACACATCTGAAAACCAATTCAGTTTAGCTCGTTGGGGTGAAATTACTAATATTCTCCTAACTCCACTAACTAAACTGAATTGGTTCGCGTTGATAATATAAAATATAGGCAAAGATTCGAACCCGGGACCTCTCGATCATAAGGACGAAACTTCATTAACCACTAAATCACCGAAAGATGGACCCGCGTGTCCCCTGGTCAATAAAATTTCAGGTTCTGGTGTCTCCTTTAAGCAGGGATATTCGTGTAAACTTGATATAAGTATTTATTTGATTCTCCAACGTACGCAGCATCCTTCACAGGCTGTCAACAGAGTGTATTCACGAAGAGTCTTCCTCTTAGTAGGCGATCAGATGTTTTCGGTTAAGCCTATTTCTGTTATCTGGACAGTTTTTACTGATTCCGAATCGTTAGTTAGAACATCCTAATAAAAAAATACAAACAAGGCGCAGGTCAGACGACAGTCGCATCTACAAAGCCAAAACAAAGAGAAATTTCAACCGGGACTAATGGCAACGCTAGGCTACTACTACTCCTGAGGAGGGCCAGACCGTAAGGGATGGCCCTGGGTCAGCCGGGGTGCGAGGGATATGTCGATGGCAACCTCACCTCCGGCCTAACACCACGACCCACAGTCGGCGTGCGGTTCGAGTCCGACATAACCTTCCCTTCCGGCTCCGGTAGGGGGGGGGGGGGGGGGGGATCCGAGGGGATTTCCGCACGGAAAAAAATCTACTACTACTACTACCTACTACTACTACTGCCAGTGGGGACCCCGTTTGACCGGACGGTTTATCAGCCCTTCTATGTGGGGCCATTTCACTTAATTCCCCTATTTATTTTATTTATTTATTTATTCATTAAAACCATCGATTAAAGAGTTTACAGAGTCGTTGTCTCCTGAACTAAGTTGTTAACCTGTATCTCAGGAGACAATTCCTTCCCACATTACATGTAACAAAATGTAGTTTCAATGAAACAGTAACTAGAATAGAAAAAACAGCAAATAAAGAATGGTAACTAAATCTTCGAAATTCCTTTTTCAAATTTGGGTTTGTGTGTGAGTGTGTGTGTGTGTGAGTGTGTGATTGTTGTGAGTGTGTGAGTGTTGTGTGTGTGTGTGTGTGATCAGATCAATGCAAATAATCAAATATTTTGATTTATTTTGATTTTGATTCTGAACGGGGGTCGAACCCGCGCCGCTACGCCACGGAGGCTGTCAACACGCAACAACGCTAAACTAAGATAATGATAATGATTTTGTTTCTCGCACTTATCCTGAACTTATAGTAATTCCCGTGTCTACAGGAAACACAGTTATATAATAGTTTATTTACAATAATAAAGTTAAAATACTTATATAGGCAGTATAGTATACGGAACGAAGTTGTGCACGGTATAATAAGATATCATTATGTGATTGTATCTAACTTAACCAGTATTACGAGTACGGGTAACACGTTACGAGTATACCGCCATTGCGGAACGAGCACATACCTTTAATTTATTACACATCGCCTCGTGTGGGGTTCGATGTAATACGATCCTGATCAATTTATTAATAATCCTGTGATTCTCTGGGCAAAGATTTACAGAAGGGGCAAAATTGGCAAAAATGAAAAGAGCTTTCCAAATTCGAAAAGTTAGTTGAACCTGTCAGAATCTCAACCGTAATCCCATTACAACTTGCAGCCTTGCCTATTTTCATATTATCTATTCAATGCTTTCTCATTCTCTTTCATCACAGTTGTCATTCAATGGTAAATAATAGGTAGTAATAAATCAATATTCTAAGACATTCTATGTACCGAGCACTAGACCAAAAGTAAGCATAGTTTAACTAGCATGTGTATAACACTAGATCAGACTACTGACTGCTAATAAACATGCTAAGATGACACCCGCATACGGTGCCAAATATGCCTTCAAGAACCAAGCGGTTCGGTGAATCATTCCAATGCCGTACCATTAAGACCCGGAACTCCCTACCAGCTCATGTGTTACCGTCAACCTGAGCGCATAACATGGTACATGTTTATAATGGTGACCATTTTCCGAGACTGCCTTTAGTATACCATCAGGCGTGGTGAAGTTAAATCGACGTGTCCTTTTATATATATATGAAAAATACAAAAATTTGCCCTGAGCGGGAATCAAACCCGCGACCCCTGATTTAGTAGTCAAACGCGCTACCGTTACGTCACAGAGGTTGACGAAGAGATTGACAACCACAGCTGAAACGTCGATACATCTGCCGAGGACTTGCCATAGACTTGACATACATGCCTCGCGTCATTATTTGATCACCGGATGTTCGAAGCAGTCAAACGTGTTCGAAGCAATCTCATTGATGACAAGCGTGAGGTAACACAAAGGACAACGGAAACCACTGTAAATAAAGTAGTCGTTGTAGTAGGCGGCAGGCGGTTAGGAGTCTTCGCCGTTTCGGATCAGTACGTATCGTAAAATGATGGAGAAGTATAATAATGGAGGCATTTACGCCTCCAATATTATACACTACATAACCTACCTACATAAATACTTATGGTCAAAAAGTTACACTTATGACACATATTGAGAACACTTATAATATAAATGTAAACCTTTGAGAATGCCGTAAGGCGAAACCGGTCAGGTTCAATAGAATAAATACTGTGGAAAAAGTACAAGTGTTCTCAATATGTGGAAAATTGAATTCCACCAAGTGCCATCAATCAACAGGATAAATATTACACATATGAATGTCTAGATTACAATTATTGCTTCGATATTTAAGTACATTCACGGACAGATTCTCAAGATAATGGGGTTACTTTCCGTACGAATTGAATGGTCCATTAACTCACAGCCACTATTTCGGGGTCGAGTCGGGAACACCGTTGTCCCCCCTCCCGAGGAGGGCCAGACCGTAAGGGATGGACCTGGGTCAGCCGGGGTGCGTGGGATATGTAGATGACAACCTCACCTCCGGCCTAGCACCACGACTCATAGTCGGCGTGCGGTTTTAGTCGGTTCGAGTCCAACATAACCTCCCCTTCCAGCTCCGGTAGGGGAGGTATCCGAGGGGATTACCGCACGAAAAAAAAAGGCATCACTAGAACAAATGGTGCATATTTTAAAGTGTAATTTTTTACTTGTTACTATTTACTAATTTCACTCGTCTTCGGGACTGTGGCCCAACCACCCGAATATTACCTTTTATTTTTATGAATAGGCCAATGGTGACGGGTGCATATAAACCGATTCCTACCGGTGCGGCAGTGTCCCAATAGGTCACATAGCGCATGACAAACTAAATCGAAGTAAGTTTTTTCCCTTTTCAAAATTTTCTAAGGCTAAACCTTCATCAAAAACTGGGCTTCTAAATGCAGAAAGACTTTTTTAAATCGCATCAGTACTTCCTTCCAGAGATTGGCACATGCAGACTCCACCTTTTCACTTGAACCCTGTATCTGAAGCAGAAGTTCAAAAATCTCTCTTGTCTATTTCTTCGTCTGCTGCTGGCTCTGATCATATCTGCTCAAATATGATTCTTCCTCTTCTTCCTTTCACACTTCCTGTTATAACTCATATTTTCAATTATTCCCTTTTCTCTGGTACTTTTCCTGACTCCTGGAAACCAGCTTTTATCATTCCGTTACCCAAATCGCCCAATCCTTCCTCACTAACCGATTATCGGCCAATTTCCATTCTTCCGTTTCTTTCAAAAGTTCTTGAGCATATTGTTCACCGACAACTGTCTTTATTTTTATCTTCCTCTAACCTTCTCAGCTCTTTCCAATCTGGATTCCGTAAAGGACACAGCACAGTCACGGCTCTCGTTAAAGTAACTGACGATATTCGCTGGGCTATGGAAAAGAAAGAACTAACTCTGCTAATATTGCTGGATTTCAGTAGCGCTTTCAACTCCGTCGATTTTGACATACTGCTTGGCACCCTGAAGAGCATTAACGTTTCCTCTAATGCTATCTCTTGGTTTGATTCCTATCTTCGAGGGCGGTCGCAGTGCGTTCACCTGGAACAGGAGTCCTCTGACTGGTGTGGACTGGCTGCGGGTGTACCCCAGGGAGGTGTCCTTTCTCCTCTCTTATTTTCCATCTTCATCAACTCGGTCACAGGTCTAATTTCATCCAACTATCATCTATATGCCGATGACTTGCAGCTATACCATCATTTTGCAGTGACTGACGCCTCCTCGGCAGTTTCTGCCATGAACCACGACCTGCATCGTATTAGCAACTGGGCCAAATCATTCGGACTATGTATCAACCCAACTAAATCGCAGGCAATGATCATTGGCAGCACTCGGATGCGCAGGCAGCTTGACTTCTCCACATTACCTCCTGTAACGCTGGACGGAACTCGGATACCCTACTCGGATACCGCCAAGAACTTGGGTGTACTCTTTGATGCTAACCTATCTTGGAGTCCTCACATCAATGAGGTTAGTAAAAAGGTACATTACAGCTTTCACTCCCTGAGGTGTCTTCAGAGTTTTCTACCTTTAAAAACTAAAATCTCTCTTGCCCGAACCCTTATCCAACCTATTACCGACTACGCTGATGCCTGTTTCCTAGATGCCACTGAGGAACTTTTAAACAAATTGGAGAGACTGCAAAACTTGTGTATTCGGTTCGTATTCAATCTGAGGAAGTACGACCACGTCTCGCAGTTTCGTAAAGAACTCAAGTGGCTCCCTATCCGCCACCGTAGAAACACTCGAATTCTCTGTCTCCTTTTTAATATTCTGCACAACCCCTCTGCACCATCTTACCTGAGGGAGCGTTTCTCATTTGTTCGTGCCTCTGATGCTCCGTGCAGATCAAGCCTCCGATTTCTCCTTAAATTCCCATCCCACAAAACTGATTTCTGCTCTTACTCCTTCACCGTGCAAGCGGTCAGACTGTGGAACTCGCTACCGTCTGACATCAGAGCCAGCAACACGCTGTCTGTATTTAAAAGCAAAGTTCGCAGTCATTATCTCTCTTCTGTTCAGTGACGTCAAGTCGTGGGCGGAGGAGGGATGGTGATTCTCCTATTTATGCATAAATGTTTGGTTATTTATTGTACTGTGTATGTTTATGTATATTTGATATTATTTAGGTTTATGTAGAATATATTTAGTATATCATTTTTAGTTAGTATAAAATATATATGATACTTAATATGGTATATTTATTTAGATATTAAGTACTACTGTACCTTTTATAATGTTAAGCGTGTGTGTGCACTTATAGTTTTCTCTCTAATTACTATATACACAATCACACCAATTTTTGTATGTGTCACGATCTCCTCTCGCCGGTCTGCTGGGAAAAATTTCTTATAGAAATAAGCAGTATCAATGTACTAACTTTTCAACATCCATTGTATGTTATGTATTCGCTTTGTGTGTGCATGAATATTAAATAAAAATAAATAAATAAATAAATAAATAAATGAATCACCTAAACGTTACTTATTAGATAGTACATAGATAGAACTACCTATACTTATATAGAATAGTGAGATTGTTCCCAGCGCCGCCGTAACACCTATTACCACTTCCTACTATGGGGATGTTATTACTCGTTATATAACGTGCTCCGAAGTTTCTACTCGCTCAGCTGGTTACGTCACGTCTGTTCCGGACATTTGCTCTTACGGGTAACACAATCCGTCGAGTCGAATGGTTGTTTTATTAACTATATCAGCTCCTTTTATTTGTGTTTCGTATTTAATTATGTCTGTCAACATTACAGTTGGTTAAGCGTTGCAAATAGATTTTTAACCTATGCAATACTAGCTTTTAACTGCAGCTCCGCCCGCGTGGATGTCGTTATCGCAACCAAACATAACCTATGTCTTTCTCAAGGTCTAATCTACCCCTATTAGTACCAAATTTCATTAGAATTGGTCTAGTGGTTTAGGGCGTGAAAGCGTAACGTACATACAGACAGACAGACAGAGTTACTAGTATGGATTTTAGCGTGTGTGGAGTGCGTACTAGGTACGGTGGAGTATTCGACTCCTCTGTCGAAATCGATTCCCTTCGTATGCATGTTCAACAGAGTGGTTTTTATTCACTGCGGGAGGAAGCGAGGCGACTTTCGGTTTTGAAGTGGTTATAAAAAACAGAAGAAATTACAGAACATCTTGTGAACTCAAACTTTGTTGATTTTGCATCTGTATTTTTTATACCACTTGCACGTGGCAGACAAGCACATGACCTACCTGATGGAGAGTGGTTACCGTGGCCTATGGACGTATGCAACACCAGGGGCCTCACACTCGTGCTGCCTACCCTGAAGAAACCTTCTAATGCCATGAAGAACCCCATATTGTAGTCGCTTGGGGCAACCAAGGCAGGGAGTTCAAGCTTCCAATCTGTGTCTTCTTATAACAGGATTTCGATTACATGCGATGATTTGGTTCCCACATCATGATTTTTGGGATATTAGAAACTTTGGATGCAAAATTGATGGTTCGATGCGCTAGAGGCATGGGATTATTTGATGATTTATTAATATAGAAACTATAACTAGCGGTAGCCTAGTAGTATGGGTAATGGACTGCTGAGACGAGGTCTCGGGTTTGATCCCAGGTTTACCATGGCACTCACCAATGACTTTTCGATGCTTTTCGAAGTTATGTGTGTATTTATCGCAGGTTTATAAGTGCCCGGTTAATGGCAATAGACTCGCCACCTTTTACATTGGGACCTAAACTTAAACTGGCGAAATGTGGGTGCTAGCACCTCTGCCTACCCCTTCGGGGAATACAGGCGTGAGTTTATGTTATGTTATGTTATGAAACTATAACTAAAGCCAGTGGTTTTGCTCTCTCCGCGCTTACAGCCCACGGTAACCTATTCTGCAGATAATAATAGCCTTTGTGTTTATCTGAAAACGCACTAAACACATCCGTTCGTTCTCAAGATTCAACATTATACATTCAAGTGTTATGTTGAAATTTTGAATGAAATTACCTAAATATTTGAGTAAGATTATGCAAAGTGCTACCATGAATACTCAAGTGTGCGTAGATTTGCTAAACAATTTGATCGGTGAGTTAACAAATGATCGCATGCATTCGAAATCATGTTATAAGAAGACACAGATTGGAAGCTGTAGATTGAACTCCCAGGGATATGTCGATGACAACCTCACCTCCGGCCTAGCATCACGACCCACAGTCGGCGTGCGGTTTTAGTCGAAAAAAAAGGGTATATTGTCATCGCTTGGGAAAACCACGGCATTTTTTTTTCCGTGCGGAAATCCCCTCGGATACCCCCCTGCTGGAGCCGGAAGGGGAGGTTATGTCGGAATCGAACCGACTAAGACCGCACGCCGACTGTGGGTCGTGGTGCTAGGCCGAAGGTGAGGGGAGGGGGTACAACGATGTCCCCGACTCGGCAATGACAATATACCCGAAGGGGGCCATCTTGAAAGAGATGGTCCTGGGTCAGCCGGGGTGCGAGAGATATGCTTTCGGCAATCTCACCTCCGGTAACCAAAGACCCAAGACGGCGTGCGTTTTAGTCGGTTCGAGTCCGACATAACCACCTCCACCGGCTCCATGGGGATGGTATCCGTGGGGATTTTTCGCACGATAAAAAAAAAGCGACGACAATACGGGGTTTTTCAAGAAGAGCACTAGAAGGTTTCTTCAGGGTAGGCAGCGTGAGTGTAACGCCCCTGGTGTTGCATACGTAGGCCACGGTACCACTTTCCATCAGGTAGGCCGTGTGCTTGTCTGCCACCTAAGTGGTATAAAAAACAGATACAAAACCAACCAAGTTTGAGTTCATAATAGGTTCCGTACATTTTTTTCTGTTTTTAGTATATTATACAGGGTGATTTTATAGTTGTTTCGGATAAAAAGAATTTGGGCACAGTTTCAATAGCTTTTTTTTTTTTTTTTCGTGCGGAAATCCCCTCGGATACCCCCCCTGCCGGAGCTGGAAGGGGAGGTTATGTCGGACTCGAACCGACTAAAACCGCACGCCGACTGTGAGTCTTGGTGCTAGGCCGGAGGTGAGGTTGTCATAGACATATCCCTCGCACCCCGGCTGACCCAGGGCCATCCCTTACGGTCTGGCCCTCCTCAGGAGGGGGGACAACGGTGTCCCCAACTCGCCCCCGGAATGGGGAGGCGCGCTATTCAGCGCGCCGTCGCCGTGGCCTGCTTCTGCTGGGGTGACAGGCGGCTCCACCCGTCACCCCCAGGCCCGCGCTCATGGGGGACGGAGGTCAGTCAGTGCCTTCCGACGACCGAGTTGCCTGCGTGCGCGGGCGGCGCGATCCGCGAGTTTTCTCGCTCGCACCGCCTCTCCCGCTCCGACAGTTTCAATAGCAAAATTATATGGAGTATTAATTTGGCGAAAGAAAAAAATTTTTTTTTTGATAATGTATTGGAATAATATTCAGGTGAAAGGAAAGATATATGGGGGCCAAATCACCGAGTATATTGATAAAGTGGCAATAGAAATACATCAGCGCCTCGATTCTACTAAAGCAAAACCAGTCGTGCCACAGCGTCCGCAAAAAACGGCATTAAATAATAGACTTTAAAGCGACGTTGTTATAGTTCAAAATTAAATGACTTTTTGCAGAGTGAATGAAAAAGTGTATAGAATTTTTTTCATTTCATTGTGGACTGTTATAGAAATACAGTCTAAAATTTAATGTCATTTTTTTGTTTTTTTTTTCTAAACCTAAATATTATTAAACTAAATTTTTAATTAAAACTTATTAAAAAGACAAATTAATATTGTTTATATTTAGTTGAATACCTAACTGAATGGACTATAGTTATATTACTTCTGTCTGACCAAAAAATATGCCATTTACGAGTACGTATAGCTATTTCTTGATGACCGAACTCGTAAGTGCATTGACCTGCAAAGTATTAAATAAAAACGTCTGTGAGAAGTTACTTAATATATTATTACTGTTGATGAGCGTATGCTCACTAGCTGTTGCCCGCGGATTTGCTTGCGTGAAATATTCACGAAACAAATATCAAATGAAATCAGCTTTATTTTAGTTAAGTATGTAGGTATTATTTATGTTCTTGTGAACATTCCATGAAAATGTCATTCGACGTGCCTTACATAGGAAAATTCCTGTGCCCGTACGTGACTTCTGGAAGTTCTGGGATTTTAAAATTTCTGGAGAATTTGTCATGATTTGCTTTTACATTGTCGAATACTACATACACTACCCGTGACCAGAGCCTCGATTCTACTAAAGCAAAACTATTGTCAAACCACAGAGATTGCAAAAAGCGGCATTAAAGTTTAGACTTCATTCCTATACACTAAGGTCCAAAATTAAATGACAAAAGTTTCATTACACTCTTTTATTCACTCTGCTAACAGTTATTTAATATTGAACTTTAAATGCATCGCTGTAAAGTCTATAATGTATTGCCGCTTTTTGCAATCTCTGTGGTTTGACAATAGTTTTGCTTTAGTAGAATCGAGGCCCAGAGGGTTGGTTTATTCCTTGCGCAAAGGATTGGCATTGCCATTCAACGTGGCATTGCCACCAGTGCCGGTTGACGTTGATGGGGAACCTTGTTTTGCACATACCTTGTTGTACATTTTTATATTTTTATTTCTAATAATTATTATATTACGTATATTATGTACATAAAAGTTGAATTAAACTAATTATTATATACTAAACACCTCGGCTGAATTATTTTCTAATCTATGCATCAAAACTATGAACTCTAATCAATTTAGTTCGTATCACATCTAATAAATCAAAATCACAGACAGCGCAGAACTCGTTGATGTCTTTTCTATCACACACAAACTTACATAACTCCATACTCCCTAACATTGCTGTTCTAGGTCAAGTCGTGAGTTTGATAGTTCAAAGTAATTAAAAAAAGGTCACACAAAAGAGTTAATAAGTAATCGGCGACCGACGAACGCAATCACAGAACCTTTTCACGTAAGACGAATACACAATAGTTGAGTGTTGGGACGCAATCGTTAGCTCATAGCTGATACATTGTAACGATTGAAAGCAAATTCTGCTGACGTCACTCTATTCAAATGAATCTTCTAGAACAGTTTAAGTCCCCTGCCTCGCTTTGACAACTATTCCACGTCGTCGTCAGCTATGTATGTAAGTAGTTTGTTATGGAATACAGAGTGGAAGATTTTCATTCCCCTGGACGAAATATTTGGCTTCAAAGATGACTTTATTGTTGACTAGCTTTTGCCCGCGGCTCCGCCCGCGTGGATATCGGTTATCGCGAATAAACTTAGCCTATGTCCTTTCTCATGGTCCAATCTATTCCTATACCAAATTTCATTAAAATCGGTTCAGTGGTTTAGGCGTGAAAGCGTAATATACAGACAGACAGACAGACTGAGTTACTTTCACATTTATAATACTAGCTTTTGCCCGCGGCTCCGCCCGCGTGGATGTCGGTTATCGCGACCAAACATAGCCTATGTCCTTTCTCATGGTCTAATCTACCCCTATACCAAATTTCATTAAAATCGGTTCAGTGGTTTAGGCGTGAAAGCGTAACATACAGACAGACAGACAGACAGACAGACAGCGTTACTTTCGCATTTATAATATTAGTATGGAGTATGGATATGGATTAATGACTTCTTGGGTAAAAGTACTGTCTCTGTTGGCATTCAATTTATAAGTTTAGGTTTCAGGGATTTCCTTTCATTTAATTTACCATGTTTGTTAGACTGATTTGATCCATATGATTGCTACTATCGATTGAAGTAATAAAAATACAGTGTGTGATTTTTCGAGTTTTAATCGGTTCGATTACCGGGTGTGTCAAACGAGTTTTCGAAAATCTTTGAAAGCCATTTTGTTTCTATTAAAAAATTATGTAATGTTTCCTTTGAGTGAAATTCTCTATCTCCAGTATTTCGAGTTCTTCCCCTCCAGGGAGCATGAAAATCTTCCACCCTGCCCAACTAGCAAAAATATGTCGTGTAGTAGTCGCGGCAACGCAAATTATTCAGCATTTTGGCTCCTAATAGAAGTCGTATAAACGTAATGAAAACGTTTATACAACGCGATTTGGGCCCATTTTATTCAGCAATTCAGTCACATAGACATCGTATAAAGGTAACTTTTTCAGTTACATCGTCACGTAATTGTCGCCGGAGTGACTGTTACAAGCTTAAGTTGCGCTATAACTGTAACTTATATGACTTTTATGTTACGTTTGTTGGTTAAATTAAGCAAGTGCGTCGTGTTGTTTTAAAAATTATAAAAAATTATAAGTACAATTTATTTAGCAGACATGTTAATTTGTAGGTTGCACCAAATGTAGGTTCGTAAACTCACGCATAGGTTTGCAAAGTATTACGAAGGTAAGTTTTCTGATGAAATATACTAGGTTTTATCATAAATATTTAACGCCCCCTTCAATTCTTAGTAATATGAATATAATAACAAATATTTTTTATATCAACATTCATTTGTACACCATTTTTACTGCTAACAGGTGGTATAATAGCTTCTTATACAGCAAATTAGCAGTATAAGCGCCATGATACCACGCTGATTATATTTTAGGGTTCCTTAGACCTTCCTAAAAAGTTTTCCAAAAAAGATCTTTTGTTTATTTATTTATTCAATCAACCACTTATTGTACACAAGAAAACTAAGACAAGTGATAATTGAGCAGTGCAAGCAATTATACGACACTTGGCACTAGGCTTGTAATAGTCGTATGAATGCAACTTATACAACATAATAGCAGTATAAAAGCAATGATGTAGCTTTTACTCGACTGTGTCACAAGAAAGCTATATAATGTGCTTTTACTCGACGAAATAGTAACATAAGCGTCGTATAATAGCGGCTTATACAGCAAATCTTATACGACACTTTAGTCATATAAGCATGCAGAGTAAACGTTTACTCAGCATCATTATGTGACCGAAATGCTGAATAACTAAAATGCTATATAAGATGCTTTTATACGACACGTGCTGAATAATTCGCACTTACTCGACTTTTATATCACCGAATAGCTCAATAAACTCAACCTTATTAGACTAATTTGCTTGTTGGGTGTATACGGTGGCCATACCGTCGCCACGTGAGTGAGGTGCCGTACATTTTAATACTAACTGCTTGGACACTGGTGCTAGCGACGTGGCCACGTCCGTCGTCCTAGTGAGGCAGGGCACTAAGGGACACCGCACACATGCAATAACATTGACTGTAAAATACATATTGCCAATAATATTGTATGTGTGTGACCCTTGCTGAGTGATAGGGCCTAGTAAGTTATTCGAGATCCAAGTTAACTTCTCCTACTGATTGATAGATAAGACTCTGGTGCAGGGTTTAACCATAAGTATAAGCCAAAACTAAAGGTCATAAAACAATGCTAAGATAATATAATTATTCTATGCAGTGCTACATAGGCTGTTCTTGGCATTCTTTTTTTAAATGAAATGACAGTCAGTTTGACTTCACCTCGCCTAATGGTAAGCTAAAGGCAAAGTTTAGGGAAGAGGACACCTGTTTTATAATAACTGATTTATTCACTAGACGATTTGTATCCATATTAATATTATAAGCTATGCTTACTGTATGTTTAGATAACGCTATGTAAAATGTCCTAGATTTTATATATAGCAATGAACAAAATAATAAAATATAAATGACTTTCACTTTTGACAATTGAATTATTGTAAATAATATGACATTGCATTTTATTTATTTGAATTACTTTTTATATGTTAACCTTTTATTTCACAACTTTTAGGAATTTATTTATTGACTTATATTAGGTATTTGTGTGACATTGCATTGAACTAATCTAGTTTATAATTAATTAAATTCCTTTCCTTTGCTATCCTTTCAATTTTATTTTTAGTATAATTTACTGTCTTTTATTTTTGGTAATTATTACACACAATTTGCCACAATTTGCTGTTGTATAAATAAAGATAATTTGAACATCCCCATGAGCTGGGGATGCCATTAAAGCTCTTTATGAGAGTAACTGCCGCATGATTCTCAAATCTATGTTAAACTTTATTGTAAACTAGTTGCGAGCCCTGGCTTCACTCAGGTACAATTATAGTACACTAGCTTTTGCCCGCGGCTCTGCCCGCGTGGATGTCGCTTATCGCGATCAAATATAGCCTATGTCCTTTCTCATGGTCTAATCTACCCCTACACCAAATTTCATCAAAATTGGTTCAGTGGTTTAGGCGTGAAAGCGTAACATACAGACAGACAGTTACTTTCGCATTTATAATATTAAGTATGGAAGTATGGATTAAGCGTAGGCTTTTCAAAAAACATCTTTCATACAAACTTTGAAGATAATAACGACCACAAAAAATAATCAAGGATTTGCTCCTCTATTCCCACCTGTTCTGTAGAGCAGTTCTGTTGGCAGAACTACTGGTGACTTCAGTAGTTCGGAAGCGTCCATAGCTTAGTATTTAAAGAATGATGGAGAGGTCCCGAGTTCGAATCCTGGCCATTACACTACCGACGTGAACCACTAATAATATTAAAAAAAGTGCATGTACATATATTTCGACGATATGTCTAAATATATATCTCAAAGGTGACTGACATAATGATCTATCAACGCACAGCCCAAACCATTGGACGGTTCGGGCTGAAATTTAGCATGCAGATGTTATGACGTAGGCATCTGCTAAGAAAGGATTTTTGGTAATTTTGCTACTAAAGGAGTAAAATAAGGGATGGAAGTTTGTATGAAAGTCCGTCATTTTCAGAGCTAGATGCACTAAATTTCATAACCCTGTGTCTATTAAGAAATAAATGAACATGTGTATCAGCTTTTTTAAAAAAATTACTACTAAGAGGGTAAAATAGGTGATAAACTTTTGTATGGAAAGTTCGTCATTTTCAAAGTTAGAAGCATGAAACTTCGTACACCTACGTCTTTTGAGAAATGTTTTATCGCGATAACCGACATCCACGCGGGCGAAGCCGCGAGCAAAAGCTAGTTTTTATTTATATAGATTGACACATCTAATATCAAGTAACAGAGTTTATTAAGTGATTGGCTGGTGTCTGGTGTCACAATGAATCGGTGTCGATAGTTTCATATCTATTACAAAAGGTATTTAGCCAAGCGCTATGTCGATACTTTTGAATCCTAATCACTCTTAGTTGCACTAGATAAAACTTCTGCAACAAAGTCTATCGTCAGGTTATGACATCATCACATAGACAAAAACTCGGTAGTGTTGGCTCCTCTAGACGCTTCGGCAGAAACAGTTTATCAAATTTGGCTACCATAGTTACGAAATCAGATTTCAAAAACAAACTTTCGGAGAACTGGGTATTCTACTGACTTGTCAAATTAGCTACTTTTTACTAAACGTCAAAACGATAATTTGTAAGGTAACTAGGATTAAAAAAGATTTAGTGACGTTATAAAATGTAATAGTCAAATCAGTTACTATTAAAGGTCAAATAAACTTTTTTTAATCATCCTAGGTGGATGATTGAAAAAAGTAACTGATTTGACAATAAATAAAAGCTGGTTGTTAGGGTAATGGACTGCTGAGACGAGGTCTCGGGTTCGATCCCAGGCTTACAATGGCACACACCAATGACTTTGCGATGTTTTTCGAAGTTATGTGTGTATTTATCGCAGGTTTATAAGTGCCCGGTTAATGGCAATAGGCTCGCCACCTATTACATTGGGACCTAAACATAAACTGGCGAAATGTGGGTGCTAGCACCTCTGCCTACCCTTTAGGGGAATACAGGCGTGAGTTTATGTTATGTTATGTTTATAAAATAAGAACCGACGCAATTTTTACCGCTTTTTAACTATTCTAAATCCGCACGACGCGCCGTCTCGGGTCTCAAATCCTCCATTTGAGTAAAGTGGCCCATTACGGTATTTCTTGCACCCTGACACACTATCCTAGGCGACGTATCGCTAGGCCTAGGTATTTTTGTAACCATATTAGAATAGCGAAGGCGAACCGGACGTCGGCGGTCGCAGAACGACCTCTGTCCTCCATGAGCGCTGGCCTGGGGGTGACCGGTGGAGGCGCCTGTCACCCTAACAGAAGCAGGCCGCGGCGGCGGAGCAAAGTGCGCCTCCCCGTACCCGGGGTTAGTTGGGGACATCGAGGTCCCCACAACACGAAGGGGACTGGGTCTGCCGGGGTGCGAGAGATATGCTTTCGGCAATCTCACCTCCGGCAACCAAGTACGGATAAGGAAGGATAAAAAAAACCATATTAGAATAATAAATAAGAACACAAAAATTTGGTGCGTCATTGTCTCTCGTCTGCGCAGGCCTTAATATCAAGGGTCCTCTTTCACCTTAGGATGACATTTACTTTAGAAGTAGATAGGCAACTATATACCTACTACTCTATAATTTATTTGAGAACGTCTTAATGATGATGACTAAAGTTATTAGACATGTAATAATATAACTATGTGTAATAACTTAATAACAAATGTTGTAATAACTTTAATTGTTATTCTTAACAATACGTGTGACTTAAGAGATCGTGCGACAGTAATGAAGCACAGATTAGATGGATAGGTAGGTACAGTCAGCATCAAAAAGATCACAAAGTGCTCAAAATTACTTAAATTCCTTCGTTTTCCCCCGTCCTGTTGACGATTTGTTCTGATATTTGGTACACATCTTCAGTTCGGACGGTTATACAATTTAACTTAATATAACATGCCCTCGATTCAACTTAAACTAAACCATTGTGATGCCACTGTCACTGCAAAAAAATACATTAAATTTTAGACTTTATTTTATATGCCTAAAGTGGAAAATGAAATGATAACAGTTTCACGACACTTTTTCAATTACTCTACAAAAAGTTATTTAATTTTTAACTTTAGCCGCATCGCTTCAAAGTCTATTATTTAATGCCGTTTTTTGAAGTGGTTTGACTTTATTCTTAGTACCTTAGGTTTTAGATCATTTTGAAACTTTGTAGCCAAGATATTTCTGACGCTGACTGTACCTACTGTCTATTGCAATATAGGATAGGATCATCTGTGACAGGTAAGTGGGAGGTACATCCTACAATGTGCGATCGTAACACTGTGACTGCCTGTGGTCTTTTCCGGATAATCTGTGGTTTGAACATACTATAGATAATAAGAGACCATGGGTAGTATAGTGAATATCATCTTGACTAACTTTAAAAAGGATGATCCGGCTCGAAGGACCAAAAATACGTCTGCACTGCTGAATGTGGAGCACACAATTTTGATATTTGAATTGGGTATTCTACTGACTAATCAAATTAGTTACTTTTTACTAAACGTCAAAAGGATAAGTTTGGTACGTAGATTGGTAACTTGTATGAAAAAAGATTTAGTGACGTCATAAAATTTAATAGTCAAATCAGTTACTATTATAGGTTGGGCGGATGATTAAAAAAATATAAAAGCTATAAAATAAGAACCGACGCAATTTTTACCGCTCTTTTACCATTTTTAATTTAATAAGCTCGGTTAGATAATGTATTTAAACTATAGGGTAGTACCTAATTATGTGAAATGATACTCGTAAGTCACTGATAGATAAAAAATGAGATGTGTTTATTGATCACATAACTATCACGTAAGTAATACTAAAACGGATTGATGAGTATACTGCTTATTATGAGCTGTGAATGCGTACTGTCTCGAAAATGTACCTACAAGCCTCTGTGGCGTGGCGGTAGTGCACGCGACTGCCACGCAGGAGGCGCGGGTTCGATTCCCGCTCAGTGCAAATATTTGTATGCATGAATATGGCTATTTGCATTGGTCTGGGTGTTTCTATGTATAATATGTAAGTATTTACAAAAAAAAAAAAGTATATAAGTATGTTTATCCGCATTCTAGATTCCATAACACAAGCTATAAAAGCTTACCATGGGTCTAGATAGCGTTGTGTAGAATGTTGTGGAATATTTATTTATTTATTTATTTATTTATGTAAGGCGAAGGAAAAGTGTTGATGTGAGTGATGCGCGCGTGCCATGTACGATATATGACTCGTTCAGTACATTACATTTTTTCTAACACATATCTATAGAATATAAGAATAGCGTCCCTATATACTGGGTGTAAAGGGAACGCTCCCGAAGCCAAAAACTCCAAGTAGTACTCCAGGTACATAACACATTGGCATAAAAATAAAATCGAGTTGGACAAAATTTTTTTTTTCATTTTTTATTTTTTTTTATTTTGCATTATTTACTCTCCATCGTGTTAGTAAAGCTAAATGAAACGGTAATTTCATAAAAAGAACATCACTACAAAGAAAAAACAACTAGAGCACCAAGCGCGTGCTCTTTTGTAGTGGTGTTTTTTTTTATGAAATTACCGTTTCATTTGGCTTTAGTAACACGATGGAGAGTAAATATTGAAAAAAAAAATTAAAAAAATTAAATAAAAAATCGAAAAAACTGTTTTTTCCTCCAAAATTTTCAAAAAAGTGTGTAGACAAGCGAAGGCCATTCATATTAAAAGGAAAATAATTGAGGCTCCTAATAAAATGAAGGAAACTTGGAAAGTCATTCACAAAGAGTCCGGTAAATGTAAAATGAGGGATAGTATTACTAAAATTAAATTAGAAAATAAGGATTTAACCTCTCCGAAAGATATTGTAAATGCGTTTGAAGACTTTTTTACCAACTTTCCATTTAAAATCACTTCTTCAATCAATTCTTGCGCCCGCAGTGCTGTGGCTCTTCTTGAGAGTAATATTAGTTCTTCTTCTAAATTTATCTTCAAACATATTGATCCCAGTGACATCTTAAAAGTTTTCAAGCAACTTAAAATGAAAAAGTCTGAAGATTACTGGGGCATGTCAGTCAGTTTAATTAGTCATGTAATTGATATCATGGCACCTGATTTGGCACTCATATTTAATGAATGTGTTGATAACGGTACATTTCCTAATTTAATGAAACATGGTAAACTAATACCATTATTTAAGAAGGGATCCAAGTCAGAACTTGGAAACTATCGCCCGATTTCTATTTTGCCAGTTCTGAGTAAGGTGTTTGAGAGAGTGATGCTCAATCAGATGCAACTGTACTTCAAGACCAACAATCTTTTCCACAGCCAACAATATGGCTTTACTGGCGGTAAATCTACCACCGATGCGGGAGTGGCCCTAGTTAGCCTAATTTACGACGCCTGGGAGGGATCGCAGGATGCCATTGGGGTATTCTGTGATCTTTCCAAAGCATTTGATTGTGTTCACCATCAAACACTCTTACTCAAGCTACGTCGACATGGTTTTGATAAGAAATCAATAGCACTATTAGAGTCGTACTTAACGGATAGACTTCAGACTGTTCCTGTGAATAATGTAAAGTCAAATGGGTCAAATGTCAAAATAGGTGTACCCCAAGGATCAATCCTAGGACCCTTTCTGTTCCTGGTATATGTCAATGACTTGCCTTATATGGTCGAGGCACAAGCTGGCATAGTACTGTTTGCAGATGATACATCGTTAATATTCAAAGCAAATAGGTATAGTACAGATGCAAATAATGTTAATAATATTCTGAATGCCATGTCAAATTGGTTTTCTGCAAACAACCTATTGTTGAATGCAGAAAAGACCAAATGTATGAAGTTTACACTACCCAATGTGAGGCAAATAGACGTTGATGTTGTGCTGGGGGGGAAGGGGTTAGAATTCGTAAACACCACTACCTTTCTAGGAATTACAATAGATTCTAAATTACAATGGGGTGACCATATCACTATTCTGGCCAATAAACTTAGCTCTGCTGCTTATGCTGTGAGACGGATTAGGCAGTTGACTGATGTAGCTACTGCTAGGCTCGTATACTTTAGTTACTTCCATAGCTTGATGTCCTATGGAATACAACTTTGGGGAAATGCAGCAGATTTAGAAACTATATTTATATTGCAAAAGAGGGCAGTTCGTGTCATTTATTGCTTAGGCAAGAGAGACTCCCTCAGGGAAAGATTTAAGGATATTGACATTTTAACTGTAGCTTCCCAATATGTATTTGAAAACATAATGTATGTCAGGAAAAATATATCTCATTACACAAAAGTAAGTGACATTACAGACAGAAATCTGCGTAACAAACATAGACTTCTACTTCCATCTTATCGGCTTAGCAGGGTTAGTGATTCTTTTAAGGGGGATGGTATACGTTTTTATAACAAACTGCCAGAATCGATCCTTGGTATGCCTGACGATAAATTCAAAACCTTTGTAAAAACCACCTTATCCAAAAAGGCATACTATAGGATAGATGATTACTTGCAAGATAAAAATGTCTGGCTTGAGCATGGTGCAGGCCCCTCGTAAATTGCTATAATTACAGCATGGTACTGTATTAGTTACGTGACTTATTGGTTACATTATGTAACTTTGTTTTAATTCTTAATTATAAAGAGTTTTATATACTTGTTGACATTTAGCTTTAAGAAAATAAATATTGTAAATTGACGTCCAAAAAATGCCGCAGTGGAGTTTGTTGCGCCGTTTCTTCTCCACCAGCGCCTTGGAAGCGGTGGTAAACTTAGATTAAGTAGAATTAAAATTGACGTCAATAAGAAACAATTTTATTGTTCTATATTGAAAAATAAATGACTATGACTATGACTATGACTATGACTATGACTATGTAGATCCTATGTAGTTCAAAACTAAGTTTGCGAGCGAGTGAAAGTGCATGTTGAATAATATCGAGACCGTCGCGCTCAGCGCACGCGCACGATACTAAATGGTGCGATCGCGAATGGTATGCCTAATTGATAAAGGGCGTAAATAAATTTGTCATGAAAAAACAAATTAATATTCCAGTACTCCTACAAAGCGCTGTTTAGAGCATGGCATGTATTATGGGTTATAGAATGCGGACTTAGGCCCGTATTCTAGAATGATATTCAGCCTGAATCGCGATTTATCTGATGGGAGATTGTATAGATAGATTGATAAATTTGACATATCGCCTATACAATCCGTCCCCAGATAAATTGAGATTCAGGTTGAGTGTCCTTCTAGAATACGGGCTTTAGACACCATATTTTTTTAAATACATACCTACTTACATAAACATCCAAACTCACGCAGAAGATTCATACGAATATTTGCATAGAGCGAGCACCGAACCCGTGACCTCTGACTTAGCTGTCAAACATTGTATATAACTACGCCACATAAACATACGCATTAATTCTATAATAATTGGGTATTCTACTGACTAGTAGTTAGTTACTTTTTACTAAACGTCAAAACGATAAGTTATAAGGTAACTTGTATGAAAAAAGATTTAGTGACGTCATAAAATTTAATAGTCAAATAAGCTACTATTATAGGTTGGGTGGATGATTAAAAATAAATAACAACTATAAAATAAGAACCGACGCAATTTTTACCGCTCTTTTACCATTCTTAATTTAATAAGCTCGGTTAGATAATTTATTTTAACTATAGGATACCAATTGGAGTTCTGCGTCATAATATCCATATTTATGTTCGCGCGCGAGATGATGTCATATTACGTCCGGTTTTATAAGCTCACTAGGTCATGCACTTGGGGGAGTTAATTCTGAATGAGGGCCTTACAACGGATGCTCTACGCATACTTAAGTTACTTGCTAAGATCTTTGTTACCTACCATGTTTATGAGCAAATAAATTTCTATAAATTTCTATTTCTATACTTGTATGACGGAATTGCCGTTGCGGATTTTCCGTGTCGAAACGACAACAAACAAAAATGAATCGCAATATAATATATTATGGCGCTCTTAAAGAGACTTATGAGACACTGCACTTATGATAAACTAGCTTTTACCCGCGGTTCCGCCCTCGTGGATGTCGGTTATCGCGACCAAACATAGCCTATGTCCTCAGTCATGGTCTAATCTACCCCTATACAAAATTTCATCAAAATCGGTTCAGTGGTTGAGGCGTGAAAGCGTAACATTCCGACAATTGTTCGCGACGTCATCGTAGCCCATTATACACAGCGGACAGCCTTATATTTGACTCCCGCGAAAGCACGTGTAAGCCATTCTCTGAAAATATGAACTACAGGTATCTCAATTTCTTTATAATGGGCTTAACAGGGCTATGTCCTTCACTCTGCAGCAAATCAATTGATAAAGCATACAATGTATTTTTAAATACTTAAAATATCTGATAACGTTAATGCAACCAGATTAACCATTCAAGCGATTAGATAACTTGCACACCCCACCTTACCAAACACAAAAATCTTATTAGGTATAGCTCACGTAACTAAGAGGTAAAACTCTATTGGTAAGATTATGATTAATAGATTATTAACCCCCGAAGCAAAGAGAGGAGTGTTATAAGTTTGACGCGTCTGTCTGTTAGTCTGTGGTATCATCGCACTCGAACGGATGAAGCGATTTCAATGTTTTTTTGTAATACAGTACATAGTATAAAACAAACTCGCTGTCGCTGTCTGTCCGTTCCTATGTATACTTAAATCTTTAAAACTACGCAACGGATTTTGAAACGGTTTTTATAATAGAGTGATTGCTTAACATAGTAGAGACTGCAACGGGAACGGGATCTGACGCCACGCAGGTGGAAAAAAATTGGTGGCACGAAATTCGCCGGGTCAGCTAGTACTTTTACTACTAGTAAATGCAAAAGTTTGATAGATTACGGTTCATCAATCACGCCAGAATGGCTGAACCGATCTAGATGAAATCTAGCTTCGAAATATTTCATCCCATGAATTGGTTCCTGTTGGTCACCGGAATGGAAATTCCACGCGGGTTGAGCAATGGGTACCAGGTAGTTTATTTACATACTTCCAGCACGGGACGCCGATGACCAGGCGGGTGATGATCTGCCCCACAGGTCGTTTAGTTGAAGCTCTATTACAATTACATAAGCTCTTCTTAAAATGATGATAAATCTTCAGAATCACGCGACGCATTGTTCTAAATGAGTCATTTTATTTAATGATTTATTGTATATTGCGCTATAACCATAGAGATCATTGTCTTGGCGTGGGATTCAAGCTAAAAGCTTAATTTATTATGTAATATTTAATGTACCTTACCTAACTTTTGTAACACATTTCATGATGTCATATTTTCTTTTTTTTTCAGCGAGTCAAGTTCCTTGTTACGAAGTACGACGAAGAAAATAAAATGCCTCGGTAAAAAGAACAGTGAATCGAGACTAAAAACTAGTTAGTGCTGTGTTGTTTAGAGAGAAGAAGATCTAGTGTAGAAGATGCGCGTGCGCTGGTGGCGCGCGGTAGTGATTTGCGCGTGCGCGCTAGTGTTGCGAAGCGATGCGTTGCCACCCGCCACACTCGGCGATGTTGTCGCTAATGCTGCGACGAGCCTCAATTCTATGAAGGTAAGGCTGTTTTAATAATAATAATTGAGCGCAAAATGGACCTTCTGTGCACTCAGTAGACGGATCAGTTTTTAGTTTTCATCATTGTTGGATACCTATTGAAAAATATCAAAGTGTGCTATGAAATGGCTGCTAACCATGGTGGAGGTTAAAAATAAAAGACAAAAGGGTGGGAATATGGAATCCTGTGTAATACCATTAAGAATTATTTCATCAATTCTGTCTTATTGAAAGGAAGCAACCTTAAAAAACTATTGTTACCTGTCTAGTTATTGTTGAAATTTCAGGCGATGACGTAATGAGTAGCCAGTACCACCTGCTGGTAATGTCATTTAAAATTATTGCCCATTTATCGTTATTGGCACCGGCCTTAAGAGTTAAGTTTTCACCTTGTTCCACATGAGCGAGTCAATGAAAAAATGACCAATAATTGCTTGCCAATCATATTATTTACTACCAGCTGTTACCTATGGCCTCGGCCTTGTAAATACTAATTGCGTTCCTGCCACTCAAAAGAACCTATTCCCAGGATAATAAGTCTATGTACGATCGAGAGGTCCCAGGTTCGTATCCTGGCCATTACACTACCGACTTAAACCCACTCCTAGCACAAGTAATTTAGCTTAGTTGGAGGGGTTAGAGGGAATATTAGTAACTTCGGTTCTAATATTCTTTTTAAAAAAAACATGCACGTCAGTAATAAAATAAAATAATTCAAATATTCGGGAGAGGGCGTTGATATCTGTGTCACAGTTTATACTTTTGCGGTTATCATCGTTGCTTTGTACTGTGTAAAACTCTTGATCTTTTCAAAAAATGAATTTGAATTTGAATTCCGACTTTAATGTTCTTCATTAAAGTCGGAATTCAAATTCAAATTCATTCATTATATATTGCATTCGGTAGGTACTTTTTGCGAGACAGAGTTACAACATTACAAAATCTACTCTTAAACTTTTATATTTACAATGCTAGTAGGATAGAATCGAATATAAGTAACAATAAAATTTGTAAGAGTGACATAGGTACCCAGTTTTAACGATAAGGTCATGATGTTTGCATATTCGTGAAGGTTTTGTGTTACCAAATTGTGATAGGTGTACAATATCAACTCAAGAATCGATGATGTAACCGATTGTTTAGTTTTGGAGATCAATCGAAGATTGAAAGTCATTATAATGGCTTTGTAGCTGCAAGGAAATACTTTTGAATCTTATACAATCTTATAGGACTACTAGGAGTTTAGACAGCAGTCGCTCTAATAAAAATTAGGATAAAAAAACTAAATTGTTAGCTTCTTTAATAATTATTTCAGGAGTTAATGCATTGCCACTTTCATAACTCGACGTAGAACTCATTTAATTGAAAGAAACTTAAATATGTAGGTATGTACTAATTAGTTACAAGAACAGAGAGGTATTTGCCGCTATTTGTTTTTTTTAGTTAGCACAGGTCACACGCGCTATGCAGCCAACACGTACCAGCCAGTAATCCGTGCAATTTGCGTTCGATTTATGTTAATGTTTATGTTCCAAATTCAAATCACTTTGCCGGCTCGCTGATAATATCTTATCAGAAAAGAACTATTTTGATGTCAATTTTCGAATAAAAGGGATGAAATCATTATTGGATATGGGTACAGCCTTTTTTTCTGTTCCGTGGGCACAGCTCAAATACTAAATTTTAGGTAACCCAATAGAAAACCAGATCACATAAGATTAGAAGCATGAGACGCGTTTGAACATAGAGATAAATATCAATAAAAAGGGTTAAGTAACAAAAATAAATACGAATATTACGTAAAGATATAGAAACAATACATTGTTCTATGTATTCCAAGGTTTGTTACCGAAACCCTTATTTCGACACCAGTCCAATTTTGTCTGCAGATGTAATTAAACTTTGAAAAGGGCGTGCATTGTCGGTGTGCGTGTGACCTTGCTCTGCATTAGAAAAAAATCTTTTTGAAACCAAGCACGTCTCGTTACAACAGTTGTGCGGACGCCATTGCGCTATTACCCAGGGAATGTCTTAAATATAGTTACCGGCATTTGTCTTGACCGCAGTCAGTACAAAAAATTTACTCTATATCCGCAGTGCGCGTTTTTTGGGTGTCTTTTGAGACACCCAAAAAACGCTATCCTCAAAAGGATAGCATGGAGGTGATTATATTAGCCGCCGCGTGGTTTCCGGCAGAATACAATTTGGTCCACCCCATCTCTTCCTATGCGGTGTCGTACAAGACGACTAAGGGATAGGGGTGTTTAACATCAGACAGATATATTATACAGCCCAGACTCAGCCTCGGATGCACGGCTTGAGTCAACAATAGTTCCCGGAATGCGGCAATAGGCTCACCCCCTATTACGTGGGATCGAATCCAATGATTGGTGAAATGAGGGTGTTAATTCACCACTGCCTAACTTTCTGGGGATAAAGGCGTGATTGTATGTGTGTGTGTATGTGATTATATTAAACCCTTTAGGCTCACAAAGAGCACTTCCCAAATTGACAAGTTTCACTAAAGCCACATTTTAAATGGCCGTTTCTCAAATAGCCTGTTTCCCATAATGTCTGTTTTTAACAATGTCCACTTCCCAGAAAGTTCGCTTCATCCTATAGTGTCCGCATTCCGTAACGTCCGTTTCCCATATATATTCCGTAGTCTATGTTTTGCAAGTAAAATACACTACGTACAATAAGTAAAATAAGTAAAATATAATTACTCCGTACTAGATCGATACTTATAGCACCTACCTAGACAAATCTCTGCATCACCCTAAGGTTGACTGGTAGAAAACGCCTACGGCATTAAGTCCGCCTTTGTACGCATATTTTATATATATGTGCATAAAGAATAAATGAATTAATAAATATGTTGAAGCAAGTTTTTTTTTATTTTATGTTTGTTACCATAGAAATTTCAATTGAGGGAACCGATTTTGATGATATTTTGTTATTTGAATGCTGGTGCTTCCCGTGTGGTATTATATCCAGGAAGTCAGAATCAGATGCTGGAATCCTAGTGAAATAGAGGCAAATCCTCAAAATAAAAGCGAAAATTTCAATAAAGGCGCGCGCCAGTACTTCGTTTCTATCGCAACATTGGGTCAAGATATAATGCCCTGAACTATATCAATGATAGGCTCACGTTTAGCGACGACCCGCGGACCAACAAGAAGCGAGTCGCATTTATACGATCTATTTTATGCACTTCACATATTTGGGCATCATTGGCTTGGGAAGCGTCATTTGATGTCTACGTTAACGAGGTCAGAAGATGGGCTAACACAAAAACAAACAATTTATTTGTTACAACACAATTTAGAAACAGTAACAGATATGAAGTGAACATGTTAAAATGTTTATGTGTACATTTTGTTATTAGATTGCCATCCTCATAACGTCAGTCGCGTTCGAATTTTGAACTTTGGAGTCTGGGGTTCGGTTATTGTTTTTTTTTTTTTTTAAAGAATATTAGAACTGGAAGTTACTACTATTCCCTCTAACCCCTCCAACTAAGCTAAATTGCTTGTGCTAGGAGTGGGTTCACGTCGGTAGGTAATAGCCAGGATCAATGATTGGTATGTTGACTTTTCCGGGAGCGACTGCCAGATGACCTCTCAACCTCATGACCTCTCAACCTCATGAGGAAAGTCTGCGTTAGAGTCTCGTCCGTTTATCAGCAGGAGTACTGGCTTGCAGGTGATACAGCTTGGCTACGAGAATCTTTGTGCCACAAAAATGGTGAAGGCTTTTTAGTTTACTCATTTAAAAGGCGTGTAATGTAATTTTGTCCATACGAATGTTCAATACCAGGTGTTACAATCTAAAATACAAATTAAAATTATAAATTCAAAAATTAGCTGTGTAAACGTTTTGTAATATTTTGTTGTAAGTTTTGTGAAATTTGAACAGTTTTTAGTTTAAACACCCGGTATTTTACTTGTAATCTTGATTACAGATTTATTAATGCACACAAAGATCATAAATTTTGCAATCAATAGCAATTTGAGCGATTACATAAAAGCTTACTATAAAAAGGCGCCTTAAAAACATGAGGCTTTCTGTAGATTTCTCCGACATTTTCCTAGTAATTACTCGATATCCTAAGGTTAACTTTAACTTAGTAATATAGAAGCACAAAAAAGTAACAGTTTCTGGTCAATTTGGATATTTCATAATTACTTCATTCATATGTAATTATTCTTGCAGCAGACATCTCTAACACATTCCGATATTTCTCAAAGTTCGTTTAACACTTTCAAATGAAATGCTGTCGTATTGCCTATTCACAAAACAAAATGTATTCCATCACAGATTGCAACTATTTTAGGTCAATCTCTGTGCTCATATCTTCATGATATACTTACCAGTTGACGTTTCATTATAATTACTTCCTTCTTTGATCGAATTTAGTTCATGTATTACTGTAACACTATCGTTAACGTTAAGAAAAGCATCTACACGTACTAATCATTATTTCTCAATCGAGCAAAGGCGCTAGTAATTGTTGAATGTATATGTTCCATGAGGCAACATTATGATTGACAGTTCTATACAGCTATTCAAGATGTTGACAAGGACCTATATCTTTTGATCAGTACAATACGAGGTTATTGTAAATAGACTTACCAAGGTCCGCATTATGAAGTTCACTGCTGCAAATTGCTAAGCAAAAAGCTAAAAATATATTTGAATGAATTTTTTATAGCATTTATTATGCTAACTTTTAAGTTCGAAAAACATCGGAAAAAATGAAATGCTCAAGTGAGACTTGAACTCACGTCTAATAATATATGTCATAATTTTGTAAGATCTGTGACACCATTATGATAATAAATAATAATAGAAAGAAAGAAAGAAAGAAAATATTTTTATTTCGCTTGGCAGTACTTGGACATATCATGCAACATAATACAATACCTACTTTAATTGTAACATATAAGTCTACATAGACTTAGGATGCCGCACCACCACTAAGACCTGGAACTCCCTGCTAGCTCACGTGTTTCCTTCTTCCTACAGTCCCGGGTCCTTTAAGCGGGGCGTGAAAAGGCATCTAATGAGGCTGTCAAGCCGAGTGCCGCCACTGTTAACATGGTAATGTTTACGATGGTGACCCTCTTTCCGAGACTTTGCCTTTAGCTTAACATCAGGCGAGGTGAAGTCAATTTGACGTGCCCTGTATAAAAAATAAATAAACTCAACTTTAAGAATTGTGAAATTGCCACACACTGCCAAGTCGAAATAAACGAATAATAAATAAATATTCCACAACATTCTACACAACACTATCCAGACCCATGGTAAGCTTAACTAGCTTGTGTTATGGAATCTAGAATACGAATAAACATACTTAGATACTTTTTTTTGTAAATACATTCATATTATACATAGAACCCCCAGGCCAATGCAAATAGCCATATTCATGCATACAAATATTTGCACTGAACGGGACTCGAACCCGCGCCTCCTGTGTGGCAGTTACGTCCACTACCGCCACGCGAGGCTGTTCTTATTACTTATTTGCATAATCCTAGTAGATAATGTAATAATAATAGGATAATATAATATCATAGTACTAGTGGACAAATGCGACTCGAGGAGTACCCACCTCTATTTCCCTTATATTTTTTACTAGCTTTTGCCCGCGGCTCCGCCCGCGTGGATGTCGGTTATCGCGACCACACATAGCCTATGTCCTTTCTCAAGGTCTAATCTACCCCTATACCAAATTTCATCAAAATCGGTTCAGTGGTTTAGGCGTGAAAGCGTAACATACAGAAAGACAGACAGAGTTACTTTTGCATTTATAATATTGGTATGGATTGTTTGGCCTTCTCTTTCAATCATCTAGACCCGTTTTTACATCATAATACATATTGCACTTGTCATCCTTAAGATCCCACAAGACAATAAGGTTCTTCTTGAGTACAATGAGTCAATAAAAATGTCATGATCATTGGCATTGCTTCCAATGGCGTGTTTTATTATATAACTTGAATTCATACATGCACCGGCATAATATCCTTGAGTGCAATTGTTTTATTATACAAACAACCATTTTCTTCGTACCGCGGTGCATAACTATATTTTTTAAATGAAATTACGTAATTGTAAAGCGGTAAAGACATATCCGATTTAAAGTAAATTAACGGCTCACTGTTGCATTGAGATGTTGCCTCTTTAGCGGTATTTTACCGGCTCTACCACGGCGTATGTGCCTGTGTGATCTTCTAAATAGTCTGCTTTTCTATCTACAACACACTTGCCACCCTTGGTTTACCATCAGGCAAAGTGAAGTCATATCGCCGTGATCTATTCACAAGCATAATTCTGACTTCGCTAGTTTAGGTCTGTTTTTTTTTAAATATTTGTACCGTCAATTGACTGCTCCCCGCTAAATGGTAATGAAGCTGAGGTGCAGTCCAGAAGATACAGACCACCATTCTCGATGCTATTGAACGTAAAATGGTGGTCCCTAACTTGACGGATGCCTTTTCACACCCGCTTTAAGAAATCGGGACTGTAAGAAGAGGGAAACACGTATGCGGCCAGAGCATTCCAACTCTTTATCGTGCGGCAGAGGAAGGAGCCCTCAAAGCGTCTAGTGCGAGATGGTATGGATTGTACCGTGTGTGGATGGCACCGCAGACCCGCACGAGTTGTTCTGGATAGGAAGGGAGACTAGTAGTAAATTTGTAGTGATGAGTTAATAGTAACCCAAAAAAGCTTTGTTCTTCATAAAAACTGAACATTATAAGTCCATAATAACTTATTCGTACCACTTGCTCAAAAAAGTGACATTCTATGCCACAAAAAGCGAACATAACAATAGTCATTTTTAATCTGTTGAAAACGGAAAGAAAATTGTACTGAATTTCATTCATCCTCAAGGGGGAGAATGTGATTTAAATTTGGAATACTTACCGAAATTTATACATTTATACTGAACTACATCTGTGTTTACTTTACACCATCGATTTTGTATATAAAGCATTATACATCTTTTTGAAAAAGGAATTGCAGTTATGATTATTAAAAAAAAATTACGAGAACCGACGAGGCCGTATGAGCTTGATGTCTTTGCTTTTCGACAAAAAAAATATTAGTCTAGGAATTTGCCGCGTTTTTGTTTTCTTCAAATATACATAAACGTTAAGTTTGTGTTAATTGATTTTTATAAATAAGTTAATGTTCTAAAATGCTTATCTCATATTATTATTGTGTAAATTTTTTCGCAAGTGGTACGAAAAGTAGAGTATTTTCCTCGGTGATAAAGCTGTCCTAGTCTTGGGTGAACTTAAATCCATCGCTACACTCAGGACTCGTCTTAAATCCCTCGCTACACTCAGGACTCGTCTTAAATCCCTCGCTTCGCTCGAAATTTAAGTTTTTAACACCTTCGTTACGCTCGCGATTTAAATCGTCACCCGCGACAGAGGACGCTGCTTTATCCCCTTGGTTAATAATCTACTATTAAACTATTGCGTTCCATGATATACAATAATGTTAGCGATCATGGTCTGACGGTCAGCCTTTGCCTACGGATGGTGTAACCTGGTCGAAACGTCAGGCAAATCAAAGGTAATGTACCTATACCATGATCGCGTTAATTCCCGTTAACATTATTATAAGTCCAGTTTTTGGTGTATCGTGTAACCTTAAAAGGAATCATGTAAGTATTTATGTGCTTATCAATTTAATTTCATTGTAAGTAATAAAGCTCATGTAAAAGTTATTGCATCAATAAGATCCGGTACAGCTCATCTGAACACTTTATATGGTGATATCAATGCAAACATGATGGCTGTGAAGTTTCACGATGACATAATAAATTATACAGGTTGGTGTATACTTACTGTCCGTTGCCTGTGCCGTGTACGGTGTACCTAATAAAAATATAGTAATGTTAAGTTATAGAAGACTGATTGTGGAACATGGAACGCATCCAGTTATTGTTGTAATTTAATTAACATTGTAAAAATGTGTGCATATTTCGTAATTCATTTAAAATAATTAACATGCCACTTACTGCGGCTAAACATGTTGTGCTATTATTAATACTCAAGTTACTTGCTAAGATCTTTGTTACCATGTTTATGAGCAAAAAAAATTCAATTTCTAATTTGTTTTGTAGAGAATAAACAAAATCCATTAAATTCCTGTCCAAATATTGACTGTTAACCAAGACAACGTACGAGTAACATTACGCAAAGGTGAATTCAGAATTTTCATTGTAAAACCCATTAAAATAAATTTTATGAATGCCAGATACGTTGATAATGTACTCCAATCACCAACATGGCCATTGCATAGAAAAATGGCAGCTTGTATTATTTTTTATTGCATTTCTCAACTAGTTGAGCAACGTTTGTTTGAGTCCCAACGACTTAACCTCACCACAAAGAATTGTAATTCATATGATTCCATCTAATCATTGAAACCAATGTTATGATCAAATAGATAATTATGAGTTTGAATTTTTAATGTTGCGATTCGTGTGTAAAGATATATGATTCGCTATACCGCCAAGGAGTGGCAGTACACAGACTGCCACTCCTTGGCGGTATAGCGAATCATATATCTTGGACATAATATATAAAAGAGCCTGGAGGCGCGCGCGAAATGTTTTGTAATAATATATGCTTGGCGAATGTGAGCTCGTCCACCGTAGTAGCTACTCGACATGACGGTAATAGGAAGCGTAAAATTTTAATACTTTGGAGAACAATAGACTCCCAGACTCGACATAACGGGACTCGGTAGCACCCCGTGCTTACTTCAAAATACATCCAAGAGAAATGTGTACTGCGCGTATAGAGTACATTTTAGGTCTAAGATATATGAATCGAGCTATCCGCATGATGATCGTATTACCGAATCGTTTAATACATATAACTGGCATGTCCGCGGTGTATTGGTGAGTTTAAGCACAGTTTTAGGTAAGACTTTAAAATGAAAAGAAAATGTTCAAATGATATGTTTCTGATTCTCTCTATCATAAAACTCAACCTTCAATCCTTGAACATTCGTTACAGTTTACAAATAGGATTTAGGATTACCATCTTACTGATTTAATTAATGAACAAAATGTGTGTTGTAACCGGAACATAATTACTATGACGAAATTCAATTTATTTAAGACGATTCGGTTTACCGAGAACGTACGAAATACATATTTTTAAGAGGTAATTAGAGCGTTACTACAATTTAGTTGTACTTGGCGGTCACCACGATAATGTTAGTACATAATTTAATCTAGTCTGTTAGTAGTAAATAAGTAGTCTAGTCTAGTCTAGTCTGTCAGTTCTGTGGTCTGACCTATCTGATTATTTATTCTTGGTTAATTTTAATGCCGGAGTCAAGTGGTAGTTTTTATTAAGTTTTGGCGTAAAACGGAGCGTGTTACACTCTACTCCACAACAACTTACAGTGCTGAACGGCCTGAATGAGTAACTGTTGATAAATATATAAAAAATGATACAAGTATTAAGTATAGAGCTCCTGTTGTTTATATTTTAAGCAACTAATTAATTGATGATACGAAACTCATCAGGTGTGAGTTCCACTTGGATTTGACCGAGTTATTTATAGAGTTTAACTCTATTAATTTTGACTAGATTCTTCAAGTCTTTTTTCGACGTAAAGAAATTCTTTATTTTTCCTAATTAATTTCTGAAAGTTTTCCTTGAATTTGTTCCTATATATGATATTCTGACAGTAAATCACACTTTTATGCTTATCCCAGTTCTAATTTATTACTTTAAAATTTCTTTTTCTTTTTCAAGATAAGTACCTGGCTTGTAATCTAGATGGCGACACCCAATAATCATCACCAGTATTACTTGTACGATGTAAGCACCGCGTATGAAATGTCTGATCCACATTACATTACAGCCAATTATGGTGTTGTTGGATCGCGTGTGTACCACCCATCGAGTGTCAATGTTTACACCAAAGTGGCTCGAAATTATCTTAATAAGTTAACCGCTGTGTTTAAGTACACGTAACTATTTTACAATCTATATCTACATAAACATAACATAACAAACTCACACCCACATTTCGCCAGTTTATGTTTAGGTCCCAATGTAATAGGTGGCGAGCCTATTGCCATTAACCGGGCACTTATAAACCAGCGATAAATACACACATAACTTCGAAAAGCATCGAAAAGTCATTGGTGTGTGCCAAGGTAAACCTGGGATCGAACCCGAGACCTCGTCTCAGCAGTCCATTACCCTTACCACTAGGCTACCGCAGATTTTTTTTATCTACCTACTCATTTATTTTGTTATATAAATATAAAGTAAACAAATATGTTAGTTAAAGATATTATAAGGCATAACTTCGGCTACTTTTGTTTAAGAGAATGAATCAGGGTTCTCCGCGAAATGAATAACACCCAGAACCCAGGTGTGACTTTACATGGATGAAGCCCGTCTTATAAATGTCAAACTGTAGTTTACTGCAAATTGTGAAAAGCACGTTAAGTCGTCGGTTCTGGTTGTCATACGAACATCTATGGCTGTCGTTACGGATAGTTGCAGTCCACGGAGGACAGAATATGATTAAGTAACGGAGATGCCCCATTGATATTTCTCCTAATAAAAACGCGCGCCGAATGCGGGTGGGAAGAGAGACGCGCGGGGTGTCAAAAGTCGAAGGACTTCATAGGTATAACGTTCCTACCGAATGAGTCCATTTGACGTTTGGTTGGCACGCGACTCGATTGCCTTGCAACAACTCCGCTATCATTTCCTTCTCCATGTTGCAGTCCTAAAAAATCCAACTACAATACATACTTCGATATTCCCAATGAGGTCAGGGGTAGTCACTTCATGTAAAATTAGACTTCAAAAAGCGGACCTTGGAATCCGAGGTGAACGCTACGGATGCGACCGGGAAGAAAAAGAATAAGAAGGGCGCAGCTGCCCGGGGCGGTGGGCATCGTAGATTAGAATGTAATTTTGTCGTTTCTGTTCAGGTGACGGGAGCATGGCGGAGGTTATCAAGCACAGTGAGCGAGTCGGTGGGTCTGAAGCATGCACTGCGACGTCTTCAGGCGGTGCCGGCAAGAGCTGCACGCCTGGTACACGCTCTCGTGGACCGCATGCGCGTCGGGGGAGGACCCATCGTCTTCACACAGCTAGGAGCACTGCGTGGGAGGCAGCTTGTTACTAGGACCACCGCTCAAACGCCTTACTATAGCTTTAAGGGTATTAGGTAAGTTGTTCATTAAACTGACCTTTAACGATGGATTAAGTTTGTAGATGACTTGCGAAGCATGGTCTCACTAGGGTTGCCAAATAGGTACCTTGTCGAGACCGTATCGTGATAACATCAAAGTGATTCCTGAAGGTTGAATAAGGTCGACGTATTCAGTTGATTCCCTTGGCACATTTTTTTTTCGAAGATGTTTCACAAAAAACCATTGGGCATTAAGCTTTACTTCTTCTTTTTCTTCTTTTTCTAATTATTTTCGTAAGTACTAGTTAAGTTATTTAGATGATATATCAATTTAAATGTTGCGTAGACCAAGGAAATCAACCGAATACGGCAATCTTCAAGATTAATTCATCAATAGTGCCAATCGTTCAGAATAAAGATTTGAAATATTAGGTACTTCAAAGCCAAAATAAACTTTACTATTTTCAACGTACCTAAGTATATTTGGAATATTTAAAATAAATCAATATTGTTGTGTTATCGTAGCACGGAGTACCAATAGGTGAAAAAATAGGCAACGAGGTTGGCAGTAAACTGCAGTCTACTATGCTATAGTAACATAGTTATCCCAATATAATAAAATATGACTATGCTATAATTGTCTTGTTTATTTGAGACGCCCCACTAATTTGATACCTATATGGCGCTTGTATGCCAGATTGATGGTCGGAATGACCTTTTACAAAAGGCGAATTACAGACCCGATGAGAATGAATATATACGTGAATAGACGTCGTTGATATTTGAATAATCACCATGCGAAGCTTTGCAACTCCTCAAAGAACCTTGATCTCTTTCTTAACCATAAACCTTGCAACATCATCACACTCTGCTCATCAAGTTTTCTTGACAATTTCAATCAATTAATCACTGCTCAATGCTCATATATTATAGGGCTCACACAGTCACCTGTCAAGATAATATAAAACGGTTGTCAGGTCATAGATATATTGAAAAATAGAAGCCTGTATTCACAATAGTTCTTAATTTGTGTCCGTTCCATATCAGTGTAATGTATGTATCCTTTCTAAGGTACGCACAGCCACCACGTGGCTCTCTACGGTTCCGTCCCCCAGCGTCGCTCGAGCCGTGGACTGGTATACGGGATGCCCTAGAAGAAGGTGCTGTGTGTCCACATCGGTTCATGCTGTTCGACACCTACAAGGGAGACGAGGACTGTTTGTTCCTAAATGTCTACTCACCAGCGCTGCCTGATAAGATGTCTGGGTAAATAACAAAATAATATCAGCTTTGATTGCTTAATTAAGCGTTATCAGTGCTTAATTACAATAATATTTGGGGAGGATGACAAGATAATGGCACCTTATATCAGGTCTTTAGGCTAGATATAAGATGACCCCGATGGCTCTAGAATCAGTATTTATCTAGGTACTGCGTACCGGTCCCAACCAGACTGGACGATAAACATATTAAAAACAACACATCAAATATAACATTATATTCTGGTTCAGTTATAATACAAATGAACTTAAAAGTGTTCAAATTTCATATGACTCCATCACCTTAAAAAATCATTAAGTCCTTTGGACCTATTATATATTTTTTAAAGGTGGTAGAGTCATATATGAATTATCCACACTAATGAGGTGGTGGAAAGCGGCTCTCAAGCGCCACCCCAGCTACCTATTCCATTCCTACTACGCGGATAGACGCACCGTACACAACACATTGCACATTATGTTCTGAAGCTTCGATTTTATGTAGAGTGAAGTACTTTCATAGTAGAGCTTAACGTTAGTCATTAGAACATTTTTTATAACAGGGCCTCGATTCTGCTGAAGCCAAACCACAGTGGTGTCACCGCCACTGCAAAAAAGGCATTAAAAAGATGTATTTAAAGTTCAAAATTAAATGATATTTAGCAAAGTAATTGAAAAAGTGTTATGAAACTGTTTTCATTTCTATTTTTATTTTTTTATACTGTTGATTGATGGCACTTGGTGGAATTCCTTGTTACACATATTGAGGACACCCAAAAACTTTAGTAAATGTAAACCTTTGAGAATGCCGTAAGGCGAAAACGGTTAAGTACAATAAAATAAATACTGTGGAAATAGTATAAATGATCTCAATATTTATGTGTGTCTTCATTTCATTTTGAACTTTAGGCGCATAGAAATAAAGTCTAAAATTTAAGGTAATTTTTTGCAGTGACTGTGGCACCACAGTGGCTTAGCTTTAGTAGAATCGAGGGCCAGGTTAGATGACAGTAAGCACTTACCATAGCTTATGTACGGCTAGCATCTCCAATATATTACTTACAGCTCCTTATTTACCTACAGGGTTGAGAGGTAAGAACAATGAGAGCAAAATAAGCACAAGAAAGTAAAAGTATACGAATACGTTATAGTCGACGTTGAATTGGTGAGAGGGTAGTAGGAGCTCCCCTTTTTTTTTTCGTGCGGAAATCCTCTCGGATACTCCCCCTGCCGGAGTCGGAAGGGGAGATTATGTCGGGCTCGAACCGACTAAAACCGCACGCCGACTGTGGGTCGTGGTGCTAGGCCAGAGTCATCGACATATCCCTCGCACCCCGGCTGTCCCCTGGCCGAATTGGGTATTATCCTGTACTTAGTTAAAATAAATTATCTAACCGAGCTTATTAAATTATGAATGGTAAAAGAGCTGTAAAAGTTGCGTCGGTTCTTATTTTATCGTTTTTTTTATTTTTGATAATCCACCCAACTTATAATAGTAAATGATTTGACTATTAAAATCAATAAAGTAACCAAAAAAATCTTACAAGTTACCTTTTAACCTGTTCTGTGAGTCAGTAGAATAATAGGGTATTCTACTGACTCACAGAACAGGTCCTGTAGGTCCTATAGGGAAACGTATTCCACCGTGTTTAAAACATCCATTATACGTTATATCATAATCTGTTAAAGATATTTTGCTCCCTCAGATATAATCCCAAACTAGCGGTGATGGTATGGATCCACGGAGGCGCATTCGCGATGGGTTCCGGTAATGCATTCCTGTACGGTCCCGATCACCTGGTCGGCGCAGGAGTGGTATTGGTCACCCTCAACTACAGGCTGGGAGCTCTCGGCTTCCTGAGCCTAGAGAACGATGAAGTTTCTGGAAATATGGGACTGAAGGTATATTACCTAAGACTAATATAGTAGTTTAAGTAATAATTACATATTTGAGCCGTTTGGAGTCGAGACGCTAGGATCGCGGGGTCCAAGTGCACGTCTATTATTCAAAGACATTATCAAAACGTTTAATAGACACTACCCGTGACCAGGGGGCTGGTTTATTCCTTGCGCAAAGGATTGGCATTGCCATTCAGCCTATGGACATATGCATCACGAGTGGGGTCACACTCGCATGGCCTACCTTGTAAGAACAGAAAGTTTCTGTGCCTTCAGTGCAGAAGGCAAATCAGGGCCTCGATTCTACTAAAGCAAAACTATTGTCAAACCACAGAGATAGCAAAAAGCAGCAATACATTATAGACTTTAAAGCGATGCAATTAAAGTTCAATATTAAATAACTGTTAGCAGTGTGAATAAAGGAGTGTAATTAATCTTTTGTCATTTAATTTTGGACCTTAGTGTATAGAAATAAAGTCTAAACTTTAATGCCGCTTTTTGCAATCTCTGTGGTTTGACAATAGTTTTGCTTTAGTAGAATCGAGGCCCAGGACAAGCGTTTGGTATTCGCACTGACAGTACAAAAACTATCTAGTGACTCTGGTAAATTTTAGATAAAATAAAAAGCGAATAGGATAGCGGGTCCTGGGCTCCATGAAGAACTTTATATGCTTAGAGACATCAGCTACCAAATGATATTGCAGTAATTTTCAATTGGGACGACGACATTGAGTAATCAGTAGGCTGCTCTGAACATTTGTACCCCGTCACCAATACTGAGATATTGCTCCCAATTCTGTTGTTACATCTCTAAACTTAAATTTCTCTAAAAAAATCGAATTGCATCTCTTTCTTTCATGATCAGATAAAAAAGGACAGATGATTTTATTTAAGTTAAGACCTGTCACATTAAGACAGCGCCTTGTTGGTGCGTAGTAAGTTAAGTCGCATGTTCGTAGATGTCGACAAAAATTGAAGGGTACCGTCAAGGCAACTACTTAATTTGACAGGTGTTCACTAAAATAAATCATCTGTCCTTTTCTATCTGATGATGAAAGAAACAGATGCAATTAGAAAATTTTAGAGAATTTTAAAGTTTAGAGATGTAACAACAGAATTAACAGCATTGTTAGAATGGTTTACGGTCACACGTATATGAGTAGGTAGTGGTACCATGTAATACATAATTTTCACAATGATTTGACTTAACACACGTATTTATGAAGTAGGTTTAGTAATTTTAACGCAAGTACCACAACACTATGCAGTTTGTAAATTGGTAGCTGTGTATTGATACATATATTTACATTTATATTCAAGTTGTGAACACAGTAACTATTAAGTAATCTGTGGTAATGAGGGATATGTAATTATGTATGTATGGATATCTGTTTACCAACGTATTTGTTGTTATTTTGGCCTGATCGCACGCTCACGGTTTTTCGAATCCGATTCGGTCCGAATTTAGATTGTACAATCATCTAAACCGAATCTAAACCGGATCGGAAAACGGTGCGTGCGTGTGCGGTCAGCCTTATAGTCGCGTCAGTTAATTGTTTTCTTTTACTACTTTTCTTGTAGGACTTTATCCGCTTATAGCATAGCGAGTTTTTCGGTTTTCTTTGTTAAAGGGAATTTAAAACCGTATCTGATAGGAAAATCGTAGCTATTCATTCCATTTTGAGGTTTTAAAATGGAAGGGAAATGTACCTATATATAACTACCTTTAAAATAACTGTTCGTCTTCGGTATGACGCATAGAAAAGTGAAATCAAGAAAGTCATGAAAACAAACAAATAACATCATTGTTTGAGACAACCCGGATTACGCATTATTACTTACACGTAATTAAAATGCATCCGTATCTAGATCCTAAGCTAAATAATAATGTTATGTGTAACTTAACTTTTTGGTCAGAAAGATTATCTAAGTTTGGTTTTATCCTACGGAATACTTATTTTAGTAAATACTGATGAACCCTAATACTAGTATTTTGCACCATAAATCGTAGGCAGTAAGTATACGTGCCTATTACTTACTGTTAAATATTCGATAGAGATCCGCTGAAATGTAACGTGCCTATATACAAATAAACGTCGGCAAAAGTAAGTGTATACCTACTATTCGGGAGAACAGTAGGTATACTTACACTTTGAGTAAGCGCCGCGATAGTTTAAAAGTTACACTATATACATTACTTACTCCTTTTTGAAATTAAGTACCTATTACGGATACGGTTCTCTAAAATAGCTATCATTGTTCGAATTATACTTTTATTTGTGGAGTATTATTTGTTATTTGTTATATATATATATAATTATTATTTAAGATATTCCGGCCAATGCAAACCATTCCGCCAAACGTAAGATTTAATAACGAAAATATACGATTATATTCGTAGTAATTATATGTTGTACTAAACATGGTAACAGTCATTAAAGTCTCTAATCTTCTAATATGTTTAGTTTTTGTAAGTTCCTTATGTCTATAGTGTTCTAAAACAGTATTTCATTTGCATTCATCTTGTTTTAATTGTAATTTACATAACTGAATAACAATTGGCATTCAAATTTAATAAATGTAATTGAAAATAAAGAAAAGTAATTTCTTGGTTTTCGAAGTTTTTTCACATCAAGCTGGCAGAGTATTGCAGCGGCTGGCCATGCAGGGGTGACTGTCTGTAGATATGTATTATCATTATCACAAATAATGTAACACCAACCTATAATCTATGGTGAACGGTGGCTGGGTGCGCGGTGTCCCTGAGCCAAAAGGGTGGGTGTGAGTATTACCCAGGCTGACAGGTCCGAGGTGTAATGCCCAGCCCCGAATGTAACCGGGAACAACTTTACAATGACCTTGAAAATTTGGAATACGGAGACGCGCGCTCCACATAAAGTTGAGTACCATTCATATTTTGGTGAAATCTTAGAGATTGGCAGACTGTGCAGAGCCACCTATGTCTTTGTTTCTCGTTGATGAGTTAGCTCTTACCCCTGAAATACCACGTAACTCAAAAGCTAGTATTTTCAAAGCAACTCAAGACAATAAAATATTTGAATAAAAACACAAAATTTAAACAGATATCAACTTTTATTAATCGCAATATTTTGCCACAAACAATTCGTAAACCTTACTTGGATCCTCTGCATCTCTCGTTACCTTTAATTTAACACATCGGTTGTAACATATAATACAAACCCAGGACACAATATCTTCTTATATTTGCGAATAGCAATATAGTTTCACCTCCTCTTGTTGAGGAGAAAGTTCGACCCATTAAAGTGTACAGAGAGATCTATCGACCAATCCTCAGACAGATCAAACACCGAGTACAGTATGCCTGTTTATGTGCCCCGATTCTCAGTTCATATATTTCCAGTTGGTAATATTTGATGGGCAACTTACAATTAAATATATTGAAATATCGGATAGAATACGGCTTAACTGAACCATTGCAGGCTATCCTCAATCATGAAGTGGAACATCCGCTCCTATACGTAGAAACCACCGTCGTCGGTTTGATTTTACCACATCGAGGTTGTAGGATTCGGTTCGAGTTCGTCGTGAAAAGCATAAGCATTAGCATATCTCCTGCGATCGCTGAATACCAATATGGTTTCATCTTCTCTTCTTAAGGAGAAGCTTCCGACACCAATAATTATCTGTTGTGTGTTAATATTGCTCAAGACGTACAAATGAACTGTCCCCAGGATCTCGGCACCGGTTACGTATTATAATATAATAACTACTTACAGTTATTTTAACTATTTTCAAGACAACTAAGGTAAAAAAAACTACTGGTCGAAATAAGTAATGGACGCTTCACCTACGGTTTATTCAACTACAATTAATTGTGCTAAGGTTGATTGAACTATGTATGAAATACCTAATAGTCGATTCACCTACGGTTTATTGATATTACTACATTGTGACAGAAATTTACGTTGTTGTAAAACCGACTTCACGTAGTCTTGTCTGCCCTACCCCTAGAGTGTAATTTAAGCCCGCGAAGGCGCGGAGGAGCGAAGCAGCCCGCGAGCTGAGGAGCAGGTGGTTCTAACGAGCACTGCCGCGGCTGAGGCTCCGCCCGTGTGGATGTCGGTTATCGTGACCAAACATAGCCTATGTCCTTTCTCATGGTCTAATCTACCCCTATACCAAATTTCATCAAAATCGGTTTAGTGATTTAGGCGTGTAAGCGTAACATACAGACAGACAGACAGAGTTACTTTCGCATTTATAATATTAGCATGGAAGTATGAATCTTCACCATGTGTGATGGTTCATACAAAATGTACTGTGAGCGATATTGGGCGAAGGTGCTATAAGTAATATTTTAATCTTAAGATAAAATATTATGTTATCATCGCCGTGTGTGATGCGCCTAAGTCATTTAAAAAATTAGAGCACCTAAGTATATTAGGTATAGTGAAAAGTAACAAAATAGACTCCTCCTGTCCATAGGATCAGGTAATGGCGTTGAAGTGGGTTCGTGACAACATCGAGGCGTTCGGCGGTGACCCTGGCAGGGTGACCATCTTCGGGGAGTCTGCTGGCGCTGCTTCCGTCCATCTACACATGCTGTCACCGGCATCAGAAGTTAGTACAACTTATATTATTATGTCACAAGAAACAGAACATATTTGTCTCCTTTAAAAATATAGCTTTTCATTACTTAGCTACATTTATGTTTTTTTTTGTAAATGAGGGAACCACACTAACCTTCATTATATAAATGTTCCCATTCTAAACCGAGCAGTCCGACTATGTAGTAGATTAATATATCATCTGCTCAAGGAACTAGAATCTCTTGTTAATGTGCTTGCTTACTGTCAAAGAGAGAATTCTTTTCTTTATGGCTGCCTATTATGGAGTCGTCTAGACAGTAAAATATTAGAAGTCTTCAAATTAAGATGACTTGATAAAAAACGGCACGCCCTATTTTTTTATACCAATAAGTATTAATAGCATTGAACCCTATTATTATTCAGATAGATTCTTACATAATGAATTGGTACAACCCGTAGAATACAAGCCACAGATAGTTAAATATTCGCATCGATAAACACGCAATCATAATGGTGTAGAAATCTCTAAGTAAGCGGATTTTAGAAATGCCGACCTACCCGAAGGTCTTTATAATTTACGCTTGAAACATGCGGCGAATTTTATTTATGCATGTCAAAACAATATGAGGGAGTTGTATTAGAATATGGTTATATTATTACTGTAATAGGTAATTAAATGAACATTATTATAATATCTATTTAGTTAATTTAAATTTCATTTTCTATTTTCACATTTTGGACGTTTTACTAGTAAGTCGTTTTATGACTCAAGATATTCTCATTTAATAGACGTTTATGGACCTTCTGATCTGGAGGGGTTGGTTGGTCTATCGAGTCAAGTTTCATGGACTCTACTCTTAAGTGTTCGCTGCCTATTTAGTAGGTGGCGGAGTGAATCAACCAGAGCCCTTCCCACCTGACCCATATATAGTCCATAACTTCGTCCCACGAAGTAATTGACAGTAAAAGACCCAACTGCGGTATTTTTTTACTGGCTATGGATTTTTTACTGACTGGCTAATATTATAGTTCAGTAGCAATATGAAGGTATATCCTATTAGACTAGGGGCACTGACGCTAAGGAAAATAATACTTATAAATCATAAAGGTGATTTTCCACCAGAGCGGCTAGGCGAGGCGAGGCGAGGAGAGAATTGAAATTTGTATGGCAAATTTTCGATTCTCTCCCAGCGCATCTTTGGTGGAAACAGTGAGGATTGACGAGAATATGGGAGGCGTGATATGAAATATTTGCTTGTGTAAAAATTAACCGTATTGCTTCCGATATAGAGTATAAATTAACTTTGAAACAGAAACACGCTTCACGCGAGAGGCTTGTTGTTCTTTGCTACTTGCCTGAGAATACCGTCATGATAGTACAAGCCTTTTCTACTAGAGGTCGTTGTTAACCCGAAGGATCCGGCAGGAGGGGTATCCGAGAGGATATCCGCACGAAAAAAAAACAGAAAAAAAGGCAATCCTTATATAACTCATACCTGCTTAATAATATTTGTGCGAGACGAAGATGATTGTATAACATATTTAATAATACTAACTTCCGGGACATATGGGATGGTATGGTATGGTATCACGGGCTGTTATCCGCAACTCCACGACAAGGCGCGGTTTTTGCGTGAAGGTGGGATTATATTCAATCCACCCCAACTCGTTGAAGAACCCCAGCAGGTTATTCACACTGCTGGTGATCTCCCGGAGCGTACCTGTGTTTCTGAAGTACTTAGCCCGGGACATAATACAGAAACTCAAACAGCACTGTACCTATATCTTTATCATGAAGCCTACGGGCGGCGGCGGCGCGGCGATCTCGCACGAGCTCGCGATGTCTATTTTTTAGTGGAAAAGGGTCAGTGCGATTTCAATTCTCTTCCCTCTTAGTATCGTCTCGCCACTCTGGTGGAAAATCACCTTATGGAAACAGCATATCATCAAACTTTTTAATGTTTTGTGTACTATTATTCTAGGGTTTGTTCCATGCGGCGATAGCGCAAAGTGGTGTAGCAATCGCTCCCTGGGCGTTAGCGCGCGAACCACGCGCACGCGCATTCGAACTTGGCAAAGAATTAGGCATCGATACAAACAGTACAGCTGAACTATTAGGTACGTATCTACTCGTATTATATCATTAATTTATCATAATTGTATATCTAATTTATAGAAACCATGTCCGATGATCAAAATTAGGTTGAATAATATAATATCCCAAATACGAGACCAGAAAAACAACTACGCTTACTGTCAAAGTAAATTTGAAATTAATTAATAATAATTATATTAGATATAATAGGTCTATAATTAATAATAATAGGTGTAAACTCGGTAAACTCTTTTACTCATTTTTTTTATATAGAATATTAGAACCGAAGTTACTAATATTCCCTCTAACCCCTCCAACAAAGCTAAATTGCTTGTGCTAGGAGTGGGTTCACGTCGGTAGTGTAATGGCCAGGATCGAACCCGGGACCTCTCGATCGTAAGGCCGACTCCTTAACCACTAAGCTACCGACGCTTTTACGGCACACTGCAACGCTCGACGCCGCGTCAAGCGTTGCAGTGTGCCAATCGCCTTACTGTAAAAGTAAATTTGACATTAATCTATATATATAAAAATGAACCCCTATTTCCCTTGGTCACGACATCACGCCTGAAAGGCTGAACCGATTTCGCTAATTCTTTTTTTGTTGTGTTCTTTATGGTTAGGAGAAGGTTCTTATGAAAGAAATAATGAAGAAAATTGCGCGGAAAATTAGAAAATTTAAGAATACATAACCACCATACAAAATAGCTGATCCGACATACGCCATGTCAAAAATTTGAATTTGGAATACGAATTGAAAAAAAATGTGTTTATTATTCTAATACCTACTGCTGTATGATATTCTTCTATGTTATCTGACGTTTGATATAGAATTGACATAATGCGTGCAAATATCGTCAGAGGGTGATTAGTAGACATTCTTCTGAATTAACAAAATGCCCGTTGCTTGCGCCGCGAAAATATTTATGGTGGCTTTTTTTTATTTAGGTCGAAAAATTGATGGTTTATGGTAGTATGAATGCCCTTGAGCGTAGAGGTAGGTATATGGTTGTATGGGTCCCATAGGTATATAGGCTCCGTAGGTGTAAGTATGGGCCCCGGTGACCTATTAGTGTCGGGAGCTCCGTGGGCGTATGGGGCCCGAATCGAAATGCTTTCCGTCCTCAAAATAGTTAGGAGAATTTGATACAGCTAATTGATTCTAATTTCTAAGGCGAAACGAAGTTTGCCGGGACAGCTAGTTAACAATAATTATATTAGATATGAATTGTAATAGGTGTATAATTTATAATAATAGGTGTAAACTCGATCTAATTTTTTTCTCATTGTTCTCTTTTACTCATTGTTGTTCATAAAGGCTTATTTAAATTTTTTTTTTATACATGTCACGTCAATTTGACTTCACCTCGCCTGATGTTAAGCTAAAGGCAAAGTCTCGGAAAGAGGGTCACCATCGTAAACATTTACCATGTTGACAGTGGTGGCACTCAGCTTGACAGCCTCATTAGATGCCTTTTCACGCCCCGCTTAAAGGACCCGGGACTGTAGGAAGAAGGAAACACGTGAGCCGGCAGGGAATTCCAGGTCTTAATGGTGCGGCATAGGAACGAGTCACTGAAACGCTTGGTTCTAGCTGGTATACTCCGCACCGTATATGGATGGCATCTTAGCCCTGCACGTGTCGTCCTGTGAATTATATTCAATCTACAAAACAAATCATTGCAGGGTACCTTCGGGCCACCCCTAGCGAGCTGCTCGTGAAGGCTGGTGCCCGGCTAGTGGGTGCTAAGAGTAAATCAGTGGATCTACAGAGCACTGTGGCGCTGCCGTTCCTGCCGGCCTTGGAGCCTGATGCACCGGGCGCCTTCCTCACGCACTCTCCCAGGGACACCATCCCCGGTGCTGACGTACCCTTCCTCACGGGATTCAATGCACAGGAAGGAATTATTTTGTTTCGGCGTAAGTAGCTCGAGCAGTATTTATTAAACAACTAGCTTTTGCCCGTGGCTCCGCCCGCGTGGATGTCGGTTATCGCGACCAAACATAGCCTATGTCCTTTCTCATGGTCTAGTCTACCCCTATACCAAATTTCATCAAAATTGGTTCAGTAGCTTAGGGGTGAAAGCGTAACATACAGACAGACAGACAGACAGAGTTACTTTCGAATTTATAATATTAGTACGGATAAAACTGTCAACCCATTTTGAGATGCCTGGGGGTGACCGGTGGAGCCACCTGTCACCCTAGCAGAATCAGGCCGCGGCGGCGGCGCAAAAATGCGCCTCCCCGTAACCCGTAACTTTGGTCCCCACAACCCGAAGGGGGCCATCTCGAAAGAGATGGTCCTGGGTCTGCCGGGTGCGAGAGATATGCTTTTAGCAATCTCACCTCCGGCAACCAAGGACCCAAGACGGCGTGCGTTTTAGTCGGTTCGAGTCCGACATAACCACCTCCATCGGCTCCGTGGGGATTTATCGCACGATAAAAAAAAACCCCTCATTTTGAGATCCAAAACTGTAAAAAGAGGTTTAAGGCCCTCTATTCCTGCAAAAGTAGGCATTTATAGCGATCCCGGCCGCTCGTAAAATATTACGCGCGAACGCAGTGACGGTGAACTCGGCTATGACCCCGCCAGTGTCACAGTATAGAAATATGCAGTAGGAAAACTTGATTTGACTTAGAAAATTAAATGCAGTTTTTTTAACTTTATTTAGTTATATGATTATATATATAAATATATATATATATATATATATTAATAAATACGAAATTAAAAAAACTGTATGAGTTTGAGAACTGTTTGTTCTATGTGTTTAGTTGCTTGGGCGAAAAAAACTTACATTATAATAATAATAATGCTTGTAATTTTACAAACATTTGTTTGAATTGATGCTAACGGTTACTTTATATAATCGCACCGTTCGTCGTCGACAGGGCAGTTAAATACCTAAAGTTAACGAGATTAACAACTTTATTCGTGCGGGAATCCCCTCGGATACCCCCCTGCCGGAGCCGGAAGGGGAGGTTATGTCGGACTCGAACCGACTTTTTAGTCGGTTCGAGTCCGACTGTGGGCACGCCGACTGTGGGTCGTGGTGCTAGTTTTTATGAAGTATTTATATAAATTTACACTGTACCTTCTTTTTTTCGTGCGGAAATCCCCTCGAATACCTCCCCTGCCGGAGCCGGAAGGGGAGGTTATGTCGGACTCGAACCGACTTTTTAGTCGGTTCGAGTCCGACTGTGGGCACGCCGACTGTGGGTCGTGGTGCTAGGCCTGAGGTGAGGTTGTCATCGAAATATCCCTCGCACCCCGGCTGACCCAAGGCCAGTAATTCTCCTGGGTCTGCTGGGGTGCGAGAGATATGCTTTCGGCAATCTCACCTCCGGCAACCAAGGACCCAAGACGGCGTGCGTTTTAGTCGGTTTGAGTCCGACATAACCGCCTCCACCGGCTCCGTGGGGGTGGTATCCACGAGGATTTTGCGCACGATAAAAAAAGGCCAATAATTAAACTAACCTACCTAAATATTAAAATTATTCTATCCTAAACTAAAACTAAATTTATATTTATTTACACACACACAAATTATATACAATGTACGAATATTGTAGGTACTAGGTACCCCTGTACTGATATAGATAAAATATGAATTATAGAAAATCGTAAGTAGCATCTTCAGTAGTAATACTGATATTCTTATACTATGGCGCTATGAGCGTAATATTTAGGTATGATAATTTTTTAAATTACCAATCGGAGTTAGAAATTTAGTTTATGGCTTTGCACGACTTCTTTCGCTTGCGTTGTTTATTGCCCATATTGAATGACTTGCAACAATTTATTATAAATACGTAAAACCGATTGATTGGTGCACGAAACTGTCGCGCAAAAACTGGCACAGGTCCTACTTCGGTAAGCGCCAGCGCGCGACTGGCGGCTGGCGCAACTTTTCGGGCCTCAGCGGCGCGAGCATTCGCGAATTTAGTAGGTATTTAAATATAACTTTAAAAATTATTTCATAATATAGTCAAAATCTGCGAAAATGTCTAGACATATGTAGTGGCTTTAGTTTAGTACAAAAATTTTATAGAAAGCATAAGTAATTTAGTCATAATATTCAAAAAAAATAACGAAAAGGGGTAACTTTGGGATTTTTTCTATCGAGTGAAGTTCATCAGATCTGGTAACTGAATGCGAATTTGACTAGACTGGATCCTTAACTAATATATATCTTTTTTTCGAAATTTAAAACGCTTTTTCCTATGATTCAAATGCTTTTAAAAAACTCAAAATGCGGCCTAATGGTCGTGTGTCGTAACTAGACATGAAACCTGAAAAAAAATAAGGAAACCACTCCACGTCGCCACATATTACATTTAGTAAGGGTATTCCAAAAAAAAACTTTTCTAGCCCAGCAACAAATTAAAACCTTCCTAGTCCCAGCGTATTCTATACGCTGATTTTCAACAAATGTGCAAATACTTAATACCTATGTTACCTTGTTAATTATTTGTTTACGGTGAATTAACGTGTTATCGTAATTTCCTGGGGCTATCGTAATAATCTCACTTAATCCTAACTAATCACTACTTTTCCTAATTGGCTTTGTAGAATTCAGATACCAAATGATATAATATTGTTTGGTAGGCAAATCCACCATTCATACGCTTCAGTAGATAAATAAATAATAATAAATAAATATTTTCCAACATTCTACACAACGCTATCTAGACCCATGGTAAGCATAGCTTATAACTAGCTTGTGTTATGGAATCTAGAATGCTGATAAACATACTTAAATACATTTTTTTTTGTAAATACGTACATATTATACATAGAAACACCCAGACCAATGCAAATAGCCATATTCATGCATACAAATATTTGCAATGAGCGGGAATCGAACCCGCGCCCCCTGCGTGGCAGTCGCGTTCACTACCACCACGCCACGGAGGCTGTCACGTTAACTTATACTTGTAATTATATTTTACAAAACGTTGAACCGAAGGTGAAACATCCCATGACTATCCCAATGCCGACAGGATGCTCTCTCAACTGAGCTACCAGAGATCCATCTCGTTTTATTGAACCTTTCAATCATTTCCTAAAACCACGTAATAGCTGAACTAGTAAACAAAAATGTATACTTAATGACTAATGAGTACTAGGCAACTCAATAAGGGTTGACCTAATAGGTTAGATTGAGAATATAATTACGAAATCACTCAATAGCATTCATAGGTACCTAAAACATGTTTCTCAATATAACTGGGCATTTGATTGGCCATTTAAGTAATTTGCGACTAACTATATAAATGACTAGCTTTTGCCCGCGGCTCCGCTTGCGTGGATGTCGGTTATCGCGACCAAACATAGCCTATGTCCTTTCTCATGGTCTAATCTACCCCTATACCAAATTTAATCAAAATCGGTTCAGTGTTTTAGTCGTGAAAGCGTAACATACAGACAGACAGATTTACTTTCGCATTTATAATATTAGTATGGATGAAGAAATAAAGTGCCAAGCGCTCCTCTAAGATGTTATGAAAGTGAGGCAAGTGAACGGAACATGTCCTACGCAAGGCCCTTCACGAAGTCCGCCGTTTTACAACTTCCGCTTTGAATGGGCTGCAGTTTCATTTGATACTTGACCTTAGGGTTGCAGGACTTTCTTTCAACATTAGTTGGTAAGTTTTTTTATATTCTTACACTTTGATGGATATATTTTCCAACTCGAGAGATTTTTATTCCCTTCTATTCGGTAAGTGTCGCTTTGTTTATAAGTGATGTAATATCATTGGTGGGAGCAAAATAGTAATTTTCTGTTAAGAACTTTTTAGCGAGCAGTAATAGTAGATTGTATGACAAGGGAGAAAAATAGATAGATAAATGAGAATCTCGCTGCGTTTGGGATTCTAGTCTAGAATCCTTTGCTTAGCTCGTGATTCAAAGTAGCGCAGTAGTATAATGTACTATTAAACCTCACTTATAGATGTGAGTTGTCCTACCTGTTCATTAGGGGTAGTTTTCGGTCATTCAATCAATTATACGGTTGAATTATCTTCAACCTCAGTTATAAATCATGGCAATTTAATCTTAAGAATAATTCTAGACTACATACATATCATTTGATCGATTGGCATTGGCAGAATACAGGCCTAATCTGATTAAAAATATTCCATAATAAAACAAAACAAAACATCGATAACTAGGGCTAAGATTCCTATTGAATACCTAATAAAGAAGCAAGTGGGAAAACCTTAATGATATTCTTTTTTATAAATGACACGTCAATTTGACTTCACCTCGCCTGATGATAAGCTAAAGGCAAAGTCACGGAAAGAGGGTCACCCTCATAAACATTTACCATGTTAACAATGGTGGCACTCAGCTTGACGGCCTCATCATCATCCGGGACTGTAGGAAGAAGAAAACACGTGAGCTGGTAGGGAGTTCAAATTAGATAATATTGAATGCGTGTGTCCAATTAGGTATATACCAATAAGTGAATTAGGTACCTATTATCTTTTGACGATATATTTTAACTCAAACTCAAAAAAAGTTAGTTACCTTTTACAGGTTACTACTGTGTCATTGATTGTTATGTTGAATCTAACACATAAATGAAAACATAATCTGAGAATAGATATCTACAAAATACAACGGGAAGCCGAGTAACATGCACAGAATAGATAATAGTACTCTTATAGGTTACTTTCAGCTAACGCTTCCGCAAAAAAGCAATGGAGAAAATATTGTCATTTCTATTTCTAAGGATGTAGGTACAACTAGATGGATTCTAGCATCTCTGCATTACACAGGCACCTCTTATAAACAAAATAGTTTTTGGTGTTTAGTAAAATTAACTACGTTTTTGCTTTTCGAAATCGGATCAAGTAAAAATAAGTAGATACCTGCATGGAAAGCCACGCAGCATGCCTTGCAATATATCCTACTAGCTTTTGCCCGCGACTCCGCCGCTTGGATGTCGGTTATCGCGACCAAACATAGCCTTTGTCCTTCCTCATGGTCTAATCTACCCCTATACCAAATTTCATCAAAATCGGTTCGGTGGTTTAAACGTGAAAGCGTAACATACAGACAGACAGACAGACAGATAGAATTACTTTCGCATTTATAATATTAGTATGGATGTGAATAGATGCCTGTGTCACTTTACAGATCAATACTAACGTAACATGTTCAAAGTGATACCACACGCGTGGGTTGCGCGGTGCGCCAAGCGAAAGCCAATATTGCCTCAGTTTCACAGATTTCACTATGACTCGAACGTTTCCAAAACATTCTCGATATAAATGATTTTGAAAGAAGATCCCTTGTAAAATTGTAATTATGATTTTGAAATAAGTACTGCGAGAAGTTTGAATCACTGCAGTGAGTATGTAATAATTGTCCACCTTTTAAGTTTTTTTTTAATTTTAGTTAACGCAATAGAAAGTATTTCACCTAACCCTCTAGTTAAACTAAAATGCTTGTTGTGTAGGTAATGGTCAGGATTCGAACCTTTGACCTCTCGATTGTAAGGTCAATTCCTTGACCACTAAGCGACGCTTCTAGGTGCTCGTGTTAGTAAGGCGCAAAATAATTCAATTTATTTGAATGAATTTTTTTTATAGCATTTATTATGCTAACTTTTAAGTTCGAAAACATTGGAAAAAATGAAATGCTCAAGTGAGACTCGAACTCACGACCTTTCCCTTACAGGGGACTGCTCTGCCAACTGAGCTATTGAGCACCACTTGAATCATTCCAAATTTTCCTTCTCCTTATATTCGTCTATAAGGGCGACGGTGCAGCCATCTACCAACATTCTTACGAACTGTTGGAAACAATGAATGATTTTTCAACCATTTTTAAACATTGAATTTTGATGACTGCGCCCAAATATTTGAATGAATTTTTTTATAGCATTTATAGAATTTACATAATTATAATAGCCACATTCCTTTAATTTGTTACATTACAAAAATTCAATAACAAAGCAAAGCCCATCATGGAAAGAGAATTTGGACAATTTGGAGAGTTTTTGTCCTGTCAATGGAAATACTAAAGGCTTGTCCTGCTCTGTCTTCTGCACTGATAGCACAGAAACTCTTTGTTCTTACAGGGTGTGATTCCCTGGTGCTGCACACGTCCATGTCAGATGGGCCTTGTGCTTGTCTGCACATAAATGGTATAAAAAAAACTTTGGCTATCACCATTGAAGCGGCCTTTTATAACATAGGTGAACCACGGGTTAGCAAGGATATAAATTACGCGTCACGTTGTTTGTCCGCGATGGGCTCCTAAACTACTAAACCGATTTTAATTAAATTTGTACACCGTGTGCAGTTTGATCCAATTTGAAAGATAGGATAGCTTACATCTTAGTTTAGCGATATGAAATCCACGCGGGTGAAGCCGCGAGCAACAGCTAGTCCATACTCCATACTTAATATTATAAATGCGAAAGTAACTCTGTCTGTCTGTCTGTCTGTCTATCTGTATGTTATGCTTTCACGCCTAAACCACTGAACCGATTTTGATGAAATTTATATTTCAAAACATAACATTATGCAATGTTGAAAGATCAGGGCAGTCAAACTTTTCATCCATATTGATATTAATGGGCCAGAAACGGTTATAAGGTCAAAAGTTTAATTGAAGATGGGCGATGAATTGCCAAGTAGGCAGGAGATAAAGCAATAACAACCCGAGGTCAAGACTCGAGACCCTTTTTTAATAACCATAATATGGAGGTAATTATAACTTCTTCACAAGAGGTATCGATATTCGTATTCTGGCCAGAGGTCAAGACCCCAGATTATTTGTTTAAGGTCGCAAGTAATATGCAATGCAATGTAGATACGATCTACTACGTGTTGACGTGCGGACGCCTAACATAAAAAAGTTTTTAGACCTGATTAAGTACAGTCAACTGCAAAAGTGTGTACATTAAGAATCTAACCCTATGATATTGAACATACATAACTACATAACATAACATAAACTCACGCCTGTATTCCCCGAAGGGGTAGGCAGAGTACAAAACTACATACACCTCTATTTTCCTCCGAAGTAGACAGAGACGACTTCCCGCCTCTCCCGCATCTCGTTGATTAAAAAGATCTGTTTCCGTCCTTACATGCCTACTTCACGAGGTTCCTTTAATGACATTACACTTTTAATGTAAGTCCACTAATTTCCAGTGAACAATGGTACCAAAACGTCAAAAAAAGGCCGCATGCGTAAGCGAGATGGATAAATGTAGAACTTGAATATATTGACAAAAGCACGTTAACAAGGTAGCCTAATTAAATAGGATATGGTTCGGTTATATAACGTGTGGCGGTTGTAGGGTTACATAACTATCTAAAACTGTTTAACACTTTACAAGCGAGTAAATACCGACCGCATCTGAACTGGCTACATGTTACCTGTTACCACTTTACATAACAAAATAGTGAAATATGCGACCACATCCACTTTATAATTACTTTTTAATTACTTTACGATTTTATTCGATTGATTGAATATCTACTATTATGAATATTGTTATTCGTTATAGTGATATTTATTTAACTATTTTCTCTTAAGGTGAATGCCCGAAGTTTTATAATATGTAGCCCGGTACATGGAACATTAAAAATTAAAATAAACCTAAAAACTCGAAAAACATCGGAAAAAAAGAAACGCTCAAGTGAGACTTGAACTCACGACCTTTCCCTTACAGGGGGAATGCTCTTCCAACTGAGCTATTGAGCCACACCTGATTCATTTCAAATTTTCCTTCTCTTTATATCCGTCTTTAAGGGCGACCCCCTGTCTGTAAGGGACCCACTTGAGCGTTTCATTTTTTCCGATGTTTTTCGAACTTTAAAGTTAGCATTAAAAATGCTATAAAAATTCAGTCAAACCTAACTGTTCATGTGCGCCAGGATTTCTACGTAGACCTATTATTAATAGACATAATCCAACTGATATCACTATGCGCTTGTTTTTTTATAGCGCATTTGGGTAACCTATGCGACTTAATCGTAGCCCGGGGTAGAAAATTAAAATTACGTAATGTAGGGACTATACTCATAACAGCAGTAAAAAACCACTGCACTGCTGGGCTACGTATGTCTAATACGCAGTTCACCTAGATCGCGTTATGTCTAAATGTCATTTTCAATAGATTTTAGCCTAAGTGGTCGTATACCTATAGCGCTGTTTGTCAATTTCGCATAATGACTTTTTCGACAAATGCCTAAATCTCAGTTCACCTATGTAAACTATAATATTGTTCACAGGCTTACAACGATACCCGAAACTGTTAACGGATTTGGGGCAGGAATTGAGGCGCGTGGTGCCACCAGAGCTCCAAGGAAACAACGAGACTGTCATCGACAAGATATCTCAGTCCATCAAAGAGTTCTATTTCCAACAAAGACCGGTTGACATCAGGAATGTTGACAGTTTAATAGATGTAAGACATACACACAATATCATATATTAACTTTAGGCAACCTTCACACGCTCAATAATATTGACAAAAATATTGGCGTTGTCAAAAATATTGGGCTCTTACAGGGTCGTGAACCACAACCCATCAGGCCCTCGATTCTACTAAAGCTTAACCAATGTGGTGGCCATCGTCAGCGCAAAAAATGACATTAAATTTTAGACTTTATTTCTATACTCATAAAGTCCAAAATGAAATGAAAAAAGTTTCATTACATTTTTTCATTCACTCTGCAAAAAGTCATTTAATTTTGAACTTTAAAAACATTGAATTGAAGTCTATTATTTACTGCTGTTTAATGCAATCGCCGTGGCACGACTATGGGTTGGCTTTAGTAGAATCAGCATCAGAAAGATTTTGATGTACAAAGTACTCAAAATGATCTTAATTTCTTTTCCCCCTTCCCGTTTACTGACTGTACTGATATTTTTTTTTTTATAAATATTTTTTTTAAATTTATTTTTTATTTTTTTTGTAAATACATACATATTGTTTTTATTATTTTTTTATCATCATATTATTATTTTTTGTAAATACATACATAGAAACACCCAGACCAATGCAAATAGCCATATTCATGCATACAAATATTTGCACTGAGCGGGAATCGAACCCGCGCCCTTCTGCGTGGCAGTCGTGTGCACTACCGCCACGCCACATAGGCTGTCGGTTATCACGGGTGTCAGCTAACTCCATATCAAATTTTATTAAAATCACTCCAGCTGTTTAGACGTGTAGAAGTAACAAACACACTCACAAACTTTCGACTTCATAATATTGGTGATTCTTCTTCTCTTTACGGCTTCACTGCTTTGGTCTTTGAAAAATTGCACATAGTACCGTCACCTTTACTTTCACTTTGTAAACAATAAGTTGTTTATGGCTGTGCTTGAAACGTGTCTAACTTGCTGTTCACAAAGTTTGTTCCGCTTTCACTACACATAAAGGACCTACTTGCCACATACCAAGGATGTTACCCAATAAGAAATAACTTGCTGAGGATGACTGATTGTTAGTTTGGCGGTAAGACCCATCATGGAGGAGTGGCTAGAGAGGCCACACGGCAGCCTCTCGTACCGGCTGACGCAGGTGATTACCGGACACGGGTGTTTCGGGAGTTACCTGTGTCGGATCCGGAAGGAGCCAACGTCCGAGTGCCATCACTGTGATGCGAGCGAGGACACAGAGCTGCACACGCTGACCGAGTGCCCGGCGTGGGACACGCCGAGGCGGGTCCTAGTGGCGGCTCTGGGGGTGGGAGTCCTCACACTCGCCACGTTGCACACAGCGATGGTACGATGGACGAAACGCTTGGGGTGCGGTCGCCTCCTTCTGCGAGCAAGTAATGCTCGAGAAGAAGGCGGCCGGTCGGGTCCGGACCAGACTCCGGGCCCGGGAAGCCCGTGCAGAGCGAATGCGAACCGGACGTCGGAGGTCGCAGAACGACCTCCGTCCTCCATGAGCACTGGCCTGGGGGTGACCGGTGGAGCCGCCTGTCACCCTAGCAAAAGCAGGCCGCGGCGGTGGCGCAAAGTGCGCCTCCCCGTAACCGGGGCTAGATGGGGACATTGTGGTCCCCACAACCCGAAGGGAGCCATCTCGAAAGAGATGGTCCTGGGTCTGTCGGGGTGCGAGAGATATTTTTGGCAATCTCACCTCCGGCAACCAAGGACCCAAGACGGCGTGCGTTTTAGTCGGTTCGAATCCGACATAACCACCTCCACCGGCTCTGTGGGGGTGGTATCCGTGGATCCGTGGATTTATCGCACGATAAAAAAAAGCCATTGATCGAGATGGTATTTTTGTATTCGTATCGAGGTGGTATTTTGTACATTTAGGTATTAATTATTACTCACATGTGATACTATATTCATAAAGTACGTCTAATAATGTGGTGCACTTTCCAGTTATTTACAGATGTTATGTTCCTGCGACCAACTTTAGAAACAATACGTTTACAAGCACAGAGTAAACGCACTAGTCCAACTTACTTGTACCGTTTCGCCTTCGACGGTGCCTTGGGACTCTTTAAACGCTTGTTGGGTATCAACCACCCCGGTGCCTGCCACGGGGATGAGATGGGCTACCTGTTCTACTTCTCCAGATTAAACTACAGACTAGACGACGATTCGACTGAGTTAGCAGTATCACGACGAATGGTTCAAATGTGGACAAATTTTGCTAAAACAGGGTAAGTTTTTTTTATTTTTTTTTATTTGGGTACTTATTAGATGCTCTCAAAAGGTTGCAGCGACGTGCGGTCCGGATTATTGGGGATCCTGAGGTCACGAACACCCTCGAGCCTTTGCAGATGCGTAGAGATGTTGCGTCTTTGGCAGTTTTCTACCGTCTCTACCATGGTGAATGTTCTGACGAGCTCTTCCAATTAGTCCCACCCTCCCCTTTCCTTCACAGGACGACACGTGCAGGGCTAAGATGTCATCCATTTACGGTGCAGAGTATACCTGCTAGAACCAAGCGTTTCAGTGATTCATTCCTATGCCGCACCACTAAGACCTGGAATTCCCTGCCAGCTCACGTGTTTCCTTCTTCCTACAGTCCCGGGTCCTTTAAGCGGGGCGTGAAAAGGCATCTAATGAGGCCGTCAAGCTGAGTGCCACCACTGTTAACATGGTAAATGTTTACGATGGTGACCCTCTTTCCGAGACTTTGCCTTTAGCTTAACATCAGGCGAGGTGAAGTCAAATTGACGTGTCCTGTATAAAAAAAAAAAAAATTGGGATAACAACAGTCGTTTACAAAAGTTTATACCAGTAAATAATTACTAAAACAATGACCAATTACAGCTACCCACATTGTATATAAGCAGACTGATTGCAAAAAGTAACAAAAAACAATATACCTAGACGCAATGATATTACATATAAACAAGGGGCTAGACGCCAAAAATTGAACATTATTAAATTAAAATTAAAAATGATGGTAGTGGCAGAAATTAAATAGCATAATACGCATACAGATAGGAACAATAAGCATCGGTTTATGAATAGGTATGTTTACTATGCGGTATCGGTGCGAAGTCAGAACCAGTTTACTGGTTGCACTTAGGTAAGTTTTTGTGTCCAAAAGTCTTCACCCAAAAGGAAACCAGTTCGGAGCTCGGAGTTTGCTCTTCAGTAAAACAATGAAGGAGTGCTCCCTTCTATATTTACCCCGAAAGGGTAATGAATGTACGTCTATCAATCAGCAAATGTAGTAGGCTTGAAGATGATGTTGGCTTGGACCCCGAAGATCTTTGTGAGGCCTCATGAACTCACCAATATCTCAAGGCATCAGGCCTCATAGGTCATATTATTCCCTCGTACCTTGTTTACATTTTCTACTCATACAACCTATGTGGCTATGTCCAGAAAGTTTTGATGAATATTCCGGAATTAAATAATTTAAAAAAATAACTAATAATGTCGCAATAAGCGCTCAGAAGAGTTTTTAATTAAAAGGTGCTGAAATCTTGAGTATACAGGCTGACTGATTCTTACAATGCATCTGAAACTCTAAAGGAATCGCAAAATCTTCTGTTTTTGACTATAACAGTGAATACAGCATTTGAAACCTTCCTTTTACATACTTACCATATAATTGACTTGAGTAAATTAGTCATCTCTATACGTCATCATGAAGTTTTATATTGACATTATTTATAAACTAACTAATATTGATATTATTACTTGTGACGCAAATTCATGTATAATTTTGTATCAGTATACACTACTGCGTTGGTACGCCATATGGCATAGCATAGCCGACATTTATTTAACTCAGTCAACTGTCAACTGTAACCTATGTTAACAAATGAAATAAATGATTATGATAAGTGGCTTACATACTTGTCCTGATGGTGTTATGGGAATTTCCAATGTGACGTATATTCTTATTTTGCAAGGATGGGAATCGCGTTGTATGTGTCATCTAAATATATCTTTACCATTTTTTCCTCAGTATGGTAGTAATGACGTATGTACGTACTACGTAGCACGTAGCTTTTCGATAATATTTAGGTACTTTAGCCTATAGCTGTAATTTGTTTCTAGACTGTTTAATATAATGCCTGCGTTTTTATTCTTCGACCTTTGTAGTATAGCAAAATTAGCAAAAGAAATTATCGACACCAGTTTATATCTTAGATAAGATGGTTTAATTTATTTTTCTATTTTTTCAGGAATCCTACACCCCCCGTCGACTACGAATCAGTAGTTGACTTCAATTGGCCACCAGTAAACAGTACAGAGCAAATTACATATCTAGACATTACCGGCAATTTTACTATTAGGACGGACCCTGAGGCAGAGAGGATAGAATACTGGGATCGCTTGTACGAGCAATACTCAAGCACACCGGGAATGAACAGTGCAGATGTTACCGAGTGAATGTGTACAATTTAGTGAAGTGATCTAAGTTATTCAAATATTAATAACTGTTCCTGTTTACGTGAAACACTAGCTTAAAAAAGAGTGCCAAACTATACAACTGCCAAGAACATATTACGTATAGTCAGCGTTATAAATATCTTGACGACGAAGTCTCAAAATGATCTTAAACCCCCCGTATTAGGAGCAAATACATGTTTTATTGATTTAAATGGTATTATTGTCCAAACTTAAGATGTGTACCAAATATCACAACAATCAGTCAACGGGAAGGGTGTAAAAAAACGAAATTTAGATAATTTTGAGTCCTCTGTACGTCAACATGTTTCAGATGCTGACTGTACGTACTCACTAAAACGATAAAATGTGTGTGGGATGTGTATTGTGATGGCAGTGATTTGTTGTCTTTGAGTGGATTTCACCAGTAAACTCGCCTTTTCATGGTTTACTCAATGAAATTGAGTGAAACTTCGGAACTCAATTAAGTTCACCTTTATCGCGGTTAGGGCTGTTAAACATCAGACAGATTACAGCCCAGACTCAGCCTCATATGCAAGGCTGGAGTCAACAATAGTGCCAGGAATACGGCAATAGGCTCACCCCCAATTACGTGAATCTCTACTGTACTGTACTGTACTGTAATAAGTGCTCCAACAGTGAACTGTTTCAAAAATAGACTTGACAAACATTTAACCAATTAAGAACACAAGTGCAGTGATATACACGTATCAGCTCGTAGAGCTGCTAGTGTATCAAATAATAATATAATTTGTTCCCGGAAACTGAAGGATTCATAATAGCTATACAAGATCAAATTATCAACACTAAAAACTATAGAAAATATATTATTAAAGACCCGACTATTACAAATGACAGATGCCGCAGATGTTATACACAGTCAGAAACTATACAACACATAACAGGAGCATGCATAACACTCACACAAACAGACTACACTCATAGACATAACCAAGTTGCAAACATCATTCACCAGAAACTAGCACTTAAATATTCACTCATACAAGACACTAACACCCCTTACTATAAATATCCACCACAAACTATATTAGAAAATAACACACACAAAATTTACTATGACCGAGCAATTCTAACAGATAGGACTATCCACTACAATAGACCAGATATAATCCTACAAGACAAAATAAAAAAAGTTACATATTTAATAGACATTGCAGTTACCAACACGCATAATTTACAAAAAACAATAGCTGAAAAAATAAGTAAGTATGCAGAGCTAAAAGAAGAAGTGATAAGGATATGGAGACAAGATAATGTCTTCGTAGTTCCACTAGTTCTCTCCACTACTGGTGTTATCCCGAACCATCTCCTCCATAGCCTAAAATTAATAGATTTGCCAGAATCCTTATACATCAATTTACAGAAAGCTGCCATATTAAACACATGTAGAATAGTCAGAAAGTTCATGCAGTTAGACGAAAACACACCCACTTAATACACACCACAATCTGCATTTACTTGGTTTAGGCCCGTAATTGCAGTTAAAACCAGCCAAAAAGCTGAGAAAAAAAAAAAACAAAACAAAAATAATAATAATAATAACCACCTCCACCTCCGTGGGGGTGGTATCCGTGGGGATATATCGCACGATAAAAAAAAACCCCAATTACGTGGGACCGAATACATTGATTGGTGAATTGTGGGTATTAATTCATCTCTGCCTAACCCTCCAGGATAAAGGCATGATTATATGTATGTATATCGCGACTCCCAATATTGGTGAAATCTGTTTTAAGTCAACTATTATAGTCGGCATTCGATTTGCATTTGTTCTTTGTGAATTAACCGGGATGAGAACGGGACAGAAGTACACGACAGTGTGTTGGTGACTTTAGGACTGATCTCAAATAATAAAACAATGAGTGATCGATAGACGAGGACTGCCTGTCCGACACTGTGGAAATGTTTTCTACGTCTATTGTGGAACTGTAGGTCTACTTCGTACAAGCTTATTCCAATTCTGTTCCAGGAAATGGTAAATTAGCTGCTCGACTTACAGTTTCATTCTGTATCACTATGTAAATAATATGTTCGTTAACTAACCTTCACCTAACTCGTATAATATGTATTCTTATAATTTAATTACTGTTTACTAATAGTGTAGCGTAAATTACTTTTTTAATTAAATAGTATAAGTTTTAAATGTTATAAAGTTGTTTTTATAATGAAGATTTCACAGACCAACCTATAAAATCCAATAAAATTATCCCTATTCCTTTTCGGCAGTGTATGATTGCGATCTTGGGAGATAAAGTGGTCCCTTCTTGGTATGAGATGTTAAAAGAAGGTAAAAATATTGACTTGACCCGTGTCTTTTCCGAGGCATTCTACGTCACGCTTTTTTTAATCCAAACATGTTCCTGAACTTAGCGGTAATATAGTCCATATTTAAAGGAGGTTAAAATGATCAATATGCAGAGGCTGAGTTGTTACTAACGAACCCAGTCACAGTAATAAGTAGGTCGCTTCTGTAAACGATGCATTTGATTATGTCAACATAAGGTAAAATGAAACAATTCCAGCTCTACATACTTCTGACGTCATAAGGTGCGTTTACACTTACGTCTCAACTGGGAAAACTTAAAATACTGATTACTCACTCAGTGTCATATTCATCGTGATATTGTCTGTTTCTTCAACAACAAACTGAAATGCGTTGATTTTCTATATAAATAAAACGAGTAAGATGCAAGAAGAATCACTCTCATTGCATCTGGGCTTTACATAATAGGTATATGGTCATTTACTCCTAAGTTCAAAATAATAAATAAGTGTTCATAATTTTTCATAATAAATATGTATAACTTAATAAAAGTACGGATGAGTTTATTAGGAGGGCAGTGTGATGTGACATCGAGGTAAGCTTTTCGTATTTTCTTTCATGAAATATTTAAAACCTAAAAAGCACAGAATAGTTAAAGTATAAAAGAGTAAACTTTTTCAGGACTTTTGTCCCCGGTCTTTGTTGTTGTTGCAGACCTTTGTTGGTACCTACTTGGAGCAATTGAGCACCCATATTTTGATAAAATAGATCAGATATTAAAACTTCTACGTTATTTGTACGTACAACAGTTCGTAAGAAAGTGGGTAGATGGCTCCACCGTCGCCCTTAAAGACAGATATAAAGAGAAGGGAAATTTGAAGTGATTCAGGTGTGGCTCACTGACTCAGTTGGAAAAGCATTCCCCCTGTAAGGGAAAGGTCAAGGGTTCAAGTCCCACTTGAGCACTTCTTTTTCCCGATGTATTTCGAATTCAACGTTATTGCTATATTCACTTCGATTCCTTAAAAATTATGAATATTTTTGGGTTTTTTAGTTCTGATGACAATAAAAATAAAGTTCATAATAGCATACTTGAACTAGTGGGCAACACACCCCTTGTTAGACTCAACAAAATACCAAAACAACATGGCCTTGACTGCGAAATCTGTAAGTAGCCTCTTATGATCATTCTGCTAATTGATGTTCCACTGTCTGGCTGGCTGGCTGATCACAAATAAATGTATTCAAAGACTCGGAAAACTACTAAGGAGTTTGTGTTTTATTTTATTTTAAAGATATGTAGCTGCTTTCTGACCCATATTTTCAACCCCAGCCCTCGCTATTTGCTATATCCTTGTTACTAGTAGACATTACAGTCACCAAAACTCTTTAGGGAATGATAAGATCTGAATAAAAGCGTCGGTAGGTTAAGGAGTTGGCCTTACGATCGAGAGGTCCCGGGTTCGAATCCTGACCATTTCACTACCGACGTGAACCCACTCCTAGCACAAGCAATTTAGCTTAGTTGGAGGGGTTAGAGGGAATATTAGTAACTTCGGTTCTAATATTCTTTTTACAAAAAAAAGATATGTAGCTGCTTTCTGACCAATATTTTCAACCCCAGCTCTCGCTATTTGCCATATCCTTGTTACTAGTAGAGATTACAGTCACCAAAACTCTTAAGGGAGTGATAAGATCTAATATACATAGGTATAAATCTCAACCAGTTTCTAAGTATTCAATGGTGCAAACTAAGTTTCACAGTTTACTTGATACCAACATTAGATACGTGTTTCCTTTTTATTTCCAGATGCAAAATGTGAATTCTTTAATCCAGGGGGCTCTATAAAAGACAGAATAGGATTAGCGATGGTAGAAGATGCAAAGAAATCAGGTATTGTAAACGATGCAACTAGATTCGTGGAAGCTTCTTCGGGTAATACTGGAATTGGCATTGCACTGAATGCTGCACTATTGGGTAATTGTTCTTTTGTTATTCCATCTTAAGAGGGGGTATAAAGGAAAATTGCCGATCTTTGATTTGATTTTTATACCCGAAAGTGTGCCACAAATGAGCTTGTTTTTTTTTTAAATAGAAAATATGTTATATCTGAGAGGTACTCAATTTGGTGAAAACATAAAATAATAATATTTTGTCGATAAAATAAGATCACAAAGTTAGGCCTAATTTTTGATTATAATTTATTTATTTTCAAGATTATTCATATAACTGAGTCAATTTTTATGTACAAAGTACAAAATTATAAAACCTAGTGACTCAATTTTTCACTTAGTTAAAATTATCTGGAATTTACGAGTAATTAAAAAAAAACTAATTCGGCGCTTACGACGTTCTTATTCCGCGCATAACGGTCTCTTGCTATCGCACCTGACCCGAGGTGCCGGCCATCTGTTGTTTCACCAATTAGTCGGGGTCGCCCCGTTGAGACGAGAGGACTGTTTTTCTGTTTTACGTCGAAAAAGTTCGTTGAAATTATGGGAAATAAAAAAAATCAAAAGATAAACTCTTAAAGAGAATCTAAAAGACTAAGAATTCAACTCTTGGCTAATTGTCGAAAGTAATATTTCTTTATTTTCTTTACTTTGTTACTAAGTACAGTTTTTGTATCAACCGTTGCCAGGGAGCCCGGGTATAGTATATGAAAATCAAATAGATGTCTTAGACCACATCGCGTTTGAAGTATGTAACTAATGTTATTTTTTATAGCAGTAATATAATTATATTTTGCGAAAGTACTTATACATTGTATTATCAATTTTAATGCTTTTCAGAGTTGCTTCAGCTCATAATAATAATAATAAAGATTTATTTCAGGCAAGCCCATATTTTTGTTAGTTACATTGCTCTTATGACCTAGTGTTAGTAAAAAATAAAAATAAAATAATCAATAATCTTAAAATCTGCACTTGTAATATAACATAAGCTGATGAATCCGATCCAGTCGCATCGCTTAGTAAAAACTGTAACTTGTAAGCTTATTGCAATTTTTTTCTCACAGTCAGTAAACATTTAAGATTCTATTCACTAAATAGAATTAAAAAATATGCAAAGTTGTAAAATCTAGACACGCAGTAGCTTGTAAGCTAAGTTCAAGCAAAGGAACTGGCTAGCCAGCGCCGAGTGTAATAAAAACAAGTAGAGTGGTTTGAGATTCACATGGTCATTCACATTAGTTATGTACATCCCGACTAGTACTGTTTATAAAAAAAAAAATTAGATAAGTGAGTTTCAAAATCTCACTACATAATAAGCCATTTCCTTTGCTTTGGTTAAACATTCATTTATATAAATCAAGCAAATCAAATATAAAACAAGTAATAGACAAATTCGACCACATGGAACACGGACGACCGCCCGTGGAAGGCTAGCTCAGAGTAAGAGCACTGGAACGCCAGGGTTCACGGCTCTAGCGTTGAAGTCCCATTGTGGTTTGAATTTTTCGAAAAAATTGTCCAAATTGAATATTTTTAGTTTCATATTCTGTATGAACTAGTTAAAAGTAATACACTCAAGTAATAGATAGTTTTCAGGAAAATACGTAGTAAGTTTTTCATACTGTTTAGCCGTCAAAACAATAAGTAATAGGTCATTTCCTAAACCTTTTCCACAAAAATTCACAAATAGGCGTAGGTTTCAGGTAGAATAATCAAAATCATGTAATAAAAATAAGTAAATACCGTACCTAGCTCATTTTCTCATTAGTATTTGAGATGATCTTTCTTATTCATTAATTTAAACTCGAATTAATACAGTTTTTAACTATGAAATCACATTTCTAAAATCACATGTGTCGAGCAAAATGACAAAATTTCGAAAACGGCCTCGTAATATCCACATTATTGACGTCATATGCATAGAATAGCTTCAACTCTTTTAGTATTTCCAATTATAGATTAAACAGATATTTTTTCAAATTTAATATCTACCGTGATCGTCTACTTTTATGAACTGAAAGTAATATCTTTAGGCGTCTTGAACCAATTTCAGTATGAAATATACATTTATTTCAAATACATAGGGAAAAAGAATCTTCTCGGGCGGGACTCGAACCCCCTGTAAGGGAAAGACTGCGGGTTCGAGTCCCGCCCGAGAAGATTCTTTTTCCCTATGTATTCGATTTGTATAGTTAGCATACTTAATGCTGTAAAAATTCCTTCAATTGTTTGGGCGCAGTTATCAAAAAATCAATGTTTAAAAATGATTGTAACATCATTCATTGATTCCGATAGTTCGTAAGAAAATCGGTAGATGACGCCACGTCGCCCTAAAGACGTAGGTATAAGATGGGAAATTTGAATCATATCGGGCGTGTCTCGGTAGCCGAATTGGTCAGGCATTCCCCCTGTAAGGGAAAGACTGCGGGTTCGAGTCCCGCCCGAGAAGATTCTTTTTCCCTATGTATTTGATTTGTATAGTTAGCATACTTAATGCTGTAAAAATTCCATACATTTATTTACCTTATTCTTATCTACCTATAACAAAATTACAAGTATATTACATGTAAGCATTTTGTAATTATTATTGAAATAAATATTTCTATAACTTACTTTTTCGTATTATTAATGCACTACCTGTAAAATTATTCAGCGAATCGTCAGAGTTCTTAGGGAGATTTTATCTCACATCACAACAAATTATAATAATACAGTGAAAATGTATTAAAATTTATATCGTGATAATCTTTTTCGTGATTTGTCTTAATATAAATACTTGACGATTTCAAAAAATATGCATTCATTTTTTGACCACTATATTTTAAGCTGTTTATTAAAGCTAAGCTGCTTATGTTTATTTTACAAATCGCACTGATTTTATCTATCACCAAAATACATTTATATATTAATATTAATTCAAATTCTAATTCAAATTCAAATATATTTTATTGCAATATACGGGTATACAAAGATACAAAGATGTTTATTAATATATCGATGTTCTTTGGCGAGTATCTGAAGATACTCGCCAAAGAACATCGATATATTCCTAGAATGATCCGCGAGGCTATTGATTTTAAAAAACACCCAAATTTTAATAGAGAGGATGGATGGAACGTACCGCCAGCTTGGGACCCAGTCATCCACTTAATCAAACCCAGTAAGCAGCAAAATCCAGCAAGACTTAACAACATAGTGAGCTTATTCTGCGTAAATTTGCAGCAGCCGAAACGTCGGTTTAAAAAGTAAATAATAACAAATATACGCGATAGAATCCGTAAAAAGTGGTTTTATTTCAATGCTTATGTTTATTTTACAAATCCCACTCATTTTATCTATCACCAAAAATAAAATTATTGTGTGTTCAAAGTATACCTTATATAGATAATGATCCAGCTCGTACTTTGCCAAATTTTATCTGATTATTTTGGGTATACTGTGCGCCTGCGTACTAAACACAGCGGTTAGCTGCCACACAAAATACTGCGGGGCGACAGACGTGTAGACAGACGAGAGCGGGACGTATGAAGTGTGCGGGTGAAATCTGACTTTTTTCTAGCTTTATGCGCGCTCTTAAGCACTTCGGTTATTAAATTAAAGTTACATCACAAGGAAAGAATCTACTCAATATTATTTTGTTTCCTTTTTTATTAGATAAAAAATGTACTATCCTAACGGGTGAGAAAAATTCATCCGAAAAAGTAAGCACCATGCGTTTATTGGGCGCTGAAGTGTTTTCAGTCAAAGGCGATGAAGTAGAAGCCGCAAAACAAATGAAACATGAAAATCCAGACACCGTAGTAAACCTGAACCAGGTACATAAATAATTCGATTCCTGACATTTTAGAAACAAACCTTTGAGAGAGGAAACTTTGAAATAAGTTTTTAATGGTACTTGTGAACAGACAACAGTATACAGTGTACTGGGTAGGATACGAACTCAAAACACTGCTACTGTTTAATTATAGAAAGTATCTATGTACTTAACTTAAAAAATATAAACATAACATAACATAAACTCACGCCTGTATTCCCCGAAGGGGTAGACAGAGGTGCTAGCACCCACATTTCGCCAGTTTATGTTATTTACCGGGCACTTATAAACCTGCGATAAATACACACAAATAACTTCGAAAAGCACCGAAAAGTCATTGGTGTGTGTCATGGTAAACCTGGGATCGAACCCGAGACCTCGTCTCAGCAGTCCATTACCCATACCATTTTATTGCGGTTATTGATATACAATAACCATAATATACTTAGAATTATGCCAATTCGAATCCTACCTACCTACCTAATGAAAGCGTCGGTTGCTTAGTGGTTAAGGAGTCGGCCTTACGATCGAAAGGTCCCGGGTTCGAATCCTGGCCATTATACTACCGACGTGAACCCACTCCTAACAGAAGCAATTTAGCTTAGCAGGAGGGGTAAGCGGGAACAGATTTTAATGTCTAACAAATTTCAGTTCGAAAATATTATGAACCCAATGAGCCATTACGAAACTACTGGAATGGAAATTTTGTCTGCATTAGACAAAGTGGACATGGTAGTTCTGGGAGCAGGCACTGGCGGGACATTGACTGGAGTTGCACTCAGGGTGAAGCAGAAACACCCGGACTGCATAATAGTTGTTGCAGAACCGGAGGGCTCGACTTTATTTGATAATAAAGCTCGTGAACACCCATTTTTGGTAAGAAATATTACACAATTGATTTATTGATGTTATACAGGGTCTTTCATTAAGCGTGTCCTATCTTTAAATTTAAATAAAACAAAGTGTGTGTGAGATATTATCAAAATTATTTATTTATTTGAAAGATGTAGTGATGCCATTATGTGTGGAATATAACACAAGGGGTTAAGTCACAAGATCTCGGTGGCCAGCTCACATCAGCTCCACGTGAGATGACCATGCCCTTAAATCTCTCATGCAAAATATTCAATGTGGCATGAGCTGTGTGGCACGTAGCGCCGTCTTGTTGAAACCACATGTCGTTGATGTTCAGATATTCCAGTTCATGCCAAAAGAAGTTAGTAATCATCGACCTATAGCGCCCGCTGTTGACAGTGATGGCCTGACGCGAAATCGACTGCTTCGGATTCTCCTGCACACTCTCGAGGACAGCGGCGATTTTATGGGCAGACCTTGCGTTTCGTTGACATACGGGTGTTGGTCGATTATTTACCGAACCAGTGGACTCAAATTTATGGGTAGTTCTTCGAAGACAAAATTTTCTATTTCTAAGGGTATATTTCTGTAACCAACTAACATAATTGCCTGTAATTTTTTTGTTTTGGATACTTTAGCTTTGTCCCTAACTTGGTCAAATGATATTTTTGAAATAATTGCTGTCTAGGTACAAAATAAAAATATTTGAAGTATGTTCTTCTGATTCATATAACGCGTCCGTTTGCCATTTTCCGAAAGAAAATGTTTGATGTGGCGTTTTTCTTTTGATAAATGCATATAAATAAGAATTTTATTGAAAGGAAATGACTTATCCTTTTTCAAAATAATGCGTGGTAGTAATAACTACTAATACTTTTTTTATAAATAAGTAAAACTTATGTGTCCGGCGTATAATACTGATTAATATGGTGTAAGCTGCGCTTGACCATAGCTGACCGGGTAATACAGTTAAGATACTGATTTTGCGCGCGGAGGGAATCAGTCGTGCAACGAACAAGCTAGGAGGTGGACATGCAGCTGGTAGCCAGAGAACCTGGTGTTACGAAGGTAAATATATGATTCATCTGTGCTTGGTTCAGGTAGCATTCTGATTACAAAGCCTACTTTATAATATTTATTTTATTGTTTTAAAACCTCAATTTACGTTTGCTGTGATGCTTTTAGGTAATATTTTACTGTGGAAAACTTTGAATACTGAAGCCTGTATGAATATGGAGTTATGCATAATTATAGGCAAAATCATGATTCATCTGTGCCTGCTTTATATGGTCAAAACACCATATGGATTAGAAAAGAGCGGTTTTATAGCGCAAATTTGCTTTTATTTGTAACATACATTATAAAAGTAGGTATAGCTGCTACAAGTATAGCTGCTATACATACTATCATAATATGTATTTAGTTTAAATATTTAATTGCATTTTTTTACGTTGTACTATAACGTATACTATCACGCAATTGATAAAATGGCAATTTTAAGATTAATTTTCACTAATATATGTATATTTTTCATTTTCATTTCATTTATTCATGAAAAGTTATTTATCTTTAAATATCTCTATTTTTTTTAAATATTGTAGTTTACAACAATGCCACAACCTGAAGATAAAAAGAAGAAGAAAAAGACGCTGGCTGAACGCATACCTACAGATGGAAAACATAAGAAAAATCCAAAAATTCAGGAAAAACTCTTTGAGGAAATTGAAAGCAGATCGCTCCCTTGCAAAAAGTCAAGAAAATATTTCCTTTAGTAATTTTATTAACTTATACTTGACTTACTTGTGTACGTTTGTTTTGATAGTTGGAAATACGATTGGTGTCAAACATTCCATATAATTAAAGTAGTTAATTATATGGAATGTTTGACATACGTAGTATAGTACTGTGATTTTTTAATTGTAAAAGGTTTGTCTATTTGATTAAGTATTAAAGTTGTTTATTTTAAATTTTTGTTTCTGATTTATATGTCACCAATTCTGATTCATCTGGGCACAAAATATTTGAATGTCGATATCTTGAAAAGTGCTGTATAAAAATGAGTCCCTCATTCAAATATAGGTTCTTTAGAATCCATATTTTCATATGAACATGTGTTACAAAGCTGATAGTGAAATTTAATTTCGGCCAGATGAATCAGTTGAAGAATGAAATTTCGAAGAAATACCCTTATCCACCACACGATGAATAGTCCTCTCGGTAGGACGATTATGGCGACCGTAAAATGGGCGAAGCGCGCGGTGCGTTGCCCGAACAGAACACTCATTTTGATAAAACAATTTTATTATTTGCACTTATTGTTGAATGCTATAGCTATCCATGATGATTTGGCAAAACATAATGAATAAATGACAACCAATTTGACCTCGTAGCTTCAATAAGATGGCCGCTACCAACAGTCAAAGTTCGGATATGCATATTGGAAGACCCGTTACATTTGATTATTAAGCATTGATGAGACTTAACTTTAAGTTTTCAATTCATAAAGCGATTAAAAATGTTAATGAGATAATAGACAGCCATTAAGTATTTAAAACGATCCCGATGAAAGCTGAAATCTAACAAACAATACATTGTGATAGACCATAGCATTTGTTTTGGATACCTACTCTACTACTATACCTTAATGCTCAGGTATTTACTTTAAGCAAGAAATACAAAGTAGTATATAGGTTCACGATGTACAGTAAGCTTCAGAGAAAAGGAACCCCCCTTGAGGATAAAACTATTATCAAGGGGGGTTCCTTTTCTCTGAAGCTTACTGTACATCGTCAGATATGAATAGGTAGGTACAGTCACGCACAAACAGGAAAACTCTTACGTTACGTACTTGCGTGCGTTAGGTACTTGAAGGCGTGCTGCAAAGTGGCTTATTTGATCTATAGTATAAATGATTAAAACAAAACATCTAAGGATAACTGTTTCTTGCTAAGATGAGTTTCCTTTGGGCTACGTATGTCTAATACGCAGTTCACCTAGATCGCGTTATGTCTAAATGTCATTTTCAATAGCTTTTAGCCTAAGTGGTCGTATACCTATAGCGCTGTTTGCCAATTTCGCATAAGGACTTTTTCGACAAATGCCTAAATCTCAGTTCACCTAGCTCGCGTTACGTATAAATGTCATTTTCATAAATTACATAATTAAAATGATAAATTAATGTGTGTGTAATAAATGTGCTGTGTGTGTGCTGTTTACTGGTCATTCATTTTAATTTAGGTTTAAATTTAAGCATCATTTTTATAGGACTAGTGTTTTACTCTCTGATGGCCGTCCTTTCCTCGCTGTTGAACTGTAATGCAGTAGGTCTATGACTATTTTTGTCTTCCTCTGTTCTAACCTATATCGCAGTAGGTCTTACTAGCGTTATGCCTACTTATCCTTTTGACTAGTCATAACGCGAGCTAGGTGAACTGCGTATTAGACATACATAGCGCAAAGGCATTATCAAAATCTATTTACAACAGGTTGAAGGAGTGGGAGGAACGTGGGTGCCAATGGTTCTGGATAAATCTCAGGCAGATCATGTTGAAATGGTTACCGATCAGGAATCCTTTTTAGCAGCTAGAGATTTAGCGAGAAAAGAAGGACTGTTATGCGGTGATTATATCTTGTTTCATTACAATTTGCTTATACTTAACCTACTCACACAAATTGCTAAGAATTCTTATTCAAAACCATCTGCATAATCATGAAAATTTACATAACTCTTACTTATTAAATATGTAGTTATTATGTATTTATTTTCATACGCAAACTAATAGGTATATAGGTATTTCATTTTTGTTACCGAATCTGAATTAACAGATATTATTTTCCATTTATTTAGATTTATTAATATTATCTTAACATCTTTTTTTTTAACATTGTCCTAATTCAAATTTCACAGTTGTTCAGATACATACTCGTATGTTAACTATGTGACTGTCTTTAAAACTAACTATCTTGAAACATAATAAAAATGACAATATTCCCGACAATTTCAATTGTCAAAGTCTTAATTAATATAATCTTAATATGACTTTACTTCTTAATCTTTTGTGTATTTTATAATTATCTAATAATTATCCATTTTTGGGTATTTCTTCGAAATTTCATTCTTCAACTGATTCATCTGGCCAAAATTAAATTTCACTACCAGCTTTGTAATACATGTTCATATGAAAATATGGATTCTGAAGAACATATATTTGAATGAGGGACTCATTTTTATACAGCAGTTTTCAAGATATCGACGTTCAAATATTTTGTGCCCAGATGAATCAGAATTGGTGACATATAAATCAGAAACAAAAATTTAAATTAAACAACTTTAATACTTAATCAATTAGACAAACCTTTTACAATTAAAAAATCACAGTACTATACTCCGTCCATTATATTATTGTATTTTAGACAGCTCACTGACAGTTGTCGGTATAACTTTGTTCTAGCGTCAACACCTGAAAATCCTAACAAAAATTAGGCGCCAATACGTCATTTTTCATTGACATCGTCACGTCAGCCAGAAAGCAATTTTAGGGATGTGGTTAGTCAATCGACTGTGTTTTTATTATAATAACTTGAAATTGTCACAATTGATACCGACTACAGTTTTTTTTTTTAAATATTACATAACTGGCGATTTTTAACCGATTTCTAAACAACAATTCGGATGTTTATAATTATTTATATTTGTATGATTTTTAGGGAAAAATGATTTTTGTAACTCCGTCATTTGTAGACGGATTGTCAAAATTCTTTTTTTGTTTGTAAGAGGTTTATTCCAAAATGGTCCCATTTAAATTTTATAAAGATCTGATGATGGATTTCAGAGACAGGCCACGGAACTCTTCAATAAATACCAAGAAATCAGCATGTTGGAATATTCTTCTAGAAGTCAGTTGTTTTGTTTTGGAGATTAGCGTATGCGTTATGGCCTACAATCGTTTTCTATTACATTTGTAAACTGTACAGACACGAAATATTTAAGTACTACTTTATTATTATGTTTAGAAAGATAACAGATTATAGTTCAACATGAAATCATTTATAACATTTGTCATAATATTTTCATAATATCGATTTTTTTTATCGAGGTTTTTAACTTTGTCGATATTTTAAATTTTCATGCAATCACTACTTTCATCTGTCTAAAATACAATAATATGATGGACGGGGTATAGGTATACTACGTATGTCAAACATTCCATATAATTAACTACTTTAATTATATGGAATGTTTGACACTAATCGTATTTCCAACTATCAAAACAAACGTACACAAGTCAGTCAAGTATAAGTTAATAAAATTACTAAAGGATTTTGGTTTTTTTTTTGGATTTTATGTTTTCCATCTTTATGCGCTCTGCCAGTGTCTTTTTCTCCTTCTTTTTATCTTCAGGTTGTGGCATTGTTGTAAACTATAATATTTAAAAAAAATAGAGATATATAAAGATAAATAACTTTTATGAATAAATGAAATGAAAATGAAAAATATATATTAGGGAAAATTAATCTTAAAATTGCCATTTTATCAATTGCGTGATAGTAGGTAGGTATACGTTACAGTACAATGTAACAAAAATGCAATTAAATATTTAAACTAAATACATATTATGAAAGTATGTATAGCGGCTATATACTTGTAGCAGCTATACTTTAATAATGTATGTTACAAATAAAAGCGAATTTACGCTATGAAACTGCTCTTTTCTAATCCATATGGTGTTTTGACCATATGAAGCAGGCACAGATGAATCAGGATTTTGCCTATTATTAGGCTTAACTCCATATTCATACAGGCTTCAGTATTAAAAGTTTTCCACATTAAAATATTACCTAAAAGCATCACAGCAAACGCAAATTGAGGTTTTAAAACAATAAAATAAATCTTATAAAGTAGACTTAGTAATCAGAATGCCACCTGAACCAAGCACAGATGAATCATATATTTACCTTCGTAACACCGGGTTCTCTGGCTATCAGCCGCACGTCCACCTCCTACAGTCCGTCAAATCTAAGAAGTACCGTTTGACAGTTCTGACAATTGAATGATAGGGATGGGATGAAAAAATTGATTACTATAATATCCGAACTTTAAGAGATCGATTACTATAATATCCGAATTTTAAGAAATCAATTGTTATAATTAAATAAAAGAAATGTTTAGGATATTTTTTTATTCACTACTAGTACTAGTATCGTCGTCTTCGTCATCATCGTCATTTAAATTAATGACCAGTTGATTGTCCATTACATTATCAAAGTGTACGTCTCTTTCGAAGTCGTCCATTATTATTTTCTTTGTTTTTTGTACTACTTTACTCCAATCTTCCTGTGTAACTTGGGCACATGCTTCCTTTAATAAACCTTCCATTTTCTTGACACTGAAGGGTGGTTTTGTGTTGTGTCTTGCTGCATAACCTGTAAAACAATAATGTAACTATTTGATAGCAGACGAAAACCATTGTTTAAATTATAAATGTTAGAAGTACTCGTGTTATTATTATAATATTATAAAATATTTTTTTATTTATTACTTTAACTTGGGCCCAAATCAGTTCAATGGCATTATATTGGCAATGGTACGGAGGAAGTCGTATGACTTTGTGCCCGTGCTCTTCGGCCAATTGGTCAATTACATATGTCGGTTTTGGTGGTTTATGCAATTTCACTAACTGTAATAATTCAGCTTTTAATAGTGACATGTCGGCATCCACTCCTTTTCTTTGCAGCCATGCCACCAAATCTGCTTTCTTATTGGCTGACGTAGGTGCTTTATCAATTTGCACAGAGTGGTATGGGGCATTATCCATTATAATTGTGCTGTTAGGAGGGATATTCTGTAATAAATTTAAGAACCACTCTCGGAACCTTACTGCGTCCATTTCTTCATGATACTCTTTAGTGCTTTTGGATTGGAAAGCTAATAAAGAGTTTTCCACGAAGCCTGTAGACGCTGACCCAGCATGGCATATTATGAGGCGTCCACCTTTTCCTATCGGCACCTTCGAGCACGAAGCTTCAGAATCATCAGTCCATGTTTTCGGCACAGAATGGTTGGAATTTAGCCAAGTTTCGTCCAAAAATATTATATTATCCCAGTTTATAATTTGTTTAACTTCGCGCAGGAATGTTAGTCGCTGCATAATTATGTCATGTCGCTCCATAACAATTTTTCGTTTGTCAACTTTTTTGTATCTGAAGCCAATTCCTGTTATTACCGTTCTCAACGACTCTATGCTTCCCTTATACAGCCCGGCATCTTTTAAAGTTGCACATAACTTTGCCAATGTTGGAAATTCGCCTCTTGTAAAATACCCGTATATATGGTTTCTAATAGCATGACTATCGAATTCATCGATGCCGGTCACAGGTTTATTTCTTTTTCGTTTTTTCGGTGTGTGAAGTACGTTACTGTCACTCCCCGAAGGCCCATATTTTTCACTTAATATTTTGCCAACGGTGCGGCTACCAATACCGAGAGCTTCACCGACGCGATCCCGAACTTGTGTAACTGGCAGTAGAAGTCCACCATTTTGAGATTCACGCTCAAAATACTCGTGTAATTTCACCACCAATTCACGAGCCTGGCTGTTCAAAGTACGTCCTCTTTTCGACATTATTAATAAACACTTGCTTAGTTCGGAGTCCAGTATAAATATTGCCAAGGTAAACGGATAAAGAATGATCAGTCCAGAAAAGTAATAGCCAAGTCACAAATTGTAAAACACAAACGAGAAAGCAAGTACGCGCACAGTCAGCTTCCAAGATGGCGAGAGACTGCTGACGCCGAACCGACCGAGCGGACCGCGTGCGCTTGTAGTTGGCAGTGTTGCCAGAAAAAAAAAATTGTAGAGACTTGGACACCTGCGATTTTGCCTATTGACCTAAAAATAATTAAATTAATTTATTTTAGGGTATCTGTGTATTCAGTGCATTATGCGGTCGCGCAGTAACGTCGTTAATTTATAACATCAGGCAACAACATTTTTGTGAATGGGTTCTACATACCTTATTTTTATTAGTTTTAGACGTAGAAATAAGACTTAGAAGAAAAAATTGTAATTGTAAAATCAATGGATGTGCTTGTTAAAAATTTGTTTATTTCTCTGTAATATGCAAACCCATACTATCATACACAAAAATAAATGTAAAAAACACTATCCCTGACTCCATTTACTATTTCGACAGCGTTAGCGCGAGAAACCCCGACTTATTTGGGCGCGAAAATCAAAAATCGACAAATCGCTTTCGACAACTTTTTAAAGAAGCAAATATATTTGATTTATAAATACGTATTTTTGGTGAATGGGTTTTATCTCATATTTTACGATTACATAACTATTTAGTTATGTAATCGTAATATGTGAGATAAATCCCATTCACATGAAAAAATATTTGTTTGGTTGTCAAGTGTAATTTGTAAATAATACATTCGATTTTTCGTATATGTAAACGATTTTTTTGCATACAAGTGTATCCGAAGAGTCGCAACACTACGTGCAGTGACCTAACTACGTAACTTTGTAATGAGGTCAAGAATATAACTATTAGAAATTATTTACTGTGTAAATATGTGTTATTTTGCTTTGTTTGAAAGTTTTCAATTACATTTAGATATTAAGAATTGTACATTTTTAGATACAATAATGAAATCTTTCTAAATTCATGGTTTTATGAAAAAGGTTATCGAAACTGAATAATGTACGTATGAACAAAGTTGTTTCGGTTTGAAAAATATGAAACGTCAAACGGTACCTCTTAGATTTGATGGACTGTAGTTTGTTCGTTGCACGATTCATTCCCCCCGCGTGCATAATCAGTATCCTAACTGTATTACCCGGTCAACTATGATCAAGCGAAGCTTACACCATATTAATCAGTTTTATACGCCGGACACTTATGTTTTACTTATTTATAAAAAAAGTATTAGTAGGTTTAACTACCACGCATTATTTTGTAAAAGGATAAGTCATTTCCTTTCAATAAAATTATTATTTATATGCATTTATCAAAAGAAAAACGCCACATCAAACATTTTCTTTCGGAAAATGGCAAACGGACGCGTTATATGAATCAGAAGAACATACTTCAAATATTTTTATTTTGTACCTAGACAGCAACTATTTCAAAAATATCATTTGACCAAGTTAGGGACAAAGATAAAGTATCCAAAACAAAAAAAATCTGGCAATTATGTTACTTGGTTACAGAAATACACCCATAGAAATAGAAAATTTTGTCTTTGAAGAACTACCCTTTTATATAACGTTTAACCATTAACGAAGTAACAGCATTGTTAAACAATCAATTGATTATTGCACATAATTACTAAGTAGGTAAGTAGGTATTATAAATATTCTAAATACTTAACAAATATCTACAAACCAAGTAGGTAGTGCGCCTATGTATAGTGCGTCAAGAAAGTCGTGAAATTAATGTTGGAGGAACTAAAATTTTTCCTTGTACTTGCAACACTCGATAACTGCCAAACTGAGTAATCAGTTGTCAATTTCTTGCTACGTCGAAAATGTTTCATAAATTATTTACGTGTATTTAATTACTGTTCATCGGATAACAGTTTTAAGTGTAGAAATGAATTACTATGTGAATAATAGTTGTGCGAAACGTGTCGTATTCAAAGTATTTCAGGGATATAGTATGATACACGGCAGAAGTTCAAGCCGGCAAGCTGCTTTCCGACTTTGACGATTTTGATGGCCAAAATGCTAAATTAACCAGTACGTACATATACTTTAATGTTAAACAAGGTATGGGGAGTGTAATCTATTGAAAATTATATAATTTAAGTGAATATTTTGTGTTTCAAAGGATTGTTTTCATTTGTTGTGCATATGTCATTAACCTACGATTATAACAAATCATAGTGCATCACTTTGACATTTTTGAACATTCTTGATCTAGGTACTTTGTACTAACCACTCAGGCCCAGACTAATAAAAATACTCGGGGTATAATACAGCTGTATTTATCCAGTACGTTTGTATTTGTTTCAGATTTTCAAAAGTACATTTCAAGACATATCATTTCAGTATGATGATATTTCCAGTGAGTCGTAAACTATCGAAGATAAATTAATTACACATGGAGTTTCAAACAGCATTTCAGGTGTTCAATACTCATATGAATAAATTATTCTTATAAAAGTTAATTGTTTTAATTTTTTAGTATTATATGTATATCGTGAAAATTTCGACTGTCTAGCTATCACGGTTCATGGCAGACCTTAGTGATAGAGTCCCGTTTTTGGCGATTGCAGTTTTAAGATGGCCCTCTTGGGTGTGGGAAGCATGAGGTCCTCATCTAACCTCTATGTCCTCTGCTAGTCACAGGGACCCGTAGCGAACCTATAGGGCTACTCCCACTGCGGCCCTTAATTACAATAAGGGTTAGCGTCTCCCTTGTGCTGAGGAAGAGAGAGCAGAGAAGCATTGCCATCTCTGATGTGCAGATTGCACCAAATGGAGGTTTCGCGGTCAAAGAATATAGCGAAACGAGTATTTATTGGAGAATGTGTGGGTTGTGGGTGAATGTAGATCTATCTACCGCACGGATTAGACGACGTGACGGCGGACGTGCAGTGTGTGATCTAGTCAATCTGTGATCACGGCCGGTTAATCTGGTTGAAACTTCCAGCAATTCAACCGTATGTCTATACCTATTTACCGGGATATCTATCTACTTGATATCCGGTAATCATTAAGTATGTATTTTAAGTCGAAGGTTACTCTTACTCGGGTTTGGGAATTGAAACAACGACTGATTTGCACTGAAGTTATAATGCGACTAAAGTTAGTAAGAGTGGAGCCCGGGCGCAGGCGGCGGTTAGCGTTAGGTACACACGTACGTATCTTAATGACTACGTTGCAGATTAATGTACAATAACCTATACCATAATCGTGTTAATTTCCGTTAACGTTATTTTCAGCTCCATGTATTAATAATACCTAAATAAAAGTAAAAACCAGTGGTGGCCAACGGCAATAATCCAAAAGAAATTACTGCCGTGATATGTACATTTTTCACTTTCATTTATTTATTATCTTTATAGGTATGTACTATATTTAACTTTATACCATGAAAAACAACAGATCAAGACTGTTCAGTTGTAGTACGACAGGGATACCAGGTCAAGCGCAGCAGCGCCACCCTCAATTTTCACGACTTTCTTGACGGGCTATACCTACTTGTGCATAAAGTTTTCTAATCTATCTAATATATAAAATTCTCGTGTCACAGTTTTCGTTGCCATACTCCTCCGAAACGGCTTGACCGATTTTGATGAAATTTTTTGTGCTTATCCGGTATCTATGAGAATCGGCCAACATCTATTTTTCATCCCCCTAAATGGTGCAGCGGGAACGGGATCTGACGCGGATCGCGGGGCGGGAAAAAATTGGCGGTACGAAGTTCGCCGGGACAGCTAGTATAGATATATAATTATATAATCAATCCGTCATATATTTACTAACATACTATTCTACCCAATAGGTGGCAGCAGCGGTACTGCAATGTGCGCAGCAATAAAGGCTGCCAAATCATTGAATATTGGCGCAGGCAAACGTGTGGTCGTGATCTTACCCGATGGAATACGGAACTATATGACTAAGTTCATCAGCGATCAGTGGATGGAGGCGCATCTGTTCATGGACCCTCCCGAACACACTATGAAGTAATTTTATTGTTAAAAATTGAAAAAAGTGAAATGCTCAGATGGGTTTTTCCGTTAGTTTGTACGGCTACCGGTAGTTGGCTCCCAACTTCGCCCCAAGATGATTGTATAGAATTTAGAATGCTCAAGACGTGGCTCGGTAGCTCAGTGGTCAGAACATTCCCCTGTAAGAGACTGGTCGCGGGTTCAAGTCCCGTCTGAGCATTCCCTTTTTCTATTCTTAATCGATTTGAATAGTTAGCTTACTAATTGCTTGTACCTAATCGATAAATATGTGTGAATTTTGCGTTAATCCATACTTTAATATTATAAATGCGAAAGTAACTCTGTCTGTCTGTCTGTCTGTCTGTATGTTACGCTTTCACGCCTCAACCACCGAACCGATTTTGATGAAATTTGGTACAGGGGTAGATTAGACCATGAGAAAGGACATAGGCTATATTTGGTCGCGCGCGATAACCGACATCCACGCGGGCGGAGCCGCGGGCAAAAGCTAGTAATAGATATATGTCTAAAATTGTATAGTCATAGTCATTTATTTTCAATGTTGAACAATAAAATGGTTTCTTATTGACGTTGTATGTTTTAGATGGTGGAAAAAGCCAATTACTGATTTAAAACTGACTCAAAGGTATCCATCACTTGATAAGAATGTAACTTGCGAACTCGCTCTCAATGCTATGGAAGATTCGAACATCGCCGTGATCACAGATGAGAATGGGTACCTACATATTTTTATTACATACTTTAAATCGGTACATTATTTTAATACTGCCTCACTGCAGTGAGTAAAAGTTATTTCGTCACTTTTACCAGTTGATAAACATGGTACATGTTTACGATGGTAACCCTCTTTCCGAGGCTTTGCCTTTAGCTTGCCATCCGGCGAGATGAAGTTAAATAGACGTGTTCTTTTATAAAAAAAAAGTTCTTTTGTCCTACATAAATTTGTGAAAAATTTCTGTGAACCTTCTACTTCTTCTGCCGGGCCTTTTCCCATTTCATTTGGGGTCGGCCCTCCTCTTTCTAAGTCGCCAAGACTGTCTATCTTGGGTTGTCTGGTTGTCAATTTGTGCCCGTTCCAAGTCCTTGGAGACGGTTGTCCACCACGTGGCCTGCGGGCGTCCTCTGCCTCTCTTATTTTCAGGGATAGGGCTTTCCTCACTACGTGCTCTTCGTCCCGCCTCATCACATGTCCATACCAGCGTAGACGACTTTCCACCAGCTTATCAGCTATTGGCGCTATCTTAAAGGAGCCTCTGATGTAGGTACTCGTTCCGTACTTTATCAAGCCTTGTAACTCCGGCTGACCATCGTAACATTTCTATGAAAATTTCTGTAAAAATTCTATGAACCACTCGACAAAAGCTTGATTTTCTTACAGGCACTTGGTGGGTGCTGTTTCTAAAGATAACTTCCGCAATATAGCGACTAATCCATCAAAATTAGCTGGAGAAGATAGTGAAGAATTTAACTTTGAAGACCTAGCAACAGAGCACCTTGTTAAAGACTGCTATACGTTGGCTGAGAACGGGAAGAGGGGGATGCCGACGATTGGACTCTTGTCTCGCATACTGGATATCGCTCCATTCGTCATTATTGGAAAAGAAGGACACGATAGTAAGGGTATGTTTTCATAAAATTTGTTTTGTTATAGCAGAATACCAATTATGGTACCTCTAAGTTGAAGGGCTAGCTTATAATCAATGGCTTAGCTTAGAATATTCAAGTATTTTCAGGCACTTTCTCAATATTATTGTTAATCTGTTAGAAAAAGAATAATGAACAAAATATTTGACACTTGCTGTGAAAAAATGATGTCACAATCGGTGAATTATCACAGGGGGTAATAAAATGAAGAATTTTAAAATAAAACTTAATTTTTTAACTAACATAAATGTCTACTTCCTCACTAAATATTAACTAAAAATCAAAGTTCTTATTAGTTGTAACTAAATTGATTTGACATATTTTGAAGTATGTCTATTTATATTGAATAGAAGATCGGAGTAAGGACGTCAATTTTGTACCTACCTACCTGCAATTTGACGTCTGGTCATTTTGCTACTTAGTCTTTTTAAGATAAAGTCATTTTACTACTAATGTATTTTGCAATGAAGTCGTTATGCTACTTAGTAATTATGATATGAAGATGATCTCGATATATAGGTTTTTTGAGATGTGTACCTTATACTTTGCCATTCTGATATAACCCTTGGTAAACAGTGTTGCGAGTTAAATGGTTTTCCATTTCAAAAAAGGTTCAATGCAAAATTTGCATGGTGCATAAAGAAATTTTCAGTTCAAACAAAAATTACAGCAAGGTTTCTGTTTAAAGATATCATAGATGATTATTTTGTGTATGTACTTATTATGTGTGAATACTCGTAGTATTTACAAAAACTTTTGTTTCAGATTATTTCGTGCCAAGTGGCGTGGTCACTGCTGATGATGTTTTGGACTACATACGTAAAAGTAATGATTCAATGTCCTCGTCTTTGGACTAGTCTCAGGGCCGGCCTTAGCCATCTAGGCGCCCCGGGCGAGTCATGCCTTTGGCGCCCTTTTATGTATAGGCCGACAATTAAAAATACTTATTTAGGATTTGTACCATATTTTTTATTGAATTAATAGAAAACTACAACATGACATGTATTTATTTTTCATAACAATAACATTATTGTAACCATTAATTCTCTATACAATGCACCTTACCTATCTATATTGTCTGTCAGTCACGTCACGAACCATTAAAAAAAATTAAAATCTTATTTTCCTAGCTTTTTTGTCAGCAAATTCTCTAATAAGACTGGCTAAATCTAGATTTTCTGCAAGCGGCCAAACTAGTCTTGTTTGAGACATTGTAGACCGCAAATAAGTTTTTATTAATTTTAGTTTAGAGAAACTTCGTTCGCCACTTACAACAGTCACTGGTATTGTTAACAGAATACGCAACGAGAATACTCACTCCTACGAGATAAGTCTATAAAAGTTAATATACGTTGAGTCTAGTGTTCCTTTAGATCGATAAAAATAGGTATTCAAATTAGGTGGTACCTATAGTTGAGCTGGCGCGCGCGGCGCCCTAAAGTACCTGGCGCCCCGGGCTGTCGCCCCGGTCGCCCCCCCCTAAAGCCGGTACTGACTAGTCTAGTCAAAGTTGGAATTCGTACAAATAAAGTCTAGTCTACAAAAACAAACAAAAATTCATACCGACAGGTATGTTTTTTTTTTGTATACTTAATGTAGTTGCATTAAGTATACAAAAAAAAATAAAAAGAGGAGTAATAATTGTAATGTAACTTCAATACGTTTATACGAGTGTATACATTTGAATGAATTTTTTATAGCATTTATTATGCTAACTGTAGAGCAGTCGCCCTGTAAGCGAAAGGTCGTGAGTTCGAGTCTCACTTGAGCATTTCATTTTTTCCAATGTTTTTCGAGTATATATATTTTAATATAAACAACCAGATATCTATTATTCCTTTATTTGAAGAATTTCGTCGCCATACGCAGTTTTCGGCGGTTCGAGATTTCTAAGGCTACACTGCAAAAAAAAAACTACTCATCTTACAGCAGGCTAGTAAATAAGCGGCTGCCTTGATCAACTTCCTCAACCTTTGCATCACAGAACAGTTAAAGGAGGTTTGCATAGTGTACTAAAGCCTCATTGGTGATGTTCTCAATTTGACATTTAGCCTAGTAACCTTACCTCTTAACTTCCCTGATGATCTGGATAAAGCAACACTTAAGTAAAAATGTTAAGTAGTTCCCGGGCTCCGATGTAAAAGTTTTGGCCCCATACGATGATAGGATTTTTGCACTTGTGATTCCTATCCAAGTGATAGCTTTTCTTTCAAAAGACGCTTTAATTCTTAAGAAAACCATAAAGAATATATTATGTGAAGATGATCTATGAGTAAGTACAGTCAGCGTCATAAATATCTTGACGGCGAAGTCTCAAAATGATACTCTCAAAATAATAACTCTCGTATTAAGAGCAAATCAAACTGTTTTATTGATTTATATGGTATTTTTGTCCAAACTAAAAGTGTATACCAAATACCAGACCAATCAGTCAACTGAAAGTGGGTAAAAAATTAAATTGAGATCATTTTGAGTAAGAAAGAAAACTCATTTATTGAGAATCAGCGTAAAATAGCACACAAAATACACAGTACTTTGTACATCAACTTTCTGATGCTGACCCACGTGTGCTGTGAAATATTGAAATGGTATTTGAACAATGTAGAGCTGAGTGTTATCGATAAAACTACGAGGTCTTATTTAATAACCTGTAAGTAACTACTATTATCTATTCTGTGCTGTGATACCTACCTCATTTCAATATTAAGTATTTCATCAATATCGTTTCTGATTTTAAATTATCAGATTGAGCGTTTTTTTTTTCTTATCTTTTTTCTTTTTTAAAGAATATTAGAACCGAAGTCACTAATATTCCCTCTAACCCCTCCAACTAAGCTAAATTGTTTGTGCTAGGAGTGGGTTCACGTCGGTAGTGTAATGGCCAGGATCGAACCCGGGACCTCTCGATCGTAAGGCCGACTCCTTAACCAATAAGCTACCGACGCTTACCTTTTTTTTTTAAACTTTGTTTGTTATACGGTTATCGGGATATTAAAGATTTCATCTCACGGTTGGCTTGTTATTATAACTTACCTACCAGGCCAACTAAGACCATATCACATGGCTCTCAATCGAGTCAATAATTATAAAATAGTAGGTACTGATAAGCGTATTTCATATGAAAATGTAATAAATAAAACTGCAAATGTAAATTAAAACTGTATGATTGCTCTCGTAGCTTGCTTTTATCTCGATTAAGTTGGTAAGTACTTCATACGAAACGGTAATTGTATTATTTAAAATAAATAAATAATAAAATCTTTATTGGAACCATAAAACACAGGCATAATAACATAACAGTGTGATAGTGTCTGCATTAGTTTAGAACCATGGAGAAGGAAATGATAGCGGAGTTGTTGCAAGGCAATCGAGTCGCGTGCCATCCAAACGTCAAAATGGACTCATTCGGTAGGAACGTTATACCTGAAGTTGTTCGACTTTTGACACCTCGCGCGTCTCTCTTCCCACCCGCATTCGGCGCGCGTTTTTATTAGGAGAAATATCAATGGGGCATCTCCGTTACTTAATCATATTGTGTCCTCGTGTTTAGAACTGTGTCGCAGTTTTCTTCTTGTTCTGTCGAGTCGTTGGCATGTCATGTCTAATCCTGTTTGCCCAGTGTACAGCCACTCTGAGGGCGTTCTCAGAGGCACTCATGAGTTTCTCTAATGTCCACGTGACGGAAGGACGCAGGTCGGCCGAAGCAAAGAAAACCGGGTCAGGTGGGGATTCTCGGACGGCTTTGGACCCACGGTGTGAAAGCGGAGCTACTCCGCAAACTATGACCCACCTGCTAACGTGTACCTACTACTTGTCCACACACGTGTACACATTGTATTATTTAAATACTAGCTTTTGCCCACGGCTCCGTTCGCGCGGATGTCGGTTATCGCTGCCAAACATAGTCTATGTCCTTCCTCATGGTTTAATCTACCCCTATACCAAATTTCATCGAAATCTGTTCAGTGGTTTAGGCGTGAAAGCGTAACATACAGACATAACATTTGATTAGGGTATTTAATTATTTTTACTGATTTATTACCATCATTAAAAGGTATTTCTCATAGCGTTGTTTCTAGTAGCATCCGAGACTTCACCTGGGAGCCCGAGGTTCGCTGACTCCTCCTCCTTTTGGTTTGACTTAGGTTTTACGGAAGCAACTGCTTTCTGACCTCACAACCCTGAGATCTAAACTAAAAACCTACGCTAGAGCCACGTCCGTAAATGATCACGTGACACGGCCCCAATACTAGATAATATTTTCAATAAGTTACTTAAGGTTAACTCAATAAAATTATTTTATCTTTACCTTCTGTTGAAGCACATTCTTTCATAATATGCATACAAGTATCCAATACATACGTAGTAAGTGTCCAGACAAGATTCAATATCTACTTAAAACATTATCTGACAAAAAAAAATTACAACAATCATTATTATCCCTCCCTGTGAGCGATCCGATTAGATACCGTAAATCTATTTGTGAAGTACTACTAATACGCACATCTAGTATAAACAATACATAAATGGAAAATTTCTTACGAATAGCCTAGTGGTATGGGTAATGGACTGCTGAGACGAGGTCTCGGGTTCGATTCCAGGTTTACCATGGCACACACCAATGACTTTTCGATGCTTTTCGAAGTTATATGTGTATTTATCGCAGGTAAACATAATTTGGCGAAATGTGGTTGCTAGCACCTCTGCCTACCCCTTCGGGGAATACAGGCGTGAGTTAGTGTTATGTTATAATTATAATCTTGACCGTTATGCAGTCCGCGACCATGGCTGCTGAAAGGTACCCGAAACGTCGGGATAAATGATTTACATGTAGGCGGACGTTTCGGTCAATATATTGGGTGATTTTATAGTCGATTTAAAAAAAGAATTTTGGTAGGTACAGTTTCGATAGTAAAATTACATACATACATACATACATAAACTCACGCCTGTATTCCCCGAAGGGGTAGGCAGAGGTGCTAGCACCCACATTTCGCCAGTTTATGTTTAGGTCCCAATGTAATAGGTGGCGAGCCTATTGCCATTAACCGGGCACTTATAAACCTGCGATAAATAACTGAAAGTATTAATTTGGTGAAAGAAAAAAAAATTACAGCCCCATACATTATTCATTTTACCTGAACAACAATATAAAAATTTTAATCTAAATGTAAAAATAAATTCTTTCGCCAAAGGTACCCACGTCGGGCTAAATGATTTTTGGCGGACTTTTCAGCCTGCTGCGAAACTGCGATGGAACTACTTTTTTCGTGTGGAGATCTCTATTAATGTAGGCAATAGGTAGGTACCTACGCATTTGATCACAATAGTTACAATATCGGACTTTTCATGCTTCAGGGCGTTGAAAAAATTACCTTTGTTCGTTTTCAAGACGATCATGATTACATATCGATTGATTCAAGTAGTTAGTTAGGAAATAACACATATTGTACTTGTAGGTACTTAGTTGGTACGAACGGTGAAAATTTTTAAGAGGCGAGCCGGTAGAAATCTCAGAACTACCACACTATAAATTCAATTAATTATTTCAATTAATGACCCACAGCCATCCCTCACGGTCTGGCCTTCCTCGTTGACAACGACGGTGTCCCCGACTCTACCCCGGATCAGTCGCGCCGCGTCAGTCGATACGAAAGGCAGCCATGTGGCCTCTCTAGCCATTTCCCCATGCTGGGTCTTACCGCCGCTGCGACGGCGGCGTACCACAACATTTTTTTTATTATAGATAGCCAATTATATACTAACTTCACATCTGATACCATATATCACGATCCAAGATAAAAAATGAATAGAAAGGTATCAAGGACAAGGTGGCCGATATAACAATTTGTAAACACTCACTTATCAATTTATCAACAATTGTCTGAGGCTGAAAACTCAGTATACCTACATATAGTTTACCGTGCCGTGTTGATTATGGGTGGAGTAGAATAGGACCCCTCCAGCTCTTCCTGTGGTTGTCGTGAAAGGTGACTAAGGGATAGAGCTGTTCTCCATTCGACAGTAAACATACAGCCCAAGACAAAAATTTACTACCATCCCGCTAAACGCGCTAGACGGCAATAGGCTCCCCTCCTATTACGTCATGGTACTGAAAATCATAAATGGCGAAACGTGGTGCTAATACACCTCTGCCTACCTCTTCGGGGATTTACAGACGTGATGTATGTATATATGTTTACTGTGCCGAAGGTCTCATGTGGTCGAGGCCACCATTACTGTAAGACTCTTCATGGAGAAATGACTGGAGTAGCGTAACGGTAGTGTCTCCTACTTACTGACACAAGAGAAAGAAAGAAAAGAAATAAAGTGCTCACGAGACATGGTCACGTATTTCGGTGACTCACTCCAGTGCTACCACTACCGGGGTTGCTCCATAGATATGCCGCTACACATACGTATGTGGATAGAGTGGCGGCATGTCCTGGAAGCAACTTTTAGAGCGGGTAGCATCATTCTGCAGACCCTAAAGCCGATTCTGGTCGGCAACGAGAATGTTTGGAACGTGCGTTTTAATCCTTCAATTGAGAGCGTTTTAATCCAGTTATGATACGGACCACTATTTCTGATGCTTGGCCTTCAAATGGTGGTCCCTAACTTGACGGCCTTGATAGATACTTTATGCGGTAAACGGTAATAGGTGAACTGTGGAGTTCATTCACCTTTGCTTAACCCTTAACAACACTGTTATTATAACAGGCATATTATAGTAATATGAATATAAAATTAGCTAGTACCTAGGTAAATGTTGATAGAAAATCATTTAGGTACCCTTATAAATTGTAAGTATGTATCTACTTACTAACCTTACTAAGGTACTGTACTGTCTATGTGAGATATACTATCGAAGTTTTATTGATTAAACGATAACCTATTTTTTAATTCCGTTACGTCGTAGATACCTGCTTATATTTATTTGTCAACATTATTATCAAGTAAGTGATTATACTTAATATTGTAATCTTTAAGGTCACAGTAACCAGCTTCTACGTAGAAACATGATCTGGCCCTGAATTATACTAGATTACCGCTTTAGAATTTTAATTAAATTGTGTGTATGCATGCATACCAGGAAGGGATCTGATTTTTTTTTAAACCTTTTAAATGTAAATCAGATTATACAGATATATTGTTGGCTGCTTTAGAATCGTTTCATTGCCTAACTGAAATAAACATATATTTCAATTCTGTTACATTGTCGACGTGAACTCACTTCCAAAACAATCAATATAATTAAGCTATTTATGAAGTAAGCAATATAAGAACCCCTCCGTGCGTGGGATACCAGTAATTTCGATCATTATCATCAAAGAACATATATTATGAGGTAGTCTTTGTGGACAAATTGATAGAAGTGAAAACAGTCTGTATAAAAAGTATTTATGTACTTCACAAAAAAGTGCTCAAGGCGCATGAATTTGCACATTTTGACTTCAAAAATTGGTTGGGAACACTAGGAACGATAACTTTGTCCAGACGATTATTTCGTCTTTTTTAAAGATAATATATCAAAACTTAGAACTGCTATGTAGATATGTAGACTAAGTATATAGTGCATAATTTTGTAGTTTTTCTGCTATACATATAAATGTATTTCTATTTGTCAATAAACATTTTCATTTTCAAATATATATTCACAGTCTATTAAAAAAATATGTACGAGTGCTAGGATATAGTTTGTTCACTAGTTTGTGACTTTTAGATGAAAAATATATTTACTTTTTAACTTTTTACTTTTACTTAATTTTATGTTTCTTTTGGTAATCAGACCTATAGAAATAATTGTTACGCCCCTAACAATAAATAACTAAATCATGTAACACTTGGGCGATTGTTATCATTAAAAAATAATCTGCAGTGATAAACAAATGTGCATTACTGTGATAATTATAAAATAGCATTTGTTTTTAAGAAGGTAATGTATCAAAAATAAAGATTGACAGGTTTATCGAACTTAATTACTACCTAGTCATGTGGGGGAACTCGGTTATCACCGAGATCATTTCTGGCAAAAAAGGTATATTCCTGGCAAAGCCATGTTTCCGCTTGCTACGATCCTGCCCAATAAGTGGCAATGCGTTAGAAAAATAAAATTATCAATGTATGGAATTGGCATACGTTGACGAAAGTCATAAACGTCAAAACTCGTGTCAATCCCATACAACAAATTGCTACTTGTCTAGGGTGCCTGACACTTACCTGCCAGGATCGTATAATATACTCCGAGATTTACAACTTAACTATATAATATAAAAAATCTTTCCGCTCAAACTTAATTTTATTCTTACGAAAGTAGAAAATTTTCTTCACATTGACTGACATAACGATCAAAATAATTAGTTAGGTTTATATTTTAATACTAGCTACCATCCTTGACCTTCAACGAACATTTAAAAAAAAGAATTGGCCAAATTGGTCCAGGCGTTGCTGAGTTATGCTCTTACCAACACATTTAGCGATTCATTTTTATATTATAGATGATAACGAAGGTAGCCTTTTATCTAAACATTGTATGCCCAGACAGTCCTAGATAAGCCCTAAACCACATTTTATATTTATAGCAATTCCATGATCAAACCTAACCTTGCATCAGGTTTCTTGCGGTAAGGTCTACCGTTTTTATCCAAATGAATCGCACTGATATTTTAGTTATTTGCGGCCTCGGCAGCAAAATTACGTATACGGCCCTATCACTTGGGTAGGTCATTGCTTGTTTTTAGGGTACCTTATCTAAAAAGGAAGACTTATAAGAACACTTCGTTGTCTGTTTGTCTGCCAAGACCTATAATGTTGAAATTCATACTCAGGTTTGTAACATCTTGAAACTGCGCAAAACTCAAACTTCTAACGGAATCAATTCATTTTATGTACATAGCCTAAATTAGTCCCTGAATTATATTTTGTACAGAATTTTGGCACACGAGTCCGACTCGCTTCCAAATTCGTTTTGGTCATTTTCGTAGTATAAAAATGACTAATGGACTAACAGATATGAGGGAGTTTAGTGTTTTTTGATCATTTGCAGTAGTTTTTTGACTACAACTGTACAAAAAGCTCTGGAAATCGTACCAGTGGCCTCTAGCTCCGATACAATGGGATGATTCTTCGATCTCGCTAAGTAAGTAGATAGGTGAACAGCCTAGCGAGCTCTCAGACTTCCAAATACAAACTTTGGATGTAAAGTGATAACCATTGCGATAAAGAAGACCTTTTTGAACGTTACACGAGCTTCCTCTACTGTCATTAACCGGTGAATGTGTAATCAAATCAAGAGTTTGTGGCTAAGTGTTATCCGCGTAGGTTAGCACAATGCTAGGATAGGCAATCGGGTCTGGTATAGGTATCGTATAAGCCATCATATTCGACAACCTCTGTAGTGTAACGGTAGTGAACGCGGCCGCTGCCGCTACGCAGGAGCTTCGATCCCCGCTAAATGCAAATATTTAAACTCTTTCTCATATATAAACTCACGCCTATATTCCCCGAAGGGGTAGGCAGAGGTGCTAGCACCCACATTTCGCCAGTTTATGTTTAGGTCCCAATGGCGAGCCTATTGCCATTAACCGGGCACTTATAAATCTGCGATAAATACACACATAACTTCGAAAAGCATCGAAAAGTCATTGGTGTGTGCCATGGTAAACCTGGGATCGAACCCGAGACCTCGTCTCAGCAGTCCATTACCCATACCACTAGTCTAACTGCAATACTTCGATATCGCCTTTGGTTTGTGGAGGTCAGATGGCAATCACTTTCACGGAAAATATCGAAGTTCTGACAAATCCGCAGTTAGACTGGCAAAGCGGAGCCCAAACTCCGAGTTGAAAGCTTCAGATGGGACTGGGATTAACAATAGGATGAAGAAGCATAGGTATCCTGTAGCAGTCAGGTTACTTTTAACCTCGGGAATAACCACATGTAAAGGAGGTCCGTTGTTCTCGCCTGTAGAGCCGATAGCAGTAGCTAATGCTGCTAATTCTGTTGTTACATCTCTAAACTTAAAATTCTCTAAAATTTTCTAATTGCATCTCTTTCTTTCATGATCAGATAAAAAAGGACAGATGATTTTATTTAAGTTAAGAGCTGTCAAATTAAGACAGCGCCTTGTTGGTGCGTAGTAAGTTAAGTCGCATGTTCGTAGATGTCGACTAAAATTGAAGGGTACCGTCAAGGCGCCGATTTAATTTGACAGGTGTTCACTAAAATAAATCATCTGTCCTTTTCTATCTGATAATGACAGAAACAGATGCAATTAGAAAATTTTAGCGAATTTTAAGTTTAGAGATGTAACAACAGAATTAACAGCAATATCTACTCAAAATGTATCTACTGTAGTTATGTAATAACAATACTATGTTGCATTTAACAGCAGCTACCTTGCTTAACTAAACATGGCGGATTATATTATGTCCTTAAACGAGTATGACAGAGCAAAATAATACAATAAGGACATGTTTCTTCCTGGACTGTCCGCAACTAAAGTCCTTAAACACTTTAATGTTTACAAAAAAAAACAATTTGTCTCGGAAGTAATTTAACAGCTTACATTAAAAACTGACTACCTATGTGGCATGGGTTCAATGCCCGCTCAGTGTTAATGTTTGTATATGTATGAATATTTGAATGAATTTTTTATAGCATTTATTATGCTAACTGTTAAGTTCGCTAAACATTGGAAAAAATGAAATGCTCAAGTGAGACTCGAACTCACGACCTTTCGCTTATAGGGCGACTGCTCTGCTGCTAAGCGAAAGGTCGTGAGTTCGAGTCTCACTTGAGCATTTCATTTTTTCCAATGTTTTTCGAACTTAACAGTTAGCATAATAAATGCTATAAAAAATTCATTCAAATATTTGGGCGCAGTCATCAAAATTCAATGTTTAAAAATGGTTGAAAAATCATTCATTGTTTCCAACAGTTCGTAAGAATGTTGGTAGATGGCTGCACCGTCGCCTTTATAGACGGTTAGAAAGAGAAGGAAAATTTGGAATGATTCAAGTGGTGCTCAATAGCTCAGTTAGCAGAGCAGTCGCCCTGTAAGCGAAAGGTCGTGAGTTCGAGTCTCACTTGAGCATTTCATTTTTTCCAATGTTTTTCGAACGTATGTATGAATATGTCTATTTTCCGTGCATCGGAGAGCACGTTAAAACGTAGTCGGTCCCGGTTGTCATATGAACGTCTATGGCAGTCGTTACGGGTAGTTGGAGCCCTAAAAAGTCCAACCTACTACAAAACTTTGATATCCCCAACTGGTTGAGATGGCAGCCGCTTCATGGAAAATATCGAAGCCACAGCCGCATCATAGGCCTTGATTCTGCTAAAGCCAAACCACAGTGGTGCCACTGCCACTGCAAAAAACCGGCCAAGTGCTATTCGGACTCGCCCATGAAGGGTTCCATTTGAGTTAATTAAATGAAAGGCGAAAATTGCGGTTTATGAGTGACGTATTAAAAAACTGCTTGCTAGATCTCGTTCAAACCAATTTTCGGTGGAAGTTTGCATAGCAAAGTACATCATATATTTATTTTAAGACTTATCATTCTCTTATTTTAGAAGTAAGAGGGGGGGACACATTTTTCCACTTTGGAAGTATCTCTCGCGCAAATTATTCAATTTAGAAAAAAATTATGTTAGAAACCTCAATAGCATTTTTGAAGACCTATCTATAGATAGGTACCCCAGACATATTTTTTGAACATGGTTTGATGAAAAAAAAATTGACTTTCAGTTCGAAGTATGGAGACCCCCAAAATTTATTGTTTCTATTCTATTTTTGTGTGAAATTCTTAATGCGGTTCACAGCATACATCTACTAACCATGCCTTATAGTTTCGGAGAATAGTAGCTGTGACGTACCTACAGATAGACAGACAGACATGACGAATCTATAAGGGTTCCGTTTTTTGCAATTTGGCTACGGAACCCTAAAAACGGCATTAAATATACTTTAAAATGATGCAGTTGAAATTCAAAATTAAATGACTTTTTGCAGAGTAATTTTAAAAGTGTAATAAAACTGGTTACGTTTCATTTTTAAATTTAATGTCATTTTTTGCACTGACTGCGGCACCTTAGTGCTTTAGCTATAGTAGAATCGAGGGCTTGGAAAGCTGACCCCAACTGAGAGGGGAAAACTCACGGATAATTAAGACTGGTTTTTAAAACCTGTAAGTCTTTAAGTTTTCTAGAGAAAATCTTATGATAGGTACAGTTCATACAGTCATGCGACCTCAGTGCCGTTTATAGAACCACTACTTAGTCACCAGGCGCCAAGCACACCTAACTACTTATATCAAATGTTTATATACTGCTGGTACATTTCCAATCTTAATGCTCATTGCTACATACGCGGATTATGAGCACATTGTTTTATTATTCTATTAACAAATGCAACAGAGCGAGTTAATAAAATCTAAGTTAATGAAGTAGCAGCCAGTTATATCTCCGTGATAAGAAAATAGTATCAGCATTTTGATTTGTGATAACAAATACATTATCGACATACATATATATAAATAGCTATAAAATCGCGCCGTATGTGGATGTTTATAAATAGTAAAGAACCCTTGCTCTTACCAGTCAGGAGTGATTGCTTTTGAAACAACGTCGTTATTACTCGGAAAAGTGAATAAAACGGAATTGCAAAATGGAGCTCAAGGAATGGTGAGTGAAAATAAATTAATTTAAATAACACTTAAATAATTTCAAGGAAGAAATAAATGAATAAAAGGAATAATAAACCGAAGTAATGAAAATGCATAATGAAAGGTACCTATGTAATTAAATTATTAAAGTTTCAATAACTTCGCGAAAGGTTTAGGAATGAATTTAAATTATTCAAATTAATTTTATTTAATTATCAATTGAAATAAAATTTTATGCATCATTCTGTTTTTATGTGGTAATAATAATTTGTGTAGGTTCCTTTCTTAATGTGTGTAGGTTCATTCTGCCCTACATACTGAAATATATGTATAAATGTTGAAAAATAAAGTTTATTTGTTTAAAAAAAGGTTTGATAAATAAATTGGCAAATAAAATCATGTTCAGTAACTTCGCATACTATCAGCGGAAAGTTTAGACTTTACGGTACTCTGTTATAAATAAGCTCCTGGACATTATGGCTCACTTCCTGTTCCCTTGTCATCTACTTAAAGACAATCGAAAAAAAAAAAGGTCCACAGCAAGTCCGGACTCCCTCCCGCACGAAGGGTCCCGTACCATTATATAGCCCCTCTTAAAATCACGTCTGTACTTCAAGTGGTCATCTTTACACCTAGGGTCGCGGGTTCCATCTTCACAAGAGAGAGAACAAGTATTTACGAGAAAAATATTCTGAGTGCATTTTCTGAATACAATTTTTATTAATAATATGTCTTAATATATCTATGAAGTGCATGCCTATGCGGCACCACTAAGACCTGGAACTCCCTGCCAGCTCACGTGTTTCCTTCTTCCTACAGTCCCGGGTCCTTTAAGCGGGGCGTGAAAAGGTATCTAATGAGGCCGTCAGGCTGAGTGCCACCACTGTTAACATGGTAAATGTTTACGATGGTGACCTTCTTTCCGAGACTTTGCCTTTAGCTTAACATCAGGCGAGGTGAAGTCAAACTGACGTGTCCTGTATTAAAAAAAAGATGTTGTTTGTACACAAACATGTTTTCATAATATAACATACTCGTATCGTCAATACGAGGACTTTTGAACCCGTTCCTCCAACCCATGGGAGCCTATTCCCTTGGTGTTATTCCAAACGATAATCTCTCCCACCCCTGTGCCAAATTGCAGTCAAAACCCTTCAGCCGTTAGAATGTGATTTTCCAACCCATGGGAGCCTATTCCCTTGGTGTTATTCCAAACGATAATCTCTCCCACCCCTGTGCCAAATTGCAGTCAAAACCCTTCAGCCGTTAGAATGTGATTTAATCAATATCAAACTTCAAAACTTTACGAACTTTCAAATAAGACGAAGTCGCTTTTTCTGTCTGTCCGTATGTATGCTTCTAATGTTAAAACTACGCTACAGATTTTGATGTGGTTTCTTCAATTGAAAGAGTAATTCAAGAGGAAGGTTTATATGTATAATACCTACATGTTTAATATAGTCGTTGGTGCAGAGGTAACGGGATCTGACGCCGCCGCGGGCGGAAAAAAATTGGCGGTACGAAGTTCGCCGGGTAGGTAGTAAATTTGTAAAATCTGTAGAAAGGATACCTAGCTAGGTATCCTAAAGCTACTAGTAGCTTTCGATGTATTTCGTAAGGTATAAATCTAGTAGGTAAGTATGAAAATGACGAATGCAATTTGCGATTGCAGAAGGACCTACCCCCCTTGGCTAATCGACCCGAATACAGCGCGTGATTGTCGATAATAAAATTAGAACGTAACAAAATTAATGAGTTATTATGATTATCTTATCACGCAGTTACCAATTGTTAGGTGGTTCATCAGACAGGTACTTCCACTTCCACGTATATTCTCAGAGATAACGACGCCACCTTTAGACTGAGTTATGTAGTAATCTAATGGGGTTTTATCCTTCGTTATTATGATAGGAGACAAGGTGATCACACCTAACCGGCCGTGGCCTACCTAGCGTGTGTACCTGCCTAGCCTTTTTAGTAATTATTAAGTATAATTCTGTGTTAGTTGAAAAAGAAAATTAGCCCAACCGGTATCGGGAACCAACATTTTCTAGTTAAAGTTAAGTAAATTGCATGTAAGTAAGTATTTTTTCTTCATGTCTGGAGCTGGAATCAAAGCATATTGAGAGAGAGGCGCCACCACCTTTCTTGCCTAGGGTGCACCGATTGGACGTTCCCAGCCATGCTTGCCTTCTCAATATTTCCGACCAAGCACTATCCAATGCAAAAACTCTCTTATTTGTTATTTTCTTTCAGGGAGCCTAAAGTTTATAACAACGTGCTGGAATGTATCGGCAACACGCCACTAGTTAAATTCAATCGAATACCCAAAGAGTATGGGCTGAAATGCAAAATGTGTAAGTATCTAGATTAAGACTTAAAATTCAAATAGATTGATAAAATAGTACTTATAATAGGTCGGTAGCTTAGTGGTTAAGGATCGTACGATCCCTTACGATCGAGAGGTCCTGGGTTCGATCCTGGCCATTGTACTACTGACGTGAACCCACTCCTAACACAAGCAATTTAGCTTATTTAGAGTGGTTAGCGGGAATATTAGTAATTTCTGTTGCCAATATTCTCTTTAAAAAAAATAAGGATAATGTACTTGAACTTGACTTGAACACTGGCAATGGTTATAGTTAGTAGCGTGGTTAGTAACAATATTTTTCTTGTTTGAATTTATTGTAGGAAACTGTCCGCTAGGCTGAATAAAGTGATATTATAATAATATCTGCATGGTGATAATAAATACTAACGTATTTATCATGAGGTTGGCATAAGTTAGCATAGGTTTGCATAAGTTTACATTTTTTTATTTATTTGCATACCTTTGCTTACGTTTGTTTATACTTAGAGGTTTGTGTGCCCGATTCCAGATGTGCAATCACACGGTTATTGGATTTTTCCATTAAGTATCGCCAAGTAATTATTGTTTTCTTGATTGATTCTACATTTTATTGTTTGATTACACAAGTTGACACGATTTCTGAGTCTTCTGTATGCCTGATTTTGATTAATTATGTGTACGTAACTAAAGAAAGAAAGAATACTTTTATCTAATAAAATTGGCTTTTGTAATTACCAGAGCGAAATTTCAAATTTTGAGATACCTAATCTCTATTTTCTTGTTTCAATAGTAGGTGCAGCCTATGTAAAAAAAATATATATATACCTATTAGTCACAGTCAGTAGAGACTAAACTTTAAAACTAGAATGAAACATTACCCTCCTTCTTTCGGCAGTCGGGTAAAAACAGTACAAAGAACTATTAATAATGAATATTTTTAGTTTCTCTTTTAAGATTCCAAGTGTAGTCACTATACTCCGTCCATTATATTATTGTATTTTAGACAGCTCACTGACAGTAGCCGGTATAACTTTGTTCTAGCGTCAACACCTGAAAATCCTAACAAAAATTAGGCGCCAATAAGTCATTTTTCATTGAAAACGTCACGTCAGCCAGAAAGCAATTTTAGGGATGTAGTTAGTCTATCGTCTGTGTTTTTATTATAATAACTTGAAAATGTCACAATCGATATCGACTACAGAAAATAATTCTTCTAAAAAATATTACGTAACTGGCGGTTTTTAACCGATCTCTAAACAACAATTCGAATGTTTATAATTTTTTAATATTGGTATGATTTTTACGGAAAAATGTTTTGTAACTCCGTCATATGTAGACGGATAGTCAAAATTCTTGTTTATTTGAAAGAGGTTTATTCCAAAATGGTCCCACTTAAATTGCATAATGATCTGATCATGTGTTTCAGAGACTCTTCAATAAATACCAGGAAATCAGCATTTTGGAATATACTTCTAGAAGTACTATAATTCCACACCACATGAACTCATATATTTATCATAAAATAATATTTTCATTTATCGATAAATATTATTTTATTCGAGGTTTTTAGCTTTGTCGATATTTTAAATTTTCATGCAATCACTACTTCCATCTGTCTAAAATACCTACAATAATATGATGGACGGGGTATAGTCACCCATCATGCCTTCATTGTATTGTCCTTGATAACGGTGATAAATTTTAAGTTACTTTTATCATGAACTAACGTAGACCGAGATAAATGCGATACTCTCTTGCTACTACTACGCTCTACTGAAGCGTGACGTCACGATTTCGTGCGATTTTGTATGTAGCGTTTTCGGGCGGCGCAAGAAATTAAATTTTCAAAATCGAATATATTGAAAACTATTAAACTTGCATGAAAATTTCACTTTTAAGTTCATTATATTATTACAAAGTGGTAATTTTTCGAAAGTAAAAAAAAGTCGAATAGCCTATTTCGAATCCCACGTTGGGTGCCAATTGCGCTAGTACCTGTACTCGAGTTACAGGTACTCTTGACCTGGCAGTTCCTCAAAATGACCTCAATATTCAGTGTTTGTAGCTGCAATAATCGAGACCTAATGCAACTAATGCAACTCTAGAGCAACATTAAGTAGGTAGGTACACTCGAGTCAATAGGTAAATAAAAGATTAACTTGATATATTGTATGATTATTATCAATGTAATTGAAGGTAATGATAAATACTCCCCATGTTGACTCCATGATGGATTTGTGCCTGATACGTAATCTTATCTACGCGTAATTACTCACTGTTAAGTCTAAACCAGTTTGTAATTAATTTCCTACGTTAAAATAAAAATGTCATCATCATTAGGTAGAATTCGGATTATAGATGCATTTTGGATTTGATTGGTTAACACTGTCAAGCCCCGACACGTGCTCCGCTGTCCTACTCTGTCTTACCATATTTTGGTATTTAGGTACGATTTTGACGAGAGCCACTGCCGAGGAGACTGACTGACTGACCCTTAGAGCGAACAAAAATTGTCAGAGCTTCATTCGTTAATTAGGTGTACCAGTTTATAGGTGAAGGTGACTTATGCCCGTATTCTAGAATTACATTCAGCCTGAATCGCGATTTATCTGAGGACTAGATTGTATAGTCAGATTGATAGTTTGACGCCTATACAATCTGTCCTCAGATAAATCGCGATTCAGGCTGAGTGTTAATCTAGAATATCGGGAAGGGTTGGCCTGGGTCAGCCGGGGTGCGAGGGATATGTCGAAGACAACCTCAGCTTCGGCCTAGCACCACGAACCTCAGTCGGTGTGCGGTTTTAGTCGGTTCGAGTCCGACATAACCTCCCCTCCTGGCTCTGGCAGGGGAGGTATCCGTGGGAATTACCGCACGAAAAAAAAATTCTAGAACATGGGCCTTAGACTTCTAAGATCCTAGTAGGGCTCCATACACCCACAAATTAAGTAATTACAATGAAAATTCATGTTTCAGATGCAAAATGTGAGTACGTGAATCCTGGAGGATCGGTTAAAGATCGGATCGCTCACGCCATGGTGGTGGATGGAGAAAAAAATGGCCTAATTAACTCTAAGACTAGGCTTATTGAGCCGACCTCTGGCAACACAGGAATTGGAATAGCTTTAACTAGTGCAATTCGAGGTAACTGCATTATTCATTTCTTAACTATTTTTGTCCACAACATTATACACAACGCAATCTAGACCCATGGTAAGCTTAATTAGCTTGTTTTATGCAATCTACAATATATACATATTATACATAGAAACACCCACACCAATGCAAATAGCCATATTCATGCATACAAATATTTGCACTGAGTGGGGATCGAGCCCGCGCCTCCTGCATGGCAGTCGCGTGCACTACCGCCACGACACAGAGGCTGTCTTTTCTGTATAGGACTAATTCTTAAATAAAATTATAATTAAGTTTAGATAACTAATTACACTAAATTTAACAAAAACGAATCCGCGTGGTGAGGAGAAAGAATACAGGTATCACAACCCCATCTCATCCGAAGGGTGTCGTAAGAGGCGACTAACGGAAATATACGCCGACGATACATTTGCGAGAGAAGGAACATTCGAAATAAAACCCTGTACGAAACCGTCTGGCCAGCGCCGAAACAGTAGGCCAAAGCCACACCAAAGGCTCCCAACATTGGAAGAGACATAGGTCTCTGCTGCTGGACACAGGTCCAGCTGTTGACTGCAATAGGTGATTGATTGATTGATAATTATAGAGAGTTTCAATGATGAAATGTCACTTATCTGTTAACTACTGAACTACATTGATAGTAGTTCACTCGTTCAGCGTCGGTAGCTTAGTGGTTCAGTAGTCGGCCTTCCCATCGAGAGGTCCCGGGTTCGAATCCTGGCCATTACACTACTGACATGAACCCACTCCTAGCGCAAACAATTTAGCTTAGTTTGAGGGGTTAGAGGGAATATCAGTAATTTCAATTCTAATATGCTTTTATTAAAAAAAAGTACTTACAACAATAAATTCCTAAATATTTGTGTCGCCAGGTTATGACTGCACCATAGTGACACCCGATAAGAACTCATCTGAAAAAATGTACACTATGAGTCTTCTGGGAGCAGATATTGTACAGACTCCAGCCTCGGCCGGCCACAATGACCCTGACGGCTTCATGGCTGTCACCAAACAATTGTTAAAGAAATATCCTAATGCACTATGTTTGGATCAGGTACAAAATTTTATGCAAAATTTCTAAGCGCGACGTTTGCAGTGTTTATCGTTTTTTGTTTGTCTATAGGTAGGTGGTACATCCTTACTAATATTATAAATGCGAAAGTAACTCTGTCTGTCTGTCTGTATGTTACGCTTTCACGCCTCAACTACTGAACCGATTTTGATGAAATTTGCTGTAGGGGTAGATTAGACCATGAGAAAGGACATAGGCTATGTTTGGTCGCGATAACCGACATTCACGCGGGTGGAGCTGCGGGCAAAAGCTAGTATCCTATAAAGTCAACTAAAATAACCTTCATAACGTTAATAGTATAGTTAAGTATAACCACAGATAATCCATACTAATATTATAAATGTGAAAGTAACTCTGTCTGTCTGTCTGTCTGTATGTTACGCTTTCACGCCTGAACCACTGAACCGATTTTGATGAAATTTGATATAGGGATAGATTAGAATGGACATAGGCTATGTTTTGTCGCGATAACCGACATCCACGCGGGCGTAGCCGCGGGCAAAAGCTAGTGGAAAATATTAACGAGTCTCAATAGAATCTAAGAACTGTTCCAGTAAAGTAAATATATTAGTCGTGTCGTGCAATATTCTTTCAGTACAACAAATACAAGTAACTACCTAAAGTAGTACAAGATAAATACTTCTTCTTCATTCGCGTTAATCCCAGTGGCATCAGAAGCTTTCAGCTTGGAGTTTGGGGTCCGCTTTACCAGTCTCACTGCGGAATTGGCTCAACTTCGGTATTTTCTCTGAAACGATTGCCATCTGGCCTCCACAACCCAAAGGCGATATCGAAGTATTGCAGCTAGACCAGTTGTTGGACTTTTGAGGGCTCCAACTACCCGTAACGACTGCCATAGATGCTCGTATGGCAACCGGGACAGATTGCTTAACATGCTCTCCGAGACACTACCAGGCCAATGTAAATACCCATATGCATGCATACAACGTACAAGAACGTACAGTCAACGCCATAAGTTGATTAACACTAAAATATTTTACAAATCTTTTTATAATGGAATGCATCTGTCTATAGTAAATGTAGTGTTATGATTCCCAGAAGACAAACCTAATTCACATATTCAATGTTTTTTTTTTCACAATTTTATGTAAGGTTTAGGGGCCACAGTGTTCAATAAATTAGAATTTGTTAAGCTACTTTTGTAGTTGACTGTACCTATCTACCACATATTATTGAAATTTTCAGTACGACAACGGAATAAACCCACTTGCCCACTATGAGCATACAGCCCAAGAAATAATAGATGCTCTTGGAACTGTTGATATGTTCGTGATGGGTGTCGGCACCGGAGGCACTGTGACTGGCGTAGCCCGGAAACTGAAAGAACACAATCCAAACTGCGTGATCGTAGCCGTCGACCCTAAGGGCTCGACCATTTATGGTGAAGGAAAACCTGTCCCATTTTTCGTAAGTGTACCTTTTATTTCAAAACTGTTAACTTTGAAGTTCTATATTACAGCCAATGGCTTGTCCTGCTTTGTCATCTACATACCGGCACAGAACCTCTCTGTGCTTAGAGAGTTGGCATCACGAGTGTGACTGGTGTTGCATACGTCCATAGGCCACGGTAGCCACTTTCTATCAGGTGGGCCATGAGCTTGTCTGCCATCTAAGTGGTATAAACAACCTATTCTGTAATCTAATTTGCAAAGGACATTTACGGTGGTATAAAAATGAGTATGGGCAATATTTAGAACACTGAAATAGAATTCTAAAGCTCCATTTTCACAACTACGTATCACTTATTACGTATAACAATTAAATTCTGCAGCGCTTGTATACTAATATTAATTATTTTTTTTTTTCTTTATGAATTTCAGGTGGAGGGAATCGGAGGAGACTTTGTACCAAACGTGTTTGATAAACACCTTATCAGTAAAGTTGTTAAGACGACGGATTATCAGTCTTTCAACATGTCAAGGGAGGTTATCAGGAAAGAAGGCTTTTTATGCGGTACGAGAAGTTTCGTTACTTATTGCTAATTGTATACTTATCGAATTGCTAATTTGCCGGGGATTCCAACTGCTTTACACTTTTCACCGGACCAGAAGCGGTAGTGAGTCGCCAGCAACCTTACTTGCTAATTGATGGATGGGGCTCTGGTGTAGAGATGTCCAATGAGATCCTCAGCTTTATTATCATCTAGCGGGGTGCAGTCAATTGACGGACCAAATTTAAAAAAAAAGAAATTACAAATAAAAAAGAAGTGGGAGAGACTGTAACTTTAGGCGGCGTAGAATTCCTCCCCATCGACCTCTACTGGTACCGTGCCCAAAAGGCTGGCAGCAAAAAAATTTATCTATTATTGTTATATTGCCAGGTGGAAGTAGTGGGGCTGTAACTTATGCTGCGGTGCAGGTCGCACAAGATTTGAACCTCGGACCAGATAAAAATGTGGTGGTCATATTACCCGACGGAATTCGCAACTATATGACCAAGTTTGTATGCGACCAGTGGATGGAAGCGCAACTGTTTAAGAAACCACCCACCCGTGAATTTAAGTATGTCCACTGATTCATTTCTTACAAATTACGTGTATACATAGATCGGCGGCAGCGCGCTTCTTCTCTATTCCGGGGGCGAGTCGAGGACACCGTTGTCCCCCTTCCCGAGGATATGTCCAAGACAACCTCACCTTCCGTCTAGCACTACGACCCTCAGACGGCGTGCGGTTTTAGTCGGTTCGAGTCCGACATAACCTCCCCTTCCGGACGGGGGGGAGGTATCCGAGGGGATTTCGGCGCGAGAAAAAAAAGTAATAGGTACATAGATATAGATTTTTGTTTGTCTGTGTAGTGACAGGGAAATAATACAATCATCACAACCCCATCTCATCCAAAGGGTGTCGTAAGCGACAAATGGAAAAATACGTAGACGATATCACTGCGAGAGAAGCATAGAAGATGGAAGGATGGAAACAGTAGGCCAAAACCTCCCAACATTGGGGGAGGCTTTATGTCCAGCAGTGGACGGCGATAGGCTAATTGATTATTTGATAGGTATGGGTAGGATATCAGTTTTTATCAGACACTATTTTTTCTATTTTGATATCAAATGAGAAAAATAAATTCATTTGTCTGTTGTTTGTCTACCTGTCTCTAATAGTGAATAAATTTATGTTTCTCATTTGTTCATTCATGTTCATAAATTAATGTTCTTTAGTAAATAAGTATTTACAGTGGACCCAGGTTTACCATGGCACACACCAATGACTTTTCGATGCTTTTCGAAGTCATGTGTGTATTTATCGCAGGTTTATAAGTGCCCGGTTAATGGCAATAGGCTCGCCACCTATTACATTAGGACCTAAACATAACCTCTGCCTACCCCTTCAGGGAATACGGGCGTGAGTTTATGTTATGTTATATATAGATAACTTCGCACAAATATCCAAGTCCAAATGTCCATATTTGGTTTCAGGTGGTATAACAGACCAATTTCCGAAATCAAAATGAACAGCTCAGTGCCTTCTATCAATAAAGGCAAGTCGTGCATGGATGCCTTGTTAGCAATGGAATACGAGAACAACGTTGCATTCATCGTAGATGATAAAGGGTATGTATACCAGGAAAACTAAGTAGGTCAGCATCTCAAAGATGTTCGTCCGAAACTTCGGGCACGTATAAAACACAACCGAAAGGCTTCTTTCGTTAAGGTTTATGGCCAACGATTAACTTGACATGATAGACTGTGAGTACCGTCTACTGTCTGAACCCCCAACCCCGGAAAGGGACACTACTTCGTCTGTCAGTCAGTCGTAGTACAAGAAAATGTTCTGATGAGTTCAAATTAGTCCCACCCTCTCCTATTCTACATACGGTGCAGAATATTCCATCAAGAGACAAGCGGTTCGGTGACTCTTTCCTATGCCGCACCATTAAGACCTGGAACTCCACGCCAGCTCACGTATTTCCTTCTTCCTACAGTCCCGGGTCCTTTAAACGGGGCGTGAAAAGGTATCTGATGAGGCCGTCAAGCTGAGTGCCACCACTTTTAACATCGTACATGTTTACGATGGTGACCCTCTTTCCAAGATTTTGCCTTTAGCTTACCATCAGGCAAAGTGAAGTCAAATTGACGTATCCTATAAAAGAAAAATGATGGCCCTTAGCTTGACGACCTCATCAAATGGTTTTTCACGACGTAAGTAATTCGAAGAGCTCTTCAGAACATTAGCCATAGTAGATATGGTAAAAGACAGCCAAACATACCTCGTCATGCCTCGTTGCCTAGGTAACACATCAAGCATCAGCTATTCAGCATTGGACTTAAAGGTGGTTTTTAGGGATCAAATTCTACTTAACATAATTTAACCTTGTGTTACCTATTGTATTATTTTCAGATACCTTCAAGGTGTTGTAACGAAAGACAGCTTAAGATCTGAAGCTACAAACCCAAAATCGGAAAGCGGACTCGATTTTAACGAACCAGTCATTAAACATCAGATGAAGAATTACTATAAAATCGCTAACACTTATAAGTCCACTGTCGGTCTCGCATCCAGAATATTAGACATATCACCTTTCGTGGTCGTCGTGGAAGAACGCCTTAATGACAACAATAATATTATAGGTACATACATAAACTCACGCCTGTATTCCCCGAAGGGGTAGGCAGAGGTGCTCGCACCCATATTTCACCAGTTCATGTTTAGGTCCCAATGTAATAGGTGGCGAGCCTATTGCCATTAACCGGGCACTTATAAACCTGCGATAAATACACACATAACTTCGAAAAGCATCGAAAAGTCATTGGTGTGTGCCATGGTAAACCTGGGATCGAACCCGAGACCTCGTCTCAGCAGTCCATTACCCATACCACTAGGCTACCGCAGATATATATTATAGGTATCCAAATAATATTAACTTCTTCTTCTTCTTCAACGTAGCGTTAATCCCACTAGCATCAGAAGCTTTCAGCTTGGAGTCTGGGGTCCCCGCTTGACCAGTCTAACTGCGGGTTTGGCTAAACTTCGATATTTATATAGCATTACTAGCTATCCCGGCGAACTTCGTACCGCCAATTTTTTCCTACCCTCGGGGCGTCAGATCCCGTTCCCGCTGCACCATTTAGGGGGATGAAAAATAGATAATAATTAAATGACGATTGATCATTTTTCTACCGGAAAGAAAAAATGATTACATTACTAAAATGGCTATTAAAAATAAGGGTTGATCGTAGAAGGGTGAAAATTGAGGATTGTATGTATTTTTGTATGTTGTATCATAAAAAAATAGAAATTAAAAATTTTGTCTAAAAAATAAAAAATTAAAATTAGGGGTGGACTACCCCTAACATTTAGGGGGATGAAAAATAGATGTTGGCCGATTCTCAGACCTACTCAATATGCTCACAAAATTTCATCAAAATCGGTCAAGCCGTTTCGGAGGAGTATGGCAACAAAAACTGTGACACGAGAATTTTATATATTAGATTATCGCCTAGCGTTAATCCCAGTCGCATCTGAAGCTTTCACTTCGGTATCTGGGCTCCGCTGTTCCAATCGCTACCTGTTTGGCTGATCTTCGATATTTTCCGTGAAGCAACTAGCTTCTGACCTCTGCAAACCATTGAAGATATTGCAGTCTTCTTCTTCGTGTCAATGGCTCATCAAATCTATTAAATTATGTCGGCTCAATAGGTACCTGGCCACGGCCATAGCATTGTGTGCTGCCCTACACAGGTCCGCGATAATACAGGTGGAAGGGCACAGTGGGCAATAGAGCAAGAATGGGATGGACTGGGATGAGGCCAGCAGTCACAGGGTGCTTGTGTTGGTTGTTAGACCAAACTAGAAGCAGGTAGTCAAATAGGTTGATAATTAACTGTATCTATCGAATGAAAGATGATAAATATTTTCTATTTAGGTATTATTATTTATATACCTACTAGAGACAATAGCGTTATAAAAGTCGGTAGCATAGTGGTCCCTGCGAGGTCTTAGATTCGAGTCCTGCCCGTGAACCCATTTCTAAACTCCTAACACAACGGAACACAGGTAGGTAGTTTAGCTGAACTGCAGTAAATAAAAATAATCGATTACTACGGTTTGGTCTCGCATACTGAATGCAATACTGAATAGTTTTCCGTTCTTATTTTCTGATATATTTGGCGTAACTGCTTCTTCTTCAACCGGCGACACGCCAATCCCAGTCGCATCCAAAAGCTCCAGCTGCGCCTTTATATGTTTATTTACCAAAGCGACTGCCGTCTGAACCCCCAACCCAAAGAGGAAAACCTGCACCAAAGCCTCGTCTGTACCCAAGACCACAACCAACCAAGAACCCAAGACGGCGTGCGTTTTAGTCGGTTCGAGTCCGACATAACCGCCTCCACCGGCTCCGTGGGGATTTATCGCACGATAAAAAAAAATGCCTCGTCTGTCAATCAGCAGTGTACTTTAGCTAAAAGTCGATGTTTTGTTTGTCTGCTATCCTTCATAGTTGTTAACCATACTGTCCCTTTAAAACGTCAAGTACTTAATTTACTTTTTAGGCTTCGAAATTTTCGTTCATAATCTCTTTTTTCTTTTCAGGTTCTATACCAAAAGGTATCATAACACCAGATATGGTCCTGGAGTATATTATGAACCATCAGAATTAGTTATATACTTACTTAACGACAATGAAACTCTTCTACAGACTAAGCAATGGCCATTAATCAAACATTATTATGAAATTAATTATAATACTTATTATTAGTCTAATCATTAATTTAATCGAAGTTATTATTATTATTATAAACATGCAATCTAACTCTTATTGTGTATTATTTATCTACCAATACCACAGCCAATACCATACCAAGGTAGGTTACCTAAATACTATTAATCTGCCTTACTCACATTGTATCACTATTCATCAAAGAAGTTCCTGTCTCTTATAATCTCTTCAACCATGTGCGTAAACTCCACGTGACTTTATCATAGGACAAAGAATTAGTTTGTTCGGATGAGATAATAGGTGTATTAAATTTATCTTCCTCTTCATCTTCCCAGTTGCTTCCGAACCTTCCAGCTTTGAGTCTGGGGTGACTGAGGTCCGCTTTACCAGTCTAACTACGGATTTGGCTAAACTACGAAATTTTCCGTGAAGCGACTGCCACCTGATCTCTACAACCCAAAGGCTATATCGATGCATTGCAGTTTAACCACTTATTGGACTTTTGAGGGCTCCAACTACCCGTAACAACTGCCATAGATGTTCGTATAGCAACCGGGACCGACGGTTTAAAGTGCTCTCCGACGCACGACTCGACACTCGACCAATGCAAATACTCATATTCATGCATACAAATATTTGCATTGAGCTGGGATCGAGTCCACGCCTCCTGCGTACCGGCCGCGTTCACTACCGCTACGCCATGGAGACTGTCAATTTAAATTTAACAGTACTAATAAATACATAAACAAAATCACATCAGAAGAATCGATCCAAAATCGATTCTTTATTCTACAATTATAGCAAATAAACAACAAGTAATCAATACGTAATAGAAACCACACTGATAGGAATAGGCATTTTTCATTTCATTTCCATCTGTCAACTGTCAAAAGTGTCAATTAAAGTATTTATTTCACGTATTTCACGAGGCTAAACCGGTCGCTAAAGCTGGATTTATTTTTATAATTTTATCATAGCTGGCCGCGAGCGCTGCACAGCACTCTTCGTTAATTAAATATAATAACATTAATCAATACAAGTAAAATTTAAATTGTTGAAACCAGTTATTTTCAAGTCAACTATCAGTTTGATAACTTGAAAATTTGCTCTAAGTATAAAATCAATTCGTTAACGCTAATACTAAGGATAAAATAAAGTAAAACTATCAATTAATTTATAAAAATAAAAATGTCGAACCCTGTGGAGTCTAACAATAGTATCGAAAGTGCGGCGAGGAAATTTTTTAACCTCAAGGAATTGCCGCACATTGTGAGAACTTTGTAAGTATTCCCTTACTTTCAATACTGAAAATTTTCAAGAACAGTGACGTTGAAAAATTTTTTTTTTAATTTTAGAGACAGGAATCAGAAAATCCATGCTGATATTTTAAGTGTTATTGGAAATACACCATTAGTGAAACTCACAAATATTCCTAAAGATGAAGGGTTAGAATGTGAAATATGTAAGTACTCTATTTACCTATACAAGGTGATTTTATAGTTGTACGGAAAAAAAGAATTGGGGCATAGTTTCGATAGCAAAATTATCTGGAATTATTGATTAAATAATATAAAATAAAGGAAACGACTATAAAATCACCTTGTATAATAATAATTAAGTACTTTTATTTTAATACAAATAAATTAATAAATATATTCTATTGTCAATAATGAAATTGAACCCAATAAAAATTGTTGTGTTGTGTTGATCTATTTAAAACTTTATAGTAATTCCCTAAAACATCATAATCAAACAAGTTATTCCTCCCAATAATTGTAATGTTACAAAAATTATATATGTATACAAACACATAATAAGGATAAGGATATATTTCCTTTTTTTGAGAAAATTACAACAGTAGAGAGGGGGCTATTGTTCTAGTTTCAGATAACTGAAAGAGCCAAATTTAAATACTGAAAATTTACAGATGCAAAATGTGAGTTCTTAAGCCCTGGAGGGTCTGTGAAAGATCGTATTGCCTACCGCATGGTGTTGGATGCTGAGCAAAAAGGCACACTGAAACCTGGGAAGTCAGTCATTGTGGAACCTACTTCTGGCAATACTGGCATTGGGCTAGCACTAGCTGCTGCTGTAAAAGGTAAAATGATTAAACATTATGTACCTAAAATAATATTTCAATCCAATGATTGAAATATTATTTTAGGTACAATGTCTGATGATAGAGACAAATTACAATTAATTTGTCTCTATCATCAGACATTTTTCCGACAGTTTTCATAGCTAACTTTTAGCTTTTGACATAACATAACATAAACTCACGCCTGTATTCCCCAAAGGGGTAGGCAGAGGTGCTAGCACCCACATTTGGCCAGTTTATGTTTAGGTCCCAATGTAATAGGTGGCGAGCCTATTGCCATTAACCGGGCACTTATAAATCTGCGATAAATACACACATAACTACGAAAAGCTTTGAAAAGTCATTGGTGTGTGCCATGGTAAACCTGGGATCAAACCCGAGCCCTAGTCTCAGCAATCCATTACCCATACCACTAGACTACAAAAGATCTTTTAGCTTTTGACAAAAGTAATTTCCAGTTAAATGCTTCAATCACTAACATTTCTAATTAGATGCTTCAATCACCAACAGGTTACAGATGCATAATAGTTTTACCAGAAAAAATGTCTGATGAGAAGGTTAACACTCTGATAGCATTGGGTGCAGAAATTGTGCGTACCCCTACTGAAGCTGCATGGGACGATCCAGAAAGTAACATCATGGTGGCCCGTAGACTCTCTAAAGAAATCCCTGATGCAGTTCTTTTGGATCAGGTATTTCTTTATAATTATATACTATATATTCATTAAATAGTTGAATAGTTTTGTTAAGTATTGGTTAAATAGTTTCACTAGTTACATTTCATATTTATAGCTTATATTATTTGTAACATGTTGAGCATACACCAATGAAATGAAAGCAAATAGGCACTGAATAAATAATAGTACTAGCCTATGGTGACCATTACACAGTAGGTTTTTCTGTCAATTCTACCACAATCACAGCCGTAATTGACAAATAACCCATCGTCTAATGCGGTGATCGACATATTTTTGTTCTAACCAACAGTCACTGTAATTTATGATTGATGGCATGATAGACGCTTGCATGAGCGTGTAATGGACGCCTTAGGTGAACAAATTTTTAATCTTTATTTACGGAGCCTAGCCACAATATGACTATGTCGCTCTGGTGAACAAATGAGGCAGTGTGTGAGGCAGAAGCCAATGTCGATCATCCAAACAAACTGCCTTCAAATATTCACCCTTTCTACTTTTTTAAATTGAATTTGCAGTACAATAACCATTGCAATCCTTTGGCGCATTACGATGGCACTGCAGAAGAGATCCTATGGTCTATGGATGATGACATTGACATGCTTGTGATTGGAGCTGGCACATGTGGCACAATATCTGGTGTGGCACATAAGATCAAGGAACGTTGTCGTAAGTGCCAGATTGTCGGGGTTGACCCATACGGATCTATTCTAGCACAACCAGAGGAACTGAACAAAACTGATGTGCAAATTTATGAGGTAAGATAAGAATATTTTATTTCTTACTAGCATTTGCCCGCGGCTCCGCCCGCGTGGATGTCGGTTATCGCGACCAAACATAGCCTATGTCCTTCCTCATAGGCTAATCTACCCCTATACCAAATTTCATCAAAATCGGTTCAGTGGTTTAGGCGTGAAAGCGTAACATACAGACAGACAGACAGACAGAGTTACTTTCGCATTTATAATATTAGTATGGAGTATGGATGGCGGGTCAGGTCACTGATAAATTTAAAATGACTCGTTCATAGTGTGATCCTCAGAAATTACGAATCAAAGAATCAATTTCATTTATTGAGTTTAGCCACATAAAGAGCATTATATGAATGTCAAAAAATTATTACAAGATGATAAAATAAAGTAAGTAAATAAATAATTTGAAAATTATTATTTTGCTGGTTTGATAAGTTGGTTCTACTGATAAGATCAGATATCAGTAAGAAACTCGGTGAACTGGGTTATCCTTTTTTTTTAAATATGGTTTTATTTCAAACATGCAAGAGATTAGGATGACCATGTATATACGTTTTATTAATACTTATTAACTAGCGGTTGCTTGCGGCCCCGCCCGCATGGAATTCTGATCCCGTTCATCGCTGACAGTAGTGTGATGGTCTATATAGCTTATGTTGGTACCTGATAAATGTAGCTTTCTAATGACAAAAAAAAATTGGAACCAGTCCAGTAACTTTTGGGTTTATTTGTTGCATGTTATAAAAATACAAATCTTTCTTTATATTATATAGATTATTATTAGTAATCAGATTGCACTTTCACTTTTGACCCAAAGGCAAACTTAGTAACTCAATTTGACCATAAAGTACTACTACAGTCATTTCTAAAATATTATATCATTCATTCATTACATAACGTAAAAATATGTTTTTTTTTTACCGAAAAGCTATCTAGCAATTTTATCGTCAAGGCCCTCTCTTATCAACATACCCATATTCTACATATAATATACTTTTATTTTATTCGGTAATTCGAGGGGGGATGGCTATATCGGATTCGGACCAATTAAAACCGCACACTGTCTCGGGTCCAGAGTGTAAAGTTACCCAATAAGGAATTTCCCTTGCACCGTAGCTGACACTAGGTCATCGACGATTTTAGAAAAGAAAGAAAGAAATAAAAATGTTTTTACCAGACTAAGCACCTGACATACTCGTATACCTATCAAATAACCACTATCACAGAATTAAGTGTAAATCACAGAATTTTACGTAATAGCTATGAAATTCCTTGAATTTTCCATTAAAAAACTGAAACAGAAGGCGTAGGTACGAAAACATAATTTAGCAATTATTCTGAGAAAATAAATTATAATTTATGTGCGGGCATTCTAATTAACTTTCATTAATAGCACAACATCTGTGATATGTTAATAAATCAAAAACAAATGAATGTTAAAATTAAATTAATTTTTTTTTTCATGCAAATGAGACTGGCATTCGACTTTCTAGATAGAATTTCGTTAACCTTTCTTGGTAAATCTGGAGATCGAAGTTCAAATAATTTAACTTCTGTCTATTATGCCCATCTATAATAGGTACTCGTACTTTATTCAATACTAGCTTTTACCCGCGGCTCCGCCCGCGTGGATGTCGGTTCCCGGCAATTATTCGAATTTTTATCTACGTACAAACCTTCCCTGGACTTCCACGAATAATTCAAGACCAAAATTAGCCAAATCGGTAAAGGCGTTGTTGAGTTATAACATTCCAACGAAAAGTGGCATTGATTTTTATATTATTCAATATTTAAATATTGTTTCAAATCTTATATAGGTAATATGAAAATTATATTATATTATCATCTTACATAATATTATCTGTTATGTAAGAGTATCTTATCCTGCTGCGGATGTTACTACTCGTTTTTATTTTTATTAAAATAAGTACACTTTGATTTCTCGTATCTAACAATAAAACTTATTTCGGTTATCTTATCTTGCCTCGTTGGTCGCATGACATAAGTTTGGTCGTACGTCTACGTACTACATATTATATTATCTGTGGTACTGCCAAGATTTAGGGACGGTGCTTCCTGCGTCCATTGACCTCATTATCATCATGTCGTATGGCTTTTACTCGAGTCCTCATATGTCGACGTCCAGTTGGCGAAGCCAGTCTATTTGCTGCCGGTATGAGGTCATGAAGCTCACGCGTTCCTCCAGGGAAACGACGGAGTGGACACTCCTCTGCTATATATGCATATAGCAGAGGAGTGTTGCTTTGGAGCTCCACAATCACAGTCCGGCGCTGCTTT